>JARWKJ010000009.1:31201979-31926979 GCA_029959095.1 Rhinichthys osculus | reverse complement strand
CGTATAGGGCTCAATAAAAGTCTGAATATAAAAAATGTGCATGTCAAAAAGCTCAGGGGCGTTACTGAGATAACAGCGCGCGCGCGTGTGTGGAACGGACAATCTCTTGAGCTGTGTGAGGTTAAACGCAGTTAAATACGATATTTAAATAAAACATGTTAAGGGAAGGATGGATTTCTCATAGTTGACAGGCATGAACTGATCGAAGCCCTCTGATAAATTCACACTGGCAAACACATTTATGCATAAACATAATCTGCGTACAAACACACCAGACTGCGTGGAGTTACATGATTCTGCCTGGAGCGAGAAATGTTTTTTTTTTATATATATATTTTAAATCAGAGGGTCAATGCATCACAATTATAATGCACTTTAACATCCCAGAGTGCAACGGATGTCAGCAATAATACACACACAGCGTGTAAATAAAAGATAGATGGAATTTGTGCAATATTATTGGAAAGAAAACAATATACAACAACAATAACATAATACGAATAATATTCTTTAAATATTTGAATATTTTAAATTTGAGGTCCTTTAAAAAAAGATGCAAAATGTATTTAAAAACAAGATTTTGTATATACTGTACATGCCCCATTACAATAATTCTTCTGCTATTAATATTACAATCATTTAATATATGATATTAAAATTATATGTATAAATATATTCTAAGAATTTGGGAAATATATTCCTGTAAAGATAATGATCAAATATACAAATTGTTTAGTGAACATAAATAATAAAAGGAGTTATTTAAAATGACAATAATAATAATAATAATAAACTTTGAATTTTCTTCATTTGTTTTGTTTTTAAATGTATATGCATTTTAATGTTTTACATACAAATAAACATCTTTATACATGCACAATTACTATCATTCTTCAGCTATTAATTTTACAATTATATATATGATATTAATATGATGTTGAGACATATATTTAATTGAATAAAAGAAAGGTAGAATTTGGGAAATATTACTGGAAAGCAAAAAATGAAATACATAAAAGGTTTTGTGAAAATGAATGATAATTAATGACCGATTTAAAAAGACATACTAAATAAATAATCAAATCTATTTATTCTATTAATAATAGAATTAAGACTTAAGAATAGTCTTAATAAAAAATAAAAAAAGTCTTTGAATTTTCTTCAATTGCGGTTATGGGGTTATATCTGGTATATGATTTTGTTTTCTTAATTTAGTTTGTGCTGCTATTAAAATTCCAATCATATAATATATTACATTAAAAATATATCTACAAATATATTTTCCACTCAAATTCTCTGATGCGCACACAAATACAGCACACACACATCTCTCACCCTCGTCTTCCCAGGGGCTCTTCCGCAGCGAGTCGCAGTCAGACCGGCACGGGGAGACGGGGGGCAGATTGGGGGCGACGCTGCACACGACCACACCCCTCCGGTTGGTCCCGCCCAGGATCCGCGGCGACTCCGACGGATGGAAAGTGCTCATTTCCGTCAGCTCCGGGCCTCGGCAGTCCCCGTGCCTCTTCTCCAGGGTTCCCCGAGGGTCTCCGGGGAAACACGGCGTGTACGCCATGGGCCTGACGGGCACCTGAGGCGGGCCCTCAGTGTACAGGCTGATGGGCTCCCCGATGGCACAGCGCAGGGGCGGGTAGTGCCCACCGTTGGCTTTGTGCAGGAGGGCGGCTGTAGCCGGATCCTGAACCATGGAGAGGTTGTTCCGGGAATAGCTCTTCTGGAACACCTTCTTCCGGAAGGCGATGAAGAGGAGGATGAGGGTGAGGATGAGGAAGAGAACGACGGCGATGCCGATGAGCTCCTCCTTCCCGACGTATGCGTGCCCGGCCTGCATGTCCGGAACCAGCACCGGGCGAACCGAACAAGCGCTGCCCACGAAACCAGGAGTGCAGTTGCAGTAGAAGGAGCCGAATGTGTTGACACACACACCGCCGTTCTCGCACAGCTCGCGTTCACACTCGTTCACGTCTTCTTCACACCTGCAGAGGGGAAATAAACACTCAGTGGTTGTCGTGGCCCACTGGGTTTGACTGCATCAGTTTAGTGCCCTTGGCCTGCTTTAAAATTGATTGTGACTCGGCAGAAATGCATCAGTCTATAAAAAAAACTGACAGTGTGTCCGAAAAGCTGGCATGATGGGATTAGTTCACACACAGCCTAAAGTAATCCGACTGTCTACACTGAAAGTGAAAATGCTACACGATAACAGCCAATCAGGACTTATTGTCACACATTTGGAGCTGGATTTTTGGACCGGTGAGATTTCGTTGTGGGCGGATAGAAACTAAGCAAACTGTCACTGCTGGTTAGGACAAAATAAAAAAATAAAAAATCTTTTGGGTGCTAATCACCATGTTTCAAAGACAATGTGAAATCAAATATGACCTTATTTACTTCCATAATAAATATGGCTGGTCTTTTGCAAAAGCCACTCAGATGAGAAAACAAATATAATAATCCACCATAAGTAAAATATTGTTAATGTATAATATATTATACATTAAAAGTTTCTATTTATCAAATAACTCTATTCTATATATTTATCAAAAGTTTTGGATCGGTAAGATTTTTAAAAGAAGTCTCTTCTGCTCTACTCTCTGCTACCTTTCTTTTATTAAAGGCTGCATTTATTTGTAAAAAACAAACAAAAAACACTGTAATATTTTTAAATGTTATGACAATTTAAAATAACTGTTTTCTGTTTTAATATATTTTAAAAAGTAATTGATTCCTATGATCAAAGCTGAATTTTTGCATCATTACTCCAGTCTTTAGTGTCACGTGATCCTTCGGAAATCATTCTAATATGAGGATTTGATGCTCAAAAAACATTCATTATTATTATCAATGTTTTTCTCTGGATTCTTTGACAAATAGAAAGTTCAAAAGTATTAAAAGTGTAAAAGTGAATAAAAGTATTGATTTCTTTTATTTCCCCCCCCCCCCCAAAAAAATAAAAAATAAATTCTTACTGACCCCAAACCTTTGAACGGTAGTGTTTAATGTTACAAAAGCTTTCTATTTCAGATAAATGCTGTTCTTTTGAACTTTCTATTCATCAAAGAATCCTGAAAATAACTGTTTTAAACATTGATAATTATAATGAATGTTTTTTGAGCATCAAATCGTCCTGGTTGCGTATGCAACCCACCGTTCCCTGAAGGAGGGAACGGAGGACGTAGTCGACGTCGACTGAAATGGGATCACGCTAGGGAGCCTATTGTCTTCGAGTAATTTAGAACGAGCCAATGCACATTGGCGTGCGAGATATGCATCTCACACTCCGCCCCGCGGCGCGGGTACAAATACGGAAGTAGATGCACGCACCATTGCTTTTCGCTGAGGAGCCGAGCGTAACTCGGAGTCAGCGGTGGTCCAGCGATAGTGGCAAGGGGACTACGTCCTCCGTTCCCTCCTTCAGGGAACGGTGGGTTGCATACGCAACCAGGACGTTCCCTTTCAGTCGTGAACGTCAGACGTAGTCGACGTCGACTGAAATGGGATCAACCATTGAAAACGCCACTAAAGCTGCCACCTTCCAGTGCCTAGACAAAAGCCTCCTGATCCTCCCGACCTTTTTAGCGGAAGAGGATAGGGCTTAGGCCAGGAAGTCACTGCTGTTCCACAAGACCCACTCAGTTAGACTTGGATAACACTGGGAAAGCGTACCCTGTACATGGAAGGAAGGGACGCTGCGGAAGCCACATCCTGCCCGAAGGGAGGTAACCTGTGGAGAATACACATATGAACTGGGCGGAGACCGGGCAGTGCAACATATGGAAGGTCACTGGGGAGGCTCCAGCCTAAGACAGGGGGGAGACTCAACCAGCCAATGACAGCAGAGCAGGCTCTGCCGAGGGAAGACACGGGCTCACCGTAGGGAGCCGTACCGTGGAAGAATACACATATGGGATCACCGTAGGGATCACAACATATGGACCCAGCCTAACACAGGTTCCACACTGCTTACGAGTGGTAGGCCTAACACCGGGCGTTCCGCCACGTCTGATGTCGGAGGGGTGCGGAGGAACTCAACAGGGTTCGGATAAGGGAACTCTACTGGAGCAACATGGCGCACGTATCCAGTCCATAGGAGGGGAATGGCGCAGCAAGCCGACACTTCGAACCGGGCTCATGGTGAAACTGGCTTCATATAAAGGGAGCCCACGGGAAGCCGCGGTTCGACTTAGGTGTCGCCCAGCCCCCAACTCTAGAATATCTGTCAGCGAAGCACTCTGTGTCAACGCCTAGGTGGGAGCAACACTCATAAAAGAGGAGCTCACCACGTAAGTGGACATGAGTATCTCGGGATTTTCACCAAGATAAGGCAACCACATTCAGTGGGCCAACCTCGCTTGGAAACAGCCTTCCCTCTCTGCTGACTTCCTTAACAGATAAGAGCTGGTCTGAGGTCCTATGGCTTGCGTTCTGTACACGTATAACCGCGATGAAGCGGACGGACAGAGAAAGCCAGGGCTGGGTCTGCCTCCTCCGGGGCAGTGCTTGCAGGCTCACCACCTGGTCCCAGTTTAAGGGAGAGGTAGGAACCTTGGGCACATATCCAGGCCGGGGTCTCAGCTAATGAGAGTTAGCCGGCCCGAATTCCAGGCACAAGTCATTGACCGAAAGCGAGCAAGTCCCTACCCTCTAGTAGAGACAATGCGAGCAGGAGAACTGTAAAAAACAGATTTTTAACTCACTGCCCGCAGTGGCTCAGGGGTGGTCTCTGCAGTGCAGTAGCACCAGAGATAGGCCCAAGAGGATAAAGAGGGACGCAGGGATGACCCTTGCTCCCTCAGGAACCTGACGATCAGGACGTGCTTCCCATGCTTCTGCATACGATGTTCGTCATCATATTGAGGGTGAAGGAACAGCCTACTCCAACCCAACTTGCAGGAAAGAGAGCACTGAAATGACCGAACGCTCTCAGGATCTCCTCAGGAGAGAAGACTCATTCAATGAATAGGTTCCACTTCTAACTTAGCGAAGCACAACTGCCTTATCTTAAGGGGGTGCTTGCAGAAGTGATGGTCACTACCACATATCCTTGTGGTAACCACCTGAACCTCCACGTCCATTTTTTTTTTTTTTTTTTTGAACGCGGGTGCCATCATGCCCCATCCCCAAAAAATATTCAGGGGAAGTCAGGAAGGCTGTCGAGGGAACTAGATCTGGTTGGGCCAATAAGGGGCAACTATCAGACCTGTTCCACTCCTGACTTAGCACAGTAGGTGCAAGCGACCTGCGCACTGCTCAACACTAGATGTGAAAGTCATTGAGCTTCAGGAGCATCTCTGCTCAACACTTGAGTGTGATAAGTTCACTGAGTTTCAGGAGCATCTCTGCTCAACACTTGAGTGTGATAAGTTCACTGAGCTTCAGGAGCATTTCTGCTCAACACCTAAGTGTGATAATTCACTGAGCTTCAGGAGCATCTCTGCTCAACACTTGAGTGTGATAAGTTCACTGAGCCTCAGGAGCAACTCTGCTCCACACCTAAGTGTGATAATTCACTGAGCTTCAGGAGCATTTCTGCTCAACACCTGAGTGTGATGAAATTCACTGAGTTTCAGGAGCATTCCTGCTCAACACCTGAGTGTGATGAAAATCACTGAACTTGAGCAGCGCCAAGCGATAATGAATCACATAGTCGCTTTCTTAGAAGGCTCACTGGGGAACGCATTTCTGCGGGGCCCCGGGGTCAGCTGAGAGCTAGTGTCTGTCCAAGGGATGTCTGCTCAGACAGAAACACAACTGGCAGAGGGACGAGTCCGGAGAGGCAACAGATGTAACTGTGCGGCCCCGAAGTGGTCCCTGCCCAGCTGGACCGCCAGGGGATGGAGTCTCCACTCTCCCTGGCCATAGCTGTCGTGAGGCTCGTTGGCGGCACGATTGAGCAGGCCGGAAGAATTTTATAGTGGAAAGAAGCAACCTCAGAAGCTTCTGACTCCAAGGAGGAGGTGACAGGCGAGTTATGACATGCGAGGGAAGCTTAGCGCAATGGTCGCGATGTTGTCTTTTCAGACCAGTACCAGCTAGCTGAGCAGTGGTGGCTCAAAGCGAGGTGAACTGACAACTCGAGGTAACAAATACCAATGCAGTCGGAGGTCGCCCAGGCCTCCGTTAAAGCATGCCCTTTGTACATGGCTCCTCAGTCAGTGTTAGTGGACCTGAAGGTCTAAACACGGGCTGAGAGTTTGGCGGCAGGCCGGGGTGATCTTTTAATCACACAGGGCGTGCCGCTCTGCCACGGTCACCTCGGGACTCGATCATAAAACTAGTGCTGAGGCGGTCTTCATATGGAGGAAGCCAAGCGACTGCGACTGCCATATGCCCCAGGAGCCTCTGAAAATTCTTTCAGTTGAACCCTTTCTCACTTCTAGCACTAGCCTAACACACTCTTTTGAAAGACGTGTTGGACCGAGTCCCTCTCCTGAACTGAAAAGAGATACTCAGCCCGTGGGCGAGATTAATCTCTCCCAGTTGACCTGAAGACCCAACTGGCTATGGAGCACTCGAAGGGTAGGACCTGTACAGATACTTCGTACCCTCGACGCCAGACACAGAATGTTCTGTGGAGCGGAGGATAGAAATCTGAGTACTGTCCTTCAGGTCGAACGCCGCAGGCCATCCTTGGGGATGGAGCATTTGAAAATGCAACTCTGTGTTAGTAATTGAACGGAGGCTTTCGAAAAAAGGGCCCGTTTCAACTGACACAGGTCCAAGGTGGCCCTGACACACCACATATCTAGGGTACAATAAAGAACAGGTTAAAGAAACCGGTCTTCATATCGGCTGAGGAAGAGGCTACATCGCGTCCTTCGCCAGTAGGACTGTGACGTGCGCACACAGGCCAGGAGCAGTGCTCAACACGTAGGTGTGATAATTATCACTAATTCTAGGAGCATTAGCTCAACACCTAGGTGTGAAAAATATCACTGAGCCAGGGCGGAAGCCAAGCGAAATGAATCGCAAGCCGAGTCTGCTGGTAACTCAGGGCCAATGGAGCGGTAGGAAGCACTTTAGGCTTACACACACCATACCAGGGCCCAGAGACCACAGACGTACCCGAGGTGAGGCAGCGTGGTGGAGGACAGGGACCCGGCTCGGAAGGCCCGTGGGCGGCCCGAAGCGGGGTCTGAGTGTGCAGTGCAACACCTACCTGTCTCCACGGGACAGCAGGAGATGCGTGAGAAGGCGGATGACCGGGTCCTCGAACGCGTCGTGCTGCCGGCTGGCGAACAAGAGGGGGCTGAGGGGTGCAAGGCTGTTCCACAGGGTCGCACACCGCCAACCTCGCGCTCTTGGGACCCAGGGACGGAGGAATTCGCTCTTTGACAATTTGGGAACCACTGGACTCCGGGGAGCCAGTGGTGGAACGGTAACCATCTGAAGAGCTCGTCCCCCCAACCCTGGGTGGCCTGTCTCAGGGATGCTTCGTCTGACACTCGCCCCCTGGCTGGGCAGTGCCTGAGACAGACCGGGCGACCTGCCTGCTGCTGGCTCTACGCTGGGGCCTGAGTGAAGGCTGTTGCGGGGGCCCCGCGGAACCGGAGGCAGCGGCAGGGGACGCCCTCGGCGACGGGCAGGCGGAGGAACCGTCACTGGCTGCGGGTGGAGGCAACAGCAGGCCGCCAGGACAGGGTGTGTCGAAAACCCTCCGTCTGCTCTTGGGCTGTGAAGAGCTGTTGGGTACAGCTCTCCACCGCGTCGCCGAACAGCCCAACCCGGGAAATTGGGGAGTCCAGGGACCGAACCTTGTCCGCATCCGCCATCTCAACCAGGCTGAGCCAATGATGGCGCTCCTGGACCACTAAAGTGGACATCGCTAGACCGACCGCGCACGCTGCGACACTCATGCCCCGTAGGGCGAGGTCAGTGGCAGTGCGGAGCTCACTCATGAGCGCACGATCTAGACTACCCTCGTGCATGTCCATGCAAAGAGGAAGCAGCTTGCCCGCCAGCTTTGTGAGCTCTGACCGTCAAATCTGACGCGAGCTCACAGGCCTGCGAGGGGAGACGAGGATCCCCCGTCCAAAATGCAGCGGCCGTTGGACACAGGTGTGTCGCAAAAGACCGCTCCACTGGAGGGATAGCCTCATAACCCTTCACCGCTCCTCCGTCAAGGGTAGCGAGGGGGGGAAGAACCACTCAGGCAGTTTTCAGCAGTAAAAGGTGCCGTCCACGACCTAGTAAGCTCTCCATGCACTTCAGGAAAGAAGGGTACTGGGGCGGCGGGCTGAGAACCAGCACGGCCCGCCCCGAGATACCAATCATCCAACCGAGACTGAGCAGGACACGGTGGAGGGTTCCACTCGAGCCCGACAGCCTCGGCGGCCCGTTTCAGCATAACTGACAAATCTGGATCCGGCTCGGGCAACGTTATACTCCCAGAGGAAGACAACGCAGTCGAGTCGTCATCTCCAGAGGCCAGCTCACCCTCCGATGCTGCAATCGGCGTCCTGTCCTCTGGGGGAGCCCCGGGTGAAACGGCTGGCCCACCCATTACAGATGGACCAGCACGCTCCACGGGGGACTCACACGGCTGCGGTGGAAAGGAGGAGTGAGGAGCCCACAGGGAATGGTTACCGGGCGAGACATCCACCACTATCCTCCTATCACCCATCTCACGCAGCACCCGAGGGCGGGGCGTGGTAATGGGGACTCGCGCTTCGCGGACGAAGGCGAGTCTCGATCTCAACACCGCGACAGTCATATTCCCGCAATGGAAACATGAACTGTCCACAAAAGCTGCTTCAGCATGCTGTAAGCCCAAACACGTGATGCAACAATTGTGACCGTCAAAGAGAGACAGGGAACGACCGCATCCAGAAACGCACGGGCGGAATGACATCTTGAAAAAGACGCAAACGCACCCGTGTTGTTCTTTCAGGAAGTGAAAAACTCTCACCAGTGCCGGAGCACACAGGGGAATGACCGCGGCAACACTGATACAGGAATGGTGCAGCCTGTATCAGTGAAGCACTCACTTTCTTCGCCCTCAAACGGCCGTCAGACAAACAAACACAAACAGAAATTTGGTTGCTGTGACAACAGCAGTTGAGAGCTCGGAAGCTCGCGATCACCGCTGCACTCGCGCTGTAAACACCGACACCAGGAGAGACTTCCAGAAGAAGCACGACACACTCGCTCGTTGTATAACAAGACTCTACAGACCTGAACATGAAGCTCGGCTCCGAAGTGAAAGGCAATGGTGCGTGCATCTACTTCCGTATTTGTACCCGCGCCGCGGGGCGGAGTGTGAGATGCATATCTCGCACGCCAATGTGCATTGGCTCGTTCTAAATTACTCGAAGACAATAGGCTCCCTAGCGTGATCCCATTTCAGTCGACGTCGACTACGTCTGACGTTCACGACTGAAAGGGAACTGCATATTAGAATGATTGGAGTAATGATGCTGAAAATTCAGCTTTGATCACAGGAATAAATTACACTTTACTATATTCACATAGAAAACAGCTGTTTTAAATTGTAATTATATTTCACAATATTAATGTTTTGTTTTGTATTTTTAATCAAATAAATGCAGCCTTGGTGACTAGAAGAGACTTCTTTTAAAAACATTCAAAGTCTTACAGGTCCAAAACTTTTGACTGGTAGTGTATACACACACACACACACACACACACACATATATACACTCACCTAAAGTATTATTAGGAACACCTGTTCAATTTTGTCATTAATGCAATTATCTAATCAACCAATCACATGGCAGTTGCTTCAACGCATTTAGGGGTGTGGTCCTGGTCAAGACAATCTCCTGAACTCCAAACTGAATGTCAGAATGGGAAAGAAAGGTGATTTAAGCAATTTTGAGCGTGGCATGGTTGTTGGTGCAAGACAGGCCGGTCTGAGTATTTCACAATCTGCTCAGTTACTGGGATTTTCACGCACAACCATTTCTAGGGTTTACAAAGAATGGTGTGAAAAGGGAAAAACATCCAGTATGCGGCAGTCCTGTGGGCGAAAATGCCTTGTAGATGTTAGAGGTCAGAGGAGAATGGGCCGACTGATTCAAGCTGATAGAAGAGCAACTTTGACTGAAATAACCACTCGTTACAACCGAGGTATGCAGCAAAGCATTTGTGAAGCCACAACACGCACAACCTTGAGGCGGATGGGCTACAACAGCAGAAGACCCCACCGGGTACCACTCATCTCCACTACAAATAGGAAAAAGAGGCTACAATTTGCAAGAGCTCACCAAAATTGGACAGTTGAAGACTGGAAAAATGTTGCCTGGTCTGATGAGTCTCGATTTCTGTTGAGACATTCAGATGGTAGAGTCAGAATTTGGCGTAAACAGAATGAGAACATGGATCCATCATGCCTTGTTACCACTGTGCAGGCTGGTGGTGGTGGTGTAATGGTGTGGGGGATGTTTTCTTTGCACACTTTAGGCCCCTTAGTGCCAATTGGGCATCGTTTAAATAAAATGGCCTACCTGAGCATTGTTTCTGACCATGTCCATCCCTTTATGGCCACCATGTACCCATCCTCTAATGGCTACTTCCAGCAGGATAATGCACCATGTCACAAAGCTCGAATCATTTCAAATTGGTTTCTTGAACATAACAATGAGTTCACTGTACTAAAATGGCCCCCACAGTCTCCAGATCTCAACCCAATAGAGCATCTTTGGGATGTGGTGGAACGGGAGCTTCGTGCCCTGGATGTGCATCCCACAAATCTCCATCAACTGCAAGATGCTATCCTATCAATATGGGCCAACATTTCTAAAGAATGCTTTCAGCTCCTTGTTGAATCAATGCCACGTAGAATTAAGGCAGTTCTGAAGGCGAAAGGGGGTCAAACACAGTATTAGTATGGTGTTCCTAATAATCCTTTAGGTGAGTGTATATATACACACACACACACGTATATATATATATATATATATATATATATATGTGTGTGTGTGTGTGTGTGTGTGTGTGTATTTACACTACCAGTCAAAAGTTTTGGATCTTTAAGATTTTTAATATTTTTAAAAGAAGTCTCTTCTAGTCACCAAAAAAAAAAAAAAAAGGTTGTTGATTGTGGCCTGTGTAATGTTGGTCCACTCCTCTTCAATGGCTGTGCGAAGTTGCTGGATATTGGCAGGACCTGGAACACGCTGTCGTATACGGCGATCCAGAGCATCCCAAACATGCTCAATGGGTGACATGTCCGGTGAGTATGCTGGCCATGCAAGAACTAGGATGTTTTCAGCTTCCAGGAATTGTGTACAGATCCTCCAACATGGGGCCGTGCATTATCATGCTGAATGGCACAACAATGGGCCTCGGGATCTCGTCACGGTTTCTCTGTGCATTCAAAATGGCATCAGTAAAATGCATCAATTATGCATCAATGTGCCCATACCATAACCCCACCGCCACCATGGGCCACTCAATCCACAACGTTGACATCAGCAAACCGCTCACCCACATGATGCCATACACGGTGTCTGCCATCTGCCCTGTACAGTGAAAACCGGGATTCATCCGTGAAGAGAACACCTCTCCAAAATGCCAGACGCCATCGAATGTGAGCATTTGCCCACTCAAGTCGGTTACGACGACGAACTGCAGTCAGGTTGAGACCCCGATGAGGACGACGAGCATGCAGATGAGCTTCCCTGAGACGGTTTCTGACAGTTTGTGCAGAAATTCTTTGGTTATGCAAAGCCGATTGTTGCAGCAGCTGTCCTCAGACGATCTTGGAGGTGAAGATGCTGGATGTGGAGGTCTTGGGCTGGTGTGGTTACACGTGGTCTGCGGTTGTGAGGCCGGTTGGATGTACTGCCAAATTCTCTGAAGCGCCTTTGGAGATGGCTTATGGTAGAGAAATGAACATTCAATTCATGGGCAACAGCTCTGGTGGACATTCCTGCAGTCAGCATGAATGAATGTGTTTGCGATGCTCTGGATCGGCGTATACGACAGCGTGTTCCAGGTCCTGCCAATATCCAGCAACTTCGCACAGCCATTGAAGAGGAGTGGACCAACATTACACAGGCCACAATCAACAACCTTTTTTTTTGGCAGTAAAAATGCACATTTTAGAGTGGCCTTTTATTGTGGACAGCCTAAGGCACACCTGTGCAATAATCATGCTGTCTAATCAGCATCTTGATATGCCACACCTGTGAGGTGGATGGATTATCTCGGCAAAGGAGAAGTGCTCACTAACACAGATTTAGACAGGTTTGTGAGCAATATTTGAGAGAAATAGGTATTTTGTGTACATAGAAAAAGTTTTAGATCTTTGAGTTCAGCTCATGAAAAATGGGGGCAAAAATAAAAAAAAACTATACTAATGATATACTATACTATATATTTTATTAACAATATTACTATATATACTATACACTTGACTCAACTAAAGACACTGCAGTGCACGAAAGGCTGTTTAAAGTTTTCTAATGTCTGTTTGTATTGGCATCAATTGTGCTAAACGAGCGAATAAAAGTGTCTGTAATGAGCTACATTAGCTTAAGCCAAGAGAGACTGCAGCTGTATAATCTCCTCTGTGCAGAGAGAGGCATGAAATGATCTTTTAAAAAAGACTAATGCTACTCAAACACAGATAGATTGATGCCACCATCTTGTGGCCACAGATTGCACAACAGCTCAAAAACTCAGTGAACAATTCAGAAACGACGGCAGAAAAATGTACACGGAGGAAATGTAAGTATGAATATGTATGCGACCATGGCAAGGAAGTCAGTGCTAAGCCTGTGCCAGTTTTTCCACGGTGTGGTGCCAACAGAAACAGGCTTGTGTACGTGTTTTAGAAAGGAACAGATGCTGGTTATTAAATTCCGTTGGCAGCTTATGACTTTAGGAATTTTAAGTTCATCAATCTAAATCACTACGTTCGTCAAACAGACACATCGTTTATGACTAGACAAAAAAGAAAATCACACACAATATTTGGACAATAATTTTCTGAAATATATAAAATTATACACTAATACAACAATAAAATAATAATATTGATACGTTTAATGTAAATAGAATATTTTAAGTTACATATTGTGAAATTATTAACATTATAAATTTGATATATATATATAGAGAATAACTATCACTATTCTGCTAACAATTTAAGGACTATATATATTTTTTTAAATATTAAATATAATTACATATATTAAGCATAATCATACATTTATAAATACATATGCAAATGTATTATTTATATAAGTGTGTACAAATAAATAGAATCATTAGAATAATATAATTAGAATATATATATTATACATTCTTTATATTCTACAATTATTAATATATCTATATGCAGTATATATGTTAAAATGCTACAAAGAATATCAAAATACTATATTTTTATATTTTATAATAATGTTATTTATATTTATAAATATTAATAAACAAATTAATACAAATATATAAATAAACACTACAATATATTATTTATATTTAAAAATATTAATAGATACGTATATATATATATATGTCGGTAACTATCATTACTTTGCAAACAATGTTGAAATACTACAACATTTTATAACTATCATTATTCAGCAAGCAACATTACAATTCTACAATAAATTGTTTATATTTAAAAAAAAAAATATATATATATATATATATTTTTTTCTTTTGAAGAAAAGTGTTTTTTATGGTTTAGTTTGGAATTCAATACATTCTTTCACACATCATGTGGGCTGAATAACTAAAAGGACAGTTGAATATGTTGGTAAACTGACGTTACGCCGGTGTATCCTCTCTTGCAGCTGCAGATGAAGGCGTTTCCGATGGGTTTACACACACCTCCGTTCTGACATGGGTTTGGCATACACACACTGATCTCTGTCTCACAGCGCCCTCCAGTGAACAGAGCACTGCAACTGCAGGAGTAACCTGAGAGAGACACACAAGACAGACTGTTTGTTCATGAATTGCAAAACAATCGCACAGACACACGCCGGTGGGAAATCGCGTGGAAAATGTCAGTGAGTAAACAGTGCGCTGGTTTTATCAGGTCTACCCACAAAAACAGACAAACAAACAAACAGACACACACACGCACACTCGTCTGGCAGACAGTCCTGCACAAACGACCTTTTCAAAGAGGATGTGTATGGCACGACACCGCAACTCCCACAAAGCACTGCTCCATTCATCAGAGCCAGTGAACGAGTGAAAGAGAGAGAGATGACTACAGTCAGGAGGAAGAGATGAGAAGGGAAACAAGATGAGACAAGTTGAGAGAAGAAAAGAAAAGAGAAAAGGGATGAAAAGAGATGAGAAGAGACGAACAGAGAAGAGATGAGACATAAGAGAAAATTACAGATGAGAAGTGGAGAAAAGCATTACATAAGATGAAATGAATAGATGAGATAGGAAAAGAAGAGATGAACAAGAACTAAATGAGAAGAGATGAGAAGATGATAGAAAAGGTGAGACAAGAAGAAAAAATGAGATGCGAGACATGAAGACGTTAAGATAGAGAAGTGAAGAGACGAGAAGAGGGAAAAATAGGAGAGAGACCAAATAAGGAAAGAGAAGAGACTAGAAATTAGAAAAATGAGACTCGAGTACAATAAATCGACGAGAAGAGACAAAGAGAGAAAAGACAAATGAGAGGAGACGATTCGAAAAATATGAGATGAGAAGAGCAGAGACTAGACACAAACAGGTGAGATGAGAAGAGATGAGAGGACAGGAGACGAGCCGAGACAAGAAGAAACGAGAAGAGAAGAGACGAGGAGACAAGAGGTGAGGAGATGAAACGAGACAAGAGGAGTAAAGAGGAGATGAGTTGAGAGGAGAAGTGCGGAGACTAGACGAAAGAAGACAAGGTTATAGGGTTATTAGGTTATAAGGGGAAAGACGAAAGGGAATGAAACAAGACTAGAAGAAATGCAAAGAGAAGAGACGAGGAGAGAACAGAAGTTGAGGAGAGACGAGATTCACTAGAGAGCATGTGGAAAGCAGGAGCTGATTTAATCATCATAATTGGTCATTTGGTCTCCATCAGACTCAGTAGATGTGAGTAAGAAGTTCACTCAGCAGACAGAAGCTAAGCTGATCTGACTGAAGCCAAAACTGAGCAAAGCTTATTAACCAGAGTAATTACATCACAGAAGCAGATTAACTGGAGAGAAACTGAAGCAACCAGGAGGATTAATTATAACATTAAGATGAATCTCATCGCAATCCTAACACCAGATATTTCTGGAGGAGGGCCTGCACACACACACACACACACACACACGCACCTCCAGACGGCAGGCTGACGCAGGTGGCACCGTTGAGGCAGGGCTGGGCGGCACACGCGTCCGGATAGAGAACGCATCCCAACTTGAGATCCGTCAGTCCCACCACTTCCGCGTACGGGCTGCGCTTGTTCTGCAGCGGGAGTTCGTTATCGTTCAGAACCACGGAGTCTAGACAGCCCTGAAAGCCATTGGTGACCCGCGGACCCTTCCTTTCCGTCAAGCTGCGGGCGTCCGGAGGCGACACCTGCGCTCCGAAATAAATGGACAAATCTGCTCCCAAAGGACGGTATTTGGCCGTGGCCAGCCGCCGCTCCACGTACATGTCGTCTAGCGAGAGGCTGCTGTAGTTTCCACGCAACTCCAGGACCACGTGATGCCAGTTCCCGTCGTTAACCGGACGGCCGGAGATCCCGATGCTCCTGGGACTGTTGCTGCAATCCAACTGGAACCACAGCTTTCCCTCTTCGATCTGTCAATCGAATGCAGATACAGTCAGTCGACTGTATGTTAAATGTGACGCATTCAAATTTCATATAAAAACATATATTGAAGTCCACCCTGAGATTTTGACCATTATTTTAAGGATCTAAGCGCATGGTCTAAAGCGCAAGTGCACTAAGGGCGTGTCTGAATCCACTTTTGCAAGTTTAATGACGGGACAAATGGTCGGCGCACCCGGCGCATGGTCTAAAAGGGTTGTCCCTATTCTCTTAATGAGTAATGGGTGTGTTTTGGGCGTAACGTGCAATAAACCAATCAGAGTCTCATCTCCCATTTTCATTGAAAGCCAGTTGCGCTCGCGCCATGGCGGATTCGCTATTTACATTTGCATGCGGAAAAACGGAATGCTTCTCTAGCGAGGAAACGGAGGTTAAAGCTAACGCGCTATTTAAACAACAAACAAAATATTGCGTCATTGACTTTAGACCCGGTTTCAGTTGGTCAATGGCGCAGTCTATTTCAGTTGCCTCAAAATAGCAACGCGCCAACAATGCGCCCAAACACACCTCATTTTCAGACCAGCATGGGCGCACAGATGGGAGCAAGTGCATTAGCTATTTAAACAACGTGGCGCAGGATGTGAAAATGATAACTGCGTCAGGCTGAAACTAGCAAAACACACTTGCTTCGCGCCTGGCATGTGATAGGGCCCTTTACGTTAATAATTCAATCATTTAACTAGTGCTGTCAAACGATTAAAATATTTAATCGCGAGTAATCGCATTAATGTCATAGTTAACTTGCGATTAATCACAATTAATCGCACATTTTTATCTATTCTAAATGTCTCTTGATTTCTTTTTGTCCCATTATTTTTTCTAATTGTAATGCTCTTATCAACATGAAAAAGTGGATCGGCTTGCTTTGTGCAAATGTTTTTTTATTGAAAACATCATTGGCATATACTGTGTTCAATTTCACACTAAAACATTTTCACTTGGAGCAAATAATCTCTCACACAATGTAACACTGTCCATCAATAAAAGGGTGAAAGAAATACTGACGAGGTCCTGATACTGACGAGGGGGTGGAGAATTCGCATCAGACTGGACGTACTGCGATGATGATAGCTCAGGTCACAACGACAAAACACACAGATCACTTTGGTCTCGTCAATGGGACCATTTGGCAACTTTTTAAAAGTAAACTTTCCATTCAGAATCTTATTGGCATCCATTTCGGCGTCTCGCGCTCGTCATCCACTCAAACCGTAACGTTAACCTACCATTTGGCCGGCTCGCAACAAGTGTGTTTCCGGTCTAGCTAGATCCGGTGCTTTCAGACAGGACGCGGAATGCGCGGCGCTACGCCAGTTTTCAAAAATGTTTGGATGCCAAAACGTTTCTATTGGCCGCGCTGGTAATCGTCACAGCGGCAAAAGTTGAACAATTTTGAATTTTGACCGCGGTGTGCGCGCCGCTGCTCTTGCGCTTTGGTCGACGAAGCAACAAAACGTCCTTGCGTGGGCGCAAGCCATTGAAATGAATGGATTTCATAGCGCAGCGCCGCGTCCTGTTGCAAAAGCATGTGGAAAAAAAAAACTACAAAGTTTGCTAGGCCAAAAAGACCGTTAATCTCGCGATAAAAAAATGAATCGCGTTAAAATGGGTTTGCGTTAATGCCGTTAATAATGCGATTAACTGACAGCCCTAAATTTAATACATTAGCATGTTCACGGTTAATGATATTGATGTTTGTAAATGGTCCCATAACATGTCGATAATCAAATAAATTGTCATCTTTTTAGTAAGCGTTTTAGTTTGATTTTAAAATTACTGTAATTTGTCATTTTTACGATTCAATGAATTATTGTTATGATTGTTTCGATGCAGCTTTACAGTGATAAACAGGAAAATAACGATTCAACTATGCAAACAGAATTTAATTCTGCTGTAATGAGAAATCAGTTGTTCATTCAGTTTGGTTCTATAACTGTGTAAAGTTAATCACTTATGGACTGAGTTCAATTTAGCTATAAAAGCACCCTCAAACTTTTGAACAGTAGTGTACATGCCTGTTAACCTCTCAAAATTGTGTTTTAACGTTTAACTCTTTAACGTTAACCTGATTTCCCTGTTAAACAGTATTAGAACTAAGTAAATGAATGATATGTGCATGTAAGCGTGTTTTATTGAGTGTTAAAGTGAGCGCGGTACCTTCAGCACGCTGCACGGATCTGCACGCGTGTACATGATGATTCCCTTGCTCTGCAGCGTTCTGATCCGGAGGGCTAACTTCATCTCTCCGTTTCTCTCGCCATCCGTCACCCTGTACTTGATATAGCTGTTCCCAGAGAAGCTCAGAGAGGTGTGTCCTGAAGAACACACAGAGAAAAAAAGAAATATTTCCAGAAGGTGCCATGTCACATATGACATATAAAGAGGCTTCACACAGAGGTCAAAGGTTACCCGCACACTCTCCCAGTTTCCCCGGCGGACACTGGCAAGCATACGGCCCCCTGCTGCTGTCCGTTCCCACGCACTGCATGTCACCAGGACATCTCATATCCACACACACCTCCGACGCAGCAGAACAACTCCCGTCTGAGCGAAACAAGAACAAATTACCATTGCAAAAAAGTAGTGGTGTACTGTTAGCCCGAGTTATATGAGATATAATTGACCAGAATCTTTTTTTTTTTTTTGAAGAAGAAGAACAAGCTTAATTTAAATGGCCACAGCTCTAAAAACGTGTTTCTGTTCCTGCTGTTTTTGAGTGCAAGGACACTGTGGTCAAGAGTGTAATTTTGTAAGTGCATGTGTAATAGGTGAGCTTATGTAAGGGTTTTTCACACTGCGCTTCACCCTGGATTCATATCTTTTTTAAACAAGGGGTTAAAACCTTGTGTTAAAAGCAGGGTAGGTGATTTGGTCCAGACATTTTTTTTGTTTTGCTGGTTGAAACTTTCTTCACATTCCTGATATCAATCACTAAGTTAAATGTATTTATATATATATACACACATAAATACATTTAACTTAGTGATTGATATCAGGATGTGAAGATATATATATTCAATTCACGTTTATTTGTATAGCGCTTTTCACAATATACATCATTTCAAAGCAGCTTTACAGAAAATCCACATTATAATTTAGAGTGTTCTGTTATATTAGTCTAAGTTACCTAAGTGTTTCAGAAATGTACATATTCAAAGTCACAGTTAGCTAAAAATGTATTTAATTGTTTATTATTTAATTATATATATATATATATATATATTAGTGCTGTCAAGCGATTAAAATATTTAATAGCGATTAATCGCATTAATGTCATAGTTAACTCGCGATTAATCGCACATTTTTATCTATTCTAAATGTCTCTTGATTTCTTTTTGTCCCATTATTGTTTCTCATTTTAATGCTCTTATCAACATGGAAAAGTGGATCGGCTTGCTTTGTGCAAATGTTTTTATTGAAAACAATATTGTCATATACTGTGCTCAATTTCACACTAACATTCTCACTTGGAGCAAATAATCTCTCAATGTAACACTGTCCATCAAAAAAAGGGTGAAAGAAATACTGACGAGGTCCTGATATTGACGAGGGGGCGGAGAATTCGCATCAGCTGTGTGTGTGTGTGTGTGTGTGCTTGGCCATCATCAAGTGGTATTTCAGACTGGACGTGCTGCGATGATGATAGCTCAGTTCACAACAACAAAACACACAGATCACTTTGGTCTTGTCTATGGGACCATTTGGCAACTTTTGAAAAGTAAACTTTCAATTCAAAATCTTATTGGCATCCATTTCGGCGCATTGCGCTCGTCATCCACTCAAAACGTAACGTTAACCAACTATTTGGCCGGCTCGCAACAAGAGTGTTTCCAGTCTAGCTAGATCCGGTGCTTTCAGACAGGACGCGGAATGCGCGGCGCTACCCCAGTTTTCAAAACTTTTTGGATGCCAAAACGTTTCTATTGGCCGCGCTGGTAATCGCCACAGCGGCAAAAGTTTAACTATTTTGAACTTTGACCGCGGTGTGCGCGCCACTGCTCTTGCGCTTTGGTCGACGAAGCAACAAAACGTCCTCGCGCGGCACAAGCCATTGAACTGAATGGCGCAGCGCCGCGTCCTGTTGCAAAAGCATGTGAAAAAACGACAAAGTTTACTAGGCCAAAAAGGCTGTTAATCGCGCGCTACAAAAAAAATTAATCGCGTTAAAATGGGTTTCGGTTAAACGCCGTTAATAATGCGTTTAACTGACAGCCCTAATATATATATATATATATTGTCTGTGGAAAGGGTAGGACCATAAAATGTTCGGTGAATCATTGCATTCAGTTGATAGGATGTCCTATCTGGCTGTCAACATATGTATTTCCAGTGCATTTCATGCTATGAGTTAGACAGACGTCAGTCACTGAGCACCACAAAGGAAAAAGCTGCCACCTTTTACAGTTCCTCCTGAACCAAAACAATGAGTTTAGTTTTCTAATATTCTCTGATGGAAATGGTTCAAAATGTCGAACACCAATGGTAAACGCGTGATTGATGAAGAGAAGCTTTTTTTGTAGTGTACTACCAGGGTGAAGTGTATGAATGTTTCGTTTTTATAGTATTTGTCCAACCGACAGGCATCAGTCAATATTATTCGCGCAGAAACTGTGTGTGTGTATTTGCATGCAGATTCATCAAGTTTGTACTTAAAATTATACTGATGTGTGAATAGTATCTAACTGGTAAATAGACGGTATGCCGTTGCTTGTGTGAACGGCACATTTGTGTATTTACCGGAAAAGTCGTTCGGGTAATTTTACGGTAATTTAACCGGATTTCAGTGTGAAAGGGGCTGAACACTCACCGCTGCACACGCATCGTGTGTTCCTGTGAAACTTGGGCGACACAAAGCTGGTTTTGGTGGAGCTGTACGTGAGCAGACTGTGTGAGTCCAGCGTGATGGTTTGTTCACACTGGGCCTCCCTGCAGTCCAGACCCGAGCAGTTCTTATCCAGAACCGCAGACACCCTCAGGACCTGGTCCAGCTGGCGCCGGGCCGAGCTCAGCTTCTGCGTCACGAACGCCGCCTTGTAGAACCCGCCGCCGTCCGCCGTCTCCACCGCCACCAGCAGGTCCAGCTGCCCCGTGGACTCCACGGGCTGCACACTGAGCACGTGCAGAGCGTCGGGGCGGGGCGTCGCCATGACACCGGACAGGACGCGTTTGACCGAAGGGAGGTGACGGGACACGAAGTCGTGAGGGGAGACGCGGTCGAAACGGACCGTCACGGCGTCGTGGAGCATCTCGACCGAGGCCTGCTCCACGTGCACGCTCACGGGCACGCTCACCGTGAAGCGGCCGTCGGTTACAGTAGCGTTGAGGGTGTAGCGGCCCGCGTCCAACCCGCTCAGAGCGATGATTCGACCATCTCGAGGGCTGACCTGGGAAAGAAAGACACAGATGCGTCAAAAAACACAAGGTTACACTTTAGTGTCCTTGTTACACGTTACAAGTGTACTAATAACTATACATTATGCGTAATTACATGCAACTAACCTCAAACCATACTAATCCTATAGTAAGTACATGTAGTTAATCATTATTACTCAGATGTATAAATACACTTTAACACGGACGCCTTAAAACAAAGTGTAACCACACATAACTATACAAGAAATTGATTCACAAATTACCCATTGAAATCAAAATTAGAGTTATGTTGTTTTTGACCATGTCTGACAGAAAAAAATAAATGAAGTACAATGAGTAAAATTGCACTTTAGTAAATATACACATTAGATTTGATAGTCTTTTTCTTAGGGGAAATGGACCAAAAATATTGACAACTCAACTCAACACAACTAAAAATAATGTAAAAAAAATATATATATATAAATGAATGAAATGAAAAGAAAATATCAATATCAAAATGAAAATAAAAAATAAAACGACCAAGTCAAGTTTGTATGAATTAATGATTCTCATAATTATAAAAACATTTAACATAGAAGTTTATACTTAAATGCTTGAAATGAGATATTCTAAATATTTTACGCATACAAATTTCTTTACAAAACTAAAATAAAAACAGTTTAAGCATGAACCTTGAAAAAGCGAAAGTTTAAGATTTTTTTGTCTAGCATAATTTCCATTTTTCCACTGTTATTTTCATAGTTTCATGATGACTTTATTATCGTTCTAAAAAGTAAAAAAATAAACGGTAAAAATGGTTTCACTTTATTTTGATGGTCCCTTTAACACATTCTGTAGGCTATAAGTAACGTTGCATCTACATGTCAACTAACTCTCATTAGAGTGTCAGTAGAGTATAAATAAACTGGTAAGGTTAGTGTAAGAATAAGTTGACATGTAGTTGCAAAGTTACTTATAGTCAGTAGAATCATCACAATAAAGACTTAGCAGATATAAAGCAGACAGTTTACTCATACTCTAATGACAGTTAGTTGACATGAATAGTTGAAATAAACTGTCAAAATACAAATACGACATGGTGTGCGTAAAAAAAAAAAGGCACACTCAAATACCTTGAAAAGGCTGCTCTGCTGGTGTGTGTGTCCGTAGGTCAGTATATCAAATGCATCTTGGTCTGTCGCGTGTATCTGACCGATTACACCTCCTGGAAACTCGTCCTCCATGGTGACGATGTGCACGTGTAAAGGTGACGCCACTGGCTTGTGAACGCTCTCCTCTATCACGCGCACCAACACGCTCGCCATCGACGACAGGGGCGGCCGACCCGAATCACTGGCCTAGAGTGTGAAACCGCAGACAGGGATTGGCTGAATCAAGTGTCAATCAAACCACAGAACAATTTAGAGTGTACAGAGGGATTATTTGAATTGAAATGTGTGTGTGATTTGATTCAAATGCAGCTTGTTTTACTGTGTCATTAGCATAAATCATATAAGGATAAAAAGTAGTGACAGTAAGACATTTATAATGTGTGGGTTGCAATGTTAAACGTAAACGTTTGAACGGTAGTGTATAATCAAGGTTTACATAATTACATATACAAACAACATTTTCCAGCAGTTCTCATTACCTGCACGTGAATGATGTATTCTGTGCCCTCTGACCTACGAAACACCCGATTGGACGTCAACAGCCCCTCTCTATCTAGTTTAAACCACGCCCCCTCATTTCCTGCCAGGATATGGAAATGGAAAGGCGGGCCGTTGTGGCTGGCGTCCTTATCGACGACGGACAGCTGCAGGACACTCGTTCCCAAAGGCTTGTTCTCCTGTTGTTCAGTAAAAGCTTGTGTTAAACTGATGAAATTACTCGGACGCGATTGGCTGATTTACCCGTCGCTCATGATCCTACCTGTATAACCGCGGTGTGATTGGCTGGGGTGAAAGTGGGCGGGTTATCGTTGATGTCAGAGATGTCGATGTTGACCTGAACTGTTGAGGACATGGCTGGCGTCCCGCTGTCAAGAGCTCTGATGGACAACGAGTAACCAGCCATCTACAGATACACAGAGAGAGAGAGAGAGAGTTAAAAACATACAGAATAAGAGATGAAAAGAGAGTACAAAGTAAAGAGAGATGAACACATATCCATATATTCTCTTTCACTTTGCCTGTGTCATAAATAGTCCATGAGAAGCTGACAGATCATCTGAAGCTCTATACATACAGACACACAAACGCAGTTTGTAACTTTTTTTTTTAAACATCCAAGACCTTAAAATTGCTATCTTTTTTCTTCTTCTTCTCCAAAATGAGGGCCTCACGTTTTTACGGTCCTAAACATGCTTGAAAACTGTCGAAACTTTGCACGTGTCAGAACTAGGGATAATTTACATCTGATGTGAGTTTCAGAATTAGGTGTTGCAAAATGGCTCAACAGCGCCACCTAAAAAATGTCAACGAAGCTCTCCTCCTGCTACGTTTCTTATACGTGTATGGAAACCGGCATATAAATGTAATGCCCCAATACCTCCGAAAAAGATTCTTGGAGCAAAGCCCTAAACGCAACAGGAAGTCAGCCATTTTGAATTTTCTTTTCCTAAAATGTTCTCCTCGTTTGCTTTTCCTCTCTGTTCATTAAAAGGGACTGAATTTAAGACATTTATGGCATTTTATTTTTCTCCCAAAACTCCATTCATAATGTTAAACACTATTCAGAAGGGATTCTTTTTCTAAATGAATCATTATATTTTTCTCTCTTTTTTTTTTTGCAGCTTAGTTACAATTAATGGACTTTGGAGAGGATTTACACTGAGAGTTATTAGAGTATGTCTACACACCATACATCAAAGTCGTATTTCAAAAGAGCCAGGAAATGATCCGACCCGTCTATAATTGAACAGACTCGGTAAGCTGGAAACAACAATGACTTCATTAAGCTAATTGATATGAGAAGGAAGCTTCGCATATCATCCAAAGAAGCTTTAGCTCCATCTAGTGGTCGCAGTGATATAACATTATGTGCCACTTGAAAAAAAAAAAAACGTATGCAAATTTTCACTGATTAAATAAAAATGAAGTTTGAAACATAATGGGCCAAATTTATGTTAAAAATGTAGCAGAATCTGTCTCAGGCACTCGATCAATGATAAAGATTTTTTTAATCTGTTATGTAACGGTTTTACAGGTGTAATACGATTATCTTAAATCTCAGACACAAGGATAATATTTTTTAATAATACATTAATCCCTACAACCAAGTCTGTTATTAAAGGCCTTCATGTGTGGATGTCTGCCGTGAAATGTTTAATTTCTTCTTGTTTTCGTCTGTTCCCCGATCTGTGGGAATTTGTCCCATGTTCCTCACCGTTTCTCGATCCAGCTGCTTGTTGACTTTGATCTGGCCCGTGATTGGCTCGATGAAGAACTGGTTCTCTCGGTCGCCGCTGACGATGGAATACAGGATGTCGCCGTTCGCGTGACTGTCGACGTCTTCCGCGGTCACCTAGGCAACCGTGACAAAAGGCCGAATTATAAGGTGGATCTCAAAAGACAAAAATAAGACTGATGTGAATTTCATGACCCCTTACCTTGACCACAGTGTCTCCTATGTTAGCGTCCTCACTAATAGACACGCTGTAGGTGTCGCGGCTGAACATGGGGGCGTTGTCATTGACATCCGTCAGGTTGATGTTCACCATGGTAACAGCACCGAGGGGCGGAGTTCCACCATCCGTGGCCTCCACCGTCAGGAAATAATCCTTGCAGGACTCAAAGTCTAGCGGTCGAGATACCGAGATGGCACCTGTACACGGCACAGGGGTAAACATATAACTCAATACAGACTGAATATATCAGATACATAAACATATTATTTTATTATAACTGTAACATAAATATATTATATCAATAAAAAAAAAACCCATTTATATTGTAGCTAACTTCAAACATTCAATTAGATCATTTTTGGACATCATATGCACATTTGCACATCTAATTTAAAGGTACACTATGTAACTTTTGGGCCTCTAGCGGTTAAAAAACAAAACTGCATGTATTTTGTGGAAGAACATTGTTTTGGTTGTGCTTCGGATTTGCGTGACTGTGCAGATAAATGCGTTTCTTTCTCAAAACTACTGAAAAGAGAGATTATCCTACAGCTCATAAAACATTCACTACTAGGGTTAAGAGATATAACCAGTTTAGATGAAAATGATCTCAGGCTGACTAGCTAAAGATGTTAATGTAGCTTTACCCATTAATAGACACAGTACTTCAAAAGTACTACAGCGATACAACAACCATAACTAGATGAGTAAATTTCGTTGGGACAAACTTTGATGTTGGCTTGACAGAGCCGTATGAAAGTTTGAAAGTTTTATAAGCTTTAAATGTAAAGAGAGAGAAAGCGAGAAAGACATCGCAAGCATGAATTAACATGTTTTAACACATTGCTAGCATTAAATAACGTTTTAACATGTTTTAGCATAAATTAGCATGTTTGAACATGTTGTTAACATTAATTGTGTTGCTAGCATGTTTTCACACATTATTAGCATGAATTAGCATGTTGCTAACATGAATTAGCTTGCTGCTAACATGTTTTGCCACACTGCAAGCATGACATAATAATTTGTTAACGTTTTAACACATTGCTAGCATGAATTGCTGAATTACATGAATTAACATGTTGCTAGCATGTTTTAGTACATCACTAACATGATTTAACATGCTGTTAACCTGAATGAACATGTTTAAGCACATTGTTAATGTGAATTAACATATTGCTAACATGATTTGGGGGAAGTGAACCCGAGGTTAGCCAGTAAGTCAGTCCTAGAGCTAAACATGCTACTAGCATGAAATAGCATTTAACATGTTTTACCATTTTGCTATCATGAATTAACACATAGCTAGCATAAATGAACATGTTGCTAGCATGTTTTTACCATAAATTAACACTTTGCTAACATGAATTAACTTTTTGCTTGTTTTTGCATGTTTTACCATGTTAACATGAATTAGCGTGTTGCTAGGATTATTTAGTATATGACTACCATGTTTTAGCATGCTGCTATCATGAAATATCATGTTTTTAAAGCATTATTTCAATAACATTATTCAACATTTTACTATCATGTTTTAACATACAGCTAGCATGAAATAGCACTTTGCTAACATATTTTAACACATTGCTAACATGAATTAGCATGTTGCTAGCATGTTTTAACACATTGCTAGCATGAATTGGCATGTTGCTAGCATGTTTTAACATGCTGTTAACATGAATTAGCATTTTGCTAAGATTATTTAATATATGATTACCATGTTTTAACATGCTGCTATCATGAAATAACATATTTTGCTAACATTATTTAACATGTTGCTATCATGTTTTAACATACAGCTAGTATGAAATAGCACTTTGCTATCATGTTTTAACACATTGCTAGCATGAATTAGCATGTTGCTAGCATGTTTTAGTACAGTGTAGATTCTGGTTTTATTATGAGCTCTTGTTCTCTTTTTGCCAGCAGACTGTCCTCTGTTTGGCGTTTGTTTTAAACAAGTGATTTTCCAGAGGTTTGAGATTTATCTGTTCCATATCAACCCTTCTCGCTAGTTGTAAAAACTAACCTCTGCCCCTCACACACGTCAAAGCAGCCGGAGCAACTTTATTTACGGATATGACGAGATGTACGGGGCGAGTGACGTATGTACGCAATTTCCTGTAAAAACTATCCCGACAGGTCTAAAATATAAACACTTATAATAGGCTTATCATAGACAATGATAACACGTTTTGGAAGATGGATTGATGAAGCATTGACTCGTTAGTTGAATATTGTTCATTTTGAACACAAAAAAGTTACATAGTGCACCTTTAACATTTCTGTGTAGTGTACATAATCTTATGTAATGCACCTCACCTGTATTGATGTTAATGGTGAAATGGCCCTGTTGGTTTCCGGATCTGATGTTGTAGTAAATATCAGCATTGGTGCCAATATCTTTACTCGCCGCGTAAACTTGTACCACTTCCGTACCCACTGCGACATCTTCAGGAAGCGTTGCCAGATAGTCCCTCCTCTCAAACACGGGCGGGTTGTCGTTAATGTCCAGAACCGTGATAGTGATGTTCGCCAGAGAGGAAAGGTGAACAGGAACTCCTTGATCTGATGCACGGACCGTTACATGGTACGAAGACTGAACCTCGCGGTCCAACAAACGCTCCAAAACAACAATCCCGGATGATTTATCAATGGAGAAGAATCCATCAGCCGAGTCAACAAGCGAATAAACCACTTTACGATTGACACCTGCAAAAAAAAAAAACACCACATGCAGGATTCTATTTCTACAAAACTACACCAAAAATATTCAGTTTTTAGAGACTTGGTTTCTAGATGGTCGAAACTGCTTATTAAAAGTTATAAGCTAGTTGACTCTTTTACCATCAACTATTAACTAAAATAGAAAAATTGTCATGCTGTCGACGGTCAAATGCATTTAAATTTTGTTAGCATGAATTAACATGTTTGCTAACATGTTTTTTAACTTGTTTGCTAGCATGACTTATGAGTAGGTTTTAACACATTGCTAACATGAATTAACATATTCAATTTTTTACCATGAATTAACATGTTGCTAACATTATGTTACTAACATGTTTTAGCATGCTGTTAAAGCATGCATGCATGTTGTTAATATAAAAAATAACAGTATGCTATAATGTGTTTAAAACATTGCCAACCTGAATTAGCATTTTGTTAGCATGTTTTAACATGTTAACATGACTTATTTTGATAGCATGTTTTATCACACTTTTAGCATGCAAGCATGACATAGCATTTTGCTAACATAATATGTTGTTATTAGCATGTTGTTAACATGATTTAACACATTGGTGGTATAAATTAACATGTTTTAGCATTTTGCTAACATGATTTAACATGTTTCTAACATGTTTAAGTACATTGCTAACATGATTTAACTTGTTTGCTAACGTTTGTTAACATGTTTTAACATTGCTCATTTTAATTATGATTAGTTAACATTTTTCTAGCATGTTTTACCACATTGTTAATTGCTAGGCTTTGCCAGTGATAGATACATAGTGGATGAAGCATAAATACTCTATTGGAGTTATTGTAAAAAGGTTTTAACCCCCTCAATGAAAGCAATGAGACTACAGGTACAGAAGTGGTACATGCTCATACCTAGATCAGGGTCTATGGCTTGTATCCGGGTCAGCAGAGCTTTAGTGGCGGTGTTCTCGTAGACGCTAGTGGTGTAATGGGGCATGCTAAACATCGGAGGACTGTCATTCACGTCCAAGAGAACCACCGTCACCTCAGCTTCACACCACAAACCGCCGCCATCCGTCGCACGGGCAACCAGAGAGTACCGAGCGACCTTTTCACGGTCCAGCGCCACGGCTGTCCTCAGCTCGCCTGCAGTGCGAGAAAGAGTCTTATAAGCGAACAGCAACGCCATAAACAGGACATCTCTTTAAACCCGATGACTCTCAAACCTGTGCTTGGATGCATTATGAAGTCTTCAGCTCCAGAACCCAACAGAGAGAACTGGATCTGTGCGTTTGAGCCGGCGTCAGCGTCTGTGGCTTTGACCTGGAGGATTTGCTTATTCAGGGGGACGTCTTCGGACACGGACACCGAATACACAGCCTAGAGACACAAACACGCTCACTAAAGGCATCAGCGTAACGAAACGCTTCTGAACATTGTCGGCACATTTCAACATCTAATTTCATCGTTTTTGGACATCATGGGTGTATTCAAACATTTTTGGCCATGGTAGGCATATTCAAATGCTCATTTTTGACCATCATGTACATGCTTGAATATCTGATTTTTAGGAGCATTAAAGGAACATTCAAAGTGTTCAGTTCAATCATTTTGGCCATTGTAAGCACATAAAAAAACACGATTTCATTGTTTTAAGCAATCACAGTTGCATTCAAACATTTTTGGCCTTTTAATGTGCTTTGTTTTGAATGTTTCCGACTCTTGTAGGCACATTTAAAAACTGTCTTGGACCATTTTTGGCCATCATAGGTATAATCAAACATTCATTTCAAAAATATTTGGCCATTATAGTTACAGAAACATCTGATTTGATTGTTTTTTTCGCCCATCACAACAAGTACATGCAAACGTTTTTGGCCTTCACTGTCACTTTCAAATGTTCAAAAGTCAATCATTTCTGGTCATCATATACACATTTGAACATCATATGTGCATGGAAATGTTTTTGGACAATTTGCGGGTACATTCAAATATTAAATTTGATCATTTTCGGCCATTATAGGTGCATGGAAACATGATTGGCCATCACAGACACATTCAATTGGATCATTTTTGGCCAGTGTAGTTGTTTTATCTCATGATAGCGGCATTCAAATGTTTTTGGCCAGTAGGAAGATTCAAACATTCAATTAGATCATGGCCATCATTTGCAAATGATCATTTTAATTGTTTGAACATCTGATTTGATCATTTTCGGCCATCTTAGGAACGTTCAATTCAATCATTATTGGCCATTATAGACATGCATGAACATCTGAATTAATAGTTTTGGGTCATCATATGTGCATTCAAACATTTTTGGCTATTATTGGACACATTCAAACGTTCAATTCAATCATTATTGGCCATTATAGGCACACATGAAGACCTGATTTAATTGTTTTGGGCCATCGTGGGCACATTTGAATATCTGATTTGAACATTTCTAGACTTTTACATGCTTTTGGTCATTGCAAGCACATTCAAACTTTTAATGTCATTTTTTCTTTTTTTTGCATCATTGGTATGTCTGAATATTTGATTTGAACGGTTTGGCCATTTTAGGTGCACTTAATGCGTTGATTTGAATTTTTGGGGCAAGTAGGCACATTATAGCCTACTATATAATAGTTAAAATGCAACTATATGCAGTACCAAAAAAGTGTTTAAATGTTTCTTTCATGCACAAACATTTTATTATTGATCTGCCCCCAAATTATGCACCTATAATGTTAAAAAATGCTGCATACTGTATCTAGGCAGCTCAATAAGTTTTGAGACCTGCCCCCTGCTAAACAGACTGACCTAATTTTCCGCTTGACCTCATTTGAACAAGGTCATGTTTTATGCTCATAGATCATTTCCCCTGAACGTCTTGGCTGCTGTAAGTGGACTCACTGGTTCCAGAAATATTCCTGGCTTTGGCTTGTAATCATTCAGGTTTACCATGTAGATTTGAAACTGCCAAGCAAACATGCTAAAAAAAAAATGCACTGCTTAGATTTTTAACCAACTAAAAAAAAAAAAAAGCAGGGAAACCAACTCAGATGACTGCTACATGCTTCCCCGAATAAACTTTTACCATGTAAAGCCTAACATTTATATATACACGTTTGAGGATTACATATACAACGTACAGAACGTTTGAGGTTTTGAACTTGAAAAACGGTGTACTGACGTCTTTCCGCAGTTGAAACAACATTCCTTCTGATGTTCATTCATGTTAATTCGACGCTTTAAATTAACTAGAAGGAAGAGATGATCGGTTCACGAGCAGCTTTAACTGAGGCTCTACAGCGATCTGTCACGACACATTAAAGAGCCACAAAACGGTATTTATTGTTTAAATTTCTTTAAAAAGGGACCAAATTTGAAAGTTGAGGCGTGAGAGCGGCGTGGCTTGTCGGATATAGCAACAGAACAGTAACTAAAGGGGGCGGGTCTTTGCGAACGGTCAATTGCGAGTAAATTTTCAGTCGTCTTTGCAGGAATGCAATATGAAGACACAAGGCATGTGTTCAGCAGGCTTTCAAAGCGTTGTGATCATGTTGATGATTTAGAGGCATATCACATACAAGACCGTTGGCTTTGCAGGGTTGAATGTTTTACTCACCGGGTCACAGACGGGACTGTTGTCGTTGGTGTCCATGACCATGACCTCTACGTTTGCCATGGACACGTGAAGTCCGTCTGTCGCCGTCACGTTGATAAGGTACCGTTCTTGTTCCTCGCGGTCTAACGGTCGCTTAACGTACAGCTTCCACTCTCCCTGAACCAGACCCAGAGCGAACACGTCGCCTCTGTTCCCACCTACACACACACACACACACACAGAGAGAGAAGAGATTACACCGGACACTTAATCTCTCAATAGTCTGTGACAATTTAAGCAGCAATAAAATCCACTACCGATTGTAACACAACACACGCTCACTTCCAGGATTATTTGCGTGTCTTAATAACCTCCATTAGTCCTCTCAATGAAGGCACGCTCATTAGTATGAATTGTAATAATCATTTTTATTCACATTTAAATGATCACCACTACCATCAATTACGTCCTCCTAACAGCCTTCCAGATTTATCACACGGACTGAAGTCCTACCCGGCTCATTAGGACAGGTCATCTTTTAAACCTCAAGCAGACAGAGGTGGAAAGAGGGAAAAAAGGAGAGCGAGAGTTAAACGGAAACGACTCTGTAATCAAAGCAGCCGCGTTGACAAGCATCCAATTACTGTACACTCGTCGTAGTACAAACACGCGCTACCTTAGTCATCTAATAAAGAGAGTAATTTAACTCAGCTGGGGCTGATAACACAGAACAGCTTCTAACTGAGACGCGTCAACAAAGGCCTGGACGCCTTCCGACTTCATTTCTCTTATCCCACGCTCTCGCTCACTGGGTTGAGGGACTTCGACAAGCTGCATGCTTCTTCTGTGCTTTATTATGTGCTTGAAAGCTTCTGATGCGTGTAATGTAATAAAATGCAAATGTCACTGCATCATATCATCAAATATTAAAGTCTGCTCCGGTTCACACAGGTGTCCTACAGAAACCACAAGTGTCATTTATCATGTCAAATCTCATGATATTTGATTTCTTTTTTCAGTGGCAAAAGCGATATACACTACTGTTCAAAAGTTTGGGGTCAGTATTCAGCAAGGATGCATTAAATTGATCAAAAGTGGCAGTAAATACATTAATTTTTGCAATTAATGCAGTTCTTTTAATTTTTTTTGATTTATTAAATAACCCTTAAAATGTATTAGTGTTTTTTAACATCGACAATAATAATCAGAAATGTTTCTTGAGAATCAATCATCATATTATAATGATTTCTGAAGGATCATGTGACACTGAAGACTGGAGTAATGATGCTGAAAATACAGCTTTGATCACAGGAACACATAACATTTTACTATATAATCAAATTTAAACGGGTATTTTAAATGTAATAATATTTCAAAATATTACAATTTTTAAAAAAAACTCTTACTGACCCCAAACTTTTAATTGGTAGTGTATAATGCGAAGACAGCGAGTCATTTTTAAGTGTATAAAAATATTCTGAAGATGCATTAAACGTTTGTTATTAATGTATGGGTCCTTGGAGGAAGAAATAAAGAAAAAAAAATATTGTTGAAATAAATTGTGAATAGAATTGGACATACATTTGTTACTGTATTTATTAATCTTTGTTAATGTTGAATAAAAACAGAGCTGTTCATTGTTAGTTCATGCTACTTCACAGTGCATTAACTAATGTTAACAAATACAACTTTTGATTTTAATAATGTATTAGTAAATGTTGAAATTAACATTAACAAATATTAATCATGCTGTAGAAGTGGAGTTCATTATTAGTTCATGTTAACTAATGTAGTTAAGAAAATCAACTAAATATATACAAATTCATAAGATATTTCTCTCAAAACAGCATATTTATTACTTCTTGTAAAGCAATTAAATTGAACTGATGTGTTTAAAGCCGTTTAACGTCAGTTCTGGTCGATTAGTGTTTCTGCAGTGAACTTTCACCTTTACGAGACAGCAACACGAAGAGCTATTTAACGGCTGGTAAATCTTAGCCGTTACGGCGGGGATATTCAGCACTGCTGTTAAAATGAGATACGCAGTTTGCTGGTCTAACAAGGTTTAAGATATCCTTTATAACCCCTTAAACGACTTTCAGCAAAGAACCTCTAAATAAAAGTTCAAATGATCTAATTAACTACCATTGAGTAACTATTTGCTGTTTAATTGCTCTGTGCTCTGTTGAACGAAGCAGTAAAACACCCCGAGAGGTGAGTTTACCCACAATGCCTTTGTTTCCTAAGGAGAGTAAAGATGTTAGCTCAAATCTGTTTGTATATTTGTCTCGTTCTTTCCCTCTGGTGTGTATTATGATACGGTGTGCGGTTCTTTGAGCCAGTTTGTGCCGCTGGGCTGAGAGAAGTGTATTAGAGTCTGTTTGACCTATGAGTTTGTCTTGAACTTGAGGATTTAAACGTTATGAAAGTGTGGACTGTAGGGAAGGAGACAGGCGACGAGGGTCTGAGAGAGAGAGAGAGAGAGAGAGAGAGAGAGAGAGAGAGAGAGAGAGAGAGAGAGAGAGAGAGAGAGAGAGAGAGAGAGAGAGAGAGAGAGATATTCTCAGTAGCACACATGCTAACTACACAAAGGCTTGTGTCACAAAGTTTACTTTTGTTTACATACTGTGGGCTATGATTTAATTAAAGGGATAGTTCACTCAAATATAAAAATTCAAACTTGTATGAATTTCTCTCTGAAATCCTTTCCATGCAAATACAATGAATAGAGATCTTTTAATCTTTTAGGCTTCAAAACGATATATATTATATATATATATATGTGTGTGTGTGTGTTTACATAAAAGTATTTTTACTTGTTTTTCTTTACTTAATTAGATATTGATTATATTTTACATTTATTTATATTACTATTATATAAATATATATGGAGCTTTTGACATGACAGAGAATTCAATATTTAGAAAACAATCCTTGGTACAACGCAAACAACAATTAGCTTAAAAACTGACAGTGTCACAATGTTTACTTTAGTTTCAATGCTGTGAGCTACAATTAAGTAAAGAGTCAGAGCCTTTGTGCGTGTGTGTGTGTGTGTGTGTGTGTGTGTGTGAGAGAGTGAGTGAGTGTTGTGCGTGGTAAATCTTGTTAAAAATACTGCTCCTGCTGGTGGCAGTCTAAATCATGATCACAGCATAAAGGTTGAGCTTAATCGAAATTCTGTTCAGGCCAAGAAGTGTGTTTCTGTGTTTGTGTGTGTGCGTGTGTGTGAAAAAGCATGAATTATAGAACAAGGCAGCTCCCTAATTCAATGTTATGAGTTTTTGAGCGCCTAATTTACAAGTGTGTGCTGCTTAGGAGCATGTGCAAGGTGTGTATGTGCGTGATGGTGTGTGCAATCTGTTTCTTGTCACCAAGCAAGGTGTTCTACACTGCCTGAATATAAAAGTATATTTAAAGCTGTCTGAGCTAGATACTGATAAGGAGAAGTTTTATATTTGCCCTTTTGAAAGACTCTAACCACCTAAACTACTGCTTTCGGAAATGTCACTGTATTATGTTTCGTGAAGTGAAGAGTTGGGCTTGCCTATCACAAATCCGCACCAGTATAATTTGCATGTAGTTGCATCACAGCTTGAATAAAATCCCTATAAAACAAGTGTGGTTTTGCTCTCAGGTAAGAATAAGTCTGCATCCATCCACTAAATCCAGCTGGTAGCCGTAGAGCGAATAATCCATTATCAGCAAAGGATGAATGAGGTGTAATTACTGTGGACTTCTGACATTCTATAATAGCGTTGTTCTACATTATGCTTACATGCAGAACAGGGCTTGAGAAAATCAGGAGCACAAACACACACACACAGAGTTATACTGCATAGTAAGGTATTAGGGCATCAAAACTATATGTGCTCGTTGAACATTTTCAAAACCTTGTGCATGAAAAGACAGTTTGTCTTCTCTCTAGAATTCTTTATGGATGTTTTTTTGTGTGTACGGAGCATTGTCAAGCTGGAACCGATGATTGTCTAAAGAAACTGCATGGTTGGCGCTTGATTAATATGCACATGTAAATGGGCGTAGCTGAAATAGCCAAACCTGAAAAGAAAAGTAAAAAATAAAATTCTCTCATCATTTACTCACCCTCATTGTCATTTCAAACCCATACGAGATTTTTTCTTCTTTGGAACTCAAAGACATTCTGAGGAATTAATGAACTGTTTTTGTCCATACAATAAAAGCCAATAGAATCCATAACAACACTGATCCTCATTGACTTTCATTGTATGAACACAATTTCTAAATATCTTCTTTTGTGTACCATCGAAGTAAGTCAGTCAAGCAGGTTTGAAACAACAGCAGGGTGAGTAAACGATGGCATAATTTTTATTTTTGTGTGAACTATCCCTTAAGTATCTTACTCTATGTTACTTCTCAAGAAAATGTATATTGTTTCACATGTTCTTTTATATACATATATATATAAAAAGTGAAGAAGGTCATGCAGTTAACATAATGTTTTGCCAGTTCCGAAAGTTCTTACCTGTAATATGATAGGTGACTTGTCGGTTTCCAGGTGAGCTGTCATTGTCCCGTGTGTTAAGCACTGCCACCACTTCACCAGGTGCATCACTCTCCTGTACACTTCCGAAGTAACGGGGCTGAAGAAACTGCGGTACGTTGTCATTGGAGTCGCTCACTGCTATAGTTATAGTAGTTGAGGATGACTGGCTAGCAGGATCTCCAAGGTCAAATGCCCAGACTGTAAGACTGTGGGCTGGGCTCTGTTCATGGTCCAGCCCTTTCAGAGTCGATATCCAACCAGAGCTGCTGTCAATTGTAAAGTAGGCACCATGCTCTTCAATGTCCTCACCGCCAGAGCCACCAAGCAACCCAGGTGGAGCAAGACTGTACGTCACCTGACCATTAGCTGCCCAATCAGGATCCAAAGCTCGCACTTGAAGAATCCTGGTTCCAGGAGAAAGACCCTCGGTGACTGACGCCTCATAGATATCTGACTCAAACGCAGGTTTGTTATCATTGACATCTTGTACTTTGACCTCCACATCCACAGCCGAAACAGCATCCAACCGTCCCTGCTGCAACATTGCAATCACTTTAAAATGATAAACCTGTGTCAGCTCTCGGTCCAGTGCTTTGTCTAGTTTGATAGTGCCACTTTCTTTGTCTACCACAAACACTCCATCACTGTTACTCTCTGGAGTCTGTCCGATCACCGCTGAGAAGCTTACTGGTAAGGAAGAGTGGCTAGTCGAGGTGTGTAGATGCACCGCACCCAGCAAGGAACCAATGGGCATGTCCTCTGGCACAGTAAAGGAGAATTGTGGTTGGCTGAAGGAAGGTATGTGCGCATCAGCAGACAAAACATGTATGTAGACTGAAACAAGGGAATGTTTAACAGGTGCACCTCCATCAGAGGCTTTAACGAAAAAGGATAGTACAGACCCACGCAAAGAGGCAAAGTTGCCTTTGGTGACAACCCAGCCACTGTCTGGGTCGATATCCAGAAGTTCAGTAACCTGCAGGCTGGCCTCACTGTACAGACTGTAGCTCACTTGTCCATTAGCACCTTGATCTACATCCCAAGCTTGCACTTGCATCACAAGGGTACCTGGTTCAACCTCAGACCGCACACTTGCATGGTACTCTGAGGCACTAAAAAGTGGAGTGTTGTCGTTCTCGTCTAGAATAGTGACCCGGACACTGCAATATCCAGATCGGCCACCTGCATCAACAGCCGCAATGGACAGCACCATCTCACTTCGTTCTTCCCGGTCCAGGCGCTCAAGAGTCATAATTTGTCCACTACCATCAATACTGAACAAGTCTCGAGCGGAATCTGAGAGCAGAACATACCTCACGTCCCCAAACGGTCCAGGATCCGCATCTTGCGCCCTGATTGCGATGACCTTTGATCCCACGGGTGCGTTTTCCCGTACATCGGCCTCGTACATGCCCTGGGTGAACTGGGGGGCGTGCAGATTAGCTCGCTCTACTCTAACATGCACTTGCGCCGTACTGGTAAAGACACCGTCTGAAACACTTACGTTCAGGGTGATGGCGGAAGGCATGCGCTGCATGCGTCGCTGGCCACTCAGGGTGAGGACACCAGAGGCGGCATCTATCTCAAACAGCATCCTTTCGTTTCCAGACACCAGGCCATACTGCAAGCGCTCTGAGTCTGAGCGGTCTGCGTCAGAGGCCTGTATGCATGTTACAAAGTGCCCTTTGGGTGCCAACTCATTGATTGAGGCTTCATATAGCAGTTGGTTAAACACTGGAGCGTTGTCGTTGGTGTCCGTGACATCGACTGTGACCCACACTTCGCTGCTCAGTGGGGGAAAGCCATTATCTGTTGCCTTGACAAGAAACACATAACGCTGGATGGTCTCATGGTCCAGGGAGCGAGCGGTCAGAATTAGACCACTGCTGCTGTCAACGTGGAAGTGGTCAGTGCTGTTGGTATGGTCTGGAATGATTTGGTACCGTATAGCTGCATTTTTCTTGGAGTCGCTGTCTGTTGCGAGCACCTGCAAGGCTGCAGTGCCAATCATGGCAGTTTCTGAAATGACGGCTTTGTACGAGGGCCGCTCAAACACTGGAGGGTTGTCATTGACATCCAAAACAGTAACTTCAACATCCACTTCTGCACGAGCACCTGTGAGGCAGTCCGTTGCTCTAACAATGAGTCTGTGGACAGGGCTGGTCTCATAGTCAAGGGCTGAGATGACACTAATGACCCCCGTGTCAAATCCAATGGAGAAGAGCGTTCCAGGGTCACCATGCTTGATTGTGTAAAGGACACTCTGGCCTTCAGGGCTGCTCGCATTTATTCCCAGAATTGGAGTCCATACTGGTATATCTTCACTCACTTTTACAGAGTAGAATGGTCGGTCGAATACTGGCATTGCTCTGTTTACCACTGTAACAGGAAAGGTGACTGAAGAGGACATAGGTGGCGTTCCCATGTCACGGGCGAACACCAGAACCTGATATTCCACACTGGAGAGATCAGCCTCGAAAGCTCTCCGTAAGCGAAGCTCGCCGCTCACGCGGTCCATCTCGAAATGTCCCAGTTCATCCTGTAGAAAGTAGCTGACCTCTCCATTTTGTCCTTTGTCTCGGTCCACTGCCGTCACTCGAAATATTGCAGTCCCAGGCTCCGCTTCTACTTGCACAGCAGCATAGTAAGGCAATCCAACAAAAACTGGAGCGTTGTCGTTGACATCGGTGACTTGAACTCGGACCAGCGCCCTTGCAACACGGAGACGATCTTCCTCACGTCCCGCTTGTACCAAAAGTCCATATTCCTCCTTCTCCTCCCTGTCCAATGGGACTCCAACAGTTTCAATGGCACCGGAAGTTGGCCTGATGCGAAATTTCCCACCTGCATTCAGCAAAGTATAGCGCAGTGGTTCATTCAGCTTGTTCCCTAGTGCTGTAACCACAGCAACTGTTGTTATATTGCCATTGTTCTCCTCAATGTTGGAATTGTAGACATTTTGAGTAAAAGCCAGCCCACTGTCCAGAGCCTCATGCACCAGGACTGTAACCAGAGCGGTGCTAGAGAAGCGTCCGTCTGAAACGCGGATGTTAAAGCGAAATCGTTCTTTGCTAAATGTACTGTTTCTCACAGTCAACAGTCCAGTACTTGGCTCAATGCTGAAATGTTCCAAGCTGCCGTCTGTCAATGAGTAGGTGAGCTCTGACTGGCCATTGCCATCGGGATCAGTTGCAAAAACTTGTAGGGCTTCTACACCTTCATAAGTTGGGAGCAGAAGGACAGCTTCATAGGAATCCTGGGAAAATTTAGGTGGGCAGTCGTTAACATCTTGCACCTCAATAGTCACTTCTGCAGGCCGCTCAGCTGAGAGCTGCGGATTCCCACTGTCTCGGACGTTAACGTGGAAATGAAATGTAGGTGTGGTTTCATGGTCAAGTGGAGCAATTGTCCTTATGGATCCAGTTCCGGCATCTACTGCAAAGAAGCGCCTAGCAGATTCTTCCATGATCTGGTAAACTAACAGGGCATTATGGTTGCGGTCAGCATCGGTTGCTCGTATGACCAGCGGTTGACCGTTGTCACTCTGCACAACACTGTTAAGCCCAGCGCCTTCACTGATACTTCCATGATAATGCAGCTGTTGGAAAACCGGTGCGTTGTCGTTTTGGTCCAGAACTGTAACAGTTATTGTAGCATTTGAGGCCTGTCCAGCCATGTTGCTTGCAGTGACTATTAGCACGTAGGAAGAAACTGTCTCAAAGTCCAGTGATTTCTGTGTAGTGATCACTCCACTGTACTGGTTGATGCGGAATGTCCTATGACCATTGCCGTGGCGAATATCGTAGGTAAGGGTGGAGAGACTTAAAGCGTTTACTGTGATGACTGAAGCTCCTATGGCGACACCCTCTGATATCTCCGCCTGATATTCACTTTGGGAAAACTTGGGACCAGCATTATCGGACAAGGTGACCGCGATTCGGACGACAGCTGTTGATGATAGTGCTGGAGAACCATTATCAGTTGCTTTGACAGACAAGACGTAGTGACCAATGTTTGACAGCTCCAGTTCCCGAGCCAATGAGATGATGCCCAAAACAGGATCAATCCGGAATGTGTTCCCTGTGTTCCCTACATTGAAAGAGAGAAAAATAAGATCTTACAAATATACAGTTATTAAAATTGTGGAAAAAAATATGGTAACATGGGGAATATATTGTGACAAAAAAAACTTTAAATGAAAACAATTTTTCAGCTTCTTCAAAAATTGATCCATGTATGCTGGCTTTTCCTTCACAGTCCAACTTATCCATTAAAAATAAAATAATAATATTTTTAGTTGGTAAAGAAATTCATACGTTTATGAATTATGGTTTATGGCTTATGTCTATTGATCTATGTTTACTGGGCCAAGTCATACTCTTAAGCACAGATTAATTCAATAAAGCAAATAAAAATAATTAGAAATAAGTTATATGTAAACACAATTTAAATTTATTATTAATAAACCATGAGACAAATTGAGTTAAGTGTGTCCATTTAGTGAAGTATGTCCAGACATTTGGTAGTGTACAGTGTTTCCGCTACATTCATTCTGCCGTGGCGGGCCGCCACACCTAAAATCATCCCGCCACGGCTGCAGCTTCTCGGTCTGATATTGTATGTGTTATTGTTAAGCCCCACTAAAGGCATACAAAACATTGTAAAGCACCATAAAGTTTTCGCACTATATTCCAAGACTTCTAAAGTCATTCAATAGCATAATGTGAGGTAAAAATGTATATTTAAGTCGTTAAGTTATTGGAAACTCATCTCTCCTCAGTCATTCTCCATTCAGCATTCAAACAGCACGTCACGTTCGGTTACGACAGTAACACGACGACACTCTCTTCAAGATCAATGTTCACATTATTATACTTTATTTGTAGAATAAGGTCTATAGTTTGCAGAAAATTACTTTATCTTGCTGGAGTTTATAGCGCTTTCTAAATCATATTCCTTTCTCTGTCTGTTACTACAGCACTAGAGTAGAGAGCACTATGAATTGTTCTTCTGTAAGTTAACTGAAATTTAAAACTGTTAAAAGAAAAGGCTCAATAAACTGTTGCATAGATATAATGCATTAAGCATAGATAGATATAATCTCTTCGCTGACGCTTTGTGCTTTGAACTTTTCAATGCGAAGCGCTGCACGCTGTGACTTCGCGTTGCTTCAAGTGCATCATTCTGCGCATGGGATCATGCGCATAATCGCTGTGCCGCTCTTATTGGCGCCTTTCATGTTATAATGCTTAGGGGAGGTTTAAACACCTGGGATAAGGGGGCGTGGCCAATGGGAATATCACTCATGGGCCACGCCCCCTCCCCCTGGCGAAATGGGCCTGCCACCACGGCTGGAAAAAATCCTAGAGGAAACACTGGTGTATGTGAGCGTGTGAATACCTGAGTCGACGCTGTAGCTTATTTGTGCATTCTGGCCCTTGTCCTTATCGAGTGCAGTCACAGTGAGAACAGCCGATCCCAGTGCAGCTGATTCATACACCTGTCCATCATACATCACCATGGTGAAAAGAGGGGCGTGGTCGTTCACATCCTCCACACCGATCAGGACACGAGCAAGGCTACGTCTGTACGGGAACTCTTGATCTTTCACCTAGTATGGAAAATAAAAAGCAAGAATGATGGAGAGAAAAAAAGAAAGAGGTAGGTCAGAAACAAAAATGAATTCCCTGTCTGAGACCGACAGCAATATCCAACACAAACAAAGAGCAACACACACACACCAAACTCAAACTCGCTCACTGCCAGACGGAGTGGATAACATCTCTCTCTGGATTATAATAACAAATTTCATCTGTTTGCAGGCAGCAGGAATATCCATATGCTTATTAGATATGACACTCACTGTCTGTCACCCTCGTCAGGGGAGTGCGGAACCAAGGAGTGATACAGATCAGATCAATAATTAGATCACAGTGGAGAAACGACACAGGTGCAGACAACATTAAACTAGTGACGGCTGCCAAAGCACAAGGAGCAATCTCCTGTTCCTGTCATACCTGCACTCAAGCATGGAGAGCGTTAAAGAGAGAGAGGAGGGATGTACCAACACTGATCAAATACCTCTCCTGTTTTATCTATCTATTGAGAGTCACATTGTTCTCTCAAAAATCAAATCAAGTAATTTGATATCTATTTATCTATGAGGCTGCTTACTGGTCCAAGTCTTTATACTTTATATCGAAAACAGAGTAATTAAAGAAAGTCATTAATGCCACCATAACCTTTGTGCAGTGTTTTCACAGTATCTATGTGATTATGAAGAGAGCCTTGTCTGATTACCATGATGGTGAGGATGTGCTGTGTTCGGCTCTCGTGGTCCAGTCTGCGAGCCGTGTAGATGACGCCGCTGTTGGGGTCGATGCGGAAGAGGCGCATGCTGCTGGGGTCAACGCTGCTCTGGAGGCTAAAGGTCAAGCGGTGACGCTCGTCGCGGTCAGATGCCAACACCTGGACCACCTCTGTATCCGGGGGCGTGTCCTCTGTGATTGTGATGTCATAGGTGGGCTGGGAAAATACTGGCGGGTTGTCGTTGTTGTCCAAAACAGTAATCTGGACCTGTAAAAAAAAAGACAGGAAGTCAACATGAAATATAGTGCAAAAGTGCCCGCCCCGTTTTTTAGCGGCGCTGGTTCCGGAAGTATGTTTTCCATTCATTTTTTTCCATAGGGATTTTAAAATGGTCTTTGTTAAAGAGTTATAAGCCATGAAGCAAGCCAATCCGCTACGAGGTGAATCACAAAATCGGACAAAAAGACAAAGGTACAAGACTGTGTACTTAAAGTCCCTGTAAAGGCAATTAAAAAAACAAATTCTAAACACATTAGAAATGTTAGAAATGTATTGCTAAAACATATTACAAAGACTGTGAACTGTGAAGTACTGAATTGTGGAGTTAGACCGTTAAACAGTTTTTCACCATTGATATTTTACGGATTTTCTGGGCGGGGCTAAAACAGGGCTCGATGACGCACTGGAGCCCCTGAGCTCCTGGACACGCCCCTACTTGATGACGCTCTGAGGCCACTGAGGCTGGCCGCTCCTAACAATATTATAGAGCACATTCACATCAGTTTGCCGCTCAATCGCGAACTACTGTCTATACTATTATTAGTAACACACCCTACAGATTGCTAGCTACTAGCTATGCCTTCGTCACGGAAATGCGTACTACCTGGATGTGATCACCGGATCACGTACAAAACAGATCGGTTTCCTTGTTTAAATTTCCGAAAAACGATTACATCAAGAAGAAGTGGATTAATTTTGTGAAGAGCCACCTTGATGGAGAGCTGAGGATCACCGCCAAAACCCGCCTCTGTAAGTGATCATTTTACACTGGATAGTTTTATAAACTTTCGTCGGAGATAACTGTCTGGGATTCACTGATAATCCGCTGTTACTGGTGAATGGGGCCGAACCGACTCCCGCATCAGCCTTCATCCTCCCGTCGCGCCGTTCGGCAGTGCGTGCATCCATTCCGGCTGTAGAGTTGAGTGAGGCGAGTCGACGACGGCAGCTTTCCCGCGAGTGGGCGTGGTTTCAGCGCAGCCAGTGGACACGCCCCCAGCGTTTGAGAGCAAGATTACTGCTCATTTTTTCAAGATTTTGATAGCTTATTTTATGTACTTGCTGGCTTTTTTTATCATTCAAATTTGGCTGGGTGACTAATAACACATTTTTCTGTGGTGTGACAAACTCAAAACACATACTTAATTTTGACTTTACAGGGACTTTAACGGCTTTAGTGAGGGAAGGAACTACAATCCCATGAAGCATTGCGAAGAGCATAATCGAATTACAAGCGATGGAGGAATATAAAACTACTCATTTACAAATGTTGATTATATGTATACAAACTATTTATTTTAAGTTTATTGCAAAATATGCATATTTATACAAACATTTAAGTATTTTGAGAGCGTAGAGAGATCGACTCGATTACGTCAGTCGCAGTGCTTCATGGGAGTGGGCGGAGCTAACCAGACTTTTTCGACTCTCTGATTGGTGTAATTTTCTGTACAGCATCATGGGTAATGTAGTTTTTCGCCAGGAATTCCACGGTTAAACTGATTATTTTAAAATGATCAGCAGAAGCAAATACCATTGATTAACAAACTTGTAACTCACAGCAGGTCTTCAAAAGTGTAGAAGTTACAGTTAAAAATCAACTTCCTTATGGAGAGAATAAATGTTTTTACTTTCGGAACCCGACTGTTTGCACTCGATTGTACTTTCTTGGTACCAGTGTTGTCTAAAACTGTTAAAAACTGCTTTCAGAAGCTGAAAAAATAAATAATTATATTATATGAAAAACTTAAACGAAAGTTAGAAATTTTGAAATAGTTGAAATATTAAATTACTAAAACTAAAGTGAATATTATAAAGCTAATTGGAAATATATAAAAAAAACTAATAAAATGAGAAAAGAAACACGATTACTAAAAAAAAGTTTAAAAATAAATAAAAGTTAATTTCAAATATGAATACATACTAGAATAGTATAGAAATAATAACACTCAAATTCATGGTCATATTCTGAATGATTCACCTGCCACAGTGTGCACGTTTTAAACCATAGACAGTAAAAGAGGTTTTAACACATCTAAGCAACGAAGAAGCCTCGTTTTTTATTGACTTTACAAGTCAGAAAGTCACATGACTTGTTCACAAACACGCACCATGAGAGTCTGAACAAATCGAAGTTGAATGCTGAACGCTTCCTAAAATGCAATTGTCTGACGCAAGTACTCAGCTGTCGCTAACTGGTATAAATAACCACAGCAGTCGTCGGAGCACGCAGGCAGTGTGTGTGTGTGTGTGTGTGTGTGTGTGATCGAACCGCGTCGGCTGATCTAATTATAAAGTAATAACAGACGTGTACTTCCGTCTCACACTCGCCCGTGCGGAGACATGCTGAGATCCATCTGTGTGTGTGTGTGTGTGTGTGTCGCAGACCGTGAATGCATGTGTATTTGTGTATGAAAATAAGTGAGAGAAGGTGCTTTCTAAATAGAGAACAAGTCTTCGAGAAGAATAACATCGCTTTCATCATTTCCTTTCCATTTGTCCCCTTCTCTGACCCTCTCTTTGTTCACGTGTGTGTGTGTCGTTTTTTGTATTTTTAAATGAGTGCATTTGCTTGTAACAGAGAGTGTGTCCGCGAAAGTCTTGTTTAATAAGCAGTTGACTGAATTTAAATAGTTATCATTTGTGTTTACGTTCTTGCGCATGAGTGTGTATATGTTAATTTACTTTGTATTAGTGAGTGAATAAACTGAATAAATGTGACAGTGCTTCACCCCAAACACTGCGGCAGCTTCTACTACGGATCGATCATTCATTTTTCCTCACTCTCCCACATTTTTTCCTTTCGGGATTGATCGTGTCCTTTAAACTCTGACCTTCACGCACATATTACACCGCGGAGACTCGTATCTATGGCAACGAAGCGATCAATCCGATGGGACCTTGACACCAGGGATAGGCAATCTGAACGATGACAGACGCTATCAATCAAACTCTCAGCATCAAACATCAGCATCAATCATCGACTAAACAGCCTCTGTCAGGACGACACACACTGTAAGTCTGATTCAAAACCTGCTTCCCTGCACATCAAAGTGCCTAAAAAATAAGAAGAATCATTATGCTGCCTTTAAGATCGTGTCTGTCCAAATTCTAATGAAGAATCACAAGCACAGTGAAAGAAAAAAAAGAAAAAAAAATGGTGTAGGAGTGCAGAAAAATGCTGATTATAAATATGAATGAATATCAATATTTGAATATGAATAAAATATTAATTAATATGAATTATATTAACACTATAATATTAATATTAAAATATTAGCATATGAGTAGAGAGCAATGTTGATTATACATATTAATTAATTAAATATGATATTAATTAATTAATTAAATATAAACAAACATTTATATAAATAAAATATTAATTATATGATTCTAAAATAGATCTATATATATATATATATATATATATATACGTATGCTGACTATAAATATTCATGAATTTATTGACACAATATTACTATAAAATATTGCCATATGAGTAGGAAGCAATGCTGATTATAAATATTAATGAATATAAACAAACATTTATATAAATACAATATTAATTATATTATTCTATAATATAAAATATTGGTGTATGAGAGGAGAGATGCTGACTATAAATATTATTTAATATAAATATATAAACATTAATATAAATAAAATATGTATTATATTAATATAAAATGTTGGTGTATGAGAGGAGACATTCTGACTATAAATATTCATTAATATAAATACATTAATATGAATTTATATAAATTAAATATGAATTATATTAACAAAATATTAATATAAAATATTGCCAAATGAGTAGAAAGCAATGCTGATTATAAATAATAATATAAATAAACATGTATATAAATAAAATAGTAATCATATTATTCTATAATATATAATAATTATATAAAATATTGGTGTATGAGAGTAGAGTCATGCTGACTTAATATTATTTAATATAATACATTAATATTAATTTATATAAATACATAAAAAATTATATTAACAAAATATTCATATAAAATATTGGCATATGAGTAGAAAGCAATGCTGATTATAAATATTAAAAAATATAAATAAGCATGTATATAAATAAAATAGTAATCGTATTATTCTATAATATATAATAATTATATAAAATATTGGTGTATGAGAGGAGAGACATGCTGACTATAAATATTGTTTAATATACATTAATATTAATTAATATAGATAAATAAAAAATGATATCAACATAATATTAATATAAAATATTGGCATATGAGACATGCTGATTATAAATATTTAATAATATACGTATACATAGTAATTAATATAACTATATAAATACCAATATTATTAATATATAAAATGAATATAAAATATTGGTGTGTACGAGTGGAGAGAAATTCTGATTACACATAATTGCATATACATAAAATATTAATACAAAATATTAAATAAATATACATTTGTTTACTAGTATTATGTTGTTGGAGCTGAGCATTGTGAGTATCTTAATCATGTTTGTGTCCATGAAAGTTAATTATTATGTTTTTTTTTGTCTGTGTGTGTGTGTATGAGTCTGTGTCTCTGTGTGTGTGTGTGTGTGTGTGTGTTTACCTGAGTGTAGGCTATATTAGTCCCATCTGTAACCTCCACAGTGAGGTTGTAAAACGATCGCTGCTCGGCGTCCAGAGGTTTAGCGATGACGATAGTACCGACACCTTTCTCAACGTCAAACATACTGTCCACGTCACCGCCTTACGTGAAAAGAGACAACATGATTAAACACAAGAACTCTCCATATCCCTCTCTCACACACACACACACACACACACACACACACACACACACTGAGACCATTGCAATACTCATGTACACCAAACGGGGGCGCTACAGGGTTTTAAAATGCAAAACATAAATAGGATGGGATTTCCTCATTATACCCATACACACACCACACATATGCAACGCAAACATAACACACATCCTCGTCTGTAATGCACACAACCTACATATTCACAATAGACAAACATATGCAAGATACTTTTATTCACACACCCTACATTCACAAAACACTCGGGTAACTCACACAAATATATGGAGACATATACACTCACATGTGTAATGTATGCATGTGTTTGTATGTGCTACTTTAGTGACTAAAAGGAATCCTTCATTTTCTAAGACTTTGTCTTTATATTTCTACACAACAAGTACGCGCACAAACAGTCTAACACAACACATGCCTCCCATATATCCCACACAACGTATAGATCGAAGAAACAGCTGTTTTCTCACAGCAAAACTATACTATAAACTACTGACTATAATGGAGAGTTGACCCAAAAATGTAAACTCTGTGAATATTTATTCACTCTCATGTCGAAGCAAACCTGACTTACTTTCTTTCGTGGAAGACAAAATACATGTCTATCGTTAGTCAAACTCCAAAAATGCACCATAGAGTAGTCCATATGATAAGTGTGTGTGAACAAACTAAAATTTGTTATCATTCACTGTATATCGTAGCTATCAACTGTTGCTCTAAAAAAATGTATGCAATAAAAAAAACAATCCTGATGCCATATGGCTTTTTGTGGCATATTTAAGGGCAGGGATGCACAATATATTACCAATATATTAGTGTTCATCTAATATTTAAATTTTTTGTACAGGTCCTTCTCAAAAAATCAGCATATTGTGATAAAGTTCATTATTTTCCATAATGTAATGATACAAATTAAACTTTCATATATTTTAGATTCATTGCACACCAACTGAAATATTTCAGGTCTTTTATTGTTTTAATACTGATGATTTTGGCATACAGCTCATGAAAACCCAAAATTCCTGTCTCAAAAAATTAGCATATTTCATCCGACCAATAAAAGTGTTTTTAATACAAACAAAAAGTCAACCTTCAAATAATTATGTTCAGTTATGCACTCAATAGTCAATACTTGGTCGGGAATCCTTTTGCAGAAATGACTGCTTCAATGCGGCGTGGCATGGAGGCAATCAGCCTGTGGCACTGCTGAGGTGTTATGGAGGCCCAGGATGCTTCGATAGCAGCCTTAAGCTCATCCAGAGTGTTGGGTCTTGCGTCTCTCAACTTTCTCTTCACAATATCCCACAGATTCTCTATGGGGTTCAGGTCAGGAGAGTTGGCAGGCCAATTGAGCACAGTAATGCCATGGTCAGTAAACCATTTACCAGTGGTTTTGGCACTGTGAGCAGGTGCCAGGTCGTGCTGAAAAATGAAATCTTCATCTCCATAAAGCTTTTCAGCAGATGGAAGCATGACGTGCTCCAAAATCTCCTGATAGCTAGCTGCATTGACCCTGCCCTTGATAAAACACAGTGAACCAACACCAGCAGCTGACATGGCACCCCAGACCATCACTGACTGCGGGTACTTGACACTGGACTTCAGGCATTTTGGCATTTCCTTTAGCCCATTTCCTGCACACGCCTGTGCACGGTGGCTCTGGATGTTTCTACTTCAGACTCAGTCCACTGCTTCCGCAGGTCCCCCAAGGTCTGGAATCGGTCCTTCTCCACAATCTTCCTCAGGGTCTGGTCACCTCTTCTCGTTGTGCAGCGTTTTTTGCCACACTTTTTCCTTCCCACAGACTTCCCACTGAGGTGCCTGGATACAGCACTCTGGGAACAGCCTATTTGTTCAGAAATTTCTTTCTGTCTTACCCTCTTGCTTGAGGGTGTCAATGATGGCCTTCTGGACAGCAGTCAGGTCGGCAGTCTTACCCATGATTGCGGTTTTGAGTAATGAAACAGGCTGGGAGTTTTTAAAAGCCTCAGGAATCTTTTGCAGGTGTTTAGAGTTAATTAGTTGATTCAGATGATTAGGTTAATAGCTCGTTTAGAGACCCTTTTCATGATATGCTAATTTTTTGAGACAGGAATTTTGGGTTTTCATGAGTTGTATGCCAAAATCATCAGTATTAAAACAATAAAAGACCTGAAATATTTCAGTTGGTGTGCAATGAATCTAAAATATATGAAAGTTTAATTTTTATCATTACATTATGGAAAATAATGAACTTTATCACAATATGCTAATTTTTTTAGAAGGACCTGTACATCTTTATTTATATATAGGTAACATATTTGTAATATATTTTCATTATCGGCAGATATTACATATTCATTGGCCAATAATATGCATTTGATTCCCCCCATTTTGTCATATTTCTTTTTTTGGGCATTTATAAAGACACTGATGTGCAATATTGTTCATCCAATACTGTCAATTCTTTACAATTTTAATTTATATAATTATTAATTACAATTTATTTATTTTTTAATTATTTTAATTATCAGCTGATATTCCATATTTATGAGCCAATAACATGTATGTAATTCCCCCATTTTAATATTACTTTTGCCTTTCTCCAGCACCTTAAAAAGACAATGATAGACAATGGCCATTAAAAACTTAAGAATACTACCATTAAAAACACTATTAAAGAGTTCTTTACCATTAAGGATGGACATCTTTTTTAATGTCGGCATGAAACAGAAGCTGCAATAGTCTTTTCTTCCCTAATGTGACGTATATCCGAGTGAAACGGCTTCTCGAACAAGAACAAATGTAGGACGGGACTTGATTTTGTCTGTGGGGAATTGATTGGATGGTTGTGGTTTGCTATTGGTGGATCTCATGAGAGTGACAGGTGGCCCCGCCCACACACCATCAGTGAGCTGAGGGAGAGAGGGAAAGTCATTTTGATTAAAGATTACGAGGATACATAAATTAAAATAAATGATGTGCACGGATAAATCAATTATAATAAATACTGCAATATTCCGTTTTTCATGGTAAGTTGTGTAGTATTATAATATTGCCCATTTATCGGTTATCGCGTTAACATGGAAACGGCTTACTGGTATCAGATTAAATTTGAATATTTGTGCATCCATATGTGAACAAACACAAACGAGACTTAAATTTCACTCTGTTCCTCACACAAAACTATCACATGACTTCAGTAGACTTGAATTACAGTGCACAACTTTTCTGGTGCTTTTTTTTTTTAACCCTTTCTGATTTGCTTCCATTGTATGACAAAAAGCAGCTCCACTATTGTGACTAAAATCTTTTGCGCTCCACAGAAGAAAAGAGTTACACAGTTTTTGGAACGACACAAGGATGAGTAAATAATGACAGAGCTGTCATTTATAGGTGAAGTATCACTTTAGCACGTAGCTCAGGCGGTTGCATCAGTGTGTGTGAACGCCTGTGAGTGTGAACAGAGGTGAAAGTGTGTTTTGGCAGGGAGTTATGTTCCCTCTTCACACTCGTTCTACCCGGGGCGCATTAATCATCTCGTGCCGCCTGTTGCTGTAACACCTGGTGGAGAGATACACTTACACACGCATACGCACACTTACACACCCTTTCATTCATCACCGTCCACCCTCGCTGTCCTCACACGCTCTCTCTCGTCTGTCAAGCTAACCCTGGGTTGACCCCTGACCTTTATCCACACTCGATTGGCTGTTTAATGACGCATTTAATCAGGCCGCACATGATAAGGCTGGGTCAACGACCGCCAGAAGGGTTTTAGGTACCTCATAAACAAAACACACACACTCACACACACACATGGATGGACGCACGAATTAAACCATTATCGCCACTGCACAGTAAACACTTAGCACACACGCATGCATACGATGAAATATCACACGCACATTTAAATCACATTTGAATCGAGACGCATGTCTCCAAATTCACATCCCAATCAATAATGTTGAAGCAATACAGCACAACACGAGGGATGATGGGAAAGCAGAGCTAGCTGATGGTTAAACAGCAACAGAGCAACAGCAGTTCTGCTGAACTTTTATAAATATATATAGAGAGAGAGAGAAAGACAGATGGAAAGAGAAAGAGAGAAAGACAGGAGTTTAAAGAGACAAATAGACACACAGAAAGAGAGAGATAAACATGCAGAGACAAACAGACAGAGAAAGAGAGACAGGTAAGAGAGAGAAAGACAGGTAGAGAGACAAACATCAGGGCTCGACAATAAGGGCTGCGCGATGATGACCCGACTGACGCTCAATGCGTCGACGCGAAAGGTTATGATTTCCACGTGTGTTTTTAAAGGGGACCTATTATGCCTCTTTTCACAAGATTTAATAGAAGTCTCTGGTGTCCCCAGAATGTGTCTGTAAAGTTTCAGCTCAAATTACCCCACAGATCATTTATTATAGCTTGTGAAATTTGCCCCTATTTGTGTCCCTTTAAATGCAAATGAGCTGCTACTGCCCGCCCCCTTTCCAAAAGAGGGCGGGGCCTTTACAACCGGTGTGGCGAAGTGCTGCGTCCCAGTGAAGTGATGAGTCCCAGCTTAGTATGCCTAAACTAAAGCTGTTCTTAATACAATCAATCAAACTTTAATTCATGTAATAATCTTTTTTTTTTATCCTGATTATTTATATAGTTAAAGTGAAAGAAATAGCATTTTTAGGTATGTTTTGCGACATTGTTAATTGTTATTAAGCAATAAGGCATAATATATATATATTTTTAATTACAAGCATGTCATAATTAATTCTTAAAAATAATTATGCTAGTATCATACTTGTATCGAAGTATTTTATTGAAAAATATTGTAGATAATGAAAAAAACTTTATCTCTAATCATTTCGGATAGCTGTATGCTATGCTACTATCTAAGCTAACTAAAAAAAAAACCCTAAGAACGAGAAATGTTTAATTTCACAATCTATAGCTTCGGTTATATCCTAGTATATGAAATATAAGTTAAAAGACAATAATGGTCGTTATAACGTGGTTTAAACGACTTATATAATAATGTGATATCTGATTTGTAACCAGGCACTAAAGCGACTATACCCATAAAACGAGCTTTGAACCAATCGGATTGCTTGGGTCCTAAACTGGGACTCATCACTTCGCTGGGACTCAGCACTTCACCAGCAACAACAAAACTAGAGAATGTCCCACAGCCAAAATGTCAGATATTGTCAGTAGAGGAGTTCAGCATTACATGTTGGATCCGGAAGTCGCACACTGATGGAGAGACTCAGGAAGAAGTTGCAACTTTTAGAAAGCAACTGGATATTTCTAAATGGTTAGTAGATTATGTTAAGTTGATTCAACTCATAAACTGGCATGTACTGTTATGTTTATCTAAAAATCTTAATCTATTTATTAATTTATTAAGCACTGTTCATTTCATTTGTATCTGTTTTATTGTATTTATTTGTGCTATTGCTTGTAATTCATTTATTTGTTCTTATTTTAGTACTGACTGTTTACTTGTCTTTAATGACGTTTGAAATTTATATTTGCTGTGGTATCAAAATTGAACTTGATTTCACTGGCAGCTAAAACATTGGTGTCGTGACAGCCTTATTTATTAGAATACAACGTTACATGGGTCATAAACAATGAAATCTATAACTTTTTTTTGAGTGTGTGTGGCATGGAAAGTAAAAATTTGAACAAAAAAATCCTTAGCGTCGAGCCCTGGACATGCAGAGAGAGAGAGAGAGAGAGAGAGAGAGAGAGAGACAGAGAGAGAGAGAAACCACAGAAAGAAAAACTGACAGAGAAAGAAGAGTTAAGAGAAAGAAAAGAAGAAAAGAGTTCGGCTGAACTGGTAAAGATACCTTCTGTAGAACAGTTCCTGCCGCAAGCGGTCTGGAGAATATAGAACATCTCACGGAAAGCGCGGGGACCTTCCCATACGAAGCATTTAGAAAAAGAGAGAGAGTGAGAGTGAGAGAGAGAGAGAGACAGCCAGAGGAAGAGAGTATGGAAGAGAGAGAGAAAACAACAGAAGTAAAAAAGAGTCGAAGGAGAAAAGAAGCGAACTAGCATGAGAAGGGAGAGGAAGAGGAGGAGGAAAAGAGAGGCAGAGCAGCGAACGAGTGCAGATCAGGTGCTGCTGAAGCAAACAGAAGGTATCTGAACACCAAACCACATGCGTGCTGCAATCCGACTGCCGTATCAACAGCTACACACGTCACATGACCACTCCACATTACACTGCCATTAGCCATTCAACGTAACGTAGCTGTATTCATATCACTGTAAAACATTATAAATAGTAACACACTTTATAGTATTGTATGCATAATATAATTAATATACTGTAATATTTTTTTATCCATTTGTCTTTTTTACGATTATTTGAATGTTTAGTCGTTTGTTTGTGAGTATACCAACCTTAAATCACCATAGATACAGACAGCGGCAAGCAATCGCCATGGTGACCGTGGGATGGCAAAAGATAGCAGTACAACGGCACAAATCATGCAGTGAACCACAAACATTCCCAGCAACTCTAACCAGTAATATCAAAACACACGGCCTATAAAATCTATAAGTGAATTTCACCTAACTGTCATCCTAAAATCAAATTATAGATTATGTTTTTAAGTACAAATATTTCTAAAAACACACACTTTTATATTTTAAAAGATGAGCATTTTAAACATTGTTAATCCCTGACATTTACTTGTCATACTCATAATCCTTATTTGTTTTAGGATTAAACAACGCTATCTCACGACCAATTCATACGAGTGATTAAAAGGTGGCTAATTCGTACTAATTCATTCGACCTCACTTTAGGGGCGGGGTCAGGAGTAGGTCATTCGTACGAATTCATACGAATTTGGTAACTCGTAAAATATGTACGAATTAGCAAAAATCGTACGAATTTGTACGAGTGAGGTCGTATGAATTAGTACGAATTAGCCACCTCGTAAAATTCGTACGAATTGCCGTGACATCGGGCTGGATTAAACGGTTAGTTGACCCTAACATGAAAACCAAGTCATCATTTACTCACCCTGGTGTTGTTCTAATGACGTATGCCATATTCTTTGTTTTTTCAGACCAAAAAAGGAGATTTTTTGGGGGAAGAAATTTCTAATTTTTTTAAAAAAAGTATCACACAACGGTCCCATGCGACATGTGTCGAATATTCCAAGTGTTCTTGTGGGTATATGGTAGAATTTGGTGAAAAACAAAACAAAATTGTATTTATTTAATGAAAATCCTGACCTTGGCCATTGATCTTCTGTGCACAACTACACGTTCACAAGAATCTATTAGTGCCACTCCGACTCCAGAAAAGCCACACAAAAAATCAAGATTAATTATATGGATGAGTGTGAACGGTACCTTTAAAAAATATCTCATTTTGCGTTCCGAAAAAGGGGATACAGCATTACAACAACAGGGTGAGTAAATGTGGACTTTAATAGTAAAAAATCCACTTTCATAGCAATAGCATATCTCGCAACTAAAGTAATCTGAATTGCACACATAATCACATTATCATAAAGCATCCGACCACTCACCTGTGATGTCAAACCACAAGGAGGCGGAGCCCTGCTGTTGGGCGGACACCACGCCGACGATGTCCGCCACTTTGTCGGTTTCCATGACGGTGAAATTGTAAAGCTGCTCGTCGAAAGCGAGAGGCACGGGGCTGGGCGGAGGACGGCGGATCCACTCGATGTGCAGACGGGCCGTCGCCCAGCGCTGAGGACGTCCATTATCCACAGCCTTCACCTGCGCCAATCAGGACGGCGGGAACACAAGCGGACATTAAAGGAACTGAAGTGGAAGACTGAACTAAAAATGGAGAAAATGCATCCAGTATTGACCTTTTGTTTTGAATGCAAACAAAAGAACCAAACCTGTTACAAGAAGAACATTTTTGAAATGTCAACTCCCTCATTAAGAGAATTGAGCCGCTGTACGGGTCAAGGGAGTTTACGAAGAGCTGGGAATTATTATCCAAGAGTTCATATTTTACTTGACATCTGGTGAGACTATTTCTTGTCCTTATCAGACACACACACACACACACACATGAAATGAAATAATAAAATTAAATAAAATGAGGAAATGAAATAATTAAATAAAATGAAATATGATGAAATGGTGAAACAATGAAATAAAAATGAACACACACACGTTTATGGAACATGTTATCTAGTTTGGTGCCAGTCTAACCGCTCTAACCAGCATGAGCAAGATAGTCTAAACCAAGCCCAGCTGGTAGTCAGGCTTATCAATCATCTAGACCAGCTTGGATCAGCTAGAAAATTTAATTTCATTATTTTATTTTATTTCATTATATTATTTGATCTAATTTCTTAACTTTTCATTTCATTTCATTTTACTTCATTGTTTCATTTCACTTTATTTAATTTAATTAATTAATTTAATGTAATTTCATTATTTAATTTCATTCCTTTATTTTATTTCATTTAATTTTTTTCATTCCATTCCAATATTTCATCATTTCATTATTCCATTATTTCATTTAATTTAATTTCATTATTCTATTCTATTCTATTTCATTTAATTTTTATTTAATTATTTCACCATTTCATCATATTTTATTTAATTAAATTATTTCACTTCATCAGTTTATTTTGTTTTATTTCATTTCATCATTTAATTTAATTTAGTTTTGTTCTATTTCATTTCATCATTTTATTTTATTTCATTTCATTTTATTATTTAATTTCATCATTTCATAATCATTATTTAATTAAATTATTTCATTTCTTTATTTTATTTCTTTTCATTATTTCATTATTTTATTTCATATTTCATTATTTCGTTTAATTTAATTATTTTATTTTATTGTCATTTCATTATTCCGTTATTTAATTTCATTATTTTACTTCATTTCATTATTCAATTTCATTTAATCATTTCTTTTCATTTTTATTTCATTTAATTTCATCATCTCATCTCATCCTATCTTCTTATTTTATTTTATCTTATTTGTATTTTATAATCTTTTTTTGTAATTTATTTTATTGTAACATACTATAAAACACTGTATTTTATATTATAATCACATACGCTTCACAATGCCACAAGCTTCTTGTAGAAGGTCAAGGGTCAAAGGTGACTCACGGTAAGAATATCGTAGGTTCCGGCTGTGAACTGTTTCTTGGGAGATGAAACCACACCGGTTTTGGCATCGATCACGAACTTCCCGTCCTCGTTTCCATCGACGATGCTGTAGGAGAGGTCAGCATTGGTGCCCTGGTCTTGGTCGTAGGCGAAGACGCGGTATATAGGAGCGCCCCGTTGCTTACGGGTGCGCTCGGGTAAACGGACCTGGTACACCTTCTCTGGAAACGTTGGTTTGTTATCGTTAACATCCAACACCTGGATCACCACCCACACTGTGGTTTGCCTGGGAGAAGGACCACCATCAGATACGGTCACCTGGACACAAAACCACAGACGTGACTATACAGATGAAACACTTAAACGATAAAAACCACGTAAAAACCACGTGTTTTTTACGACCACGGTAAAAAACAGAATATAGATGGACAGTAAAGGCGAAAAGAGATTCTTTAAGCATCAACATAATTTCTCTCTCTGTAGAATGGATTGATGAGTCATGTTCGGCTTTTCTCTCATTTCCTGTTTCTGACGTTCTAACCATTTTTCTTTTTCATTAGCAAAACATGCCCATCGCTCATCCACCAATCAGCACGGCCGCACATGGCTGCCGGCCAATCAGGGGACTGTGGTGAACTGTGAAGGAACATTCAAATTATATCATTAAAAACAAAAGACACGGTGTGCGCCATCCATCTCAGCAGGAACAACAGAACGATTAATTCAATTCACTTTATTCATTTCCTTTCACGGATACAGACTGCTGTGCCACGCCTGTACAAATTCAATCTGTCTCTCTGAGAGAGAAAGAGAGTGAGCGAGTGAGCAATAAATGAGAAAAAAAAGAGAGGGGGTTGTAATAAATTAAAGGGGCGTTTGGTCTTTTTGTAATGTTTGGGTGTCAAGGGATCACACGGTGAACAGGCAACATGATGTGATTGACAAGTTTGTTCTCAAAAGATCAACACGACAAAATCTCTTTTATTACAAACACACACACAACGCCCACTCGCAATCGTTCGCGCACGTCTCTTTCTCACTAACATGCAAACAGACCAGCTGAGTGAAACATTTCCGATTTCAAACAGGTCGCAGAACACGTCGATAATCTTGCGAAGTGAAAATTGTTGTTATTCTCCCGTCCCTCACAAAATTGATCTGCAATTTGGAGGCAGTGCAAATTAGCAATGGATCGCAGCTCTCACACCTGATGTGTGTTTGTGTGAAACGAGGGTTAGCATGCGTCTCACCTCCAGGACGTGCTCAGCCTGTTGTTCGCGGTCCAGCTTCCGAGAGGTTGTGGTGATCAGACCTGCAAAACACAAACTCACTCATTTTAGCAGGAATAGCTTTAGAAATATCCCTTGACCCAACCGCTTGTACAGTCTGTCACTACAAGCAAAGACACTGATTTAAGTTTCACAACCTTCAAGCCAAACAGGTAGGAAAACTTCAACACCCATAATGCACTGGACTTGATGCCGTCCAATGCCCCTCCCACCAGTTTGCTATGGATACGCTTACCAGAGTCAAATGCCGCCTTGCTTTAGTAGGAAATACTTCTTAGCAAACTTTTAGTCATAATGGTGTCGACTTGTGTTGTTCCCGGTGCAAGAATTCAAAGAGTAAACGTTCAGCGGGAGTGAGTTACTTTCAGTTTCCACCCAGATAGCACAAGTCTATTTGATGTGATGTTTACATCTGGAAGACGTATTTTTAAGAGTGTTTGCTCATCTGCAATACGTCTATAGGACGTTTCCTGTCAGATGTCAAATAGACGTTTAGAAGATGTCTTTAAGATGTAATGATTTAGAATGCATGTTAAACTGACATCTTCTAAACGTCTATTTGACATCTGACAGGAAACGTCCTATAGACTTATTGCAGATGAGCAAACACTCTTAAAAATACATCTTCCAGATGTAAACATCACATCAAATAGACTTGTGCTATCTGGGCAGTGGAGGATCCAGTGCGTTGTAGGCAGCGGGTAAAGGCTGCAAAGAGTCGGATAAAAATCTGAAAAACCTCTGTGTTTGTAGTCAGCATTTCAAACTGGATGACCACGAACACAGTGTTTTAGGCCAAACGGAGGGGAAACACTGAAAGAAACTGCCGATCCATCAGTTCCCCCTGAAGCAAAACGCTGTCTTGTTCAGGTAAGAAAGCTGTTGCCATAGTGTTTCCTTTTTTACTATAATGCTGTTTAAAGAGCAGACAAAGTATGATACAGTCTTCAGGGATAAACCTACCCTGACAATAACTGTTCTGTTAATAGCCCTCTGTCAAACCCGATTGTACGTGGGCGAAGATACAGAAATGCATACGTATAATCTGTAGTTTTCAAGAAAAGCCCTGGAGCAAAAAACAAAAAGCTGTTTTTCTGACAAATAAACGTGCATTTCTCAGTCCAGGTAACGCGGAGAACCAGGAAACATTGTTCATTTACATAAACTACCGACATTGTAACCGACCGGTTGAAAATAGATACACTTTAAATTCACAAAATCTGCTTTGGTCACCATTATTTAGCCAAGTAAGACATGTTCCTGGATGTATATGTTCCTAGAACATATTTGGTTGATCCTTGAAATGTGTGTGTGTATATATATCCCTTCCAGAGCCCTACGGTTGTGCTCCTACAGTAATGCGCTCTGTGGCATGCCAAAGTGCCTGCAGTTCCTTAAGTATGCCTTCTGATCAGGCACATCCCAGGGCGCCCCATCACTGACCCATATCAAAGATGAAGAGAGACACAAGGAGGAAGAGAAAGAGAGGGGGCGGCTGTGTTGAATCAATCCACAGCGGCGCAGGGCACTCGTACTGAGAGAGAGAAAAAACAGAAGGGGAAAACACAAAAGGGGAGAAATGACGAGGCGGGGGACATGAGGGCCAACAAAAAGACCAGAGACAAAAGTTGGCTGATGACATCATGCCTGTTACACACACACACACACACACACACACACTGAGGTCCCATCAGATAACAAAGTCCTACATATTGGGGAAAAAAACCCTGCCTAATAATAGCCTAATATAACCAAATTTTTTGATGCCGAGTTCAAAAATATCAATAAAAACATACCATCACATATTTATTTCACAAAATAAGCTGATTCGGCTAAAAAAAAGGTATCTGTTGGAAGTTAGGAATCATGGATTTGTGGAATCATATTTGTGGTCGTTTTTCCTGGTGGTTAAAGTCACCATAAAAGCAGAATTGACAATCCTTTTTTTTTTTTTTTTTTTTTTTTATGGAATATTGCAGTATTTCTTATGAATGATTTATGGTCCCCCATAATCTTTAATCAAAATAACTTCCCCTCGCTCTAACAGCTCATCTCTTCTGTGATGATGTGTTTACTGGCGCGAGGGCGGAGCCACCTGTCACTCACATGAGATCCACCAATAGAAAAACCACAACCATCCAATCAATTTGCTCTTGTTTCACTCAAATATCAATCAGAGAAAAAAAGACTACTGCAACTTCCATTTCATGCCAACTTTAAGGTACAACACAACTTCAAGACAATTCTTTTTGTGAGAAAGTGTGACGTGCGAGAGCAAAAAAAAGAAGGCTGATGTAATTGGTGTACCTGAATGGGGTTTACTAGTTTTGGCGGGCAAAAGCCTGTCGACGGAGGGGGTCTTAACGTCTCCAGACTTCTGAACTCACTGTCATGGCAACCTGAGGCTCAGTTACACAGCCACCGCTCTGGACCAGCGTGTGTGGGAAAGCAAGTCCTCACACAGGGGGAAAATGGATGGATTAGAGCTCAAACGTTGGACGCCGAACACTCGCGCACACCCACACATGCTTTTAATGCGACGTCTATAATATACAGTCCTCAAAAAACAAATCAACATAAAATCCGCCACAAACAAATCCCCAGACACACACTTTTATAGGCAAAACTCTCTCTTAACCTACTTTTAACTAACAGCAATGGATCCGCTAATGAGGGAGTCTTTGTATAAGGATCCAATCAGTATGTGTGTGAGAAAGAAAGAGTGTGTGCGTAGCTGAAGAACAGCTGCATTCATTGGAATTAGCATATTAATTAGAGACGAGTGATTACAAGCAATTAACTAAAGTAGCAATAGCATGAGCGGTATACACCAGCATACCTATACAGGCCAGTTATCGGTTGCATTCAGAATATGCACGAGCTGTAATTTCCTTTATCAAGATGGCAGTGGAGTTTATTTTGCGCTGCATTCGTCCTTGTTTGCGTGTACAAACTATAGTCGTTAAAGGTCCACATGGAGGCCTTGCATTCCCAAGAAACTCATTTGGGATAAAAATAACATCAAAACCTCTGGAAATTGCCGGTGTCGCGTGTGTTTTGTGTGCGTCAAATGGCTGCAGGTGGGAAACTGGCCCATTTTGAGTGCGCCTGTGTGATTCATTGACAGAGTCCATGTTTTCCGCCGTCGTAAATTCCAAACACACGCGCTCCAGAGGAACATCAACGGGCCGCACACACGCTGAGATCACACTGTACCTATAAATCAACAGCTGTCTGTAGGAGACAAAGAACCGAGAGAGTGACAGATTTCACCAGCGAGCCAGAAACTGAGAATGAGCCATTTATGCTGGGTTTTAAATGACACCTTTTTTTCTAAATGTCAAAACGGCATCCCATAATTTAAAGCTAGCTTTTGCACTGTAATTTGAGCAAATTAGAAAATTTTGCAGTCTTAAGGCCCGTTCACAGCAAGAACGGTAATTGCGATATCCATATTAGAGTCCAACGTACACTATCGTTCTGTTTATTTCAAGCGCGCACTTCAGTTTTATTGTCTGCCACTTTAAAAGCTCGAGCTCTCATTCGAGTGCAACAGTCTGGTTCCGGAAGTAAAACCTCCTTTAAAAACAAACCTACTCTGAGTTATGAGGTTTTTCATGGTAAAAAAACTACATTACCCATGATACCCATACAGAAAATTACACCAATCAGAGAGTTGAAAAAGCAACACGCATCACAATAGCTCTTTAGCTCCGCCCACTCCCTTGAAGCACTGTAAGTTGTACTCAACGTTCATAAATGAGCCCATCATTTTTAATTTGATTTTGCTCTTCGCAATTCTTCATGGGGTTGTAGTTCTTTCCCTCACTAAAGCCATTAAGTACACAGTCTTGTACCTTTGTCTTTTTGTCCAAAAACTTGTTTTGCTTTACATCCAAGTGTGTACTGTTACTGTGTAGCTGATTGGTTTGGTTCATGGTTTATAACCCTTTAACAATGATTATTTTAAAATCCCTATGGGAAAAATTAATCCAAATAAAAAAGTTGCACTTTATGCAGGAGGGATTCTGATTGGCTGTCAATGTTTTCATTGTTCATTAGCTGGAAAAACTCTTTCTGAAATTGATTCCAACTATATCGTTCCTCTGTGCCGTTATCGTTATCATTGTGATGTGGACTTTTGCGAGATTATGGTGGGAAGAGGCCTTTACACAGATTATTCTTAATAAACAGTATAAAAACAAGGTTGTGCAAAAGGTAAATGCAATCTTTTATCATGTAAAGGTCATAAACTGCAGTGGTTCTCAACCTTTTGGACTTGAAGGACCCCTGTTGTCCAATGCAATATTTAAAGGCTGCATTATGTCTGGTATTTCTGCTTTATGACGAAGCTATGGAAGCCTGTTTCCGCCACAGAATAAAACACTTTAAAAGATAATTGCAACTTTTTATCTCACAATTTCAAGATTTCTCAGAAATGCAAGATATAATTCAGATTTGCATGTTATAAAGTCAGAATTGCGAGATATAAACTCTGATTCAGACTTTTTTTTCTCGCAATTGCGACTTTATGTCTCGCAATTCTGACTTTATAGCACGCAATCTCGTAATTCTGACATCTTTTCTTAGAATTGTGAGATAGAAACTCACAATTGCGAGTTATAAAATCCAATTCTAAGGAAAATAGACTTTTTTTCTCAGAATTGCGACTTAATATCATGCAATTCTGACTTTATATCTCCCAAATCTGAGAAAAGATGTCAGAATTACGAGATATAAACTTGCAATTCTGAGAAAAAAAGTCAGACTTTCGAGTTTATTTCTCGCAATTGCGAATTTATATCTCACAATTCTGACTTTATAATGCGCAATTCTGACTTTATAACGCGCAATTCAGAATTGCGAGATTAAACGCAATTGTAAGACAAAAAGTCAGAATTGTGCGATAAAAAGTCGTAATTACCTTTTTAACAAGCTTCCATACAAAGGTGCTTGATTTCAAACTATTTGTATTAAAAAAAAATTAGGAGTGTAGATATCATAATTGATTTAGCCTGCCATGATTCATTTTGTGATTCCAGAGTTTAAAGAAGTACAGTATATGTTCTTCGATTGCAAAAACAATGCTTTTGATAGTTTTGTTAGTGTTCTCAGACTTTTAGAGGCCAACTTGCAATGGTCGTGATTGCTTTCATGCGTTTTTTTTTCTTCTTTTTCTGAGTATATCAATGGCCTAATTCTGTCAGTACATTACAGATAAAACATCACTAGTGAAGTACTTTAAAGATATGGCTTCTTACCGCTCTTCAGGCCATTTTATCGCAGAAATGACGAATGATGCTTTTGATAAAACTCTGGGCGACATCTATTATTCCAAATGATCCGTTATAGAGGATAATCAGAAAGATCGTAATCGCGGCGAGCTGATCCGGGAGCAGTCGTGGTGAAACGCGGATCTCTGCGCCGTGCGACTGGTCCAGGAACAGTGAAAACAGGGTGTTTACATGCTGTAAAAGATGCAGCAGACATAGAGAGAGCTATTCTTAGAGTCTTTCATCATGAGGAGGAAGACAGAACAGAGGAAGAGGGAGACGGAAGGATGTTAAAGAGTCGCAGGGGGACCGAATGGAAGAGTACGAAACAGAGAAATAGACGAAGAGACACGTAAGGCCCGGTGAACGAGAGAATGGGAGGGGGATACAGCGAGAGGGGGAGGAGAGGAGGGTGTTAGGAAAGGATCAGAGAAGATGAGAATGTGGGGGGATGAAAGACGAGGAGGAGAACTCGGGGTTGGAGGAGATGAACCCACGAATGTGTAAAACCTGCAGACGAGATTCAGAGAGACACACATTACTGCTGAGACAAGCAGAGGAGAGAAAGAGAGAGATTTCACAGCACCTCGAAGCCTTTTATAGCTGAAAACAAGCAATATTGTATAACCGAGCAGCAGTTTGAACGCAGTTAACAGTCACTGTTGACCCTCCATCCGTCCACACAAGCATTCATCCGTCCAAAATAGACTGTGACGAGTGTAGAAAATCGAGTTAGGAACTGCTACATAATGCATCATTTGAAATCCTGGAACGACGGTCTGGCCCTCGCTGTTTTTACCTGACTTAAGTGAATGAAATGAAAGACGTTCATGCGCTCGACTGAAGCGACTGTCTAATAATGATGGAAGTGTTTGTGTTTAGTTCCCCCTCCTCTGATCTTACACACTCAGAGCTGCTGTCGCCTCGTCTACTGGAGAGTCTGTTTACTGACTGCCGAGCATCTTTGAACTTTTCAATCAGTGGAAACCCACAGAAATTTGTTTCAAATGACTTTTTTTTTTTTTGCTACAGAACTCCATACCGCGTCATGTCTGTTACATGCATTAAAGGAAGTGAGTTTTTATTTCCATAAAATAGGTGTATTGATGTTGTTGACAGACAGATAGATGGATAGATAAATAGATAGATAGACTGACAGATAGAAAAACAGACAGACATGATATATATATATATATATATATATACATACACTGTATATGATAAATAGATAGATAGATAGATAGATAGATAGATAGATAGATAGATAGATAGATAGATAGATAGATAGATAGATAGATAGATAGACAGACGAACAGACATACATGATAGATAGATAGATAGATAGATAGATAGATAGATAGATAGATAGATAGATAGATAGATAGATAGATAGATAGATAGATAGATAGATAGATAGATAGATAGATAGATAGATAGATAGATAGAAAACAGTCAGATAGATAGATAGAAAACAGACAGACAGATGATATATAGATAGATAGATAGATAGATAGATAGATAGATAGATAGATAGATAGATAGATAGATAGATAGATAGATAGATAGATAGATAGATAGATAGATAGATAGACTGACAGATAGAAAAACAGACAGACATGATATATACACTCACCGGCCACTTTATTAGGTACACCTGTCCAACTGCTCGTTAACACTTAATTTCTAAGCAGCCAATCACATGGTGGCAACTCAGTGCATTTAGGCATGTAGACATGGTCAAGACAATCTCCTGCAGTTCAAACCGAGCATCAGTATGTGGAAGAAAGGTGATTTGAGTGACTTTGAACGTGGCATGATTGTTGGTGCCAGAAGGGCTGGTCTGAGTATTTCAGAAACTGCTAATCTACTGGGATTTTCACGCACAACCATCTCTAGGGTTTACAGAGAATGGTCCGAAAAAGAAAAAACATCCAGTGAGCGGCAGTTCTGTGGGCGGAAATGCCTTGTTGATGCCAGAGGTCAGAGGAGAATGGCCAGACTGGTTCGAGCTGATAGAAGGGCAACAGTGACTGAAATAACCACTCGTTACAACCGAGGTATGCAGCAAAGCATTTGTGAAGCCACAACACGCACAACCTTGAGGCGGATGGGCTACAACAGCAGAAGACTCCACCGGGTACCAGTCATCTCCACTACAAATAGGAAAAAGAGGCTACAATTTGCAAGAGCACACCAAAATTGAACAGTTGAAGACTGGAAAAATGTTGCCTGGTCTGATGAGTCTCGATTTCTGTTGAGACATTCAGATGTTAGAGTCAGAATTTGGCGTAAACAGAATGAGAACATGGATCCATCATGCCTTGTTACCACTGTGCAGGCTGGTGGTGGTGGTGTAATGGTGTGGGGGATGTTTTCCTGGCACACTTTAGGCCCCTTAGTGCCAATTGGGCATCGTTTAAATGCCACGGCCTACCTGAGCATTGTTTCTGACCATGTCCATCCCTTTATGGCCACCATGTACCCATCCTCTGATGGCTACTTCCACCATGTCACAAAGCTCTAATCATTTCAAATTGGTTTCTTGAACATGACAATGAGTTCACTGTACTAAAATGGCCTCCACAGTCACCAGATCTCAACCCAATAGAGCATCTTTGGGATGTGGTGGAACGGGAGATTCGCATCATGGATGTGCAGCCGACAAATCTGCGGCAACTGTGTGATGCCATCATGTCAATATGGACCAAACTCCCTGAGGAATGCTTCCAGCACCTTGTTGAATCTATGCCACGAAGAATTGAGGCAGTTCTGAAGGCAAAAGCGGGTCCAACCCGTTACTAGCATGGGGTACCTAATAAAGTGGCCGGTGAGTGTATATATACACTGTATATAGATAGATAGATAGATAGATAGATAGATAGATAGATAGATAGATAGATAGATAGATAGATAGATAGATAGATAGATAGATAGATAGATAGATAGATAGATAGATAGATAGGAAGATAGATAGATAGAAAACAGACAGATAGATAGATAGAAAACAGACAGACAGATGATAGATAGATAGATAGATAGATAGATAGATAGATAGACAGACAAACAGACATACATGATAGATAGATAGATAGATAGATAGATAGATAGATAGATAGATAGATAGATAGACTGACAGATAGACAAACAGACATGATAGATAGATAGATAGATAGATAGATAGATAGATAGATAGACAGATAGACAAACAGACATGATAGATAGATAGATAGATAGATAGATAGATAGATAGATAGATAGATAGATAGATAGACTGACAGATAGATAGACTGACAGATAGACAAACAGACATGATAGATAGATAGATAGATAGATAGATAGATAGATAGATAGATAGATAGATAGATAGATAGATAGATAGATAGATAGATAGATAGATAGATAGATAGATGGATGGATGGATAAATGTACCTTTAATCAAACACAAAAAAAAAAAAAAAAAAAAAAAAAAAAACTTGAACTCTTCTTTAAAAAAAAAGAAGAAAAATAGCTGGTAAGAAATATTTACGACGATCACATTTTCTCAGTTCACCCGCTACTGGCAGGTGTGACAAAAAAAACGAAGAAGATCATTTTGGCACACATCCTTTCCTCCATCCATCCATCCATCCATCTATTTACCTATTCAATCATCTGTTCGCCATCTACCCGTTCATCCATCCATCCGCACAGCCCAAGACAGCGTGTGTAAAGTCTGGTGGGATGTTCGGGAGAAAAATGAATGCAAAATGAATGCAAATACATCAGGAGCAAAATGATGCTTAGGGATCGAGCATAAACGGCTCAGGAGCTCAGGAAGTGTGTCAGTAAACCGTGATGTGAATGAACTATAATACAAGAGTTTTCCACGTATTGTTTGGAGAGAACTTGTGTAAACGGTTCAGTTCTAAATATCTTGTACAGAGATATTACTACTTAATAGGTATACTACTAATAATTACAGATTACTATTATTATTTTATGTGGGGTTGGTTGGTTCTTAGGGTTTCTTTGTTACACTATTAAAAGGATGCATTGAATTTAGTTATTTTGGACTAAGCTAAAATCGCCATTTTTGTATTTGTTGTCTGTATTTTTAGTATTAATATTTAGTATTTAGTAGTAATAACCAGAGGCTGCTGGTATTATGGCATCGATCAAACCCAAGGGTGCAGTGAATTGTTTAGGGTGCGTGTATAAACTCCTCAGTTACAAACACATCTGCAGAAGCAATAATGTGTACAAACTACCTCCCCCATGACAGCAAAGAACTCTTTCAGAAGCATGTGTAAAGAGACTTCATATTTCTCAGCGCAGGGATCACTCTACACAACGTGTGTAAGACACAATACAACTTTTAAATGTTCCAGCAGATGTGTTAGGCTGTCTAGGGAGTGTACAAACAAGAAGTGCAGTCTTGTCTAGGGAGCGTGTGCAAACTCCAGTCTTGTGAAAGAACTAAAGATGTTTTGTTTTGGAGTCACCTTCACAAAACGCTGCAGTGCATCATCGAAATACCCTCATTACATCTGCCGGCAACCTACACACACACACACACACACTTACAAAGAACACACACTGGCTCTGTTTTCTGAGAAATGTGTCAATAAATAAACATTTCCTTGCAGCATGGAAAAAACTCCTGTGACTCAAAGATGTAATTAATTAAACAAACACACATATAACAAGGTCTGCATTTACAAAGCTGTGCATCACGTTGTTCCTACCGAGTGCGCTTGAGAAGAAACGTTAGACAAATCAACTCGGGAACATCAATTTCAGCTCTGATTTAAAGGACAATAATAAAATGACCCTTGTGTTCACCTCTAAAGTCATCTTTACTGTATCGCTCAATGCTTCCCCACAAGTTTCCTCTTCATATGAACTTTATTTAAACCTGGAATTGAATGAAGTTTCCTGAGAACGGTAATTTCATCTCTCTCTTTGCGCTCGGCGTATTTGACTCGCCATCAATAATTCATGTAATCTATACACATAAACAGACAAACAAGTCCCGAATAAAAAAAGGATCCATAGATGGTGACCGGTGCTTTCACATTGATCTGTAACCAGCTCACAAAGATCGACCCCCCCCCCCCCTTTTGTGTTTTGAGTTTTTCCGAAAATACAGTTTATGAAAATGGACTTATTGTATCAAACCTCGCAACACGTTCTGATCTTTTTCTCAGGCTGCTTTCCTTTTGCTGGTGCCTCCCGTCTTTCTGGCAGCATGACCTTTTGTGACCTTTACAAAGTTTTTAATTAGGATCGGCACTTCCTGCTGACATGCACTATGGGGCGCGTGGCTGAAGGGAAGGCCTCTGACTATGAAATTAATCTGTCAATCAAGAGCAAAACCATAGCAACAGCCAATCAGGAACCAGGGTTTACAGTATGCCCAGACGGTGATGTCATAATGCGGAGAACAGCGACAGACCTTAAGAGCTCACGCACACAGATGCACATACATATTTAAATAAGTGAATTTAAATACTAAACCAGCAGAATTAGCTTAGCTTTATCTACACCACTACCTTACAGTATGCTCAGGACCAAAAGGTATTACCAATTTTTTTAGACATAGTACCATGGTAAAATCATAGTACCTTGTAAACCCGGATAAGTTGGCAAAACTCAAATAATTTGAGGTAATCAGTAACATGAATTTTTTAAGTTAAGAAATGTAACGTTTAAGTAAGCAGAACTTGCAGATTTGTATTTTGTAATCATACATTTTAATTGCTCTTAACTTGAAATATTTGAGTAAGCTAATTCATACACAACTTAGAACTATCATGTAATCTCAACTAAAATATTTGTAACTTAGCTAGATTTAACCAGCCAATTCAATAAATGCTACCTTGCTAATTGTTGACACAATGCTTTGATAGCATGAGCATAGCATAGCACTTGCTGATTGAGGACAGCAATTTAAAACATTTAACATACACTGTTCTCAAACCAAGCTCATGCTCCACATGATGGTAACCCCCCAAAAAAAACCAACATAACAGAAACTCTTCTAAACTAGCATAACAAAACATGAAACTACTAAATCTCCCACTTAACATTAATCTGGCACAAAAAAACATTATTTAACACTTAATTTTAGCATTTACTCTCCCTTTTGAGTGTCATGGCAAAGCATGCTGGGAAATAATAATCCCAGCCCAGATTCAGTTAAATTTAAGTTTGTTCATATAACTCAAAACAATGAAACAATCCAACTAAAATGTGCCAGTTTTGTGAACTCAAAAGAAAAGGAAAGTTCTAAATACTCATAAAAGTTAATTTGATGGAACTAATTTGTATAATTTGAGTTGGCCCTACTCAAAACAATTATTTTGAGCGTTAGGGTTTACAGATAAATATGAAATGGTTTTGCCACCTGATACCATCACTGTACCATGGTACACACAAATAAACTCAACTTATCAGAACTGACATTCATTTATTCCACCTAACAAGCAAATGCGGATTGATTGACAGGCCACTGACCGGTGCGCGGGTTGATGCTGAAGAAGTTCTGCGGGTTGCCGCTGGAGATACGGAATGACAGGCGGGGCTCGGTTTCCGTGGCGTCCGGGTCCTGTGCCTGGATCTGAATGACTGACTGGTCCTTCGGGGAATTTTCCGGAATGGTGGCGTGATACATCGGTTCAGACGTTAGGGGAGCGTTATCATTAACATCCTCAACCTGTTAAGACACGCAGACACACAAAATGACAGAATTATATATATATTATACATCTTTCATACAAGACCACATGACATCTCAAATACGATGCACACTAACTTACTTGTATGTACACTTGTAGTGCCGCTGACTGCGGTACCACCCCCAAATCAGTGGCATACACCGTCAACCAATAGGAGTCCTGCGTCTCTCGGTCCAACAGATCTGTGGTGTAGATGACACCTGCAAAATAAAGTGCATGAAAACATCACAATCTGAACATTTTAATTCCAGTGAAACAGTGGCAGAATTATTCATTTAGTTTCTCAGTTAATGTGTGAGAAAACTGAGAAAAACTCATTAACTTTGATAGCAATAATTACTGTCAAAAAAGCAATTACTGAGTAGAAACATTAAAGCGGAGGTTTGCAAATTGTTGTAATGCTAAAATACTGTCTCACATCCAAGATTAATATACAGAGCGAGCAATTTATCAGGTTATTTCCTTGAAAAGGGTGTGACGGAATCAAAACATTGCTGTTTGAGTGCCCCAAACACAGCAACAATGGCTCGACCAATGCCGTGAGTTTAGGGCGGGGCTACCCGTCTGGCTGGCCAATGCAAACCTGTAAACCTGTTTGAAAACGGCCATCGTTTATTACATTAGTTCTGTGGTGATGCACCTTTAAAAAGAACTGTTTCTGTGTGTGTATGTGATACAGCAGCTCACAGGTTGTGGTAAATTTAGATCAATAAGGAGGTCGCTTCCATAAGTCATGTAGCCGAAACGCAGCAGAAGAAAACACAACCCTCGGGCTAAAGACAAAATAAAACCTGGGCCTCTAACCTCAATAACAGGCCTGACATTTTCAAACGCTCCACGTAACCGTATAAACTGAGGCCTTCAGTCTCGGGGTACAAAAATTTAATTATGTCCATGGATAAAATAATAATAAAAAAAACCCCAGAACAAAACAAAACAAAAAAGAAAAGAAAAGCAGTTCGTCTGGGGCACAGATTTGCCACAAAAAGCAGGACTTTGCTTATATATATATATATATATATATATATATATATACACACACACACTGTGTATGTACTTTTATTTGCCTATGTGTTTTGGCAGAAACTATGGTACATTTCTGCAAGAGAACTATAGAATCAGACTTCTAGAACCAGGTAAAGGAATCAGATCAGGTTTCGCTGTACTGAAAAACAGCCTGAGCTTTTGTGTGTAATTGTGTGTGTGTGTGTGTGTGTGTGTGTGTGTGTGTGTGTGTGTGTGACATCAATAATTCAGTCTGTTAGCCTGTAGGATTCATAAAATCCTTTAGTTCATTGTGCTAGAGGGAGAGTGTATGTAATGTATTCGGAATACCAGCAGAACTGCCTGAAGAATCTCAAAATGGAAGAAAACGATGAGAGAAAAGAGGAGAGAGAGAGAGAGAGAGAGAGAGAGAGAGAGAGAGAGAGAGAGAGAGAGAGAGAGAGGAGGGGGGGTTAGGGTGAGATGTACAGAGAGTGTAGTCTATTCTCTGAGGTAATAGAAACTCACTTTAGCCAATCAGAGACACAGATTGGAAGTCCAGCCCTGACAAACCAGACTCATCTCACACCATTTACCGCAAACCAGTGCGGCTCATTCAACCAGATTACACACACTCTGAACAGTCTGAAACACATCGACACAACCTCACATTCTTCGAAAACGGGTCATTCCATAGACATTTATTGTTTTATTTAAAGCTAATTATAACTTTAAAGCTAATTATAATTCCTATAGACGAACCAAAACTCAAAGCATACAAGTTATTATATATATACACAAACAGTATAATCTCCATTCTGTCTGATGGTTCCTTGACTTTGGCTTTTGGCTTCCTAAATTGGGGACACTTAATATTCAACAATAATATTGATCTGCCTGCATTGACACCATCATATGAAAACTGCATGATGCAACGGCAGCCATAGTGCGCCAGAACGCCCACCACACACCAGCTTACTGGTGGAGAGGAGACAGAGTGATCGAGCCAATCAGTGTATATGGTGATTATTAGGAGGCCATGATGGACAGAGGCCACTGGGCAAATTTGGCCAGGACACCGGGGTTACACCCCTACTCTTTTCCAAAGGACATACTGGGATTGTTAATGACCACAGAGAGTCAGGACCTCAGTTTAACGTCTCATCCGAAGGACGGTGCTCTGACAGTATAGTGTCCACGTCACTATACTGGGGCGTTAGGACCCACGAAGACCACAGGTTTAGCGCCCCCTGCTGGCCTCACTAACACCTCTTCCAGCAGAAACCTGGTTTACCCAGGAGTCTCCCATACAGGTACTGACCAGGCTCAGCCCTGCTTAGCTTCAGTGGGACACCAGTCTTGGGCTACAGGGTGATATATGGCTGCTGGCTAAATGAATAACTTTTTTACAACAGAAATTAACCATCACCGAACTTACTTAAGCTGGACCATAACACTATTTTCTTCTAGAGACAAACTTTGTTGCATTATTATCCTGTTATCTCTGTGAAGCTGCTTTGAAACAATATGTATAAGTCTTTAGGGTGACTTGACTTGACTATTAGAATATAATATTCAAATGCAAATGTAAAGACATCTATTGTATATAATGTACATTTGTATATTACATAAATGCAATTATAGTATTATACTTACTACTAGACGAATCAACACTCAAACCCTACACACACACACACACACACGGTCCTGGTTGGAAGCTGATATTTCCGCCAGAGCTGAGCGAGCAGATAGGAAAGAGAGAGAGAGTGAGAGAAAGCGAGTGGAAATGGGGAGATCATTTCTCTTTTCGTCGGATGTCGTGTTCCTGCTGTCTGACCTAGATAAGAACGAGACCTCGCTATGAGTCAATTAAGGAGGCACTGATCATGATTTTTCAAGGCTGATTCCGATTGCCGATTTTTTACAAGCAAATGGGCCGATTCCGATTTTTTTTTTTTAGCAAATGTATTTGTTGTTTATTTGCTCTACCAATGAAAGACTGCCGAACGGACGGTATGAGGCGTCCACAGATGTGTGCAAATATGTGTGTTAGTAATGCTGTTCATTGGCATTTTCTCTGTGATAAATTATTAATAAGACCCCAATTATCTCCATCCTGCCTTTCCCAGCATCCTCTTACAGTAACTCGGGGTGTGTAAGTGAGATAGTCTGCTACGCTGCTCGCTCATTAAATATGCAGGTCACATATAGATTCGTTAAGAGCGGAATGCAAATCAGCTTCAAGTTGGTTTCAGCGAAGGAGGGGAGAATCAAAAGCGATGTGAATTAGGATGAGAGGAAATGAGGGGTTTTCTCTTGTTTATGTAATCTATCTTCCAATCTTTGATCTTTGACTAATCTTTGGTTTAATAATTGATCCTGGTGCTTTCAAGATGTGGCACACGAGTTCTTTGGCATTACAAATGTGTGTGTGTGTGTAAAGGCTCTGCTTCCCTGCACTTTTGTGATTAGTCATTTATTAGTCTTGAAATAGTCTCCAAAAGTACAGATCACCCAAAAATATCAATTCTGACAATTCGCCCAAAAATGAAACATAATTTGTCTCATCCTTACGCCATTCTAAATCTCTATGACTTTCTTTACTTTGTGGTACTACTGATGTTTTGCAGGTTTTCATATGCATGAAATAAAATCGTCTATTTTTATTGTGCCATTAAGCAAATTGTAAATCCCTTGTAATTGTAATCTCAGCAGTATAATTACAAATAGTGATTAGATAAAGGGGGTTGTGGCATTTTGTGTGCATGTAGTGGGACATTATACTTCATTCAGGAACATTTTTCCAGGTTGTAACCTAGCAACCTGAATGAAGTATGGATAACAGATCCCAAAAACCTTCAAAAGTGTCTTTCCATCAAAAACACACAACAGCAAACACGCACACACGAATCCATGCAATACTGATGTAGGCCGACTAAATCACCAACGTTTATTTAAAGCAAATTTAAATGAAGCCAATTAACACTTTAGCAGGATGTATATGGTGTGTGTGTGTGTGTGTGTAGAAGGTGTTATCTGTCAGTGTGTGTTAGACACTTGTGTAAGCCTGTGAGTGAGACACAAGCGTAGGAGGCACATTCACTGTCGCAGCTTGTGTGTGTGTGTGTGTGTGTGCGACAGAAAAGCTAATTCACAGATTCCGTCGTATCAAAATATCCCTGTGGTTTTAAAGTAGGGTGTTAAGAAAGTGATGACAGGGAGCAGACTTTACTATCTCCTAAACACCACCTCTCAACACTGAAAAAGCCACACAGCTCTGGAGAAAAACCGCACCGCGTCAGTGCCGTCGAACACACCAACACAATGTACCAACCAACCACAGGCGCCAGTGAAACTCGAAACCACAGAACGCAATTACACAACATCACAATTACATAACACTTCCTACAGATCGCTCAAATCTCAGTCACTTCAAACTCACAACCTCAAAATTAGAGATGCTCAAAGGGTCCAATACACACTTTAGTATTTTATTCATTGTTTTTTTTTTATGTTAGGCAATGTTTTTGCCACCAAATACGACCATAAATTTGACTTAAATATTGGTCTTTTTACTATGTTACCTTTGAGACTTACTTACAAAATCTCAGTTGTAATCAGTTTTTAAACTCACCAAAGCTGCATTTATTTGGCCAAAAGTAATTGTAATTGTATTTGACCAAACATTTAATTAAATTTTCTATTTTACTGTATTTTAAAATGTAATTTTATTCCCGTGATCAAAGCTGAATTTTCAGCATCATTACTCCAGTCTTCAGTGTCACATGATCCTTCAGAAATCATTCGGATATGATGATTTGATGCTCAAGAAACATTTCGGATTATTATCAATATTGAAAACAGTTGTGCTGCTTAATTTTTTTTTTTTAGAACACTTTTGGTGAATAGAAAGTTAAATAGAACAGCATTGTTTCATAAAAATCTTTTGTAACATTATAACAAGTCACTTTTTTTCTCAATTGAATGCATCCTGGCTGAATAAAAGCATTAATTTCATTAAATATGTTGAATGGTTGAGACATCAGGAACGCAACTTCCGAACAACTCGTTTTTACAGTTCTGGGGAAGGAGGAGCTTTGCTTCAGGCTTTAGGCGTTCAAATATCCCTACAATTAACTGCAAGGAGCAAGAAGAAAAAAAAATCCAGTGTTTCATGATATGGCCACTTTAAATGATTTATAAAAGGCCAAGATGTGAACAAGAAAAAAGAAATGCTAAAAGAAAACCTCTGACTGCAGCAACACATCATTGGTCCTGAGCAAATGAGAAGCGCTATCTTCTGTGCGATGAAAGACTGGCAGCTATTTCTGAACTCCATAAAGGTCTCAGATTCTCTGTAATATGAAGAAAATCACTTACCATAGAGAACAAAAGGAAAGAAACTCGGCCAGCTGGTGAAGTCGGGGGGGGGGGCATCTACTCTAAAAATCAACTTTGATGATTTCATCTTGCGTCGACACGGCCATTATGGTTTATTTAGGACGGAGAAACACAGAATTGGAATATTTTACATCTGGTTAGTCCTGAGAAATAGGCTGGAATTAGGCCTAACTGGATAAAGCTCAAATTGTTTTCTGGTTGATTTAATGACGGTTTGTAGCTGTAGTGACCCACTATTTCTGTTAAGTGGCATCAGACTGGAAGACATGTTCTCGGGGGATCACCGGTGCATTCATGCACACTCACACATACATAATCACTGCGTTTTACATTGTACTGACAAAAGCGAAACATGAGCCATGCTACCAAAGCTGAAAGCATCTAATGAGCCTTTTCATTTGAAATTTTTTGGCAAACTTTGTAACAACGTTTCCTGATGGCTGTCGGAACAACATTTAAAGATGTTTTTGCATATGAAAAAACCATATACTTCACACTATCAGATGTCTCATGCACTATGTGTTTAGAGCGCGCAAATGCACGCATTGCATAAGCAGGACATAGCTCTTATGGGTTCGGTGCTTCTTCAGCGGAGAAATCTCAGAAACTCCTACGCACACTTTGCAACAGAGACAGAAAAAGAAAAGACAGACAGAATGAAAAGAAAGAGAGACACGGAAGGACGAGGAACACAGAGAAAGCCTTCATTGAGTCTGTCATTTCGGTGTGCTCATCCACTTTCCTCTGTTATTGTGCGCCTATATTTAGGGCTCGAAGCCTTGAGGGGTTATAGGGAGAGCGAGGCAGAGTTTCATCCAATCACATCAGGTTACGTGACCCTAACAGTGAACCTTTGCGAGAGACAGACAAGGGGAAATCAGCTGGGACAGGTGTATAAAGATGCCCTGTGTAACATTTTACGCTGCTGACAGAGTAATTCCAGCGTTTGATTGGATGTGACATGACATGAACTTGACCGGAGAGTTTGACTGGCAGATATGCGGAGGCTGTGTTTCAAAACCATGTGATCTGTTGAACTAGAGCATCATAAGTGGGCTTGAACGTTCAATTTGAACACTGGATGGATCTCTATTGCCCAAAATTGCTGTCTTGGTAGAAAGCTCAGAATATTTTGAGCTACACAATCACTTCAGCTACACTTAAAGAGGACCTATTATGCCCTTTTACCAAGTTTTTATTTGGTTTTTGGGCTCTACTAGAATAGATTTCATATTTGAATGTTCAAAAAACACATTATTTTTCACATATTTTACATTGTTGCAGCACCTCTCTTCCCAGTCTGTCAGTAACTCTCTGTTTAGTTCCTGTCTCTATGAAGCTCCTCCTTCAGAAAAGCACAAGGTGCTCTGATTGGTTGGCTGGATCAGTGTGTTGTGATTGGTCAACCGTTCGAGCACGCCCCTTACCATAACCGCAAGTTTACTAACACGCTACTAACTCAACTAAGCCAGGCCTCGACCCTTTTTTTTTTGTTGTTGCATTTGTCATTATTTAAATGAGGAATATTGTGACGTGTTCGTTCCCTTAAGAAACCTCAAGACTACAATCGAGGTATTTCAGGGAGTTTAGAAACAGTGTTTACTGATATAGAGAATAACTCGCTTCGTGCAACAACATTATACACCACGGGAATTCATTTTTTTTTTTTAAAGCCTAATATGTCCTCTTTAAAAAGGAGATTGCATTTTTTAATCGAAAAAGATTAATGCAAGATTCATTAGCACTGCTTCACTAATAAGTGCATCACTGTAAATTGTAAGTGCATTTTATACAAAATGAGGATGTGATTTGAAATTACAGTAATTTCTGTAATCAACAGTGTGTCATAGTCTGAAGAGTTGCTGTAAGCGATTTTTTAATGAAATGGCACTGCGAAAAAAAAACCCTGACGGATATCACTGAATTAGGTGTCCTGAAATATCACACTTGTCTCTGTGACAGCCCTAGGCTCCTTAAAGTGACACAAAAATTTAAATATGTCATTGTGAGCCATGCTCAGATTCTTTATCTAGCCAATAGGAAGACTATAATGAGCTAGTTCTCACATGGCAGCCCATATATGGAAAGCCGGAAGCCGAGTGAGTCAGTTTGTCGTGTGAAAATTATATTTTGCTACTGTTACTGAGGACAATTTTGACAAACCTGAGATGACTTTTGCATCGTGCAATTATGGAAAAGTGGTGTGTCTAACTGAACGGCCATGTCTGGTGGAAGTTTCCCTTGTAGCATTATACAAGGATTTTCAAAGATTGTGGTGATTTTGTTGGGGAGTGCATCTGCATATAATATAAGTATTAATAAGTATAAAAAACTTAAAAAAAAAGACTTATTTTGAAGCCTTTGAGTTTGAATCATCCTTTTAGGAAAAATGTGGGTGTTCACGATTTGGTATATGCTTTACAAAACACAACTCAAACCTCCAGTAATAAGTTGTACAGAGTAAAAAAAAAAAAAAAAAAAAAAAATAGGATTGCAATAATTCTATTGTAATTTTGTTTTTAATTATAAACAATTGTATTTTATCGTACGCTGTAAAATTATAATAATAACCTTCATGTCTTTATTTATGTCTTAATTTAATATTTTAAAATGTTAAATAGTCACGTTTATATTTTGTTGGTTGGCAGGCAAAATGTATGCGTTGTGTGTTTCAGAGTGAACCTCGGCCCTGTGTTCATTTACATGCGAGCAGCTCATTCACAGGAAATGAACCAAGCCAAAAAACACAGGTAGAGATCCATCCGTGTGAGATATAGATGTATACATATAGAATATGTAATAATGTTTGGAGAAACATTCATGCATTTAAGGGTTAAAGAATGCGTAGAATTTAAAGGGATAGTTCACACAAAAATGAAAATTAGCCCATGATTTACTCACCCTGAAGCCATAGGTGTATATGACTGTATACTCTTTCACCGTAAATCGATGCGTACGGCCATCTGCCGGAAGCTAGTTATTTTAGTCGATTAAGTTTTAAAAATTGATATTTTTCTTACACCAACGCATCGCTTCGCTTCAGAAGGCCTTTATTCACCCACAGGAGCCGTGTGGGACACTTTTATGAAGGATATGATGCACTATGAACTTCAAAAAACAGTGCCCATTCACTCCCATTATAAAGCTTGGAAGAGCCAGGACATTTTTTAATATAAGAAAGTCATATACACCTAGGATGGCTTCAGGGTGAGTAAATCAATGGCTAATTTTCATTTGTGGGTGAACTATCCCTTTAACCAATCAGATGACAACTTTGAAACTCCCAAAGTATTTCCCATTTTCTGTGCCTTATGCATCAGACGTCCAGCCCAAGGGCCGTAGGCTAAGACTAAGTCTGGTAAAAGTGCTTAAGCCCCGTTCACACCGCCAGCGACACGCAGCGACAAAGCGACATGATCCCATTCATTTCAATGGAGCGCTGGCGACATCCGGCGACACGCGCGACAGTGACCGTTGGCGACAGAATGTGGGCGTGTCAAGCGAGAAGAGACAAGCGACAAAAGTTGAGAAATTTCAACTTTATGCAAATGAGAAGCGATTTTCGCGAGCGACAACCAATAGGAAAGAAGACTTTCAGTGGAGCTCACGTCACCGTCTCGAGTGCAGGCAAGACAGAAGAGTTCGAGGGAGATTTCACTGTTTTATATGATTTGACTGTAACCACATACATGGATATAATAAAATGACGAATGGAAAAGAAACTGTCGACAGTCTCAGTGAGTTTAATTCATATACATTTATAGTTCGAGTGTTGTAATTTTATGATGCAAGTTTAGCACTGCTGCTGCGGATCATTTTACAGTTTCCCCTGCATTATGTTGACTATTATTAGGAACAAGAAAATTGATTATTTGTCAAATTCGAATGACGTTTTAGAAATTTATGACAGAATGAGTGAGTTTAATTTGTTGATTGATCGATCGTTAATCTAGTAAATGATTTAATCCACTGAACACTGCTGTGGTAATATAAACACACTCTCCCAACAGCATACTGTTTCTTTTGAGCCTAATTCCTAGTAAAATTAAAATGATATAGTTGTATATGTCACTTCTGATGGTATTTTGTATAGATATATGGCCAGACGTGTAGTCAACCAATAACATTAACGCGACAGCACTACGAACGCCCACAAGCGACTTCACAGCGACATGTAGCGACAAAATCGCTGGCGGTGTGAACGGGGCTTTAGCGTCGCTTCCAATTCCTTAAAAAAAAAAAAAAAAAGATTGCAATCTTTTTTTCCTTCTATCATGTGACATTTAGGACATCTGAATGGATATGAAAATAGAAATTGATTAGAGTTGGTTAGATCCATCAAAAATGGTTTGAATCGTGAAAAATAGCTGTTAAATACTAAAGGAGGGGGAGGGGCTGAATCAACAAGAGGACCTTGGTGATGTCATCTGCAAAGAAAAGTCATCTCAGCACATTTTTTTCACTGACGAATCATGCACAGGAACCAGCCTTAAGAAAGCAAACGGAGTCAAGTTTTGATTTAACGTGATTACGAGTTGTAAATAACGAAGTCTATTCCCTTAATTACACACCTGAACTGAAGTACAACACCAGCGGTCTAATAGTAAAGGATCCGAGTGTCTAAGCGTAAGCCGGGGCTCTTTCAGCGCTGCGCGAAGCACTTAACCCCAGGAAGCTCTGCAGGGACCGTCAGTGCAATTAGTGCACCGTAAGTCCCACTAGATGAAAAGCGTCTGCTCAGCGGCGGCTGTAATGAGCATGGGCTTCTTTCACACTTTGTTTTTGACATGTTTGATGCAGCCTTGAAACGATGTTTGTGCTGTGCAAACAATAGAAGCTTCCAAGCTCAGATGAGAACGCACAGAGAGAGTCTTGGCTATAAGTGCACAGAAAATCCTTGGGCTATAGCGTGCGTGTTTGTCGGAACATGCCTTATGGTTCCAGACTGAGTCTCCTTATGTGTATGTGTTCGGGGGGAAAATTGCTTTCCAAGTCGTGATTGCATGTACAAAGACACGTGTGAAGTGTTTCCTTTCAATTTGTGTGTGTGTGTGTGTGTGTGTGCGCGCGTGTGCTCTTTAAGCTGTAATTGCGTCTGTAGAGTTGCGCTCCATCCCCGGGTGATTTATGGCTGATGCCAGCACAGAGCTAACAAGGGCAATAAATTCCCCCACTTGCTAGTGCTACTGCAAAATGTGTGTGCTTGAGTGTGTGTGTGTGTGTGTGTGTGTGTGTGTGTGTGTGCGCGCGCACATTTACAAACATTCAATTATGTCATGCGGAGTACAACATGCAAACTGCCTTTTTGTGTTCTTGCACTTCTCGCTGAGTCTCTGTCCTGTCCTCATTCTTTCCATCAAATCTACACAGACACACAGCTGTATGCAAACAGGCGGATAGACTCTTCATTGAAATAGTGACAGGTCAGTGACACAGAGTGCATGACCTTTGACACTGGTTCCCTACCCTTTGACCCCTTTTGAGTGTCTACCCTCGGCCAGTTCGTGTGCGGGCATGCAATTGGATAAAACTTGTATTTTTCTGTGCGTATATGAGAGGGAGAAACGGTGGAAGAAGAAAAGGTGAAGAGAAAAACAAAGATCATTTATGGTTGCAACCATAGAAACAGGCTATCAAGGATCCTGCAAATGTAAATGTTTGATGCCGAACCGTCAAGTATCGCCTTATACGGCGTGTAATACCCGCAGTACCACACAGAATTGGAAAAATAAAAAACTGTGCATCAAACAGTGTTTCAAACAGGTTTTAAATTGTGCATTTATATTAATCTCATGCTTCACTGAAGCTTTTCTGCACTAAAAAATTCTGGTCTCTATAGTGTTCTTATTTAGATGACCTGCTGCATTAATTAAAGCGCATGAAATATGACTGCACCAACTAATAAAGAAAATATATGTATAAAGGTATTAAATATTCAGAACCTTTAGAAAATACACATTTGTTAGCCACTGTTGGAATGTTCAGTCCTGCTAAATAAAAACAAATACATTTGCTGTGGTTTTTTTTTGCCTCAAAACGAGCCTTACACCTCAAAATCACAACTTAAAATGACACCTGAAATATCTACACTGCAGCCTTCACAAAAAATAAAAATAAAAATCACGCTCTCAAGGCAGGTGTGATATCCTCAAAGACTCAAAGTCGACTCATGACAGACACTGATCCACCTGCTGCCAGGACACAAATCTCACAAAAAACATGTTTTTAAACCACTCTCACCACAGTACTAAAGTAGAGAGCTGGAGATACTTTGCTTTGTTGCTGACAGTGAGTTGTAGCAGGGTTTAAAAAGTAGAAGGTGACTGTTCTGCACCATTGTGTGTGAATCATGCCCTTTAAAGGCCGTGATCTTAAAAGAATTGGACAGATATTCATGGCTTTGCCTCCATTTTCTTATTCCCTCGTTTCAAGGAGAGGTGAAAGACCACGGGAGATCTGAGGGTCGTTTTGAAACCTCTAGATCATTTTCAAGCAGCTTGCGGGTGAGTAGACACACACACACACACACACACCATTCTGGCCTCTGAACCCCAAACTCTTTTTATCCGATCTCCCCCCCCCCTCTGTCTCTCTGAAGTCTCATCGACCTCATCTGCACACATACACTTTTTTTTTAAATATAAAGTTATAAACATACACACTCTTATCAAACCCCTGTTGGAAAAATCCAGCTTTGGCTTGGTTTCTTGCTGGTTATTAGCAGGGGCAAAATGGTAAACAATCTTGAACCAGGAACATAACAGTTTAATGTGGTTAAGCTGGCTTTTGGAACATGGTGGCTGATCAATCAGCTTCCTTGCACTAGCTACTGATCAGCTTTGATCTATTAGAAACAAGCTTTTCAAAACACAGCTACCAGTTTAAAGCTGGATTTTCCAACAGGAACGCTTCTTTTATCCCGGACACTTCATTTTCACAGTTTATTGTACCTCTGCCACCTTACAGGCTAGCGGATATCACATACACTGTTATACATTATCATCTCGCCTTGTGGATTTATTGGTCTCCTAGACTTAAAAAAAAATGTGAGAAGTGATTGCCTGTGCAAAAGTAGCGTGTTGTGGTTCAATGCCAGATTGTGATTGCCAAAGTGTTTTGATTGTTTTTATGTTGCTATGCAGTTGCCAGGTAGTTTATAGGAAGTTTTATAATGGTTTGAGTCAAAAGATCAAACTCATCTCTTATTTTGTAGTCCATAGATAAAGCATCGTTTCTTATTGTTCTCTGTAAACCAACAATCATCTAACAATACTTATTGTTAGGAATTTGCTCAAATCCCTAGCCCTATTATAAATAATAGTGATGCTTCCAAGCAACACTAATAAAACCCCAGATGCTATCGGTCTAGCTGACGGAAAACGCACTGTCTAGGGGAAAGAGAGAATGACAGAGTGAGAGAAAAGGGGAGAAGGAAAAAATTGAAGGTTAAAGCTAAGTGTTTGGGTCAGACTGAATGACATGACAACTGCAATACATGTAAATAAAAGATCTCTGTGTGGTAATTCAGTCCACTCGATGGAGGCACAACACATAAATCAACCTCACACTCACACACACGCACGTTTCGACACGTACACACATTCTTTATGCGGAAATCATTATTCGCCGATACACACACCTACATGTACCCACTTTGTCTAACATAGAAACTGGACAAAAACAAATGATACTATCAAAACAGTGCACATGAACTGAATGCAGTGTATGAAACATTAACCATAACACTATCTAAATTCCCATCATACTTCAATCGTTCCCCCTCCATCTCAACTGTCAAAACTCAACCTAAATAAAATGTAGGCCAATGCAGTGTTTAACTGGCCTGAGGTGACAGATAAACCACTGAAGCCTGTTCACTCTTCATTTGTGTCCCAGTGAGTGGCATATATCTCAGTTTTTCCCTCCCATATTAGCTCTATTCAATTTTCAGTGATTACACCAGGAAAAGTTGGCTAGTTAAATCAATACATTAATTTGACTCAGAAAAAAGACTGCAGCTAACTGTACAAGGAATCCACAATATATTTAACAAAATTGGCAGCCCTTTTGAGTGCTGAATGAAATTAAACATTACATTTTTTTAAATCAACACATACCTGTTTCTTCATCAATGGTGAATCTTCCGAGACCACTGCCGTCACGAATGGAATACTGCACCTCGCCGTCCCTTCCTGTGTCGTCATCCCGTGCAGAGACCTGGAGCACGGAAGTCCCGATCCGAACGCTTTCTTTTACTGATCCATTCATGGCGAAATTTGGGAAATATGGTGGATACAGGTTTTCGTTGACATCCACAACCTCCAGTTCAACAAAGCTAACCGACAGGAGTGAAACAGGTCGGCCTTTGTCCTTTGCTCGAACTGTTAGGTTGAAAAACTGTTGAGTTTCGTAATCCAGCTCCTTGGTAAGACGAACGGCACCGCTAGTCTTGTCGACCTCAAAACGGCCATCATAGTCATTAGCAAGTGAGTATCGCACCTGCCCTCCAAGTCCAAGGTCAGGGTCTTGTGTGTCCAACCAGGCAATGACAGTGCCCACTGGAAGGTCTTCTAGTGCACGGGCACTGACGACACTTGGGATAAAGGCAGGTGGACAATCATTAACATCCTCGAGTGATATTTTAAGTGTTGCAACAGAAAACTGTTGGGCTGCTCGCTCTGCTCGATCACGTGCTTCCACTTTTAATATGAAGAAGGGAACTAACTCTCGGTCCAGCTGACCTGCAACATACACAATCCCACTGGAGCTGTTAATGCCAAACTGTGATGTGCTGGTGAGTAGAGAATACTGGATCTCCCCATTGAGACCTTGATCTTTGTCAGTAGCTTCCACTTGAATTACTTCGGTACCAATAGGAGTGTTTTCGGGAATGCGGGCTTGGTACCCACCATCTTGAAGAAATTGAGGTGCATTGTCATTTGCGTCTGCTATGTAAACTGTAAGAAGCCGCCAGGTGGATTTTTGTGGTTGGCCTAAATCGTACAGTGTGATGTTTAGAAGGTAGCGGTCAGTCTTTTCACGGTCAAGAGGAAGGAAGATGCTTATTATACCATTCAGAATTCCAATAGTAAAACAACTGTCTGTGTTGCCATCAGCTATGGCATATAATAGTTGTCCATTGAACCCAGTATCACCATCAAAGGCTTTTACCTGAAACACACTCATGCCAACTTCTACATCCTCACGCACAGTGATGTCCGTTGGGAAGGATTTGTCGAATTGAGGTGATTGACGGTTAACAGAGAACAGGTCAATAAAGCCTTCTTCTATTTTGGGTTTACTGCTAGCTTTGGATTTCTTCAGAAGTTTCTCAGCTAGTCGTTGGGCTACTCTTGTTTCAGTACAACTAAAGCTCTTGGGCGGTATCTTCCCCTGCACTACTGATATGTTTACAAACATAGGATCAGAGAAGTGTTCTCCATCTGTGGCAGTAATTTTTAGATTGAAGGAGTTTTTGGGTGCCACAGTGTTGAGTGAGTGGTGTAAGGTCATGACACCAGAATCAGGGTTTAAGTCAAAGTACCCTCGCTCATTCCCTGAGAGAATCTTGTATTTAACTAGCTCTAGCTCATCAATGTCTATGGCAGACATTGTGGTGATGACCTCACCTACCGGAAGGTCTCGAGAGATTATGCCAACACAGGCCACTTTCTCAAATAGTGGTTTGTTATCATTAACATTCTCTAGGTGCACAGTGACATTGACTTCACTTTCACGCCTATATGGGGAACCCCAGTCAGAAGCACGAATCACAAAACTAAAACTCTCTAGAGATGATTCAAAGTCCAGCTCCTGTGTCGTCGTGACTGCTCCGGTGAACTGCTGCACATTAAATGGTAATGGTGTCAAGCTAGCCATGCTGTATGTAATGTACCCGTTTTCCCCATGGTCACCATCAGAAGCAGTCACCACAACAACTGTAGTGCCTACGGCAACACTTTCATTGACAAATACCTCATAAGACTGTTGAGCAAATAAAGGTGCATTATCATTGGCATCCTCAAGAATGACTCTAACCTTGACCCTAAGGTTACTGTCTACTTCTAAGACCTCTAGCTCAAATACTTCCTGTGTGAGTTGGGTGAGCCAACGACAGGTGCTGATGACACCTGTCATGGTGTTGATACTGAAGAACCCTGAATCAGCAGATGGGGTCAGGATGTACTCCGCATCATCTGGCTCTGGCTGGAGTTTCACAGCCTCCACAACAGTTCCAGGAGGGGCAACTTCACTCAAAAGAACCTCATATTCATCCTTCTGAAATATGACTTCTGCCGGGGCTGGTCGTGACAGTCGTAAGTGCACCATGTGCACTGCAGATAACTTTTGAGGTGTTCCACGGTCCCGAGCCTGTAAGCTGAGGTTTAGTCCAAATGGATAGCTGTCCCAGTTGATTTGCTCTGTTGCACGAAGGACAAACTCATTAGATCCTGTCTGACTAACTTCCTCGTCCACCATTTCTTTACTTGGTACCTCTGTCCTTTCAATGCTGAAGAGCTCAAGAAGATCCCCAGCCACAATGCCCACTGTCTCAATCTCTCCATTTGCCCCATCGTCAATATCCTCTATGGTGATCACAGCTACGACAGGGGACTTCTCAGTCCATACAGGTGATAATGTAACAACACTCAGTGTGGGCACATGCTCATTAATCCGTTCTACATGAACAAAAAGTTTGGCTGTACTGCTTACACCGTTATTCCCATAGAGCTTCATTCCCCGGTCCACAGCCTGGATCTCAAGATCATAGCGGCTTTGAGTGTCGACATCCAGCTTCCCACTGAGAGAAACAACTCCACTAGTTGGGTGCACAGCGAACAGCTCCATTCGCTCCTTGAAAAAGTAATAGAACTCTCCATTCGATCCTATGTCTGCATCCGTGGCAGTGACCTGAGCTATGCTGGTGCGTAGGGGTGTGCTTTCTGCAATGGTAACCGAATACGTGGTAGGGGAGAAAAGTGGTCGAAGGTCGTTCATATCCAACACCTGCACACTAACTTTAGTCCAGGCCTCTAGTGTATCCCCCTTAATGGAAGCTTTCACTGTCAACAAGTAGTTGTCCTGAACTTCACGGTTTAAGATGGCAGCATTTCCCCCTTTGGTTCGTATCCGCAGGAAGCAGAAATCACCCAGAGTGTACTCCTCGGCCTTGAAGAATCCTTCCTCGTCCCCAGAGGTGATGCGGTACCTCACCTCCCAGGAGTGATACTGGAGAGGGACGCCCATGCGCACCTTGCTGGCGGCGTAGGTGCGGGCGGCTGAGTTCTCGTAGACCGACGCATGGTACAGTGGTTGAGTAAACTGTAGGCGGGATCTTTCACCTTGGCAGTGGCCTGGAGGCAGAGAGAAGAAAAGCAAGAGGGCCAATTGTAGGAGAATGGCCCATATGCCTGCCCAAAGGGCCATGCTCACTGCCATCCCATCACCAAACCCATCCTAGGGACAGAGAAAAAAAAAAGAGAAAAATGCATTAGGCAGAGCAAATGACATGAGAGCACACAACCTGACCTTTCATATCTAAAGCTCAGAGGTCACTAGGGATCAGTCAAAAAGATCCAACACGAGCAAATGAAGTTGTGTACCATAGAAGGGCTGGTGCAACCGCAAGCCGAATGACATCACTACCCAGGTCTCAAAATGGACACTGACACACAATTATATACTACAGAAAAACCAGGAGGATGCAATTCAGGAAAATTCACTTACACACACAATCCACACAGAAGAAGAAGAAAAAAAGCAGGAGAATGCAAGTCAGGAACAAAATAATTATAGAGAACGAAAAATCAAAAATACAACCCGTCACACACACACACACACACACACACACACACACACACACACACACACACACGCACACTCATTATATGACATGGTTTTAAAAAAGCTCTTGAGAAAGGACAAAATGTTGTGGATTCAGCAATATACTGGGTATGATAAAGTGCTGCTGGAGAGGAAGTCTGTGTGTGTGGGTTTACTTAGCTATACTTATCTAACAAAATAGTCCCAAGAAGTTAGCTAAATCTGAAAGCCTTTGGGTACCTAAATTGGAAAGATTATTCATAAATCCAGTAAATAAACATTTTTGAAGGTAAGGGTTTGTTTAGGGTAAGTTATAATTAGCAGTTATAATTAAAATACCAAAACAATAGCAGTCTAGGGTACTTTCTCAATTTGTATTGTTTGTGAGTTTGTGTTTGCAAGTAAGGCGTTTTGCATGTGTGTGTGTGTGTGTGTGTGTGTTTATGGTATGTCAACTCTTGTTTTAAAACACTGATTGTATTGTGTGTGCCCTGCGGGACAGTTAGGATGTGTTCCAGTCCACAAAAGTGCCAACACTGACCTTACCATGCACACACACAGTGTCCAACTTCTGCCCACACAAAAACACACATGGATACACAAAATATACACACAAAGAATGAAGTTGCTGTTGTCAGCCCACACATGACTCTGCACACACACACCCCTTTCCACCTCTAATGATATCCTACAACACACTCACCAACTCAGTCCCACAAATTGGAAAAGACACACACACAAACACACACACACACACACACACACACACACACACACACACACAAAATGCAGAGATCAGCTTATTTTATTTCTCTCGGTTCTTTCTCTGTCACACTCTTTTTCTCTCTCTTTGTGTCCACATACACTGACAGACAGGCTGTCAGATTAAAACCAGCAGGCATTTTGGAGCAGTCAAGGTTCAGTACGCAAACAGCATCTTGTCTGCCCTAAAGCCTTGTTTAAACTGACCAAATCTCAGGCTCAGCTGGCCGGAGACTTTACACAACAAAATAAAAATGCATATCATAAGCCCAACACAAACACGGTCGTGCATACTGTACACTTAAACACTATCACAGCTACATAGCTAAAAAAAAAAAAAAAAAAAAAAAGATATTCAAAATCATTTTCTGAATGTTCAGTTTTGGTTATTGGTATGTTAAAATGTCCTGTTTGACTGCTGTACATCAACTTCAAATGAGGTTCTTGCTTGTCTATATATTTTTATACATTTTTACTCAACATTTGTATTAGCAACTTAGCAAATTGTGCCGTTGAATATGTAGTCAAATATAAAAACTGCTTTATATAGGGTAAAATGTCAACATTGTTTTAAATACTCATTGAACAATTAGAATTGGAACTATAAAAAATTACAATTTTTTTTAGTAGTAGTATGAGAACTTTCAATTGAGAACAATTCAATTCAATTGAATCTTACAATCTTTTTTATGAATGAATTTTATGAATGTTAACCTAGCATATCTGAAAACGTTCACTTCTAGCAACTTAGCTAAATTTGTTGAATCTAGTCACATAATATACAGCTTAATAAAAACATTACTTTGATAATTTGTTAAACAATAATTATAATAATTATTAATTATATTATTATAATATAATTATAACTATACACATTTTGCAATAGATTTTTTAGCAGTAGCAATCAGACCTTCAATATGAGCCTACACTAAAAATGTTGAACTAACTTTTTCAAATAACATTGTGAGAACTTTAATCAAACACTAAAAACATAATTAGAACGTTCATTATCAACATTTTAAAAATTACACAATCTTTTGTAACATTAGCCAAGATTTTTAGTATGTTCTTACTATTAGGTGAAAAAAAAAAAACATTGGCAACTGTTTTATCAGTACAGGTTATTGATCATACTGGATCCCACAGCGGTACATAGCACAAACACACACACACACACACACACACACACACACTAATTAACTACAAAAAACACCACACATTATCAATAAAAGGCCATTATCCACATAAGCACAAAACATTATCAATAAAGCCATTATGACAAGCCATTGTCAATACAATTGCACACTAAAATAACTACATGACACATATTTCATGCAGTCACGCAAACATAACCAAAACATACAGTATTATACTGTGAGCCACGCTTTGCAAAATGCAGTGCGGAAACATTAATGAACTCATATATAGCTCATTCACATATGACAAATACATCCTCTAAAGTAAAACTGCATTGAAAAGGTCACGCTTTTTGTTTTCTTTTCAAACGGAAAATATTTGTAAGCGTGTTTATCTGCTGATATTTTGTTATCTGTAAACTGCATTATAACCCATTCACTGACAGCTCTGCGTTTAAGAAAAGCCACAGCGCTCCACTGCGTCTGAATGCATGTGCGTTACGTGACAACCAATCCAATATCCCGAGAAACAGAGAGGAAGTGATGTAGAACAAAGCGCATTTCCATAACAGAGAGAATTATAAATGACAAGTGTGTGTGTGTGATATGTTCTGATATCTATAGACCGTGCCATGATCCTTTCACTTCAGTTCCGCGGTTAAGAAAAGCCGGACTGACGGCCGCACTCCTTCTAAATGCCTGTATGTGTATTAGTGCTGTCACAATAATACCAACATTTCAGTAGTTGATACCAATGCCAGAAAAATGTTGTCATGGGAGAGATTCTGACCAATTAGAAATGACCTAGTCAAATGACCATCTAATAGGGTGTTTCCTTGCGTTATAAATGGCCATATGAAACATCTCATCAAAAGTTAGCTCAGAAGCTAACCATATTAGCTTAGCAAATTGAAATTCCGAATACAATACAATGTTTAAAGTGAGTTTTTACATTCAAAACAACAACAAACCAATTTGTTTTCTTTAGCTATGCCTGGCATCCGTAAAACACGTTTCTGAACAGGCAACACAAATTTCCACCTCTTGGCATCCAAGAACACAGGATAGAGGGTATGTTTGGCATGGAGTACTTACTTACTAAAACCTTGTTTGTTATTTAAAGGGCTTAGTCAGTCAATGACTTCACAGACAGTGTTTCTGCATGAAGATACAGACTCTGGTTTCAGACAGGCCTCCAAGGCACCATAACGTCACGTTTAATGATCTAGAACAAATTCAAGTGAGCTTTAGACATAACCAAGTGAATATTTTATGACTATAATGCTTGCTTCTCAGTAGAAATGGAATCTGAAAAATGGACATTTATAAATGCATTTACTGTCAGCGTTGCCATTACACATTATTATTCATTACATCAACTCACACTCTGAACAAACAGGATTCTGGGATATCATAGGCAGCAAAGGATGCATCTTCGCTGCTTTCAAAAACTGACCAGATGAGGCCATATCTATAAAAAAAATGTTAAACAATAAAGCTAATACTACTGGCAGATGGAACTCAGTACTACAGATACTGCAGAAAGATATACAGTATATATATATATATATATATATATATATATATATATATATCCCTAGTGCATTTAAGTGTTTTTGTGCTGTGTTTTTTATCTATGTATGACAACAAATCCAATATTCTGTCACAAAGAGGATGGAGAACAAATGGCCAACTCCATAACAGAGAGTTCTGATGAACTGTGTGTGTGTGTGTGGTTGTTTTGGTGTCATTAATTGAAGCGGGATCTTTATTGCTGCTGGCATTGGTTTCTGTAAGCGTCCTGTCAGTCTGAGCCAAAGACCCCCCCATACACACCCACACACACACACACACATACACAAACACACTCCCGCTTTCTTCACACATGCTGCGGCTAAATGGACAGCGCTAACAAGCACAGTGTGTGTGTGTGTGTGTGTGTGTTTTAGGGGACGTTTGTGATTTGGTGGTCCCTCATGCAATCATGCGACCTGCAGAAGCAGAGCAAAAGCCCTCAGAGAAAAAGTGAGCGAGAAAGAGAAGGACAGTGAGTTCAAAGCTACCAGCGAAGAGTGAATGTATTATGCATAAGAATAATACAAAGAAAGGCAGAACAAGTGTGCGTTTGTGTGAGAGAAAAGTTGTGTGATTCCCTATCGTCCGATGCCTTATTATGCATCACTGCGGTGTGCCGAGTTAAGCTGTGCCGTTTTATGTTGAGAAATGTGTTGCGTTCAGGTCATGGTCACCCTTATTTTCACTTTCCCTGGCACTGACGATATTTTCCATCATGACACAGCGCTTTCCTGCCATTAAGGAGTTTTTCCAGTAATCCGTGGTTTGACTGTTATAAGGTAGGGGGCGATATTACGCACCCTCTGAAATAGTGTTGAATCTTTGGTTCTAAAAACAAGCGAAGAAGATGATCTGCATAAACCAGGAGCCGATAGAAGATTGTTTACGCACAAGTAAGCTAACACGATTATCAAACATTAAACGGCATCACAATGCCTAACGTTACCGAATGAAATGTCGAACCCACAAAGAGATACAGGACTGTGAAGCTTTGGGGGTGTTGATGGACTTCATCATCCAGTGTATGTGTGAGAAAAAGAGAGAGATCAAACATAAGATTTTTTATTTTTGATTGTGTGCTCAAACTTGGAAACACCCTCACATAAACCAAGACTGAATACTAGCTAAAAATGCCAATAAATCATGCCATAACTTTCGAAAGCTCTTAAGGTGATTCCACATTAGCAAAAACTGGCAGGCGAAAATGTCCATAGTGTACTATCAATTGTGTAGAGATGTATGAAGCATAGATCACACAGAAGTCACTTTCAAACAAAGCAGATTTGGTTGGTCAGCATGGATTCTGTCCACAGCGATTCGCTGAACAATGGTTAATATGACCGTTTTTATGCATATATGCATCATTCTTATATCAAATTGTCCACTATACACTATATTTCGTAATATACTCATAGATAATAAAAGTTGGCTGTAAATCCCAAAAAAAGTATTGGTTTCATCAAAAGAATGAATCATGTTATCTAAATATGTAACAATTAATCTATACTACTCCATGACACATTTGTTTGACCACTGAAATACCATTACTTTTCCAGTAAGTTGTAACAGAAAAGTATAAGTATTTCCACAATCACTAATTTGCTAATATCATTCAAGAATTGTGATTTGGTTTGAATTGAAAAGACCAATTCAAATCAATGATTCACTTACATTTTGAGCATTACGATGGCTTGCGACAAAGTCCTTTTAGGCAAGTCATGCCCCTCGGCCGCCATCTTGGCAACGCCTCCGGGCAGCTATGTCGGACTAACAAGACCAGGCTCCTATCTAAATGAATGGGCAGAGTGTCAGAACTGCACTTTCACTGGTCACCGGGACATAAAAACTGCTTGTATAGAAACAGCAGTAAAATATGATAAAAATCGCTGAAAAAGTTTGATGACTTTGCCCCAAAATAAGGTTTAAAAGGCCTTTTTCCCCACAGGTTATAGGTTTACTACGCATGCGCAAGGGTTGTCGCAAACCTCAACTGTGCGCATGCGTCAGTGGAACCAGACAAGAGGCTTACATGTTTCCTGGCTTGACTGTTAAAGGAGCTGTATGTAAGAAATGTATTTCAATTAATCATAAAATGGCCCTGATGTGTCTCTAGACATTAAGAAATCATGTTCATTTCAAATACTTATATCACTGACAACAGTAGTACGGCCACGATATTGTCATTTAAAAAGTGAAGTTGCAGCCCTCAACTGATGTTGATGTTGTCATCTTGTGTTTTAGCCTGAAGCCCCACCCTCCACCTATCTACCAATCACGAAGTCAGTAGTGTTTCGGCATCCGGGTTGCCAGCTCTGCTCTAGTTGAAAGCTCCTTGTAGCAGCCTATGTTCCTGCTGGATTCTGCAGCCTATCTGGCAACCTCGAGTCAGGGGGGAGGGAGAGGGGATACACAGCTCTACAGTAATTTGAAAGTGATTGCAGTACCAATTTTGGCCACAATCTTACATACAGCTCCTTTAAAAGCAGACGATTGGCTTTCCAGCGGGAGGGGCGGGGCATGTGCATACAACCGCCATCTTTGGCGTTACGGGTTTTCCCTATATAGTTGTATTGAGGATTGAGGAAGTGGCATGTCTCTATATAAATTGTCTCTGTTTGCGAGCAAGTTTCCATCCTTACTGTCAAGTCAAGTCAAGACAGAGACCAGAAGAGTGTTGAGTCTGAGTCAAGACTAAGTCTACATGCTCCCAAATCTAGGACTTGGCCTTGAGTCCTTGTCGAAGAGCATCTTTTCATGATCTTGGAGCACGTGAATTCGTTCTTTACTCAGACTTGATCTTCTTCTGGTGTTGGTTTTCACTCAAACTCAACCCTCTTCTGGTCTCAGTCTTAAAGTCCCCCTGTAGTCAATAATTTTATCCCTTAAAACTCATCTTTCATCACCAAAATGACATATTTAAACGTTTGTTTTCCTTGAAAACAAATTCTTGATGCCTTAAAATAGCTTGAATGTAACTCTACACCCTTGCCTCATTTAGTATATGCGGTTCTATGAATATGCAGATTAGCCCCGCCTCCACTCACTCACTCCAGCTCAGAGATCCACTGGTTGACGATCACACGTTGACCTGATTGGTTACAAGGTCGTTTGTGACGTCAGAAACACCAGCGATTTCAAACCGTGTCTTTGAGACTGTCAGTTTTAAGGAGAAAATACTCAGCAATGGTGTTGACTTATGAATTTGCACATAGTTTGTCTTAAAGCATATTAAAAACACCACATAGACATATAAACAACATTAAAAGCTTGATTTTCAACACATGGGGACTTTAACTTAAGACTTGAAAGAGCTGGTTTTGACAACACTGCATTGAGGTAAAGACTTGAACACTAGAAACAACACATTCCCAATGCATATGAAATCAACACTCTGCTTTTTTCCCACATAAACTCCAGAATCATCACAACTTATCTACACGATCCTCTTCAATTCAGCTTTCTTCAGGCCATCATTGGACCAATTTGCAAGTCTCGTAAAAAGGCCCTGCTATCCGATATTAAAACAATTAGCGGAGGAGTGACAGCCATTAGTTGGAGGGTGTACAATGTTGCCTGTATGAATGAAATTATGCCACAAATCCTTCGCTCCAGCATGAATTAACTGCCATCCGAGTTTTACAACAATTTACAATAGTTTTCCAACAGAGGAGCCTTGCGAACGTTCCTTCACAAATGTTAATCTCACCGCTTTAAAAGTCTGCCCAAGTCAACTTCTTCTTTATCTTGCTTTATAACATGAGGTAAAAGTACTTTGAATAAGCCGATTTTCCAAGACTTTTCCTCTCCGTCTCAGCTTTATGTTCGAAATGTATGTACACATAAAGCTAAATAAAATAACATCTGTAACAAACAGAGACTGTGCAAAGAGGTACAAGACTTACGGAAACATAAAAATGAAACAATGTGCGATTCAGACAGCGTGAACATTTTTTTTTTTTTTGTTACAGTTTCCAAAACGAGATAGTTTCTGTCATCTGTATCTCTGCGTGAATAATAGGCACAGTGTGAACCGAACCCTGCTGACACGGAGGAGCGTGTGAACGCTCAAGGTTATATTAAACATCAATCATGAAGCATGCAGACACCATCATTTCTGTGTTTCTAGTCCAGCGGCGGTGTGTGTCACAGGCACACCACTTCTCCTTACCATGTAAAGCAACCTCTGTCCTTTAATATTTTACTTTGTGCCAACGTCGCCACTGACGCAAAAAACATGTTTCAAATCAAAACACGTGCTCAAACACACAAGCCCAAAGTAAAAAAGATTTCAGCGTACAAATCTGCACTTCGCAAAAACACGACTCCTGGTGTAACTAGTAGTATTTATTAATGAGGAGTAGGAGGATTCGTATATTAAAGTTTTAAGACGCTAGTAAATATGGAAACGTAATGTAAGCCGTCAAGATTTCAAATCGAGCTGTGGATGAGAAAACCTGCACTGATGAAATGAAACGCAGAGAAGTTTTCAAGCTCTGTTGGTGGGAGACTTAATGATATAGACACAGATGCTCTCTGGGAGTTGTTATGGATAGAAATGCGAAGTGCAGCTGGTAGTGTATCATTGTTAGAGTTGAGTTACTCTATGCTGAAGTGCAGAGCGTAATGCTGACACCCGCTCTGTGATTGCTTTTAAAAGGAATGCCTGTATTATAGAGCTTTTATTATAGAGCTTGGGTTTGGTTGCGTTGTGTTATTGTAGACCAGTGATGATTGTGAATTTTGGCTAACGTCTAACTGTTATAGAAATAATTGTGAATAGCAAATTACGGTTTTGTTCGTAATCTGTGAAAACATAATAAAGAGTCATTTAAGTCATTTCTTCAAGTTTAACTTAGATTCATAAAAAAAGACTAAAATATTGTGCACAAATAATAATAATAATAATTTTTATTTTATTTTATTTAGAACATTTTTCTTTTTGGTAAAATTCAAATCTTTGTCTACTGGTAAAAATAAAATAAAACACAATAAAATAATATACATATATTAGTTTTTTATTAGTTAATATTTTATTTTATTTTTTTATTGCTTATTTTATTTAATATATATATATATATATATATATATATATATATATATATATATATTAAATAAAATAACATAAGCAATAAAATAATTAAATAAAATATTAACTAATAAAATATATAATATAAAAAAGTAAGATAACCTATGAAATAATAAAAATAAAATACATAACAAAATAAATAAAATAAAAAGTAAAGTAAAGTAAAGTAAAGTAAAGTAAAGTAAAGTAAAATAAAGATTACGTACGATGTTGAGTTGATCTGAGCTTTGTTGTGCTGGACTATGTTGAGTTGTGAACATTGAGATTCTGTTGGATGTGATTAGATCTCTGTGTTGTTGTTAGTAGAAATCTGAGATTCAGTCACAAAGACAGTCCTCTACACACACACACACACACACGCACATGCGCGCACACACACATATATGAACTGTGACACCATAAATCTCTTACACACCTGTACATCTTCCCTCTCCAGGAGTCAGCAAGTCCTTACACACTACTGCGGCTTTCACCTGCACAAAAACTCAGCGTGCCGCTGGAATAACAATACGTTCACTATCACACACTCACACATAAACACACTTCAGACGACCTACTTCTCTCCTTTACAGAGCTGAGGCGATTGAGAGAGAGAGAGAGAGAGAGAGAGAGAGACTGACAGAGAATCTTCCTTCTGACCAGAAATCCTCTGAGACGTGATCCTGAGGCGGTCAGGAGAGTTAGTTCATCATACACACACACACACGCAGGGAAGGATAGCTCATATGCTGAACCCCCAGAGAGCATGTCAGCTCTGCTGTAATGGAAGAACAGAGAGCAAAAAGACAAAGATGAGGAAAAAAGAGCATAATATAACAGACAGACAGAGAGAGAGAGAGAGAGAGAGAGAGAGAGAGAGAGAGAGAGAGAGAGAGAGAGAGAGAGAGAGAGAGAGAGAGAGAGAGACAGACAGAGATCCTGAACAGCTGCCAGGAACCGTCCAAACCGTCCTTCACTGTCCCACCAACAGAGTGACCACAGAAAGTTGTGTTGTGCATTATTGTGTTGGTCTGTTTCCTATTCTACTGGATAATGTATCACTATTGTGTTGTTGTATTGAGTTGTTATATTGTGTTATGCGTGCTGTGCTGTTTTCTACTGTATTATTGCTCCATTGTGCAGTTTCGTTATTGCTAAACTTGTATAAACTAACACAAAACTAAAATGAAAATTAGAAATGTTGCCTTGACAACTAACTGAAAATAAGTTAAAGTTAAAGTAATATTGTATTTTATATCAAGCATTTCTGTTTTATTATTGCTTATGTTATCATTGCTTATATTATCTTATTTTTTATATATGATATATTTTATTTTAATATTTTATTTCATTGAATTGTGTTTCTATTATTACAACAAAATTACGTATCTAACATTAAAATGAAAACTGAAAATATAAAAATAAAAGCTCATTTAAAATATTAAATGCAATAGTATATAAGTAATACTGAAATTATACCATTATTGCATTGTGGTCTCTTTTCTGTGTTGTGTTGTGTTGTGTTGTGAAAGATGGTGGGATTCGAGTTTCAAGAAAAGAGTGAGAAGAGCACAGGGAACGAGGGAGTTATAAGGAGGAGAGACATGGTGTCATAAAAGAAAATGAGAGCACAGGAAGGATCAGAATGTGACAATGAAAGAAAAAAAGGAGCGAGAGATGACCGAGAATGAGTGAAGGAAAAGGGGAATGAGAGCAGAGAAACCACAGAAGAGGGACCCAGAAAGAGAAAGCAGTACTATTTCTTTTAGCAGGAGCCGTTTTTCTTCTTCATTTGCCCTGCAGTAAAGAAATATTGCAGTGTGTGTGTGTGTGTGTGTGTGTGTGTGTGTGAGAGAGAGAGAGAGAGAGAGAGAGAGAGAGAGAGATATGGAAACGTGTTTGACTGCATAAGCACGCACAAACTCTCACTGGAGGAATTCTCCTTTTGTGTTTTTAATTGTGGTCACCAGAGGCCTCATTGGCTGTTATCACGGCTCTGCTTATTGGCTGACAAAACACTGTTGTGATGTGATTGGCCCCCTGAGAGACCCCGGCAACAGACCACGCCCACTTTCCGTTAGGAGCTTGTTATTATGCAGAATCTTCACGCTGTGAGATCAAAGTTGGCCTGCACATAAATTCCCAAGCAAATTTACCTTTCACACTGAGTTTGTGTGCAATATTTACATCTTATATGCATTTCATTAGCATTCGCCTTTCGGAGCGCTGCCTTAAAATCAAGGATTTGCTTCTGGAAATTTGCCTAAAATGTGTCTGCGTTATAATGAGGTTAAAAAAAAAAGCAGACTGTAATTTTCGTAATTAATAACTGCAAGCTGTTCTGTTTTTCTAGTTTCTCTCTACTTCTCCCTGTCAAATTATTTCACTCTATTTCTTAAAGAAAAATAATAATGTGGTGTAAAAATCTTACAAAAACATACTTAATATACAGCAGGTGTGGAACATTTGTGCTGCTGTAGATGAAGAAAATACAATAATTAAAGATTGAAGTTGATTAATGTCATTAACCTCTGCAGAGAGATTTTTTTAAACAACCAGATAAAAAAAGAGGTTTGTCTAGACAAACTTTGATGTTCGCTAAAAAGTTTAAAGTAGTTTTAAAAAGCTCGAAGTTTGAAGGTTTTAAGGTCATGCTGTCTATCGAATTGAAGGACAGACCAATGGATGAATGGATGGAAGGATGGACAGAACAATGGCTGGACAGACGGACAGATGATGGATGTATGAATAGAACAATGGATGGATGGGAGGATAGACAACAATGGATGGATGGAAGGATAGACAGAACAATGGCTGGATGGATGGATAGACAGATGTATGGACGGATTGACAGATGGATGGATGGATGGATTGATGGAAGGATTGATGGATGGGTGGATAGACAGATGGATTGATGATGGAAGGATGGACAGAATGATGGATGGATGAAAGGATGGACAGAACAATGGATGAATGGATGGAAGGAAGGAGGATGGACAGAATAATCTGAATAGATGGAAGGGTGGACAGAACAATGAATGGATGGATGAAAGGATGGACAGAACAATGGATGGAAGGAAGAATGAATGGATGAATGGATGGACAGAACAATGGATGATGGATGATGGATGGACAGAACAATGGATGGACAGAACAATGGATGGACAGAAGGACATATAATGGATGGATGGAGAGAACAATGGAATGATGGATGGATGGGTGGACAGAACAATGGATGGTTGAATGTACAGAACAATGGATGGACAGACAGACGGATGATGGATGGATGGATAGAACAATGGATGGATGGAAGGATAGACTGAACAATTGCTGGATGAATGGAAGGATAGACAAATGGATGGAAGGATTGACTGATGGATGGATGGATTGATGGATGGGTGGATAGACAGATGATGGAAGGATTGATAGATGGATGGATGGAAGGATAGACAGATGGATGGAAGGATTGACTGATGGATGGATGGAAGGATGGAATGAGACATGAATGATGGATGGATTGGTGGATGGGTGGATAGACAGATGATGGAAGGATTGATAGATGGATGGATGGAAGGATAGACAGATGGATGGAAGGATTGATATATGGATGGATGGAAGGATGGAATGAGACATGAATGATGGATGGATTGACGGATGGATGGACAGATGGAGGAATGGATGGATGAACGGATGGATGAACGGATGGATGGATGGATGGACAGATGGGTGGATGGATGGATTGATGGATGGAAGGATGAATGGACGGAGGAATGGATGGATGGATGGATGGATGAATGGACGGAGGAATGAATGGACGGAGGAATGGATGGATGGATGGATGGACGGACGGATGGATTGATGGATGAATGGACGGAGGGATGGATGAATGGACGGAGGAATGAATGGACGGAGGAATGGATGGATGGACGGATGGATTGATGGATGAATGGACGGAGGGATGGATGAATGGACGGAGGAATGAATGGATGGACGGATGGACGGGGGAATGGATGGACAGACAGATGGACGGATGAATGGAGGGAGGAATGGATGGATGGTCTCTAGTGAAGTTGTCAATATGACTAGTTGCAAAGTTACTAAAAAGTAAATCTTCTACAGTTACTCGACTTAACTACATTACTTGGACGAATTGTTGTCAGCCTCTTTATAAACGGAATAATCCATTCCATTTTACAATGGCAAGAGATGTTCTCATGGATTACGTCACAATCTTATTATATATTGCATTATCATATGAATCGAAATCGAGGATGTATTGATATTTTCTGACTCAGAATCTATAACGTACAGTTATAGCCGCGTCTCATTATGAACACACACAGAGACACAGAAGCTTCCCGTCCCAGTGCGTCATGGGAAATCTCAGCCCCCAGCGGATCGGATTCCACCTCCTTTTCCTCGCTTTCTTTCTTTCTTTAGTCCAATCTCTACTTCTCCCTGCTATCTGATCCTCCCTTTGTTACTGCTGCTGCGAGCAACTGAAATTTCACACGCTTGTCAAATCACACTTATGCACTTCACACAAACACGAACGCTTCATATAAAGTCTTGAATAGTCATGACTAAATACATTTATACACTCCAGTTCTGTGATGTTTTATACACAAACGCATCTAAATGAGGACATAGCACAGACTAATATACAAATAATGCAGCTATAAAATCACAGACTAACTCAAACTAAATCAAATACAAATCCTAAACCTTAAATATATGATTTATTTATGATTGAATCGTTTTCCCAAATGAAGACGTCCCCAAAATGTCTCCAAAGGGAGTTTTAGTCAGATTTACTTCACTGCTTATCCTCAAACTATAACTGAATCCACATATGTCAAAAGGCTGATATGCATGTGATGTATTCAAAGTTCCAGACTGTCTTGATTAAACAGCAATAACATTTTGAAATCATACATCATTAAAAGGAAACTGTACATTTATGAAACCTTTTGACATTCAGTAACTCAAGCCACACACGCATATACACACAATCTGGACAGTTTCCATACGTGTGATCGCAAATAGCTCATGCGCGCATACACACACACACACACACACACACACACACACAGTGAGGAAATCTGGTAAGTTCATTACATATAATGGAAAGGCTGCTGCGGTAGTAAGTTGTAGAAAGAGTATCAATTACATTCAAAAACAAATGACACACACACACACACACACACACACACACACACACTCGAGGTCTATCTATGTCACGTCTGCTCTGAACACCCAAATAACCTGAGGCTAAAGTAAAATATCTCAATCATTTAGCTTATTATAGTCAACAGTCTGCAAGAGCCATTAAACCGTGCGCGCGTGTGTGTGCGTTAACAGAATGACAGTCCAGCTGGTATTGAAATTTTCATGTATAAACCTAACACTAAAGGCAAGAAGAAGAGAAACAGATGAGAAAGGAGAGAAAAGGTCGCAGAGTTGGACTGAACAACTGATCTAGCTTGTAAAAATCTGATTATGAATGCAATGTATACGTTTTTTTTCCATTCATTTTCTCCACAGGGATTTCAGAAAAGCCATGCAACAAAAACCAACCAGCTCTGAGGTGAATCACAACATTACAAACTTTGATTCTTAAGCAAAAAGTAAATCTTACAAAAGGCAAATGATTATGTACATAAATCATCTTATTAATGAATGAACTATGCATGCCAAGTAACCAACACAAGTAGTCCAATGCAAACATACATTATAGAGTATATAACACACAGGAGCAGGAATATTAGGCTGCTGTCACTTTAAGAGTGAATGCGTTTACTTTCTCAACTGTTTACTTGCACTTAAGACATAACCTATCACATTCGGCGCTTGGTGAGTGTTAATTTTTAGGCCCTGTACACACACACACACACACACAAATATATATTTTTTTCAGACACAAATGTCAGACGCCTGTATCCAAAGCAACTTACATTGCATAAGTGTCATTCAAAACATAATAATACTACATACTCAATACTACAATGTCATTACATATTAAAAACAAAAATTGAATACACATTCTGGAGTGCATGCTTTTGTGTGTACACTGCAGCAGTGCATGACAAGTCATATCATGAAGGCGATTATGAAAACGATTATCGATATATAAATCAAACTCGTTATCATATCACATCTTACGGAGCCGTCGCATCTTGTCGCATGAACTTAAACTCCGTCATGCTCTTAGACACAATCTCATTAGGCTGGCGCTCAAGTCATCAGAAATTGTGATTCTCAATCTCATGTATGAACGCCCCATGAGAGAGAGGGAGTTTTTCGTTACACTTTTCCTCGGTTTTCTACTTTTTTTGTTATATATCTGTCTCCACTAGAACTCATTCAGTCTGACTGTCTTTGTCTGCAGGTTAAAGGGTTATCAGTGAAGGGAGCACACTCAAAAAGTGAGCAGCGTTTCAGAAGACATCTCTAAATGTCACACACACCCGTCCCGTACACACACACACACATTGTCTGTCAAGAGGGGGACTGGTAAATCACTTACTATAAGCAGGTCGCCTATGTAACTCAACCCTCCACAGAACACACCCTGTTAACCTCCAAACACACAGAGACAGACAGTCTATACATAGACCAGACATTACAATACGTTTACACACACCAGAAGTCAGACGAATATTGAGATGGTTGGTAAGACTCTGATTGACTCGTCTCGCGTTCTCTCTCAAGAGGAAAAAATAATTAAATACATTATGCACAGGCACACTAGATTCATTTTGTCTTCGGCAGCGGGACTACTTGCAATTATTTATTTTTTGAGATGTGGGGAGGCCGAGTTCAAGTTCTTCCATCTAATCGGAAAAGTCAATAACTGTATTTTTTCTCTTCTTGCTGATTGTAATTACTTTTGGGCACTTCTGTTTTTGGCTTTTGTGCCAGCGGTCAGCAGTTTGGTGGCTAATGATTGGCCGGTAGACCGATTTATAAAAGAATCAATGATTTGAGTCAGATAAATGTTTAAAAAAGAATTGATTGAAGCAGTTCACAAATCAGACTGAACGATTATTGGATAAAAGTTAAAAACTTACTCACAGGTTGTCTGAAATTTTAATTAGCATGATTATTAACAACAATTCATCAAAATGAGTCGGACTTACCAACACTATTGAACATTGACTCTGTGAACACTAAAAATGACATAAAATAGGCAACTAATTGTTCATTGAAACAAGAACCAATTCTTTGAAATGAGACTTCATTGACTAGCGTAATCGTCAACTAACCTGTAGCTAACGAATGGCCACAGTTCAGAGGATGGCATAGTGGCAGATGATTGGCCAGTAGATCATACAACAAACGAATCACTGTTTTGAGTCAAATCTTTTAAAAGAATCATTTGAAGCATTTTACAATTCAGAGTGAATGATTCTCAGGCCCTGTCTACACCTGGTATTAAGATGTGATTTTGGTGGATCGGATCACAAGTGGATGACGCCAAATACAGGTGTAAACGGGGTCTAAAATGTTTTAAGCTTGTCCACTTTCGACCACTTCCAGAGGTAGTCGAAAACGCAATCGACCGGATGGCTTTCGTAGTGGAAACGCTCATGTGGTCGAATGCGTTTGAACAGCCACAAAAGACCGCCTACTCTCCGCCTTTGACTTAATGCATAAATATTATGAGAAGTGCACTAGCCAGACGAACTTCAAACCAAACTTGGGTCTGCAGCTGACAATGTTTAAAGTCGAAAGAAGTACCAAGCACAATGTTCTCTCACCATTCCTGATTTCTAACACACACCCACAGCGGGAGTCTTGTGGCTGTCAGAGGAGAAACAAAAGCTGCTGCTCTTCATGTGTTTTTCCATCATCGCTGGGTCACATTCATTTGTCCATTAGATTGAAATATCCTAAACAACCCATACATTTACCCGGCCGCAGACCCTCCCCTTGAAGAAATCAGGACAGAAGTGGATGAAACTGGAGAAAAGAGGTGTAAACGGGAATGCGTCTCCCTTGTCTACTTGTGATCCGATCGACCAAAACACATCTTAATACAATGTGCAAACAGAGCCTAAGATTATTTTTGACTGATCTGATTTTGAGGTAAAAACTCACTCTAAAATTACATAAAATAACCAACACATTTGTATTTTTAAACGGCTCATTATTAAAAAACAAATGAGTCGGACTTCAAACACGACTGACAAATAGTCAACAAATCCGTAGCTAATGATTGGCCAGCGTTCAGTAGATTCATGGCAGATGATTGGCCGACTGTCAGCAGATTTGTATCGAATGACAGTCCAGCGGTCATCAGATGCCGCGTGCTGATTGGCCTGAGCTCTTAAGATCTGCAGTCGATGATTGGTTGACTTGCGGCGTAGGAAGTTGATGACAGCATAGTGCCGTTTAAATGAACCTACTCTTTCTTGTCTTTCGTTTTTAGGGAGGTTTTAATGGAAGGTTCGGGGTCATGCTGTATAAGTTCAACCAGTAAATTTCAGGAAACCTCCACAGACTGCCTGTATTTTTCATCCGTGTCAGGATGAGGTTTTTATATAAGCCAAGTGCGGTTTTGAACCCAGATATCTGGATACATCGGGTGCTGACAGATCCAGACATTGTATTTCACAAGTGTAGAGTAAAAACCGCTCGAATAAATGGAGTTAAACCTGGTTGAACGATGCAGTGGATGTCCTTTTCGGATTTCTCCTGATGTGTTTACAGTGGCACTTTTAAAAGCCCTCAGAAATTGATCAACACACTTAAGTGGATGCCAGTGCTCTAGTTCTCACACACAGACACACTCTGCGACATCCAAGGACAAACCCCAATCCAAGACAAAACCAGGCTATTTTACGAAAGCACGTCTCAAGGACAAAGGCTATTTCCCACCTGCAAACGGACACATGCGTACGCTCACGCCGCAGAAAACGAACTCAATACAGGTCAGTTTAAGGTCTAGTCTACCCATCCACTTTATCCGAGAGATTAAATTCACTCTCTTATCCTCCGTTTCTGCTAAAGTACACACACACACCTGTGAGTTATGAATTCCCCAGCATCTTTTAAAGCTCTATTAAACACAGTTTAGATTCATCATAGTCTGATACTTGCACAGAATAACCCTTTTATATTCATGTACCAGACATTAGGCTCAGAGTAATGAGGTTCGGAGACGTATATTATCTGAATGTTTCAAGGACAGGGTAAAGAAACCTGGTCTAATACGATTCATTAACATGAAATTAGACAACAAGATAAGGCCATTCAGTTCATCTAGGAAGAACGTTCTCTGGGGGGGTTGTTCCTAGCAGCCAACTTCGTTTATAAATGAAATATTCAATGACCGTAGAGCTGAGGAGCGCTGTAAAAAGCTACAAACCACAAGATATTTTTCCTCAGGTTAGAGCTGGGTCATAAAATCGATTCGGACAGCATTCAATTCACGCAGCAGAATAGAAAATTATTCTAATGGTTTAACATCTCATATTCTGTTTGGGTGAATCTCACAAAACAACTCAAGAACAAGTACAAGTCACATTTTAACCCAAAATCAAAAGAAAGAAATAAGAAAAATTAAGCTTGTTTTATGACCATTACATTTTTTTTTTTTGCATTTTGATGACTTGTTTTGACACAGATTTATCGATTTGTGGGTAAAATAACCTTTGCCAAGCCTATGTAACAAAATAAACTCTATGTAATTTCAGACTACACTCCAATATTTAATGTTAAACAAGCTCAACAAATTAAACAAATATTTAGGACACACTTGGATGAAAACATGGATGCGTTAAAATCAGGACGGCGCAGAAACTGAAAGGTAACACAAAAGTCCAATTCAGCCGTGCCGCACCAACACTGATCCAAGAACACTTGGGCAAGTGTCTCAAGTCTCGGGACAGGGCCATGACCAGGGATTTTCTTTTAAACTAAGTGGGTGGTGTGACATCCACACAAAAAGCGCGTCAGATCAGATTAAGGAAGGGTACCAACAGAAACCCGGTTATGGCCTGGCATGGCGAGCCATTTCACATTGAGTTTTTTTTTTGTCACACTCTGGCTTTCAAAACCAGGCACAAATTGGGATGCCGCAACTTCTGATGGAACTCCTGGATCTTCTCCAAAAGTGAAATCTCAGACTGGATCCGCTCTTGCTCTGTTCATTTGGAAGGAGTCCTAAAAGAAGAGCCTGCGGGTGGTAAACAAACCGATGCTGCCACAAACACATTGAATGAGGCGGGTCATCAACACACATTTATTACTTTACTGTATATTAGGACCATTAGGAATATATAGGATCCTACTCTGCAAATTGCACAACTCGTAAAAAAAAAAAAACCTGTGTTGCTTGTATCGCGCAAATAGGGCTTGACATTAACACCCGCCAAATACGGGTGGATTCCAGCAGTGGTGTGTAACTCAGTCACTCCTACTAGACACTTTGGCGGGTTGAATTATATATATAATATATACATAGCCTCCCCTCACTCACTTGTTTAATTTGCTCTGGATGAATATTGTTGGTGTTACTTACAGGGCTTGGATATCGGCGTGGGTGTTGCGCTTAATTTTACTCATTCCTGCAGATTTTATGCTCACACCCAAAGTGTACGCACATAAAGCCGCCTCTCAGTACTAAATTGACTTCTGTTTAGCTGCTTATTGGGCTTAAACAGTAGCCTGGGAAAACCCAGACAACTTCCGGCAAATTTAGATTTGCTCTGAGAGTTAGTCTGGCAAAGAGCTCATTCAAGCTCATTTCCAATCCGCCGAAATCGAGGCACCAATCAGAAACGTTGGGGCGGGCTTTACACGATGACGACAGCGCTGGGATTTTGAAGCAGATTTTGTAGCCTACATTACAAAGATGGATGCCGCCGTCGAACATCACTCGTTCGAATCAGCTATCGCGTCTGTTTTAAGCGATTTGAACGTTTCCGTTTTGTTAAAACCCGAGCAAAGAACAACACTCGGAGATGTTTCTCCGCCGCTCTGCATACGTCATCTCCTTCATCGCTCTGATTGGGTTTTAGGTCTATCCGCGACGTCCGTTGGTGATGCCCCTCTGGAAATGATTTGTCTATGACGCTTTGCCAGACCATAACTCAGTTACAACTGAGAATGGTCTGGTTTTAACCAGGCTACTTAAACAGTCAAATACACACAAAATAAAGTCAAAATGCCGGTCTTGGCGAGTATTCACGCAAACACAGACAGTTATGTGGTATGAATGTAAACAGTTTAGAAAGAAAACTCATGTGTAACAGTATATTGGATCCATGTGTCAGGTCTTAAAGTGACAGCAGCCTAATAAACCTGCTGCCAAAATATTACATAACATTAAACATATCTATATGGCAGTTTTTTTCCATGGTATTGATGCCAAAATTGTAGCCAGGAAAAATGCTTAGTGGCTAGTAACTTTGGAATAACCACTAGCCACATATTTAAGTAGGCAAAATATTTATGCAATTAAACATACGCTGCGTTCACACCATTTTATAATTACCGTAGTCTCAAGCTGACAACACATGACGTTCTAACTCCCAGTTTACAAGTTATAATTACAAGCTCTACGAGGACGTGAACGATATTTACAAGTTGAAATCTCATAATTAGGGTAATTACAACATGACGTGAATGCACCTGTAGTGCAACTGATATATCCCCGTATCATATAAGTGATTTGATTACCAACAACATAATCTGATCACACTACTTAATTTGGCTGCCTTAATTGCTTAAGATATGAAGTAGTCAGTCAATGGTTCAATCTTTAAATTAACCCAAGGGTTTCGACTTCTTTTCTAGCAGGTGGAACATCTGATTATGAACTCCCAGCATATTTCCTTTGGGAACAGGTCATAACACGAGTTCTCTGTTTTATACACATTGAGGAATGAGTCTTGGTAACACTTTAAAAAAAGTTTTAATTTGTTTAAAACATTAGTTAACATGAACTAACAATGAACAACACTTACAGCATTTATTAATCTTTGCTAATGTTAATCTCCACATTTGCTACTACATTTTTATGTTTGATTTGTTAACATTAGTTAATGCACTACTAACATGAACAAAAGTTAATAGATGCTGTAATTAATTTGCACATTGTTAGTTCGTGTTAGTTAATGCACTAATGTTAGAAAATGAGACCTTATTTTAAAGTGTTACCAATTTATTTCCTGTGGTAATCAACAGCATATCACAGATCCGATGCACAGACATTAACAGATGTAAACTCAAAACTGATTCCGTTTATTTTCTTAACACGAAGTGTTAGTTCACACAGAAAGTGTTGCATTCCAATGCGCTACTTTTCCAGAGCTTTCTATGTAAACATGCATTAGATGGACATGTTTGGATGTGATCCAGAATTCAGTTCTCTTTCCCTGGTTATTGCACTTAAATGATCAAATATACACATCATTATTTCAAAATGGCCATCGTGTGGAGTACGAGTACACAGAAACACAATCGGTTATATCTGAGGGGCTGTTAACATGACACCGTTTTCAACTAAAAACGTATTTTGAAAACGGGTTTCAAAGTGCAAGTTTTTTAAAACAGTCTCCGTGGTAACAACAAAAACGCAAATCTCTGAAAATGATGACGTCATGCTAATGCGTGTTACACATTCAGTCTATAGTGTTTCATCGCCATCTAATGGCTTGGCAGCAGAACACAGCGTTTTTAGTTGTTTACGTGGAATTGTGTAAACGGGGATCGTTTTGACCATGGTGTCGTCTGTATGCGGAAAACTCAAAGGAAAAACGTATCCGCTTTAAGCATATCGTTGTCGTATAAACGTGCCCTCAAATGAACGTAAACAGTTGCGCAAAACCCGAATGCGTGTCAGTATATTCGGTCTGTGCATTCAGTCTAAATTTAAATTGACAGCAGCCTATAAATGCTGTCTTCCTCTTCAGGAACCTGTTTCTCCAAATAAATATAAAAATATTCAAAATCTGTTTACCTCCCTCTGCCCCTCCCCCTCTCCCTCTCCCTCTCCCTCTCCCTCTCCCTCTCCCTCTCCCTCTCCCTCTCCCTCTCCCCCTCCGCCTCTCCCTCTCCCCCTCCCCCTCCCCCTCCCCCTTTCTAATCGCCTGTCCCACAGAAACCATTATTTTATTTAAAGGTGCTCTGTAACTTTTAGCGGCCTCTAGTGGTGATGTTTCAGATTGCAACCAAATTTTACAAGAGCGCTTGTGCTCGAACTCATAGACAATACCGTATATCACACAAATATCTCGGCGAATACTTGACGGATTCGGCGAGCACCGAGCTCGTTGGGACCATCTAGTCAAGCTGAAAAGAACCATATAAGGTCCATAGTTTTTGGTGGTGTTTTCGCGGAGATATTAGCAGAAAACCATCGGGCGCGCTGCAAAATTGCGGACGCCGGTGACGTCACGATCTCAGAAGAAAATCGCTCGTATCTCTGGAACGCAAAGACCCAGAGAGCTCAAATTCGGGGGAGGAGGTCCCAGGGGAACCCTTGCCCGAACGCTAGAGTGGCGGGCCTCGGGGATGCCCCCTACCGGATCGCCGTTCGCTGGGACCCCCGATTTCGAACGGCTATAACTCGGGGAGGCGGGCGAGTTGGACCTCAGGGGTGGGCTCGTTCGAAAGGCTACGAACCAGCACTACGAACGATTAGAGTCTTGGGAATATTGATCAAAGATTGACTGAGATATAAGCCGAAAAACGTGCGCCTTTAACCGGACGTAACTCCCTGACCGTCTACAATAGACTGTATATAAGGAGAGAGGCTCGGGAGCGCGAATGCACGTCACATCCGTTGGATTTCGCGGGAAATCCGACCCGGAGACTGGAATACTGAGGAATACTGGCCTTCAGGGGTAATAGCAAAACTCGACAAGTGGATCATTTCGATGTGTGATTACAACCCCTTCACACACAGGCAATAATAAAAGGATTCATTTTAGTAGAAAAGTTCCATAGAGCACCTTTAATAATTTAATATTTACTTCCAATAGTTTTTTCGCATTGAATATCATGTTTCATTCTGAAATACACACAGCTTTTCCAAACAGGAATATTTATTTCGCTCACAGTCCAATAAAAGCTCAACTCTCTGGCAGTAAAAACCCATTGAAAACACCCGTTGAGTGTATATATCAAAGGTTTTAAAAATACAACCGTTTCTTTAAATAACACACACACAGTGGAAGTGTAAAAACCGTTGGTTGAAAGAACATTAGAAGTGTGACGGTTGAGTTCCTGTCTACGAGGGCAGAGCGCCAGAACAGAGGAGAACAGTAGAACACTGTGTGAGAACCGTCAAAGAGCTGAACGAGAGGACGGACGGCGCTGTAAAATAAACGAGAGGAGCAGACCCGACTATTACTGTTCTTACACACTAGTGTGAGCGCACACACACACGCTTTGAAACGCACAGCAGCTGCAGCTAGTCAATGTCAAACTCTTCAACATGTGTGCAAACACAAATGCAGGGTCAGTCTATAGAGATTGTGTTACTCTCTGTGTAATATGTGTGAGTGCTAGGTAACAAAAAGTGAGTGGAAAAGAATCAGAAAAACAGCAAAAGAGGGAGTGAGACTGTTGCTCTGTTAGCTTTTGAGTGATGAATCTTTTATTTATGGAGTCGGGGAACCGTTGACACCTTGCAGGCAAATGAAAAGAAGCCACACCATAAGGAAAAGAAACGGTGTCTCTCTGTGTGTGTGTGTACGTGAGGAAGGGAAAATGAAGGATGAGGGGGCGGAGGAGGAAAAATGATCAGGTTTGATAAAGTGAGATGAGAAAGGACAAAGAAAAAGCGAGGTATTGGAACTCCCTATGGATAAAAACATAATATACACAGCATTTGTGTGTGTGTGTGTGTGTGTGTGTGTGTGTGTGTCGTGGTCGAGCTTGTGGCCAGCAGCATTCCAGCCTAAAGCTGCTCTGAGTTCTGTGTTATTACTGATGTAAATTTAGAAACATAATTATGAGCTTTATTCAACGCACACAAGCACAGAGACCGGAGACGGCCGGTCCTGGATGTCCACGTTTGTGTTCTTAGATTTTACTAGATTTAACGAGATTTGTACATTTTCTGATGCAAAAATGCAAATGAAAATAGCGTTTGTACATGAATGGTTGATAGGTGTTTTTTTTATTGTTTTTTTTTTATGGCAAAAGTCTTTGCATGATTGCGTTTATGGGGTGCAATATAACATGTCTTTTTGGGGTTTTTTTTTTAAAAGCCTTATTTTTCATAAATTTCACCTTTATTGTAAGCCGCTTTCTCCTCTGTCATTTGAACGACCGGTTGACTTCCTGATTCTATGAAACCACTCCCTCAGAAACAGGCAATGGGCTCAGATTGGTTAGTTGGGCCGGTGTGTTGTAATTGGCTAATTGGCAAAAAGTTGGAACTGCTTCATGTTTTAGTAACAGTTTCTTGTTGAATCCGGCATTGAATTCGTGGAGATTCTGGAAGCTGTCTTCCGTAAAAATGCGCAGCACAGAGAGCTAAATTACGATTGTAATTTTCAGGAACATAAATTTTAGCCATTGTTGACGAACTACAGCGTCCGTGGGAAGCCCGAACACAGAAGACCTGACAGCTGGGTGAAAATAACACACTTTCGACGGCTTTTTTGCATATTCCGGAGGGAGGGTTGATGTAAATGTATGGGTTAGTTACGTATAAAACCCGGGAAGTATCTCGTTGTAGTCCCATTCGAGTCGTTTTTGTAGGCATTAAACTTCCTGATTTTTAAAAGACGATATCTCTGCTTACGTTGAACTTTCAGCGCAGCGACTTTGCAGATACTGTTCATGCACCAACAGCAACATTACACACTATTTCAAATGAAAAAAGTGAAATCGCAATCAACCACCCCTTTAACTAAAACTAAAACCATAAAACAGATGACTTAATGTTAACTGAAAAAAAATATATATATACTGTATATATGTGTCTGTGTATTTTTTTTTTCCCAGCTATTTGCCAACTTTTTGTTTAGTTTATGTTGAGTACTAAAATAACTAAAACTAAAACAATTAAAAGTAAAACTTACTGAAAACTAAATAGTATATATATTTTTTTTTGGGGGGTTTAGGTTTTTTGTCTAACACTTACTAAGATTAAATGTAAAAATGGGTCATAATGGTTTGGCTATATACGTTATACATACATGGTACGGACGTCACGATTCGGTGCATACACTCACCTAAAGGATTATTAGGAACACCATACTAATACTGTGTTTGACCCCCTTTCGCCTTTCAGAACTGCCTTAATTCTACGTGGCATTGATTCAACAAGGTGCTGAAAGCATTCTTTAGAAATGTTGGCCCATATTGATAGGATAGCATCTTGCAGTCGATGGAGATTTGTGGGATGCACATCCAGGGCACGAAGCTCCCGTTCCACCACATCCCAAAGATGCTCTATTGGGTTGAGATCTGGTGACTGTGGGGGCCATTTTAGTACAGTGAACTCATTGTCATGTTCAAGAAACCAATTTGAAATGATTCGAGCTTTGTGACATGGTGCATTATCCTGCTGGAAGTAGCCATCAGAGGATGGGTACATGGTGGCCATAAAGGGATGGACATGGTCAAAAACAATGCTCAGGTAGGCCGTGGCAATTAAACGATGCCCAATTGGCACTTAGGGGCCTAAAGTGTGCCAAGAAAACATCCCCCACACCATTACACCACCACCACCAGCCTGCACAGTGGTAACAAGGCATGATGGATCCATGTTCTCATTCTGTTTACGCCAAATTCTGACTCTACCATCTGAATGTCTCAACAGAAATCGAAACTCATCAGACCAGGCAACATTTTTCCAGTCTTCAACTGTCCAATTTTGGTGAGCTCTTGCAAATTGTAGCCTCTTTTTCCTATTTGTAGTGGAGATGAGTGGTACCCGGTGGGGTCTTCTGCTGTTGTAGCCCATCCGCCTCAAGGTTGTGCGTGTTGTGGCTTCACAGATGCTTTGCTTCATACCTCGGTTGTAACGAGTGGTTATTTCAGTCAAAGTTGCTCTTCTATCAGCTTGAATCAGTCGGCCCATTCTCCTCTGACCTCTAGCATCAACAAGGCATTTTCGCCCACAGGACTGCCGCATACTGGATGTTTTTCCCTTTTCACACCATTCTTTGTAAACCCTAGAAATGGTTGTGCGTGAAAATCCCAGTAACTGAGCAGATTGTGAAATACTCAGACCGCCCCGTCTGGCACCAATAACCATGCCACGCTCAAAATTGCTTAAATCGCCTTTCTTTCCCATTCTGACATTCAGTTTGGAGTTCAGGAGACTGTCTTGACCAGGACCACACCCCTAAATGCATTGAAGCAACTGCCATGTGATTGGTTGTTTAGATAATTGCATTAATGAGAAATTGAACAGGTGTTCCTAATAATCCTTTAGATGAGTGTACAGTCAGACAACAAATACAGTCAGGGACAGGCGATCCACACTCCAGTCCAGAAGGGGGCGCGCACGGTAATGTAACGGTATGCTAACTGCCGCAAAAGGAAAAAGAGCAGAGGAAGAAGAAACGATCTATTCACAAACGCAAAACAAGATTCCAGATGACAAGAGCTTGCTAGTAGCCTATAGTAGCAAGTTTCTATAAATTTTTGTGACGCACTCCACAAGCTTCACGGTAAGGAAACCGTGGAAATGTAAATGTACCGTACTGTTACACCCCTAATACTGAACGTCTTGTATATAAAAAATTGTAATCTTGTACTATGATATCTGCATTGAACTCCATAATACTATGGTATTTTCATGGTTAATGATCCAAAACATGGTTTGGTACTATTTGGTCCTCCTTTGTTAGTCTTGTTCTGCTACACCAGTGAGAGCCACATCTCTGAAAATGTCAAAGGGACGTCCTGTGTGTGGTGGCAGATTGTCTCATGTAGTCTGATGAGAGAATGTCGAATGTCAGGCGAACACAGAAAACCAATTCAATCTACAAAGAGCACACACACACACACACACACACACACACACACCTGACAGGTCAAGTGCTCTCTAACCTAATTAGCAATACATCTTTATTGCCGACAGTCTGAAATGGCAGAGGCATCTTAAATCACAACACACACTTATCTCAGTCATCCTGACACTCAAAAACACACACACACACACACACACACGGACACTCGCTGTTATCTGCCGTCGGCTCATAGTCCCCTCGAAGGAAATATGAGCTTCACAGTGCAATAATAATGATTATTAAACATTTAATAACGCCTCATAACTCTCGCTACACTGTCTGTCTGTTTCTCAGTTGATATTTTGCCTCTCTCTCTCTCTCTCTCTCTCTCTCTCTCTCTCTCTCTCTCTCTCTCTCTCTCTCTCTCTCCCTCTCTCTCTCACACACACACAGTAGTGCTTGAAATATGTGAAAGATAAATATTAAAATACTAGTTTAACAATAGCAAAATTCTGGTATCTTCTCTCAAAGATTCAAAGCCATGAACCTCGATGACAAGACGATGTGTACTTGAGTACACTATTGTTATAGAATGTTGTAAATTCTTTGTCCGTAAGTTGCCCACTTTCCAGAGACTGAAATAGCCCCGAGTTGTCACTCGACATAACAGGAGTTGGTGAACTTAATTTCACAAAGTGCAACATGTTCTTGGATCAACATCTTTGTTGATCCTGGGACAACGTTCCAATCAACCAATCGGATTTGAGAGACCATTTAACAGTTTCGAGTTTAGGCTTATGGTGTGTTCACACCGAACGCGAATAGAGCGTCAAATACGCGTCTATCGCGTCTAGTTAGACGTTTGAACATTCGCTCGAGTTCAAATTTTTTAACTTGCGCGGAAGACATTCGCGGCAAACGCGTCGCCCAATTCGCGTCAGTCGCAACGCCCGGCGCGAATGATGCGTCTATTGGCGTCTTTGCATTGACTTTGTATGTAATCTACGCGCGCAAATAATTAAATTCGCGTTCGGTGTGAACACACCATTACAACCAGGGTTAGGTGCTTCTATATCAGTGTTATTCACCTATCATTACCCTCTGATTTTAGAGAGAAGTTATGGGTAGGGTTAGATTTAAGACAACATTTTCAGAGAGGAATGTTTTACCAGGCCCAACAAAATATGTCGACCCAGGAACATGTCGTACTTGGCAAAATCACAGTGACCAACAGGGGATGCACATTCAGACAAACACGTCAAGTTCACTTGCACATTTGCGTCCTTTTGTGAAGTTGTATGTACGCATCTTAAAGTTTTTGTTTTTAGAATATGTGTATGTATATATACACACATTTATATACACTTATGATGTGATTAATCAAGATTCATTGATTTGAAAGCACTATACTAAAATAAAATAAATAAAAATGTATTTGTTTTCTGAATAAACGAACGAACGTATGAACCTAAAGGTGAAATTTGGGGGAAATCACACACACTCTTCCCTGGCTTCGACTCCAGTGACCAGTCATGTTAAGCATCTGGCTGTCAATAGCAACTGCATCTCAATGACCCCGAGACCATTCAAATGCTAATGCACACACACACACACACACTCTGGCCATCTTCAGTTACTCACAATCACGATACAAACACACATATCAACATAAATACAGCACAAATCCTACATTCAGTCCCACAGGAGCCCTTCACACAGATTGCATGCACTCTCCAACCCAAAAACACACAGTCAGAAGGCCTGATCTACACTGATAAGTTGTTTTGTGACTCAAAAAAGATAAAGATGAGAAAGCGCCACAGCGTGAACACATATTCACTCCTCCGCAGCACACAAACACATTTTCCCCAATGAAAACAGCACTCACTTATGCTAAGTGATGATGCTAATATTAGACAGTGAATGTGTATGATGCTACACCACAGCATGTAATTCTCACTGTCTGAAATCCTCAAAATCAACCAGATATGTGGCTGACAAAGGTTTAATGTGCTAAACGAACATTTGTGAGATATAGAAGCTAACAGAAGTAGTTGTCACATTTCCCCTGGCTACATTTACAGAACAATGTGCTCCAGGGAACCGACAAAAACGGTTTGCTTGCAAACGAGTAAACAGCATTGAATAAACACAGGTGTCGGAAAGGACGCTGTTAGCGTTGACCTAGGCTGTCAAGCGCTTGAAGAGGAGCGTAACCTTGCCTAAATTTGTATTAACAAGCCATTTTAAATACATTTTAGCAAATAAGAGCTGTTATTTACAGTCAAAAGGCATTTATGTGAGATTATGAGATGCTGCGCACAGCCTTTACAAATCTTTCAGGTACGTTTAGCTAGCATAGATGCGATCACAAATATACCAGTATACAGGTCTATAGATTCAGATCAGAGGTTTCACCACATATACACTGTCTACCAGTAAAAACTTTAAAATAATTATGATATTATTTTTTTTACCATTAAGATGGGGGGGAAAGTAAATTATTCTCAACAAGGCTAAAGTCTTTTGATTAAAAATACTGTAAAAATTGTATATATAATATAAGTATATAATATATTTTAAAATGTAATTTATTCCTGTGATAGTAAAGCTGAATTTTCAGCATTATTACTCCAGTCTTCAGTGTCACGTGATCTGTCAGAAATCCTTCTAAAATGATGAGTTAAAAGGCAATAGTTTCTTATCAGGAATCTATGTCTCCGGTGTGGCCTTGGTATTGAGTTCTGCAGAGGTACACTGAAATATATGAGGTGAAATGCACGTCTACAGCATCACATTGGCCTCTTGGGAGGTCTGTGGTAGCTGAATTTATGTAACTTCCCGTATGGTTGTGGTACGATGCAGCATAAAAACGTCTGAATGTTTTTACCATACAACGAGCTCATCCGTTATTCTTTCTCACCCCTCGAGGCAGAGAGAAGATATTTGGCGCCCTCTTGCCCAGTTCGGCTCATTAAAAATGGATCAATTGATTCCCAAGGCTGTCGAGTTGCCCAATCACGAACGTCGCCTGTTGGGGGGGTGGAACGCATCGGGCTACGGAAGGTATCTAAGGATGGAGATTTCAATTAGCGCATATAACAAATGCATAATAATGTAGGGACCTAATAAGAGCATAGTGAAAATGACAATTTTACTCTACTGGTACTCTGAGATTGTGACATAATCGTGGTTTCCATGGCAATTCCGCCTAGGGATTCTTGCATATTTAATTTAAAAAAAAGCTTTGGGGTGGTTCTTTTTGGTTTTAGCTGATTTGCATTTTTGTGAATAATGCATGATGGGAAATCAATGCTCTCTCTTTGATGCCAAGGAGGAAAACAGCACACACAGGTTCGTATCAGTGGATTGATCACACTGCATTATGCTCTTGGGAAGCTGATTTGTTTGGACAGCCAGCAGCCAGCTGCTTATAAAACTAGTTTTCACCTACAATGGGAAAGCACATATTTGAGTTATCAATAGCAAAAAGTGTTTTTAAATGCATTATTTAGAGTATGCAATGTCACTTTCAAAGCCCCCAAGCATCTGTCAAATGGCTAGCAAAAGTTAACTTCCCAAATAAACAAATTGCTAAGCTCAAACCTCTTTGGGTAGTTGACATGTAATGAAGATTTTACATATGCACCGGTCAACCGGTCTTACGTCGAAGTTGGTCCCATAATTCCCAAAGTATTTTGTTTAATAAAGGCATTTTATAATATATTTATTTACAAATGCTCACAACAAAAAATACGATTATAAAAGCAAAACTGAATTAGAATTCACGTAATATATTATAGCCAGTCATGTGTCAATCATGTACATCGTTGTATCAGTTATTGGCTGCCTGTCACTAAGTCCCACCCATTTAAGAGGTCAGCCAATCATCATGAAGATAATATGTGTCTATTGATTGAAAGCCCAATTTCCTCATAATCAGATTATTTTTCCCAAGCAAATTTAACTTATGTTCTCAGAGACTGCCAGTGAAGCACAACATACAGGTACGAAACCTCAATGAGATTTGCAGAGCCTATCGTCCAATCAAAACCAATGTTTTCTCTATTAGAATCAATAGTACAGGTCAAGTCCATAGACTCCCATTGAAGCATGACATCACTGAGGCTCTATATGCTTTATATTTGCAAACTCCTATGGAAACTGTGGCATATTGTTTTAACCGAGCAGAGTGATGATGCTGTGATATTTCACACTTTCATCAGTTAAAATATGGAAATGCATAGTAATATGATACATATAGATTATACTGAAATGGATTCACATCACTGTGGCAATTTTAAAATGCAAAGCTGTTGGTCCAATGCAATCCTAAAGCAATCTCCACTTCCTACATGTCCGCATATGCCGAGAAAGAGGGAACACACACACACACATACACACACACACAAAGCAAAGCAAAGCAAGCACATATAAATAGTCTCTGAAAGGCCCTTTTCCACAATGCTGAATTGGCGTAACAGTAGTGCCAGGAATTCATTTTCCTGTTTCAACCTGAGCAAGTAATCAAACTCACTGGTACACACACACACACACACAGCTGTTTCTGAGGTGGTAATTACATGGGCACATCTGGAGTGGAACTTAGCAGTAGCAGAAAAATGCCTACAGATATGTGCCAGGTCCAGGTAGAGCTCTTAATGAGTGTGTCTTTCTGAGTGTGTAGTTCAAGATGGTGTGAGACTCCTGCAGTAGAGTCTTGGTCGTGTGCCCATTAGATATTGAATGAAATTCATTTCAGACAAATGCAAATCTACACCGAAAAACACAATGAAAAATAAACACTCACATTTGCACAAGCACATACACAAATCCTGGCACCATGTGAACACCAATGTCCATTCTTCTCCTGAAGACTGGAATTCAGAGAAAATGAACCCACATAGTATGGTAAAGTTATGGTAATAATATGGTGATTTGATATATACCATGATACTAAAGGATTATCATATTTGCATACAATGGTATTTACAAAGTATTCTGTGGTACATGTCCAAAAAACATGGTATTATTAACTATTAAAAAAAAGTTTTTTTTTATGAAATCAATCGGTTAAAAAAATACTTTTTGAAGAGAAAATAAATGTACTTACTTCAAACCTGTAAAAACATGCTAAATAATAAATATATTAAAAAAAATACTTATGCATATTCGCTTCATATATATATATATATATATATATATATATATATATGTGTGTGTGTGTGTGTGTTAAGTAAGATGGGCTAATGCATATATATTAAAGTTTGTTTATGGGCTGAATGGCATGAATAAATGCATAAACTTTTTAACATTTTTACAGTCAATACTTGTACTAAATGAACATGTTAAAATTGTTCAGGACAGGTTTGTGTCTGTTTGACGTGACTCTCTATCCCAGTGTGTGTGTATTTGTGTGTGGACGTTTAAGTTGGCACAGAGGGTTACCTGGCATACAGTGCCAGCAGGCACATATGGGCCTATTTAATACACCGAGGCTTACTCAACACCGCTGCCTCGAAAGACGAGAAGAGAACGCAAGGAAAAAAAAAAAAACGACAAAAGGCATTTCCCCAAACCATTATCCACTTTGAGCAGAGGAGTGCGCTGAGACGAGCGGTATGCTAATCTCTCTACTGCACACTCGGCAACACACACACAGATCCATCACACATAGAGAGCTGACATTCACACACACACACACACTGAATACAAGCAAACACCTACACCATCCATTCTGAGGGATACACGCTAGCCCACGCGAACATCCACTTAGCTTTACAACATCTGTCCTATATTAACAAACACACACACACACACACACACACACACACACAAACGTAAAATCACAGGCCCACACATGGCACAAAACTAGCGTTTAGCTACACCTGCCAATGGTGGATGAATTGAGAAAATGTTATTTATATATGCAGAATACAGATTAATGGCCAGTAAAAGTGCTATATTGTTGTTCCTATGACAACAGAATTATTTAGCTGTTTTTCACTTGTACATTAGCAGCAATGTACGATGAAACATCACATCTCAACTACATTTGCAATGAGACCCATTGTGTTTGTCCTTGTCTTTTCATTTATTGGGCTCAACACCTCAAATTTGTCATCACTTGTGTAACAACAACGCAAGAAAAAACAAAACGGTGCGCTAGCTAAACATTGTCGCTAAAGCTAAAGTTTCAGAGTCTGTCTTCCACCCCTTGCGGGTGCGGTTATTAATTATTTGGCTAATTTGATGGTTTATTTTCAGCTCCATTTAACACATTTTACCATATTTAAAATGACTCCAGAGAATTCTGATGATTTCCCCTCCAAAAACGAGTGCGGATGTAAAACCTCCTTCTGGGCTAAAACCCAAAGCTAGCTGCTAATTTCTTAGAGGCTCAGAGAACTCTACAAAACCTGACTAATCACAAACGTTAACCATGTGAGATGTGAGAACGCAAACTGTCCATGTGAGATGAAGAGGCACAATTATATATAATACAAAATAAAGTCTGTCAATGCACATTGTAAATAAATAGTAAGGAAAAATCACTATCAAGATGTCAGTGGCAACTCTAGATTGAGTGCAGTGAAAAGTGTGTGTCTGTGTATGTGGAAAGTTGTCGATAAGACCCCTGCACTGTGTCACCAGCATAACAAGACCAGAATGCCCTGGGGGGGGGTGGCCACACAGCGGGATCATGGGTAATGCAGCCTCACTCCGTGGCGTCTGCTATCAGACTGGGACACACACAAACACACACACACACAGGCACTCGGAAAATAAGCCTCTCTCACAGCACATAATGTAAAAATACATGAATATATTCATCAGTAGGCTACATGTAAAAATGTATTTAGATGGTTAATCTGCATTTCCTTCCACACATATGTGCTTAAAGATATATATATATATATATATATATATATATATATATATATATACACGCCTCACCACCAATCCATCTAACACACACCTAAACAGACTGAAAAAACACATCCACACACATTCACTTCATCAAACACCAATCATACATACTAAATTCCTTCCTACAAAGCAAGCATGACATTTCATGGCCTAACCACAGTCCCACAGGTGAAGGACCGACCTGTCGTGTGCCCGGTCTCTGGCCCGCTGACCCGCTCATGTGAACACCTTTCATTCTGCCAGCATGTCATCAGTCTAAACCTGTGAGGTCGTTCATTCAAGCCAAGCGGAACGCTGTTATGAACATGCGATGAGCGCCTCGCGTTATTTGTCAGGAAATGAATCCGTTCTGAAAGAGAATTTCGCTCTTCCAGCTTTCATTCATTCGGTAAACAAACATACACTAACTCTTGGCACTTCAACAAACTAAATGAAAAAAAAAAAAAGTCCTCCAGCTTGTTCTTTGCGACAGAGCCTTTGGCATGAGTAATGACCTTCAAGCGTTCCTTTGTAATCAATGCTTTGCTTGGTGTTCATTTGTATAAACAGTTGCCACCTCCAAAGCACTTTCATTCCTCGCTGTTTGAGAGCATCTATTTACAGGCCGACTGCTGTTTTCCTTTGAAGTTCGGTTCTAAATTTAAATTCAGAATTTAAATGGAGGTTAATTGATGGCCTGGAAGTTTATCTGCATCTTTATTTAATAAAACCCCGCAAAAACACCCTATTATATTGCTCCATAATGGAATATTTTGATCCAAAATACTATTAAACAAAGAGTCGCACACATGGTTAAATGAGTTCAGCATTCGGCAAAACACATATGATGTTCAAAATTTTGAGCAAAAATAGATAGATAGGCGTACGGACGGATGGATAGACAATGATAGATAGATAGATGAACATTTGGATTCTGCGTTTGGCTAAGTGAGGAAATGAATAAATCACATAGAATAAAACACACACTGACACACACACACACACACACACACACACACACACACACACACACACACACACACACACACACATGCAGCAATTCATTTACTAGAAACAAGTGCATGTGAAATCTCTCTTTCTCTCTGTTCCAGACAAACTCACACATGTGCAAAAGCTCTCAGATGAGTGGGAGTGAGAAGTGACCAGCAGTTCTTATCACAGTCACACACACACACACACACACACTTGCAGGGGCTGTGTTGAATGGATTAGCTGTGTGCGCACCACTGAAAAGTGCTTCTGGCTGTTTGTTCCAATTTCCAGGCAATTCCTCATGTTTTCTAAAGATCTCAGCCACAGCTTTACCCATTCCTGTTATCTTACTCTCTCAAACACAAACTTTTCCAGCTATTTGAATCCACATTTACTGACCAAAACTTATTTTTACAACTGATTTGTAATTTTTTATGTCATTAGTTTATGTGTCCATTAACTGATATGCAGGACAGATATGTGATTTGTAATATTTTTTTTTTTACTTTAACAAAATATTATGCAATATTAATAGTTTAAAACTAAAACAACGACCATAATATCAAGACTTGTTTTGAGATATAAATAGTCACAATGTGACTTAAGCTTTGAAAGGGAACGGCACGGCTGTAAAAAGTCGCAGTAACACTTTAGTTTAGGGTCCAATTCTCACTATTAACTAGTTGCATATTATCATGCATATTACTAGGATATTGGCTATTTATTATAACTTATAAAGCACATATTAATGCCTTATTCTGCATGAACATATTCTACATCCCTCAATGGTAATTAATTCATAATCAAAGTCCCCCTGTTGTCAATAATTTTATCCCTTAAAACTCATCTTTGATCACCAAAATAACATATTTAATGTTTTTTTTTTTCTTGAAAACAAGTTTCTTCATGCCTTAAAATAGCTTGAATGTAATCTACACCTGCAGTGGCAAGGAACACACAATGAAGATAGAAATCAGCTATAACATCTTTAATAATACACTCAGAAGGTTATACAAAACAAGATAAGCTCGCGAAACCAACAGCTATGCGTAAACGTGACCGGACAAATGAACACTGAAGAGACTGCAACTAAATACAAAGCAAATGAGGGAAATACTGACAAACACCTGTGATGATTAATGAATCTCCATAGTATCTAATAAGTGGCGGGAAACTAAACAAAGGAACACACGTGACAATAACAAAGTAAAAGTCCATGAAAATTTAACTAACATCAAAATATCTAAATGTTCGTGACATTTACCATCGTCAACTTCATCTTTGCAGCCTACACTGACGCAGAAAGCTTTAGTTTATTATTAAATAATTAAAATATCTCCTTGATATTTTTTCCGACACATTTATAAACATTACTTTTGCCGGTGCTTTGCGGCAAGCTTTAAGCATGCGTTTGAGCGTGGAATACACTGTAAACCCTTACGCTCAAGGTTTGAGTAGTAAAAACTTAAATTAAACTAATTAGTTCAGTCGAATTAACTTTTATGAGTATTTAGCACTTTCTTTTTCTTTCAAGTTCACAGAATGGATATATTTTAAGTAAACTGAACTGTTTCATTGTTTTGAGTTTTATGAAATTATTACTTTTAATTTAGACGAACTTAAGTTTAACTGAAACGGCTGGGATGTATATTTCCCAGCATGCTTTGCCGATGGCACTCGAAAGGGAGAGTAAATGCTAAAATTAAGTGTAATACAATGTTTTTTTGTGCAATATTAATGTTAAGCGGGTGATTTAGTAATGATTAATATTTCGTTATGCAAATTTAGAAGAATTTCTGTTAATGTTGGTTTTAGGATAGTTACCATCATGGTGACAAGTGGTGCATGAGCTTGATTTGAGAGCAAATAAAACCTTTATATTGCTCCAATTGTTACTGTATAGCATACTATTGTTAATATGTTAACAAAATAGTATGTTAGCAAACTAGCTTGTTAAAGCTAGCTAAGTTTATACTAATAAAAGTGTTCACATTGAGATTACATGAAATTTTAAGTTAAATGTATGAATTAGTGTACTCAGACATTTCAAGTTAAGAACAATTCAAATGTACAAATACAAAATAAAAATAGCATATATTAAACTCTCATTATGGTTTAGTATTCTCCTTAGTATATTAGTAATTGAATTAATATAAACGTGCAATTAGTCGACTAATGGATAAAATGAACGACTACTAGTCGACAAGAAAAATCTTTAGTCAGGGGCAGCCCTAGTGATTACGTGTTTATTTATAGTGTGAATTACCGCTAAAGCCAGCTAATTTATGAGCAGGCAATATATATAAAAACAAGATGAGGATGCAAAAAAACAGCAGAGCAGAGTTTTTAAACTAACTTATAATACAAGTCCTCATGTTTTGCTTGTATAGAGTTGTCACTGTAATACTTGAAGTGACTCCTATAAGCACAGAATTGTGACAAATGTCAATCTAGAGTGACGTTAAAATCGCATATATTTCGATATGACTGTTCAGACTGCGGCCGCATTGCAAAACATCTGACCTGTATCGGATTTAGGACCACATATGGAAGTGGCACAAATCAGAATCGAAAAGATCAAATTCCATTTTGGAATCATAACAAAAAAACGGATTTGGGCCACATTTACCTGCAGCCTGAACATAGGCCAACTCTCTCTCTTTCACACAAGCTTATGTGTGTAATATCAGTACAACTGGCGTCACCAAACGACAAACAGGTCCAACATCTGCTGGATGTCCTTCAAACATCTAACATGGATGTTTTAGCCGTGTCTTACATTGTATTAATTGTATCTTCCAGATGAAAACGAAATGCCGTATCAGTGACGTATCAGGGTCTGATGACGGATCGGTCCACAACTCCTAAAGCTAGGCAACAGAAATCGGCTCGCAGGAAATCAATCACACTGACAAATGCATAAACACGCACGCATTGGCATTTAAAACAGCTGGCGGCTATAAAAAATTCACGACGCCGGAGCAAAAAACCCAGATGCAAACACGCAAGACAAAGCCAACTACAAGCATTACACTTTCATTTATGGTTAAAGTTGAAAATCCGTTTTCCTGTTCAGCACTGTGTGAAATTATTGTGTGAGAAAGTGTGTGATTTAGGTGGTGCCACTCGGCTGTCCGGACCCCCTGAGAAGTGACTGGGCCAGACGGGTACTTTATCCCGTTGCCATGACACCCAGCCAGTGACCTCTGGGTATTCACGGGGTTGGCACAGCTCGGGCATTGCCAAGAGAGGTGCCAAGCTCACAGAGAGAGCGCCTGACATCATTTCCCATTAAAGAGGCACATTCTCCCACTGCTGTTGGCGGGAGAGACGGAGAGAGAGCGGGACGGTTGGCTGTTCGCCCCAAACTGAGGGACAGACATACTTCCATCAGTGAATGAGCTGTAAGCACATTTGCCTGACGCCCTCGCCGTGTCATTATGATTGACCCAACAAGTGTTTGTCTTCTGGCCTCTGGATCAGGAAATGACACGGCACAAACCGGGACTCTTTGTTTGCCAAATCACTGCTATTGTTTCACTAATAGACTCCCTTTCGATTTCACAAGTGAGAATTTTGAATTGAAATGGCCACGTCGCACAGGAAGTTGAATTGGAATCTGAATTGGATCGACAGGAAGAGAACATTACCGACCTGCAACTCGAAATGAAACGTAGGTAATGCATTCTGAGGAATGAATCATTCCTACAACCTGATAAAATATACAAACAAACAACACACATCAATAAACATATCTATTTATCCAAATCTATTTATCCATCTAACCATCCATCCATCCATCCATCCACCCACCCAACCCACCCCATCCATCCACCCATCCACCCAACCCACCCATCCATCCACCCACCCACCCATCCATCCATCCATCCATCCATCCATCCATCCACCCATCCACCCAACCCACCCATCCACCCACCCACCCATCCATCCATCCACCCACCCATCCATCCATCCATCCATCCATCCATCCACCCATCCATCCACCCATCTATCCATCCAACCCACCCATCCATCCATCCATCCATCCATCCATCCATCCATCCATCCATCCATCCAACCCACCCACCCAACCCACCCACCCAACCAACCAACTCACCCAACCAAAACCCAAATCCACCATCCATCCATCCATCCATCCATCCATCCATCCACCCAACCCACCATCCATCCATCCATCCATCCATCTCCATCCATCCATCCATCCATCCATCCATCCATCCATCCATCCATCCATCCATCCATCCATCCATCCATCCATCCATCCATCTATCTATCTATCTATCTATCTATCTATCTATCTATCTATCTATCTATCTATCTATCTATCTATCTATCTATCTATCTATCTATCTATCTATCTATCTATCTTTGACATTACTGAGCCTTTAGTTTCCCAATCATTTTAGGGCTCATTAAGGATCATGAGTTTTTTTCTGTGAATGTTTACAGTTGATTTATTGGTGCTGGTTTCATTTTCTGGCTTACAAGTCATGTTATTGTTTGCTGACACAGTCGGCATTCATTATTTCTTCCCTTATCTCTGCTGCATTCTTTTACCTTTTATGTTTGGCTTTATGGTCACAAAAAACATAAAAATAATCAAACATAAAAATCCTTTCAACTTTAAGCACACCGATTTATAGTGATAATTATTTAGAAAATGCATCAACATTATTAAGATTATAATTATTTGGATATGCGTTTTATCTCAGTAGTCTTTGAGAATATTAAATCTTTGCTGTTTTTAACTGAATAATTGGGCCATAAGTTCCGCTTTTGCAGCATCATATTTTTGCCTTGAAGGCCACTTATCATATTGTAAAAAAAGACAGTGCTTGTTAATATTAGACATATTAAGTAAAAAAAACAACAACAATTTGTCAACCTCTACCATTTACAACTCTCTCTCTCTCACACACGTTTTTTTTTTCTATTTTCTGTTTTATCTTTAATATTACATTTGTGTGACAGTGTAATTCACACTGTCAGTCATCAGGGTAAATCAAATTGCTGAATACTGTGGACATGCAGAATTCAGTAGTCATATCCCAGTCAAAAAGACCAGTTTAAAACAGTCTAAGGTGGTTTGCATGTCTTAACGGGCTGACTAGCTGATCTCCCATCTTGACCAGCTGACAAATGCCCAAAATCCCTGTAAAACCATCAAAGCAGACAGACCTGAACACTGGAATGCACTATGATTACCAGCAAACGAGAAGATATTGCAGTCTATATAAGATATTGAAGTCTACATAAACAAACGGTACATTTTCGGCTCCTTGAAGACTCAACTGTTTCGAACAGCCTGCTGGAGAGTGTGGGCAGAGCTTCATAAATACCGTTTATATAACGGACCATCAGTCATGATGAAGTCCACGCACTGACACTTGATAAGGTCACTACTCTAAACTCTGTTCTGCGATCACTTCTACTTTACCATATTTAGTTGAGAGCTCTTTTACATGAATGCACTGGACTGAGGGTTTGATCCCAACTTGAGTTAAAGACATTTAGAGAAGAAGATATGCTAATAAGGTTGTTAATATGCTAATGAGGCCAGTGAAAACTGCATAACACAGTTCAACCTAATGAATGCAGAAAGAAACAGACAAGACAGCAAACATGCCAAATGTCAAAGTTTAAGGACAATGTATTCTTGTTTGTTGAAATGTTGCAAAATGTTCTCTAAAATAGACAGATCCGGGAAAAAAACTGCTTTCATTAACATCTCTCAGATTAATGTGATTCATTTAAGCAGTTACAAAAGGCAATGCAACAAAATTGACGAGTCGCCATGCAGGTATTATCTATTTTATAAAACACACATAATGTCTTCATTTCAAAAAATGAGACAGATGGCATGTAATCTTGATGTTGCACTAAAAACGCACCAAATCAAGGGCAAGTCAAGTCAACACTCAATTATCCGATTATCTAAATATGCGTTTCCTGCATTTAGCCCCACAAACTCAATTACAGCCTTTTGTCTGCCTCGAGAAACCTCTCGCTAGATAAAATTATAGGCTACATGTCCCATGATGCCACTGAGATTCCACAGGAGACCGTTAAAAGTGTTTCACACACAACAGAATAACCGAGAGAGAGAGGGAGAAAAAGAGACTAAAACAACTTGAATAAAAAGCAAGCGACTGAATAATCAACCGCCACCTGAAACCACTCAGTCAACCCAAATGATTCAATTACCCTTCACTGCCCACTGACGAACAGACAGAACTGTGTTGTGTAGATCGAAAGTCAAATGATGTTTTGATGCAAGAACCTCTTGTGACAATGACTGACGTGAACACATTAAACAGGTCAGTTTTCCCTCCATCACAGTGTCATCCAGCTCTCTCTCTCTTGGTGAGTCTCAATCCGCCCCCCTAGTTGAGAAGTAAGTCCACTGGCAAAGCTATAAGAAACATTCTTTCACTTATTCTTTTCTTTGCATGACACATTGACATTACAGTACAGAATTGCTCTTTTGGTGTTACCCTGAACATTGTATAAGCATTCATGACACAAAAGCATGTCAATTTGACCTGTGAAATATACACACAATCATACAATACATGCATCCATTTCAATGGGTGAGAAAAGTATGATTTGTTTGCCTTGGAAATGCAATTAAGTACAAGCATTAAATTTCAACAATATTCGAGTAAAGTAATCCCCCACTATAATATTCAGTAAGTAATGAAGTACTTTGCAGCCCTGTATATCACATCTACCCCACAAAATCCATACAGATTTACACTTCACACAAAATTTCAGAACAAACTGGCCTACTGAGTGACAAATTATTCATGTTTTAGTTTTTAATGGACAGCTTTAGAACTATTATATATTAGGGTCATTGTCAGAGGTGAATCCAAACAAACTAGCCATGTTCATCCATTCGACAGAACAAAGTGAAGTTTGAAGTCCACTGAAGTCCTATGATGCGTTGATGTAATTTCCACTGAAACAGGAAGCTAAGGCGGGACATATTGAATGGCCCCTCCCCCTTTTCAAATAGCCAATGGCGTTTAGTTTACCTCACAGATTGCAAGTCGTACTTGACGGCACCATGGAAGCGAATCCGAGCGTTGATGATACGTTGGATTCAATAGTAGAGGTGTGAATAAATTCTAGTCATTTCATTTTTAACCAACGTACAGTTGGAAAATGGAATAAAACTTGAGCGTTTGAGCAACCGAACACACAACACATATTATTGCTCCGTGACGCGTGTCAACGGCCACTTTAGCCAGGTGGTATTTATAGCATAGGGGGCGGGACACTTTAGATTCTAGAGAGCATTTGATTGGACAGAAGATGTGATCAGCGGTGATGTCATACAAATCCGTGATCCATTTTAGCGGAAGTGAGAGAGACTACGTTTTGAATTCTTATATCTCCTAAATGCGAATTTTGTCATTGTTTTGGAACACACCAGCTTATTCATAACCTTAAGGCTAACATATACTAAAAGCTAAAAAAAACTTACATTTTGATTTCAGGGGGCCTTTAACTTACAAAATGATTTTCATGCTATCTTTGAAGTGACATTTACGAAAATCTACCATGGATGCCTTAGTTTAATAGTACAGCACAACTATAATTTTTTTCGCAAATAGAAAAGATTTTGCTACTACAATAAAACTGGAAACTATGAATTAGCCACCTATAAAATTAACCCCATATTATGATAGCTTCTTACATTCATTTCATTTACATTACATAATTTAACTTGCAAGAGTATCGCAACATTTACCAGAGATTTTCATGCTATCATACACTGGGAAGTGAAACTCCTTTCCAATATCTCTAAAGAAAGAAACCGTGAGACAATGTACAACAACGTACTAAAGCTGGATGATAAAATGACATTGCAGACGTACCATAATTCACAGACTCTACGGGGAAACTCTACAGGCTTTGCTAATAAGTTTGACCTTTAAGCGTTTCAGCTTATCAGGAGACTGTAGGCAAAGAAACCTGAGCAAACGTCACATTAGCATTCCAGCGCTGCATTGATGGCAGTAGTCGAACAGAGAACTGTGTAGGCGTCACAATCTAATGGGGTCAAAGTTGGTGTAGGGACACACAGCATAGCAAAAGTATAACACTAAAACAGATTTCCCATTGTGGCAAACACTTATGTACGTGAAAAATAAGCATGCTGAAAAAACATATTTTTTGCAGTCTAAGCAGCTTGAAATCTGTGGAATTGTACAATGCACTTTATATCTTTTTCACGGTTCGGGGGCGAGCGACTTTGAGGCCTTCTAGAGAACGTTTTACCCCGGGAAGATGTTAAATCAACTCCCACCCACTAGAGACGGAGGAGGGGAACAACGGAGGAAAAATCTTTAAGCCGTTTTTACGATTCTGTGGAGCAGCGTCAAGGGCGCCGCTGATCTACGGGGATCATTTTAACGTAATTCACGTTGTCAGCGGCCTGTTGTAAACCTGCCCGTTTAATTGTACAGCCCTTTTGTTCCATCGTATCGTGTGTAGCCATGCATGTGATTGCTTTATCAGGGGTATTATGGGAAAAAAAAAGATGTTATTAAATTTCTGCACCCAAGTGAACGGTCATGACAAGTTACCAGTTCAACCATAGATGTAGAGTACAGTTGAATCTCAGCTTTAAAATACGACATTAATACTCGTTCGCACAATCTGGGGACATCTGTAGAAATATTGGAGCCCTTCTACAGCTGAAAAAAGAGATGTACTGGCCGTTTGCCATGCTAAAGGGCATCACGTGTTCGTCCCAAGAGAAGAGCCAGAAAGAGACAATAGAAACCCAAGAACTGTGAAGAAAAATGTCATTTGAAGAGACCACAGAACTGTAATTGGGCCTTTCTGGCACAAAGAAATGGTAGAAACTGAAATATCAGCCAGTAAATGTACCAACACAACAGGTTTAACAGAACAATAATAAACAAAAACATGATTTCCGCAAGAAAGACCTTGTTAGTCCTATAGCAACACTTAGGCAACTCATAAGTCAAAAATGAAACCCAAACTTAAACCTAACCATGATTGTAATACAGCAAATATTGATATATGACTTGATCATTTCACCATGTTATTAAAAATCGAACCCTTTCGCAAACCCTAAACCTATCCATGATGATTGTAATGGGAAATATATACTGTTCAAAAAGTATTTCATGTTTTTGAAAGACGTCTTTTATGCTCACCAAGGCTGCAATCATATGATAGAAAATACAGTCAAAACAGTGATATCATTGCAGTTTAAAATAACCGTTTTCTATTTTAATATGTAATTTATTCCTGTGATCAAAGCTGCATTTTCAAAGCTGAGTCTTCAGTGTCACATGATCCTTCAGAAATAATTCTAGTATGCTGATTTGCGGCTCAAGAAACATTTCTGATTATTATTAATGTTGAAAACAGTTGTGCAGCTTCGTATTTTTGTGGAAACCATGATACATTTTTTTCAGGATACTTTGATGAATAAAACATTCAAAGTAACAGTGTGAACATATGAAATGTCTTTACTGTCCAGTTTGATTCATTTAATGCATCCTTGCTCAAAATAATGCATTTCTTACAAAGAAAATCCCCAAACCTTAACCCTTAAATGCATGAATGTTTCGCCAACTACATTTATTATCACATATTTGGCTCTTTTGCGACCCGGATCTATATCTAACACGGATGGATCTCTACCTGTCAATAGAGTAACAATTACAGACGAATAAAATAAAGCATATTTTGTTACCTTTTGGAGCTTGTAAGGGGTCAGTTTGAGCAGATGTTTAATACCATCATCACTGTCCTCGTCAGAGCTCATTTCCCATGACATTCAGCATCTGGCTCATATTCACCATCTCAGACATATTCTCAAAACTATAATTTTCAACTTCTTCAAAATCAATATTTTGATCACTGACAGCTTCTTCATCAGATCCATCAGTGACAGTGACACTAATATTTGATCGCGTTCAGAACTTGCTCTACAGTAAATCAATGAGCCATTTCAAGTTTTGCTGATGATTCTTCCTATTCTTTTGTTTTCTGCCTGCGGTAACTATGAGTGAAACGTCGCTTCATCATTGTGTATCAGACATTAAATTATTAAAGGTGAATTGCACTTATTCAGTCATCAAAGATTAAATTATTATTGTGCAGAAACATATACTTACACTGTTACACCCCTCGGGTCGACCCTATACATTTTTACAAAAGAATTATTAGGAAAACAGGCATTCTTTTATATATTTTTTCTTGTTATATTGTTTATAATGAATTGATTGAGGAATACTAAGAAGGTTGATGTATATCTTTAAAAAAATAAGTGAGGAGGAGGGTAGTGAATGACACCCTGGTCACTAAAAATCTGAGGTATGCGTTTAAGGGTTAACAGTGATTTCAGTTAACTGTGATTTTAGGAACTGTTTAGCGCAGCTAAGGGGAATAAGTTACTTTGGGGAATTAATGTACTAGGGAATGATAACCAGTGCAAACACAGCGGGATGCTAAAAACGCTTAGTTTGCCATGTATACAGCCATCCGCAGGCTTCTCTTCTCAGTCAGGATAAAATGTTTTCCAAATCTGAATCCGTCCATTGTTCACTGGACGAGAGACAGTCTTTACTCTCTTGGGCTCCTTGTCGAATCCACAATTTGTTCGTCGTGCGTTGCGTCTTGACTCCCGTGTTTTGCCGGTGCGATGCCAAAGGACACAGTGGCGATGCATGTGCCGTCGTGACCGACTTCTCCTGTGGACCCAACCGAGAGCTGCTCATCTAGTGCTCACCCCCGCATGTCAACACCGAAAATACAACTCCCTTCCTGTCTGCCTCTCCTGGAGATTAGAGTGAGTCAGAACGAGTGATACCCGGCCTGCATCAGCAGCACAGAGTTATAAAAAGGAAGCTGCCTGTGCTCCTTCCGAACATCAGCTCTCTCTCGCTCTCTCTCTCTGTACTGCACAAACGTGTATTTGTTCCATACCGGCAGCCCTTCTTTTTTTTTAAGTTCCTAAATTCTCTCCCTCACTCTTTGGCAGGCAGAGATATATTTTCCAGACTCAGCCATAAATATAGGGCATGCGCTGCAAGCAGTCTCTGAGGACCACATCAGCAAGTGATGGACGTTCGCCTGTGTGTGTGTGTGTGTGTGTCGCACTGTGCAACACAACACTGCCGGACCACCACAATTTATGTACTCCAGCCCCAGTCCCTGCTTATATATTAATATACTTAATGGCCTTTCAAGTCTAATTTGAGTAAATTCAGTCATTTGCACGTTGTAACATGGCGAGAGGCGTTATTTGTTAAATGGAGAAACCATTACGACGGCATTAGCTTTCAACACGCGGCCACGGCGAATTTCAGATTGCTAACTTAGGAGTTCTTAATGTGATGCCAGTCCTGGAGTTATTAAGAAATGCGCCCGTCTCGTATTCCTCTGTTCTGGCTCTAATTTCATATCAGTAACACTTGGGGAAGAATTTCACACAAAAATCACATGCATTTCTGTTTTCCGTTATTTCGTGGCTATGATGAAACAATTTGCCTCTTTGTGGACGCATTTTACACACGACCGATTTAATACTTTTTGAAGTTAATTTTTTGCATGCACTATAAAACATTTGGTCAAATAAGCCAAGGAAATGTTAACATCTACGCTAACTGGTTTTATTGAAGTGAAATATACTACAGTAGCTAATATGACTGAGTCAACTTGACTACATTCGGTTCAAGTAGATCAGAAAGAGCATTTCTGAGATGGAAACTTTACTGATAAGCGGAATTAATCAGATGACTTTAAATAACCTGTAAGGGCGATATATGAAATCATCATTTAACATCAAGTCAATTGATGATAAAATATCACATGTTGCCATAGTTACATGTGCATAATTTACATCTAAACCTAATACACCTAATGGTTTTAATAAAGAGTTTGATATTCACCCTTTTCTTTTATAATTTGTATCAACTCTATTCATTTGTGGTATTCTGTTTTGGTGTAGGACTGTTAAAATATGTTTGTAGTAAGGTTTTTGTTTAAGTGTTTAAGTCATGTGATGTAGTCACGTGGTTGATAATGTTGTATCATATAAGGGCCCATCTGTAATTCATCGTCTGCTCGAAATTTTACTTTTGGTGAGAACATGCAATACATATTTTTCTAGTTTTGGAGCTGTGGTGTGCCAACTTTACCTTTTTTGTTATTTTTGTGTCATTGAGCTTTTTTTTTGCCTGCTAGATGTAATTTTAAATCACAGTTATGTTTTATATTATGATATGATGCGTGTAATTCAAGAACAAAAATGGTTTATATATTAAATAATCATGTGGTAATGGACAATTTTTTGACAAAAAAAAAATCAAAAGTACTTAATCTCATTTGATGATTTTCTCTTTTGGAAACTTAATGAAAACAATAAATGAAAGATTAGTCATAACAAAAAGAATGATAGCTCTGGCATCAGTGCAAAACAGCTTCAAATTCAAATCAATGAAACTAATATTATAAAACAAATAGTTCGGACTCTAAACATTTCTGTCATTTTTTACATGTAATGCGAAGCAGTCTATCTACAACGGTACAGCGAAATCTCAAAACCTTCAACCATTGAACAGTATATACTGTGATAGCGTTCCAGTTCGTTAAGCATTATGGTCCATCAGGATGGTATTGCCTGCAGGTTTATTTAAAGTGTGTACTACAGATCCCATTGTAATTACCTCAGGCTGTAATCCATTAAAGCATAGCCAAATATCGAGGGAAAGTGTTTGGAGCTCCAACCTAAAACCTGCCCATCTGAGTGGCCATCATGCTCTCTTTGTGTAGCGGCCATGTTTCAAAACACTGGCTTCGGGCAACAAGTGCTGCTATTTCACGTTCTCTCTCTCTCTCTCTCTTTTCATCAGCCCCCCAGGCAGACCATCAAGCCATCTGCTTCCCATCTCATGAACACAGCCGAGGGTCTATCGCAGCTTCTCGTCATCCACAGGGCTCCACGAATCCTCGTGCGATCGAGGTGATGCTTGAAGACGACAGACAGGCAACAACTGAAAGCTGTTCTTGACAGAATTATCACCCTCTAAATTTATCCCAAAGCCAAAATATTTAACTTGAAGCACAAACAGTCCCACACTTGTTCGCCCCACAAAGAACTGAATGCAGAATTTGCTATACTATATAAACAAATCGATGGCTGGTGCTCAGTTAAATTCACTTTGCTAATTCACAAACATTTAAAAAAATATTTTATAAATATATTTTTATTACTGAAACTGTATTACAGTTTTTTTCAATTGCTAACATCCTTTTGTCCAATCTGTAATCACATTTTCAAAACTCTGAACACAACTAGCACAACATTTGTCTGTTGTGACCATACCATTAACACAAATTATGTTGTTTTCACACAAAATGCTGTCAATTAACACATTTCTAGAATGCCTACATCTTCTTTACATATAAGCATACCCGATACCAAAATCATGGATCTTTATAGTCTTTTTTACAAATGCTTTAACGCAGCCTTCCAGAATTGAAGACCTAATGTTCCAAACCATAGATACAGTATAAAGCCTCTACTTCAACAATATCAGCTCAAAAGTTTTGAAACAAATATTTAAAAAAAAAAATTCAAACAGCTGATAAGCATTTTTAAATGACTGATCATTACAGTAAGAAATAGCTGATTCCAATCTCAATCAGAGACATAGCTAGATGTTGAAGACTTTCCATTACATACACAATAAAAAGGCACTCTTTGGATTAGTTTTGTTCAAAGCAACACCGAACCAAACAGAGGAAAAAGAAAGAAAATGCCTGGACGATGGAGAGGACTAGTTTGACCAGAATAAGGGAAAGGGAGAGGGAGAAGGAGAGGTAGGGGAAGAGGAGTAAGAATGCGTGGTGCTGTTCAAAGGGGAGTAAGAGCTGTTGTCACAGATGAAATAAGAGCCACCATCATCATGGTCTTTCATTGAGAGAGACTGGTGAAAGAGTCCAGCCTAATCTCAGACGGTCAACCGTTGCTTCCATTATTTCAACCTGTTGGTTTGTATTTCAACAAACCAACAGGTAAGTCATGCATTTCATGAGGGCTATCAATGCAGTGGCTATTTACTGTATTACAGTAACTGCTGGCCACCAGCATGGTCAAGACACTTGACCAGGTATAGTCAAGTGCTGGTTTGGCCCTGCAGAAAAGCCAGATTGGTCCCTACAACACAGAGTGCCTTCTTTTAGACGACCTCCACCAACAACTGGTGCCAGAAGCAGAACAGGTGGGAGGAAACATGAGGACATTTGTGATTACATGGGACAATGTAGCATTCCACCCTTCACATGCAATCACAAACTGGTTTGCAGAAAATCCAATGATTTCCCTTTTCTTCCTCCGTACTTTCCTTTCCTCTGCCCCATTGAGGAATTTCTTTCTGCTTGGAGGTGGAAAGTTTATGATCATCGGCCTCAAGACCAAATGTCCCTTCTCGATGCCATGGATGCTGGCTGGAGTGGATAAGGGGTGGATAAGGCATGCCAAGCGTTTCTATCCAAGGTGTATAGAAAGAGACAACATATGATGTGATGTAGACGAGAACATGTGGCCAAATGCTGAAGATCGTATATCGATTAGAACAGGACTTTTTTTCTGTCATTTTGTTTTATGTTTGCACACTTTAAACCAAAGGCCATGTATGTTTTTCTTTTTTGTTTCGTTTTGTTGATCACTGACAGCAATTTCATATTGCTAATAAAGCCTTTACTGCAGCAATTCTGTCACTTACTGTTTTTTATTCAGTTGTATATTCTATAAAGTATTGATGACTCCTTCATATTTAGATATTATGTTGTACACATACTATCTATCTAATGAACCATGAATTTATGGATTCATGGAAAAATGGATTTCATACTGTATGTTCTATACAGATAGAACTGAAACATGACAAGTAATGCAGTTTTTGTAATGCCACCAACTGTTAGTATTTTGACAGTCATTGCGCTATGATTGACTATGTGTTCATGTTGGATAGAAAATGAGTGCTAGTGTTTTGACCGAATGATTCAATTTTGAAACAAGTTTGCAGTGTTTTGATAGAGTTAGTGTATATAGAAAAAGTTTGTTAGTGTTTTGAAATGTAGAGTTTGTATTTATTTAACAAACTGTGGTTTCGGTCAGAAAATTAACTATTTGGCTAATTGTGTGATGTAGGTGTGTTGCTGTGTTAAGAGTTTAGAAAAACTATTTTAAGAATTGGCAAACGCTTCTTAGCAATTGAAAAAAACTGTAATGGAGCATCGATGTGACAATGAAACTTTAATCAACGCAACGAGTAGGGCTGCACGATATTGGGAAAAATTTACATTGCTATATATTGTTTTACTGCAATGTATATTGAGATATGAAAAAAATTAAAAATAAAATAAAATCACAAAAAAATAAATTCTTTGTTAAAGCTACAAAACTGATTTTCTCTTTGTATTTTGTTGTTTGATTAACAATAATGACAGGAATATTAGGCTGCTGTCACTTTAAGATCAAATGCATGGATCAAATATAACGATACACATCTGTTTTATTTCTCTATTGTTTACAGTCGTGTAAGCCATAAGCGACTGTGCTCAAAGACGGGCATTTTGACATAAATTTTGCATGTATGTGTCTGTTCAAGCGCAAATAGATGTGGAAGAGAACAGAATTCAGTTTTCTTTAGCATCTCTTCTTGCGCCCGAATGGTTTAAAATCGCTTGGATGTTTAAACTGACAGGACCTAAAACACTTGCAAATGAAAAACGTTTGCTCCATGATGGTTAAACTTTATGATGGTCCGAACGGATCAACTACGATCCCTATACTTGACATCGCACATCCTGCAATGCAACCATCGCGGATGAACACATCGTGATATCAATGCTAAAGCGATATATATCGTGCAGACCAAGCAACGAGTATGGATTTTAATTTAGTTTTTCCCCAAAAATGCTTTAACCTCCCGCCTCTGCTCCATTTAATAGATCCGCACCTTATTTTGAATTCTATTTTTACACGCCTACCAGGAACACAACAGAACGGCGTATTGTTTGTGCTGTTTCTGTTCACATCAAATCAACACTATACAGCACCTAAGGTCTATTACAGATCAGTCAAGCATTTCTCCAGCACACCATATTTGATAAAGTCTGAGTTTTTGAGAACTGATGTTCTGACGCCCTAAATGTTTTCTGATGGTTTGTTTGGTCTGTGTGAGAGTTCCTGAAATCGGCTGTCTGAAAGACTCACCGTTACACCGAGGGACACAAAGACTGACAGCACATCAGTTAAAGTGAATCAGACCTGCTTTAACCTCTCCTGAGATTGCAGTGGGAAAAAAAAAAAAAATCCAACATACACGTTCTCAAAAGACCTGCTGACATCACCATCAAGTGCTTTCCAGGTCTAGGATTTCACTTCTTTTTTTTTTTTTTTCCTGGTTCCTTTTGGTCCCTTGTCCACAAACACTCAAAAACATCCTGTTCGGGTAATCAGACTCCTTTGAATGGGGCTTAACTCTTGTGGCCTTTCTAAAAGGCTCCTACACACATGTAGAATACACACACACACACACATACATATACACAGTTAAAGGCATAGTTCACACAAAAATGCTAAAAAAAAACCCCACTGTATTTTCATGCATCTGTCAATTTAGAGATTTGGGGCTTTTTGGCTTTTCTTTTTCCAAGTGTTTTTTTCAGACTAGTGGAAAGAAAACATCTAAAATACACTTTTAAGTGTAACTTTTATATCACTTTATCTATTTGCGTCTGTAGATTTCAATTACAGTATATATTTTTATAGGCTGTTTTCGCAAAATTAGTTTTTTCTCCTGCATTGAGCCAGAAATCTCCACTTCAGCAGCACTTACCTTCACCAAACTTAACAGTTTTATTCCTATCTGTATTCTGAGGTTTTATTTTATATATATATATATATATATTGTATGTATATATATGTATGTATGTATAATTTGCCTGGTTTTCTACTTTTTACTCCTTAAATGTTTTTGAAAATTAACTTTTTTTCTGGCTGTTGATGACAGTGATAAAAAGATATCCAAAATCCCCTCTGTAAAAACTTTTGACTCTAATATGTCAAAAAATTGGAACAAGAATTGTGAACCTGCTTCATACAATGTTCAGATTTTATTCCAAAAATGTATGCAAATTACTGTATATTTAATTAGATTGTAACTGTAATATTTAACGCCTCATTTGCATATTTAAACACATTTCAGAAAACTTGTAATACAAAAAATGTCAAAAAAATGAAGTATGGAGTTCATTTTTTACCCTATTTACCTGGGCAGTCTTGCCTTAAAATTTCAGTCTGTTCCTTAAACAAATGTAGCTTTAGAAATTTTCAATATATTGTCCCCAAATCTTTGGATTGTTTTGATAAATAGATAGATAAATTGTAAATGAATTTTAATGCACAAAAATTAAAATACATTTTAAAAATGAAAACTATACATTATATATATATATATATATATAGAGAGAGAGAGAGAGAGAGAGAGAAATACTAGATGTAGGCTACCACTTAAAAGCAATTGTAGAGCTGCCTCTTGGTAGAGTGTGTTTTTTTACATTTTGGTTTCTTTTGTTGTCAAGATCTAGCACTAATTTAGTACTAGGGAAGGTGACAGATTATTCATATAAACTGTCCCTTAAACAGAACACAATGCAGCCTCACAGAACAATGAACCTTGCGAGTTCCTGTCACAATAATGAATCAGGTGTGTTCTGCACAAACTCTCTTTCTCTCACAGTCGCTCCTGGAGAGTGAGTCTGTGTGTGCGCGCGTTGTCTCCTGTCGTGCTGTGGGAATATAGGCTATGGTCAGGGTAATTACCGCTATCTGAGCCGGTGCTACCGTCCTCACGGCTCGAACCCTCTGGGACTGATTATGCCCCCGCTCTGAGCACCACTACTGCTGCCTGAACGACCCCTTCGCTGTCCTTCAATAAGTGATTCATCAAAGAGAGACAAGGCCACACAGAAACACAGACCTGCGATCAGGAACAGATCAGAGGAGAGTAACAAGTGTGACACGGACTGAAACACACACACTTGAGACTGGCATCATAATGCTACTCAAAGCACACACAAGTTTTTGACTTAACTAATCAATTGTGGACAGTGGTGCACATGTTAAATTAGTGTTTGTTTGTTTTTTACATCAAATTACCACATAGACTTAACACAATCAACCCGTGTAGTAGACAAGTCTAACTGAATTAAACAAATCGGTAACACTTTACAATACGGGTGCACTAATATGCATTAATTCATGTTTAACTAATGCACAGATAATCATGAGTTAATGTATGATTCATGAAGAACTAAACCATTAATTAATGATTACTGCATCAGCAACTAATAAAGAGTCTATATGATTAATAGATTAAGTAATATATGAATTGCTATTAATTCAATATGTCATTGTGTATTAATTCCTTAATAACATATTTTATTAACTAATGGTGTAAATTAATGTGTTAATTACCACAATTAGTCAAAGCTATGCACTTCAACTTCCAGTTGTCTGCTTTAATTAATCATTAGCTAATGATTTGCAAAGGTATCATTATGTTATGACTTTACTTGTTGAGGCACATCGTTATTAACTAGTCATTTAGTAATTGTAGTAATTTACACATGAATTTGCACTAACAATGAAGTAATTAATCATGTATTAATGCATATTAGTGTACCTGTATTATCTGGAAGTTGAAATACAAGGCTTTGGCTCATTCTGGTAATTAACATATTAATTAACACTATTAGTTAAAAAAATGAGTTATTAGGGAATTAATTCACAATTACATATTTAATTAATAACAATTCATGTATGAACTAATACATTAACCATGCAGACTCTTAATTAGTTCCTAATGTGGTAATCATTAATGAATAGCTTAGATAATCATTAGTTACACATTAATTCAGTATTATCTGTGCATTAGTTAAGCATGAATTAATGCTTATTAGTGCACCCGTATTGTAAAGTGTTACCAACAAATCTTAATAATATTATATGTGTCAAAACTTGACAGGCTTCAAACTTTTGACAACCTTTTTTACTTTATGTAATGTATGGGATTAGCAGGAAATAAGGCTATGCTTACAAGGAAACGATCTGAAGAGAAAACGCAAAAGTGGCGTTGCGTTATCACTTTTTATTTTGCGTTTAGACGAGCGTTATGGTTGGGAAATCCGCGTGCATATGGTGACACAAAAGTGTGTGAAATTCGATGTAGTATGCACTCCAGGCGGCTAGGTGGCAATGTGAAGCACTGCCACACAACAACACCAATATCTTAGAATATTTTGTACAACTGCTAAAAAGACTCTTGTGTGATTTTCAGAGCTGCTAGAGCAACTTGAAGGTCCGACGTATGGAAATAATCTGACATGTTGGTTGTTATTTTCCTGTACCAGCGCATATGATACCTGTGACGTAAACGCGTACGCGACGAGAGCCACCGTGAGCAGATTTGCGTTTTTTCCGTTTAGACGGGAACGCGACGGTGGAGCGTTTTTAAGATTTCCACTCTGGAGGGTGGTTTCACTTTTTTGCGTCTTTAAGCCCCCAAAACGCCGTTGCCGTGTAAACGAAAGGCACATCCGATAAAATATTTTAACGTTTTCACCCGGAATCGTTCTCGTGTAAACGGGACCTAACGATACGTCTACATTAATCCGGATACATTTGAAAACGGCGTTTTCGTCTAAAAACGTTCTCCGTCCACACTAGCATTTTCCGGCGTTTTCCGACGTTTCAGTGTGGATGAGAAACTTTGGGAAAACGCTAAATTCACCTTCCTGCGCAAGCCTAAACCCTCACAAAAGCTCACTGAGATGAAACAGACGGAAAAATAAATAATAAAGTAATTCTTCTGGCAGGATAATTTTATGTATCAAAATATCTCAACATTCACTGATGCGTCCAGGTCGCACTCAGTCACCATATGTTTGGTCTAAAACGCGACTGCTCTCGTGTATTGCCGCAGAACAGCAAATGTGAGTACATTTTCTGTCATCTTTGCAGGACTGTGATATGAAGAGTGTGCAAAGTAACAAATTTTAGTGTGAAAGTGAATAGCAACAGGCACAATACCGGTATAAACATGAATGTCTTATCGGTACAATGTGCGTCACATGACTAAACTTACATCATCATTTTTAAATACCTCCGTTTGCACAGTCCACGCTACAACGCGAACACGGCGTTTTCAAATGTATCCACTTTGGAGAGCGTTTTCAAAAAGCTTTGTTTTCATTAATAAAACCGCAGTCGCAGTGTGGACGGGATGCGTATTCAAACAAAAACGTATTAGTTTGGACAAGGATATGATACCAGTCATTACAGCAACATGCCTCACGATTTCATCCTCAATCTAAACACAAGCACCACTGCTCAAAACATAACAGTAACTCTTCTAAACACTCACAAGTATTTCCATTTAAACACATCAAACTTAATTTCAACATTTAGGCTACTCTCCTTAAACATGAATGAACATCAGAAGATATGTTGTTTCAATCGTGGAAAGACGTCAATACACACCATTTTTCAAGTCCGCTGGCGTGAATCTGCTTAAATATCCTGTATGGTTTGTTTGTCGGACAAAATGAAGTAATTGAAATAACAGGAAAAAAAATGATTTTGTGTCCAAGTAGGACTTTTGTCCTCATACGAAGTAAGCTATCTGACGAAACCTTTGGGAATGTCCTCATTTATAAAAAATAAAGTAATTAATGTAACTAAAAATATAAAATAAATCGATGAAAAATAATCAAAAATCCCAAATTTTCAGCTTTAATTATGGTGTAGGTTTTGCATATTCAAAAACAGAAGCAGATAGCTAAGTAAACGAGTGTTTATGTGTTTCTATCACTGTGTCTTTGTGTGTTGTGTGTGTGTTTATAACTGAATTTATGTCAGGTAAAAGTGCACTGACCGCACACTGCCAAAAACACTGAGTGAAAGCACCATGAATGTGTGTGACTCACACTGCCGAGTGTGTGTGTGTGTGTGTGTGTGTTTGTATCGGTGTGCCCAGGCTTCCCTCACCTTCATAACTAATCAAATCTGAACAACACTTTACACTCAGAAAGACCCAGTCACTGTCTTACGTATCTGCTGCAATGAAAGAACTGCCTTTAAGTCTCGACGTGTGTGATTCGTGTTTCTGCCAGTAATAATCAGCTCCAAACCCAATTACAGCTTGTAAATCTCACTAAACCAGATCACACACAAGTTTACTTCACTATCTAATTGAGCTTCTAATGCTAATTCTATGACTGCAAGCCAAACCCAATCTCTAAAAGAAAACAGTTTGTATTACTGTATTTATAAATTATTTTTTACCTCAGAGGACGTCCCATAAGTGAGGATTTGTCAGGTTTCGCTAACTTCTGAAGACATTTTTGTCCCTAAGGTACAACTAACTAAACAAACATAAACAAAGCCGCACTGATCTCAGCAACCACCTCCACAAATGCATTGAACACAACACACACCCATACGTGAAGAACATATAAGTGTTTAGAAAGACAAACACACACACACACACACACACGGAAAAAGCTCAAGGCAGCTGTGCAGTCTGAACACGCTCCACTTCCATTGTGAGCAGAACAGACATAGTTTACCAATCCCTTTGGCTATAACAAACACATAGAACACAATGGATAAAGTATGAGAACTTACACACATGCACAAAACATAAACATGATAAACAACCGAGCACAGAGCAACATAAAGTGCAAAAACACATGCATGTACGTATGATACATGTACCGTAAGCATCACATGTGTAGCCTATAAACATTAGCAAATACACTAAACAACCACTAACAAGTACCACCCATGACTTTTGTTAAATTGCACATAGCCCTGGACATAGCCCCCCCCCCCCCCCACCCCCCCCCCCCCCCCCTCTTTTCCAGGCCCCAATGTGTTGAGTTCCCAAACTTACGAAGACGGAAAAATAAACCGACCATACCAAGAGCGATTTATCAAAAGAAGAAAGCCTTCCAATTACAATATGGATTCTGATACGAAATCAACACGTATAAACACAAGAAAAGACAATAATCAATTCTAAACACGTTGTTTTAACATTCCGAGGCAAGTGGAACATCCCAACGACAAAACCGAAACTCAATCAGACGAAGCGGTGCAGAATGCAAACATCTCTGAGTCATGCTGTACTTTAGAGGTTCACATTTTTATTCATTTGACAGACATTTTGACCTAAATTAATTGCATTGCTTTCAAGGTATACATCTAATCAGTTCATTCCCTGGGAATGCATGACCATGGAGCTGCTAAACCGCAAATCTACTGTGCATAATCTAATTCAAATCTGCCTCGAAATTAAGCTAGTGCAACATTGACAACATTGACAAAGTGTCTTAGGCACAAGGCAAAGATGTCAAGACTTTGACGTAACTGAATACAAGTTTAGCAGAGATGATGCTCAACACACACTTATTGTTTGAATGCTAACAAGTACCCTACAAGCCTACTGGATTATTAAGAAAATATTGGTTGAGTAACTTTTGCACTAGTACTACCATCATTTACTATAATACTATATATACATATACTATACATAACTTGATCATTCAGTAAAACGGTATCCACCACAAGACTTTTGGTAACACTTTATTTCAGGGTTCAATTCTTGCTATTAAAGGGATACTCCACTTTTTTTGGAAATAGGCTCATTTTACAACTCCCCCAGAGTTAAACTGTTGAGTTTTACCGTTTTTGAATCCATTCAGCCGATCTCCGGTTCTGGCGGTACCACTTTTAGCATAGCTTAGCATACATCATTGAAGTGGACAAGACCATTAGCATTTCTCATAAAAAAATGACTTTACATTTTCCGTCGGTCTTAGTGCACGATGTAACTACAGAAGAGTCAAGTTTTAAATAGGAAAAATATCGAAACACTTTGGTCATTTTTTTTTTTGAAATGCTAATGGTCTTGTCCACTTCAATAATGTATGCTAAGCTATGCTAAAAGTGGTACCGCCAGAACCGGAGATCGGCTGAATGGATTCAAAAACGGTAAAACTCAGTTTAACTCTGGGGGAGTTGTAAAATGAGCCCATTTAAAAAAAAAAAAAAGTGGAGGATCCCTTTAACTAGTTGCTGATTAGCATGCATATTAGTACTTATAAAGCACATATAAATGCCTTATTCTGCATGACCTTATTCTACATCCCTTAATCCTACCCAATACCTAAACTTAAACGCTACAAACATTTTCCTTACTAACTATTAATAAGCAGTAAATTAGGAGTTTATTGAGGCAAAAGTCGTAGTTAATAGTGAATATGTGTTTGCCATACAAAAGTGCTACCAGATTTCTTTGTAAGGGAAAAAGCAATACAACTACTTAATAGAAGACATGATCAATTATGAAATCACACACTGGCATACAAACGAACACTTAGCAACAGAGCACCAATAAACTACTACCACAAGCGCACAAACACACACCCAGGTGTTTGTCTTATAAAGGTTGCACGCCGATCAATGCGCTTTTGATTTGAGCTTATCCACACTGGGACGACAGTGACGTAAGTGGCAACTTTAGCAAGTTTATGGGTAAATTACCTCTGTGAACAACATCTTGTCAAACGGAGCTCTAACAAGCTATCGACCCACCACTGCCGCGTCCTAAACGAGCTGCTCCCCTGCTTCCGGTAACATCAACCCACTGAAAAACAGGATTTATCTCAACCGATGTAATGAATCAGAGCCCAACAAAAACACATCAGGGGGAAAAAAAAACGCTGGAGGAATATGGGAGAGAAGAGAGATATCAACAAGCAGAGAAGACGAATGTGGGCGAGCGGATGTGGGTGGGTGGTCCAATTTCAAGTTTCTAATCACTTTAAAATTAGTTTGTTTGTTTTTCGGAGCAGTTAACACACCTCGAGTTGTAGCACCAGCGCTACGGACCAGGCAGTCGCTACTTTACATAACATAATGATGACGTAAGAAATAGAAGCACGTTATGGATTTCTCATCACATGACTTCCTGGTGAGAAAATGAGCTTGTTTGGTCACACTTTATTTCGACTACGTCAACTAACTGTCATTAGAGTATGAGTAAACTGTCTGCTTAATATCGGCTAACACTTTATTTTGATGCTCCCCAACAGACATTCTACTGACTATAAGTAACATTACAAACTACATGGGAACTTATTATACTAACCCGAACCTAACAGTCTGTTACAGTCTACTAATACTCTAATGAGACTTAGTTCACATGTAGTTTAAAAGTTACTTATAGTTAGTTGAAGTGTTAAGCCCCACACGTTGACCAGGCCTAGGATGAAGCTTCATGTTACGTTTCTACGTTATAATTGTACGCCTTGCCATTGCTTTAATTAGTTCAAATGAAACAAACCCATTTTACTTTCACAATGTCACAAATTTCCTAGTGATTTTTTTATTTTTATTGAGGAACTGTGATTGGACGATAAATGGCAAGTGATATAAATAGCGCAAAATGTTTTTCCTTCGACAAAAATGTCTTTCAAATAATGTACTTTCAATCAGTTGTTCACAATAAGACCAGGATTATACATCAAGAAAGTAAACAGGGTGCTTTGATTTCATCTCGAATTTAAGCACGTTTCCCCTGCGCAAAGAAAAATCCATCATCAAAAAATTGTATTTTGGGATTTTAAACAAATTACTGTGACACTAAGATAATCGCCAGTCCGCTGATAGACAGAACAAGGCATTTCTTTAAAAGACAAGTCAATATGTTTTCCATCCGAATAGCTTCTTTTGTAAGAGGGATGCTTTGCTTCTGCTGTGATTCTAGGTTAGTTGCCGTTAAAGTGAGCCATGATTGGCTGGTTCAAATGATCAAGTTGCTTTTGATTGTCAGGAAGGTAAGAGTCCTTCTCAGACTGCTAACACAGTGTGTGTAAGTGTGTGTGTGTGGTTGGCACTGATGGTGGCATGCTGGATCAATACACATCAGGCTCGCCGGCGAGACAGACAAGGGCGTCACTGAATCGACAGCATGTGCTCAGAGCACTCCACACACAAACTAAATTACAGCGATTCGCCAGTGTCTATTAAACCTTTGACAAAATCACACCGGAACGTTTAAATCGGTATTGGCGCTGCCTCTGACCCGAAGAAAGAAGTTTAGTTTGATATAAACACTAAAGTCTGTCTAAGCGATCAAAATAGAGCAAATCACCTTTTAAAAGTAACTTGGCGCTTCAAATAATGATCGTATCAATTACATTGTTACACCAGTAGGTGGCGACAAGTGACTGTTGAACAAAAATCATTGAATCATTCATTCAAGAGATTTGTTCAAAAAAACGCTGATTCATCCAGTAATGAAACAAGTATTTATCAGTAAGTCATTGAATCATTCCAACTGTTTTTTTTTCTTTCAGATTAGTTAAACATTTTAAATAGACTGCAACAATTGATATTCTATGTCAGAACCTTTAGTTAATTACATGAAATTTAATTTGGTTGTCTGTTCAGAATCGTGAAAAAAAAAAAAAAAAAAAAAAAATGTGATTCTCAATTTATCCAGAATCATGCAGCTCTATTAACTAGCCAGTTTTGAAAATGTCATTTTGCAACGGCCACACACTGATTTTTTTTATTTTATTTTTATTGTGGGCTTTACTTTGAAACAAATTTTACTTCGAAATTGCTAGTAACTTACAATTAATTCCAAAGAAATCGTGACGCATTGAATTAATCATGAAAAATTTGAAGTTGAAAAACTGAAACTTCGAAAAAATCATTGCAGTGCAGTTTATATTGTGTTCATCTCGTTCAGTGGTGTATTCTTAGCCTAAAATCACATGCTCAGATTTCAACCGCCATACTGGACCAAACCCTGCATTTCGCTCGCTCTTTCTATCCATCCATCTATCGTTTCCTCTCTTCTGGTCTACCGAGCTGGATCAAACCCAATGTACTCATTTTGACTCTTACGTTATTTCCCAAGAAAGCAAACAGCACACACACACACACTGCTAAGCCACTGAACGCAGTCGATCCCACAACAGCACCACTCATTAAACAGACTGTCCCTTGAGCAGTTGTTCTTGACTTGAAGCTTTATTACCTGACTAATTACAATGCTGTTAATTAGCTGCTATGATCATTGAGAAACGCAAAGGAAAGACAGACAGGAAACAAAAGACCTGTGACTTTTGTCCAAACAAGGTGTGTTTTAAGAAGCTCACACACAGAATCTAGTAGGCAACCTACTAGACAGCGCCAAACACACTTATTTTTACCCCAAAAAATTGAATTACCATGATTTGTGGGATATGGTGCAATGGTAATACCATGGTTTTGGACATCGAGCTATGAAAATACTAGTGATGCACTGAAATTTCTGCAACTGAAACCAGGCAGAAACAGCAATTCTCACATTTATGGTTTCAGCTGAAATAGTTTCGGAGGGCTGAAATCCTTGACAGAAACAGTGACGTTTAATTATCACTTCTCTGATGACACATTTGGACTGTGTTAGTGTGTAATTCGTGCTGACAACGTGAATATGCTGCAACAACTAAACATGTTTGGGGTGTGAACGCACTTCACTATGAACGAAAATGATGCTTTTGTTACATTTTTGGTTTTCAGCTAAATGAAAACTTTTGGTTTCTGTGTTTCAGTAAAAAAAAAAAAAAATGTCGGCACCTAATTCCCGAAGAACTTTACTAAAACTGGTTTGATTTATTACCTGAGAACACAAAACCTTGAACAGCACAAAGAGTTCAAAAGTTAGCCAAATATAATATAATTTTGCTTTTCCGCTAAATGAAAAGTACCATTGTATGCTTAAATCGGCATGATAAGAATGATAGAAACCATCTTTGGAAAAATAGTTTGTTTTATATTTAATATTTAGTTTGGCTTGCTTACATAAAGAGGGCGGGGTTTATGACCTATACTGCATCCGGCCACCAGGGGGCGATCAAAATGCTTTGGCTTACGTGTGCGGCACACTCGGCGAATCATAGAATCATTCATTAAACCGATTCATTCAAACAGGCTGAAAGAAACAAGTGTCTGTTCACTGGCTTTATGAATGGGTCATTGAATCATTGACTCACCTGATTCGTTCAAAAATGGTGAATCATTCAAGAACGAAACACCGCTTTTTCTTATTTGTTTAGAACTTTTTTTTTTGCAAAGTAGATACAAAAAAACAGTCCAAATTGGCAATATTGGGTCTAAAAATTGTCGATTCATATAAATCACCTTATTGCTTATTGAACTGTTGTATAAAATGAATATCACATTTTGCAATTGAGCTGATGTGCACATTTTTATGTAACCTGATCAACCAACAAAAAAGGTAGGAAGGTTTTATTAATTGTATTATATTATTTCATTTATTTATATTATTATTGCTTTTATGCTTTATACTTTTGTTGAAATGTATCATTTTAACACCACAGTCTTTGAGTTGCATTTAAATAATCATATATGAATACAGCAGTAATTCTTAGTAAGGGATGAAATGCGTTTTTTTTTAGTAAGGGATTAAATACATCTATAAAGTTCAAAAATGCTATCTAGGTAGGCACTAGGCAGCTCACTAGGTTTTGAGACACGACCACAGACAGCCTGGTATTCGACTGTCTTAGGGGTTTGTTTATATGTGTGGCCCTCTGTCATACTGACGGGGCCCGACCGCGCACAGAAAGAAACTTTCAGAAAGACCCCACTCTAATTACTCCGTCTTTCAGTCCTCTATGAAAAATGACAGTCTAGAAGGGCAAGACAAAACAAATTAAGACTGAAAAACAAGGGAAAACATTGAAGAGAGGGGCCGCGGGGGTGTAGGACGGGATCTGAGGGGGGTCTCTACAGTTGACACAGCACTGAAGAGCATTCCAGCGCAAGCGGAGAACAAAAGCACGCACACACACACAAGCGCACACAAACAATGGCACGAACGCTTTGAGACGCAACAACGGCACATCAGGACTCCCCCCACCCCCCTCCCTCCCTCTCACACACACACACACACACACACCCAGAGCGGGGCGCTGATTTCATGTGAAGCGTCCACTGAGCCCTGGCATTTGGCAAAGACAGATGCTGAGAATCGGCTCGCACACACACGCTGGGCTGCGCTGGGAACAGATGGGGGAAGGGTCGCCCCACACAGGGACACATCCCTCCGTTTCTAAGGGAGAACATCGGCATTGATCAGCGACGTGGAGGTCATTCTACCCGCATACACACACACACAGACTGATGAACACATAAAGGACAAACGGAACTGAACAGGTGGACCAGTAAAAAAAAATGTTTTCGAGAAAACATATCATGTATCCGAACAGACAGCTGTTTGGAACGTGGACAAAAGTGTGTGTGTGTTGCTCTAGTCTACACAGACACGACTACCTCCTCTTTCACTCAGTCGGATCCTAGACACACTTTCTTAATATGAGTTTCTGCTGTGGTTTGATGTTTTATTGTTTGTGCATTAGCATAGACGCATCACTTTGCTGTGCTCTCTAATAGCGATTCAATCGTGACAGGAAAATTATGCATTGACACACATTGACAAATATACGATTGAGTCATAGACTGACATATCAGCCATTTTGGGGATTAGAATAGGCCAAATCATAAATATTTACTCCCTCATGTTCTAAACTTTATTTCTCTTGTGGAAAACAAAAAGCTCTTTTCAATTAAAGTGAATGGTGACCAAGCTCAATTAAAGTGAATGGTGACCAAGCTCAATTAAAGTGAATGGTGACTGCATATATATATTGATCACAGTGCTCTCTCAGTATTGGTAATTAAAAAAAAAAAAACATATGGACTGACCACTAATAACTAATTTCTTAAAATACTTAAATGGATAGTTTACCAAAATATTCCAAACATGGATGACTGAACACAAAAGATAATGGGAACCAAAAAAACATTGGACCCCATTGACTTTCATTGTATGGACACAGACATGTTTCAATATATCTCCTTTTGTGTTCTACAGAAGATAGAACGACATGAGAGTGAGTAAATTATAAGAGCGCTTAACATTTTTGGGGTGGAGTAGAGCTTTCATCTCAAAAGTGGATTACAATATGCTCACAAACAAAATTACCAATCAAAGAGTTTCTCATAAATAACCCTGTCCCGACCTGGATTTCTCCCAAAACTGGTGGTGGTTGAGGAAAGACCCCTGATATGATTGTAAAGCGCTTTAGGTGTACAATATGGAAGTGCTATAGAAATGCCTCAATCTCATTCACATTCAAAACTCAGCCGGGGAAACTGATCTAATGCTGGCATTGAGTAATTAATCTACAAAAGTGATAGTTAGTGGTAGAAACAAAACAGAAGTAGGGTTCAAATTCTCCTTAATATTTCGCGGCTTGTGTTTCTTTTCAGCGACAACACATTGGATTGAATGCTTATGAACAGCTCAACACATGCACTTTATATTACAGTTTTGTTTAGATGCATGGATTCATATGTTTATGTGACCCTAGATCTCTCTGTATTCTCCTAATGCAGAGCAGTGTCGCATTTCAGAGAGTGTGTGTGTCCCATTGATGTGCGGAGCACGCCAACATCATCCGAGCGCAGAGCGGTGTGAAGCCAATCTTATGATGATGGCGAGAAAAAAAGTGAATTCAGCACATTAATACGTGTAGCACACACACACACGCACTTGTGCAGTATCTGTGGAGTGCAGTCTGTGCTCCGTGGGTTTTAATTAAAAGATGCACTGGGACCCTTGAGAATATACACTCACATGCACCGGGGGGCCGCGTTTAAATTTATACCCCTTCCATGGATGCTCGGGACCTTGTGAGCTTCCCACCTTGTCACTGCACCATGCATGCATTAACATCTACCACACCTCCAACAACTTTCTCTGCCCTCTGCATGTCCACAAGTCTCCAATGTGCGGATATTCCCCCTGTCTCTTGTCTGTCCCACCTATGACAACTTAAATGAGGCTACGACATCCCACCTTGTTCTGAATGCAATGCATATCTAATCATAAGATCAATACACAGCCCACATTTTAGCCCTAAGATGCATTGCAAAGAGCTCTCAAACCCCAAACGCATAACACAACCAATGCAACGCATGCCTTTACTGCGGAATAAACCTAATTCAATACTTGCCCCCCTTTATGCAAGCTACCCCCCATCCAACTTTCACTCCCAAAAGCAGTTAGTTCATAAATGATCAAATTGCATATGACTTCATTTTTGCATACCTATCCTCGTGAGTAATAAATCCGTTCGGTGAGTGACAGGCGTCCGTCCGCGCGCTACTTTGGCGTATCCATGAGAAGTTCCGTATCCGACCGCGCATCGGTAGTGCGACCGTCTCGCCGAAGCTCCTGCAACAGCAATGTGCTCCAGCGTTCACACACAAGCGTTCTTACACACACACACACTCTCTCGGCGTGGGACTGGGGAAGCGCGCGCACGGAACGGGGGGGGAGAGCGACTCCTGCGGGTGCGAGCATAGCGCAGCCTACCGGACGAGCGCGCGCGCTCGAGCACACACACACACACACGCGCGTTTTTTTTAAATTTGTTTATTTAAAATTTATTTCGCATGGGAAATTATAGTGGGCGGGCACATTTGCATTGTGCATGCCATTTTTATGTATATTTTATTTAGATGTTAGATTATACAATTATATTATGTTTTTAAGTGATCAAATATACATACACACAAACACACACACACACACACATATATATATATATATATACTATTATACATTATTATACTTATTCTTTGTGTAAATTCTTTTGAAATGTATAATTGTATTGATTTATATAAATTTGATATCTAATTTTATATCTAATACACACTGTTTACATTGTCATGTATTTGTTAATTTGGTGTTCAGTTATTATCAATTATTATGTTGCTCAATTATTAATAATGGTTCTTTTTATTATCAGTTTTTGCTTAATATGTTTGTGGGAAACATGGTGTTTTTGGATTCTTTGACGAATGGAAAGTTAAAAGAACATCTCTTCTTACAAAAGTATGTTTATTTATGTTTTATTTATTTATATTTTGCACCTTTAAAATTACATAAAGATGACAATAATAATGGTAAACAAAACATAAAATATATAAACAAAATAAGACAACTATTTTCAATTTATTTGATGTGCAGGAAGAGGCAAAACCCCCCAAATGAGCTAATTTTGTAACATTATAAATGTCTTTGCTGTCTTTGATTGGATTTCGCAAGGGAAGTTGTGGGCAGGCATATTTACATAGTGCATGCAATTTTGTCAGTCATTTTTATGTATATTTTATTTAGATGTTAATACAATAATTAAATTATGTTTTTAAGTTATCAAATATATATATATACACACAGTATACTATATATACACTTTATTCTATAATACATTATTATTTTTATTATTTGTGTTGTATTGATTTATATTAATTCATTTTATATCTAATTGTATTTCTAATACACACTATTTACATTGTCATGTATATGCTGATATGCTGATTTGGTGTTCAGTTGATGTCGCTCAATTATTAATAATGGTTCTTATTATTATCAATGTTGTAAACAGTTTTTGATGCCTTTATGAAACGTGATGTTTTTGGATCCTCTGATGAATAGTAAGTAAAAAAAAAAAAAAACATCTGTTCTTACAAAAATCTTTTATAAACATTATAAATGTATTTATATACATATAAAGTTATATAATTGAATTGTATTGTATTACACTGTATTTCAGAACAGCTGGATATATGGGTCAGCACTGCACAAGTGCCTTAAAGGAGAACTCCGGCGCAAAATGAACCTTTGGTCTAATTACACATTGTTACCTAGTCAACCGTTATCTGAGATTTGTTTTCATGATTATCGAATGTAAATAGTTTTATCTCTAAAAACAGTTTAGCCTATAAAGCTAGTATAACGCTAGTATATTGGGCATAGTGTAATGACAAATAAAAATGGCTTGTTAATACCACTAACAAGGCTGAAAATAGCCCCACACTAACACGGTAGCATAATGAGGGTCCCTACCTTCAAACCGAAGCATTGAGAACTTTGTCAGTGTCCAGACAGTTTAATAAGAAGATATTTTAAACATACAGTCAACTTCGCGTATACAGGCAGGAGCCATCTTTGAAATACAGCCTTTACCAGTCGATCTACGAACGCCGATCCAAGTGCGCTGGTGAGAATGTGAACGAGCTATAAGTTGTGATAAGGTGAGCGCGAACAGTAGACTTGGATCGGCGTTCGTAGACCCTCATTATGCTACCGTGTTAGTGTGGGGCTATTTTGAGCCTTGTTAGTGGTATTAACAAGCGATTTTTATTTGTCATTACACTATGCCCAATATACTAGCGTTATACTAGCTTTATAGGCTAAACTGTTTTTAGAGATAAAACTATTTACATTCGATAATCATGAAAACAAATCTCAGATAACGGTTGACTAGGTAACAATGTGTAATTAGACCAAAGATTCATTTTGCGCCGGAGTTCTCCTTTAACCGCCCCACATCATCACGAGTGCGTCCGGCCGGGTGTCAAAGTGATGATCATGGGCGGTTATGGGGTCTTGTAGAAATGCACTGCCGTGTAATTAATGTTGCCATGATATGATGCACAAATCGATTTCCATTGTGAACCCCTGACTGCATCAGGACAGGAGGGGGTGCTTTTTTCTGTCCCATTGGTGAGCTGTTAGGGGAATATCCACTTATCATGCACAGCTGACATCAAACGTATGAGGTGGGTGGGTGAGGGTCAGGTTTGCTATCTTTGTTGAGAGCACATGAAAGACGCTGAAATAGCCTCCATTGTGGGCATCTCTTAGAGCCTCTCACAGCTCCATAAAGGGATTAAATAATATCTTAATTAAAATCTAACAATGCCAAAAGGTTTCTTTGAGGTATGTGTGTAAGGTTAGGATGTACTAATTATAATGAGCCTATATTTAAAACCAATACAAGCCAATGAAGTCGTCATAATGCGTAGTGTGCGTGCGTTGGAGAAATGAGGAGCTCAGATGAGGTTAAAGTGTAAAGATGGAAAGAGAAAGCTTGGCTTTTTGCACGTCGGACACCTTCGGATTAGTGTGCGTGTGTGTTTGGTCATGTCTGAAGGACGGAGGGCGTGATACGGTGTGTGTAGAGGTCAGGGCGAGCGGCCTACGTGATGTTTATTACCACATGATCTACAATTCCCCACCGACAGGCAGACGAACATCTATTTAATGGACGCGGGGCATCGATTACATGCAAACACACACACACACACACACACAGAAAGTTCAGAAGCGTAGGCGTTGCCGGAGCAAAAGAAATAACAATCATTTTAGTGAAGTGCGTTTTTTTCTGATGGCAACCAGGCGTATTGTTTTCCCGGCTATTTTATGTTTAATATCGATTTTTTTTTTCATTCCATTTATGAAGGCTGCTGTTTTTATTATTAAGACATCTGTCTCGTGCAGCAGGCACAAGGCACACACCGAGCAGCCCGTCTGAAGCGCTGATGGAGTCCTGATGTTAACGCTGTTCTGGAGCTTCGGTTCAGCCGTTTTGGATTTGACTGACTGCCAATCTATAGTGTACATACAGGCCTCAGAGACACACACAACTACTGAAGTTCAGCTGGTGACTCTGGGTTTCATACCACAATCACATTAGTGGTGAGGACGGGGGTCACAAAGACATGCTGGTGAAAGGTGGACTGTTTCAATCTGTTGAGAGAACCTTGTTTCCTTTGGTTTAGTTTATGGTCAGTATAGAGGATGTTAGGGTTGATCTTTGGGTTATGGGTGCAGGGTTATAAATATATTGCTCACCAATGTGGCATTTATTTGATCAAAAACACAGTAAAAACAGTAATTATTGCCATTTAAAACAACTGCCTTCTATATGAATATATTTATTAAAAATGTAATTTAATCCAGTGATCAAAGCTGAATTTTCAGCATCATTACTCCAGACTTCAGTGTCACATGATCCTTCAGAAATCATTCTGATATGCTGCTCAAGAAACATTTATTATTATCAGTGTTGAAAATGTCACACTTATTCAGTTGTGTTTGTTCTTAGATTCGTTTTCGTGGACTTTCCCTCCACTCATCAGTTTCCATGGGCACTAATCTTCACAGCTGTTCGCCATTAAGTTCTTCACCATGAGTATTTAAGTTCCTCACCTTCACTCTTTGTTTGTTGGTCGATGTTCATGTTTGTGTGTAGACTTTGCCTTAATCTTTGTGGATTACCTGAGGTTGTTATTAAAGGACCCTTTTTGTTTATTTAACCCTTTTTGGACATCTTGTGACAGAACCGACCCAAGAGATGGATTATGCAGCTAAGGTTTCTGTGATTGCCCAGGAGGGTATTGATTTTTTTTTTACTGAAAACTTCTGTCCTCTTGCCATCACCAGCCCCTTTGACGATGAGACCCTGAAGTCTTTGTTCTGGATCTGGGTAAATTACCACCATCCCATAGACCTCTGGAGTGTCTACCCCTGGTCCAGAACACACCTGGACCCAGAGCCTGTTTCCCCAGGCGGAGGAATTGTGTGAGCCCCCTCCTGCAGACAAAGAGCTACCACCCGCTGTGATGCGTCGGCCGGGCCCGAGGACAAGTGGACAGCGCTGACCTTTGCCCTGGAAGAGGAGCCCCCCAGTGAGTCTGACCAGGGGTGTGAGCCCACGACATCAATGGACGAGGGTATACTGGTGGAAATAGAGACTGAGGACTGGCTGATTGACTTCAGCACAGAGGTATCGTCCTCCCCCACCCTGTTTCTCGTTCTTCATCACTGTTTCTAGACAGCACTGTTTTTTTAAACTGATTTGTCTTTGTTCAGAATCCTGATCGCTGTTTCTAGACCGCACCATAAATTATTTGGACTGATTTATCAGTATGTTTTGAACTTTCATCGCTGTTTTTAGACTGCACAATGGACTATCTTGCCGTCTATCTCCACCTGCCTCCGTCACATCCCTGCTCACCCAGGCCTCCAGCTGTGACGTTGAGCAACATCCATCACACCTTCGGCTCCACCCTGACACCCTCGGCCTTTCGACGCTACCGGGTTCCCTCGTCCCACCGGCTCCCCCTTGGTCAGTCGTCTCCCCCTTGGTCAGAACAAAATCTTCCGCCACGCTCCGTTCCTCCACCCCTACAGCTGCAGTGGGCTCCTCTTTCCCTTCAGGTCCTCCATCACACCGGCATCGCCTCAGTCCTCGGGCACTCTGGCTTCACCTCAGATGCTCGTCGCCGCAGCATCGCCTAGGGCTTCTGTGCCAGCGCTGTCGCTCTGCTCCATCGGCTCTCCGTCTGTGCGCTGAGATCCATTGGCTCCGCCTTCGACGGTCGTCCCCCAGTTGATGTCAGCCACTACTCCACCTTGGCTCCTACCTCCATCGACTCCATCGTGGGCTGTTGTCTCTGGGCTCTCGGTCTGTGCAATAGGACGTCCATTGCGCCGGGGTCTCGTTGTCGTCCTCCTGTCACCCTTGGTCTGTGCCATAGGACGTCCTTTATTGCCGCCAGGGTCTCGTTGTCGTCCTCCTGTCACCATCCCTTCGCCGCCTCCTAAACCACCTCCTCCTTGCCGCGAGGTCGCACCTTCTAGGAGGGGTGTACTGTCATACTTATTTAGTTGTTTGTTCTTAGTTTCATTTTCATGGACTTTTTAGTTTGTTTTCATTCATCACATGTGTTCCTTTGTTTGAATTTCCCGCCACTCATCAGTTTCCATGGACACTAATCATCCCCACAGCTGTTAGTCAAATGGACCCGGATGTGAAAGGTGTAACCATTTAGACGAAATGCTTATATCTTACATATAGCTTAAATGTTTTTTTGCCTGCAAGCAATGCGAGTCACTTTAGACAAAAGTGTCTGCCAAATGCACAAATCTAAAATACTCTCTTATCTCAGTTGGTCATATTGTGTGGTGTTTTGGCCTGCTACAAAAAAAAAAGGCTTGTACTGGTAAAGCTGGACTATTTTGAAAAAGACACATATTGAGAGTTTAAGCATGACTGAGTGAAAAAGTTTGTGACATTTTCTCATTTAAGCTATGAAACTCAAGCCCCACTGACCAATTACAGCTTACTGTAACAGAATGTTACACTAATGCTCCAATAAGACGAGTCGAGTCAAGCCGAGCCCTGGTGCTAGAGGACACAATTGCTTTTGTGGAGAATGATTGTTATTTTCAGTTACTCATGCAGAACCGTCAATGACCCCCTAGACAGCAGTTAAACAGTGATCTAGAGAACCCTAGACAGCTCTTTAAACAGCCTCTTTTACATTTACTCTGTGTGCATGCGTGAGCATGTATGTAATGTAACACACACGGCTCTGTGTATTATGGTGATTACTTGTGTTTGGCGCTTTGGGACCTTCATTAGCTAGAATTCTTGATTGAAGAGGCCGAAAAGTGCAAGATGGACGTTTGCTAAAAATTAATAAGACGTGTAGATGAAGGACTTGGAAATGGACTGCTCATTTTTACTAGTTGATTAGTCATCCAGAAAAGTAGTTGAATAGTCGGCAGGTAAATGTTTGGCTTATGTAAATGACTCGCAGTGTACAATTCAGTATATGCCGAAGAACTGGTGCGCAACCCTAAGAAGTTAATTTATAAAGTTCAATAATAAATACATTTAAAACAATTCTTGCAAAATGTGTGTACACAGTCTTTTTAATGACTTTTCACTTTAAAATACTACTAATATCTTTCTACAAGATGTCATATGAACAACCAGTCCTTAAAGTCCCCCTGTAGTCGATAATTTTATCCCTAAAACTCATCTTTGATCCAAAATTACCTATTTAAACTTTTTTTTCTTGAAAAAAAATTCTTCATGCCTTAAAATAGCTTGAATGTAACTCTACACCCTTGCCTCAAACCAGCTCAGAGATCTACTCTTTGACGATCACACGTTGACCTGATTGGCTACAAAGTAGTTTGTGACGTCAAAAACACCAGCGATTTCAAACTGTGTTTTTGAGACTGTCTTTGATTCACTGCAGTTTTAAGGAGAAAATACTCCGCAATGGTGCTGTGTTGACTTGAATTTACACATGGTTTGTCTTCAAGCATATTAAAAACACCACACAGACATATAAACAACATTAAAACTTGATTTTCACCACAGGGGGACATAAAATATACTGATTGAAATCAGATGTGTTTGATTCACTAAATAGTGAAGAAAATGACTCAGAGTTGTTCGTTCAGAGGTCGGACTCTACTGATTGCGCTAGATGTTTTTGAAAGAACGGGTCATAAGAGACATTCGCTCCGCATTCGAACTTCACTTGCGCTGTATTTTTTTGATTCAGTAAAAAGAAACGGCTCATAAAAGACTTATTAATAAGGATTAGCCTACCATGAACAAAAACAAAAGCTTTTGCTTATTTGGAGACACAGCAGGCAAGCGAATACTAATGAGTCTACTGAGTTTATGATGAGTCATTTTTATGCATGAGTCACATGTTGATTCTTTAAGCCTAGTTCACACTACATGATTTTAAAACGTCGGTCTGAACTGTGCGGTTCACACTACATGACTTGCTCTCTGGGAAATCAGGAGTGTTCAAGTTGTTGAGCTAGTTCACACCACACAACACAACGTGATTGATCCGCAACAGGGGGTAACGCACTACACGAGTTGACAACAACTCTGTCACCTAACGATTCTATCTTGTCTACAAACCATGTTTTGTCACGAAAAATCACGCGATAAAACGAACCGGAAATAACGCGAGACAGCACGCGCGCCAATACCCAGCGAAGAAGAACACGACACGCGAACATGCCTTGCTCTGATTGGCTGTAGCTCATGACATCACGTGAGCTTGAGTCGTGCGACAGCTCTGGATATCTAGCATGCTAGATATTTTTCTGGGCTCGGCGACGCGTCTGCGAGGCATCTGCGAGAGTCTTTGATGCGTTGTTGGCACTTTCATACTAACAGATTGGCGAGCGTTCATCGCCCGCTAATCCCCCGCGATTTGCACGCGATAACACTATGACCTGTCGGCGAGCTCAACGATTTGAAAATCGGGTTTAAATCGGGCTTAAAATCATGTAGTGTGAACTAGGCTTTAGCCGCCCTGTCAGATTTGGTGAGTTCATTCAGAGAAATGACTCATCATACTGAATTAAAGCTCCGAGTTCATAAGACTTTTGAATGATTCATATAAGTCATTTTATTTGTGAATCAGCCCGAGGTAGAAGCTTTTGAAACTTTGAATCTTTTGAACCAATTACACGAGTCACTGATTTGAAGCACTCGAAACCATAGATACGTATACGTAGATGCCAAATTTCGACCATCTTGGAACCGTCAGCATGTCGTCACTCACAGTAAAGGCCCAGATATACTTCATTTTCCGCGTTCCGCTCCAGCCGTGAGCGCGTAAAAAGATGCTTTCGGCACTAGCAAACCATCTAGTTGATTTTGTTTTCAAGCGCTCAAGTACTTCACACACGTGCTGTTGTACGTGTGGGTGTATGTACGTCCGAGGACCCTCCTGATGATGAAAATTATGTCACACGGACAGTGTGCGAATCGAATGGCCGGAGAATACTTTTAGGCTTAAGGATCAATGATGCCAGAACATTGCGCAGCTTCTGGTTATGAAACTGTCGATATTTAAATTCCCGAAGGAATGGGATAACCTTTCACAGGTGAGAATGTGTTGGTTTGTGTTTTTGTATTAACTCAATATTACTATTGCAGATGTAGATATTCTTACAAGGGCTGTCCGGTCCCTGTATGACCGAAGCAGGAGCTTGGTTCACATTGCCGGCAGTAAGTCAGACTTCTTCCCGGTGCATGTTGGACTCCGGCAGGGCTGCCCTTTGTCGCCGATTTCTAGGCGCAGCCAGGGGCCGGAGGGTGTCAGGTTTGGGGACCACACGATTTCGTCTCTGCTCTTTGCGGATGATGAGAGCTGGAGGAAGTGTCTAGGGAGAGGGAAGTCAGGGCATCTCTGCTTAGACTGCTGCCCCCGCGACCCGGCCCCGGATAAGCGGAAGAAGATGGATGGATGGATGGAATGGATATTCATATATGCATCTAATTACAGTTTCAGACGATCATGTCAACTTACTCTCGAATGCTCATGGACCGGCTTTGACTGTTCCAATATGGTCGACGGCTTACGTATAGCGGCCCATAGAAATGGCCAAAAAAATGAGGGACCTATGTTGATATATCTACGCTCGAAACTCCATACGCAGAGGACATCTACTGGTAAAGCTGTGTAAATGCAAGGACAATACCCCAAAAATCATATTCTACAAAATTGTATTTAAAGACCAATGTACAGAGATATATTCATAAATTCCATATTAAGATAACTGCATAGACCTTATGTGCTAGAGAAACCAGCTCGCAACATTCTTTAGAATTTTGTCTTTGAACTTCCATTTTTACGGTAGCTCTGTATATTTAGGTGCGTTCACACCATGTCGTAATCACTGCAATTACGTGATTTCGATCTTGTAAAAACAGTTAATTTCCTCAAAGTTTTCTGGGAGCTCCTTACCACTTGACTGCTGCAAATTCATTTAGATGTTGATAGGTAGGGGTGGAAATCCCTGGCTACCTCATGATACGATACGATACACGATACATGCCTCACCATACCGATAATATCATGATACAGCAATTCTAATACAATCGATATATCGCTAGACAATCCTATATACTGATACATCACAATATATGTCACAATACAAGTGTAAGGGAAAAGCTAGTGAATTTACCACTCCATACAAATTTATTGATAACTGGATGATATTCGAAATACTTTTTAAGTGTTGATCTGAGAATACAAGCATTTATAAAACTTTCAAAATTCTGCGAAAAAATTTTTTTATACTCTCTGGAACTGGGCTTCGATACACTACATACTCATGCATCGCTTTCTGCCAGGACTTTTACGGGCTTTACCCAAATCACGGAAGTGACCTCGACGTCTGGGTTAGCATAAGCCATCAGGCAAGTGTTATTTAAATAGACTCCTGATGTACTTACAAACTTTCCAAATGCCTCGTTTTATGAGTACAGAACCTATTTGTACTACTGTAGAAGTTTGGTACCATTCCGGGCATTATTAGTGGGGTAATTTACGAGATACAACCTTGGATCCAGTAGCGCCTGCACTAAGCCATTCGGCTGATATCTCTAAATAAGCTCTAACTTTAATAATGTTCGATCAAGGGAAAAAAAAGCTTCTGGGGGGGTGTTTGTCTCGAGGTAATGATGCAAACGACCCTAGGTTGAAATTGTACTGTGTAGTGAACCATTTCGAAACATTTCCAAACTTGCATGACATCATGAAGCTTGGATTGCTGATATCACGTGTGACTCGGCCAGTTTAATACGCACTCTGAAGCATTGATTCAAAACAAACGATTCGTAAAGGTATTGAAGCTTCGAGAAGCAGCAATGCTTCTACCGTAAAAAACGCCCGTTGGGAAAGACTGCAACATACGTCATGTTAGAAACACATGGAAATACAAGCTCACTCACAAACTTGATTATTTAAATTTTAGCCCTCGTATTTTTCACATGGCATAGCGTTTTTTTTTTTTTTTGCGACCTACTTATTCTCACTCTGCAACACAATCTTTCAAAACTGGCATGGACCACTTTTAATATATTTTTAAGGGAGGTTGACAGATCAGAAGTCACTGTAATGCTTGATTTTAACTGAAAATAACAACAGCACGAGTTTGGAACAACATGAGGGTAAGTAAATAATGACAGATTTTTCATTTTGGGTGAACTACTCTTGAAGCAATAACTTCCTCACAGCTTTCCGGTGTATTTTTGTGATGTTTTCTCCACACTGACTAAAAGAGAATTCAATTAGAGGTTGTCTGTTTCGTGCAATCTTTTATAAAGTGGCGTCCTATCTCATGTCAAAGATTAAGAAACTTCACTCTTAACTTTTCACTACATCTCTTAAGTGGAGATTTCTGGCAGATACCTTTTTTAGAATAAAAACTCAAAGGAACTGTCTATGATGTTTAAACTAATGATTTTTTGTTAGCTTCACTTGCTAGGTTGAGACTCCTGAAAATGTCTGGCCTTAATAACCAAGGATAATCCTACAGTCTTTTAGTTGGTCTAGTGGTGTGGATCCTATTGTTTTGAAGAAGACATTTGATCTTTGAGATTGGATTATATCTCAGGAAGTGGAGTCTATTGGACATTGGTGTCTCTTATCCGATTGGTGAAGTCGGATATCAGGCCATTATTCCTGTCTCTTTCCTCTTTCCGGCTTCTGATACTCAGAACATTATCCATGTTCTGAAGATAGTTTCCGACGTGGTCTCAATTACTGTATTATATTTGAACGGCCTGACTGGGTAATCAATGTCTTATTTAAGAGGGAAATAACAGTCTACAATTTTTGTAGATACTTGTTAGAAAACTGAAATCATTCATCAAACCATTTCATGGTGCTTTAAAATAAACACATCTACACAAATTCACACATATGCACAACATGTCTTGATTTTAGGTTTGTTTTGGGTCTTGGTTCTTTTAAAACACGTCCAAAGACCACAAACACAGTTTGACACAAGTGAGATAAATGAGGTAAATGCGGCAAGAGTGTTTAACTTCCAAAAGGAAAACACACACTATCACACACACAATGGAGTTATATGCACATGCTCATATGCAATCAAAATGCATGCATATTTGCAGTACAAAGACACCATTTGCATGCAGCTTGAGTCATTATAATCAATAAATCAAACGCACACAGGCTTTTAGATGACACACACACACGCATATATAAAGTCTGAGACCACATCAAAAATGGGCTTTCTTTCACTTAAACCTGTAAATAAACAAGAAGGTTTTAAAATCTTGAAGTAATGATGTCAAATGAAGAAGAAATATGTAATTTGCTACATTTTGAGATCAAAGCAGCAAATTTGATTAATGAGTAACGTGTGTGTTTTGGGCGTAACATGCAATAAACCAATCAGAGTCTCATCTCCCATTCCCTTTAAAAGCCAGTTGCACTCGTGCCATGGCGGATTCGTTATTTCCATGGCGGAATTTGCAGGCGGAAAGACTTTGAACGCTTCTCCAGAGCAGACCATCTATACGGGACAAGCCGGATTCCAACATATCCTTATGTACACAATATTAATCTTTACATTTGAATCCTTTCATTTTTCATATTTAAAAATGCTGCATTGCGCTGGGTGTATGATAGGGCCCATAAACTCTCACGTAAAAAGAAAAAAAATCATAATTGCGCGTTATAATCGCAGAATTGCAAGAAATAAACTCTCAACTGTGAGAAAAAAAAGTCATTTGCAAGGTATAAACTTTCAATGCATAGAAAAAAGGGTAGAATTGTGAGAAAAAAAGTCTCAACTGCATGTACTAGCTCAATTTTCCATGCTTTTTGGACCACATACATACATACACACACACACACACACACACACGTGTTTGCATGACTAGACCACACACGGATCAACACACACAAACTAATACAATCAAGATGGGTGAGACATTGGCAGGTTCTCTGGCAGGGACTGGCTGATGTTTCCCTCTAATTAAATCATTCTTCTAACATTTTTTAGAGTCTAATTTTGAAAAGCCCATTAAGAGGGAATTTTTCTAATTAAAACACACAAATAAACCCATCTCTGAGCTCAGGGGAGACATGAATAGAGTTTGTAGAATAAAATGCGGTGTTAATGGGAATTCCAGCTTCGATTTTTAGCATTGCTATTTATATGATAGTGGGCGTACGTCAAGTATTTTGGTTCACATGTGAAAGGCAAAGACGTGCATGTGCTTTAAAGAGTCATAATAGTGTGTGTGTCTTTTAATAAAGCCACTAAGCAGAGCTTTTGGTTAGAAGATAAGACGGATAAATAGACACAGACAACATTAGAAGCAGAGTGAGAGCGAGAAATGTTGTAGTGATTCAAGTGATCATTTTATCACTGACATATATTAATGCAAATAAGCACATTTCAGGAGATAAATGAGCAGAAATGCTTATCTCGCTGTCTCCAATACAATCAAATCTTCAATCACAGCCTATAGAAGGAAGATGAGAGTCAAAAATAGACTGACACAGACCACATGTGAGATACAGCGAGACAGAATAAGCCGTCAGGCGGCACAGAAGCCTTGTTATGCATAAAAACCACCAAATGAAATGATGGAGCACTTTAGCGTTAAATATTACAAGAGTTTAGCCTGAGAGTGATGTTAAAGGCTTCCTATATTAAACTTGTGTAGCACCCCCCCCCCCCCCCCCCCTAAAATCCATTTCTAATGTTATTCAAGGTTTCTTTGCACTAAAAAAATCAGAATGTAGTTTTACATGGTAATTTTTAACTTCTCTCTGATTTTAGAATTTAGCTGACTGTTTTGTTTCTACTGCACCCCCAAGACAATATGCGAATGACATCTGTAAGGATTTATTTAACCTCAGTGTATCTCAGTAGGCAATTTATTCAGTCCTGAGAATTATACTGTAGTAAATGTGACAGGTAGAGGAAAGATGGATTGCTGTCACTCCAATTGAGAACCATTTCCCAAAGAAACACACATATTCCTTTTTAAAAGCCTTTTTAGTTCCTTTTAGTAATTTCATTGACTTGATAAATTTGTTTTTTAGATGGACTACACTTTCTGTGGCAGCTTTACCTGAAGCTAATCATGCTCTATTAAGATGACCTAAAAATGTCTGATAGTACATTAAATGTGACAAAGAAAATACAAGGATAATTATAGTAATTGGACCATGATAGATTTGTAATTTTACTCTTGTAATGTGAAGATGAGGATCTGCTTTGTTAGTCTCGTTCTGTAAATACCTCGTATGTGGCACAATTATGCTGGAAAAGTAGTAATTTGACATATTTTTTCTTTCAAGTGTCCTATATACGAAGATGGCAATGAGTTCACCATATATCTACATGGCCTAAAGCCTAAAGCCTTGTTTATACTCGACGCGTCCGCACGAGCGCGAGTCTCCGCTGACTGCGCGCGCACCTCTCCAAACGGACGAGGCGTTTATACTTGACGCGCTCGCCGTTGTGCTATTCTGTAAAACGACAGGGGGCGACTCCGAGTAATTCTCCTCTAAAACACCAGGAATCAGCAGTGAAGAAGTAGTTTGCCATTTATTAGTAGTTTATTAATTGCTGATTCATATAAAAAGAGTAATAAATGCAGTAGGTTTATTGTACTTTCACTGCATGTAAACTAGTTAAACAACTGAAGCCTTATTGAAGAGTTTTTAAACCTTAATTTCATTAGCAGGGCTTACTTCTGCTATTGTAGGCTTATTTTGTAAATATAAGCAGTTTAGACAAGTGCAAACTGGGTGCTTAATGCAAATGTGTTCCTATTCACAAAATGAGAGGCTTTGAGAATGCAAAATGAGAATGCAAATGTCTCTGTGTAAAGAAGGATCATAAACATGCTGGTACAGACGTACCAGTTCGGCCTGATTTGGCACGAAGTCGTTCATCTTCGGATGCGGTGCCGCGCGCGATGTTACAAAAAGTGCTGTGCACACCGCCAGGCAAAATGGGGTCTTGCGCACCCAACGCGCACGACCGCCCACACCGCAATGACTTCATTTTTGCCGTGCGCACCTTTGCGCTCTTGCGGACGCGTTGAGTATAAACAAGGCTTTAAAGTATCGTTTAAAGGCCCCCTGAAATTTAGCTTTTAGTATGAATATGTTAGCCTTAAGGTTATGAATAAGATGGTGCGCTCCAAAACAATGGCAAAATTCGCATTTAGGAGATATAAGCATTCAAAACGTACAGTCTCTCACTTCCGCTAAAATGGATCACTGATTTTCATGACATCACTACGCACTTGAGCTTCTCATCACATCGTCTGTCCAATCAAATGCTCTCTAGAATCCAACGTATCATCAACGCTCGGATTCGCTTCCATGGTGCCGTCAAGTACGACTTGCAGTCTGTGAGGTAAACGAACCCCTATTGGCTATATTTGAAAAGGGGGAGGAGCCATTCAATATGTCCCGCCTTAGCTTCCTGTTTCAGTGGAAATTACGTCAACGCATCAAACAAAGCTGCGCGTTTCCAAGACACTTCAGTGGGCCTTTAATATATTTTTTATGTCTTATTAGATCCTTTAATTCAAGACTGGAGTTGAAACCGCTTTTACACCAACCAACCAAAGCAGATTCGGATGTGAGTTGGGCTTCAAAATCTGTCGTGAAATTCAGATTTTGTCTACACCAGAGTCTTTTATTTCAAAAGAGCAACGAAAGTCCAGTTTTCTTTGGCTTGTTTCTCTTTCCAATGTTCATTTTTAATTTCATTAAAAACAGTAATTCTATTGCTTATGGCAGCACAGCAGCAGTTTATTTCAGAGAGCAAATTTCTCTAATTTGCTTTGGACATTGCGCACCTTCACGAAGACTCAGATCTTGGTTTCCAGCTATATCAGCCAGCTGAACATGGCCTTCATCCAGCTGAGTAAACAACTTCCCACAAAAAATTTATAATCACACTAAATTTTGTTGACAAGTTTAAAAACTAGCTTGTCAACTCATTATCAAATGGCTTGCTGCTTTAAGCTGCCTCACAAACGAATTATGCAGATGACTTTGAGCGATCCCCCCAGACGCCAGGTGAACCGCTAATGCAGGTGCTCTAAATTAGCAGAATAACCTAATCACATTTCACATGTGAATCTGTGCATTAGATCATTTAATCATTAAGTTATTTTATTGCTACAATCTGCTGTGCGTTTAAGCTCGTACATGTAGAAATAAGACTAGAATTGGCCTTGCATGACTGCATGCTCATTTTTACTAGTCTTCAAGAAAAGCAGTTGACTAGTCAGTGGGTCAGTGTTTACGTTGAAAAAAATGACTCACAGACACCATGCAACGTCAACCTTCTTCGCTGTTTCAACCCAAAGCTGCGTTGATGTTGGTGAGAAGGAAAGCATGCATATCTCACTTGCCAGATTCATCCGGCTTGCATTGTCATTAACGGTGCAAAAATGTCAAATTGCTTCCGCTTATAGTTTCTGTCAGCATTTGGGTGATATTTGATTTGTTGCAAGTTGGTAGTTTTGGCAAGAAATGTAGCAGATCACTGGCTTCACTTTATTTTCACTTTGAATATATTATTGTACATTTTATTTAATAATTATATAGTTACATTTAGATTTTATTTGAAATAAATGTTCTTTTAACTTTCATTAGAACCCCCCCCCCCCCCACCCCACACCCAAAAAAAAAAAACCAAAACAAAACAAAAAACAAAATGCATCACAGTTTTAAACATTGCTATTAATAAGAAATGTTAGATCAGTATATTACAGTTTTTCTCATCTGATTTGACACATTTCTCCAAACCTCTCTCAAAACAATTAACACTACACACACTCACACTGAGCCAAACAGTTCAATTTTTCTGTATAAGGAAGCACTCTATCTTTTTATGGTAATGCATTTATTAAAAGTTAATGCTTTCATCAAAACTGCAGGTGCGTTATCTATTGACTTTATAACATATTCATGTATAGATGCACAAATACATTAATGAAAAGGCATGTTTATCGTAAAGTTTTCAATGAGGAGTTTTTCCCCCTACCCCCAAATTTATCTGGCCAGAGAATTTCATCTACATCACATAATATATTCTTATCATACATTATGGGTCCATTATGAATGTTGAATCAATGGTTCTTTTGCCTCAACATCTACACAGGTCTCGTCCATTGTGGTTGGTGGTATTGTTCAAAGTTCCCATGTGGTGAAAATCAAGCTTTTAATGTTGTTTACATGTCTACGTGGTGTTTTTAATATGCTTTAAGACAAACCATGTGCAAATTCATAAGTCAACACTATAGCTGAGTATTTGTATATTGAGAGCAGTGATCTGAGTTTAGAGAAATGTCAAATCGTTTGAGGAAAAACTTAAAGGGATACTCCACTTTTTTTGGAAACAGGCTCATTTTACAACTCCCTCAGAGTTAAACTGTTGAGTTTTACCATTTTTGAATCCATTCAGCCGATCTCCGGTTCTGGCGGTACCACTTTTAGCATAGCTTAGCATACATCATTGAAGTGGACAAGACCATTAGCATTTAAAAAAAAAAAAAAAAGACCAAAGAGTTTTGATATTTTTCCTATTTAAAACTTGACTTTTCTGTAGTTGCATCGTGCACTAAGACCGACGGAAAATGTAAAGTTGCGATTTTCTAGGCTGATATGGCTAGGAACTATACTCTCATTCCTGCGTAATAATCAAGAAACTTCACTGCCGTACCATGAGAGCAGCAGGCGTAATGATATGACGCAGCGCCTGAAAATAGTTCCGTTGTGTTGACGGAAGGTAGACTATTTTCAGGCGCTGCGTCATATCATTACGCCTGCTGCTCTCATGGTACCAGGCTCAAGTGGAATATAACTGGATCCGCTCCTTAACATAAAATTGTTCGGCCTGACGGTGAAAAAGCGGCTTAGTCAAATTCTCAGCCAACCAGACCAACTGTCCGATACCCTTCCGTCGATTGAATCTGTCAGCCTGCGTTTTCATTGGCTGCCATTCCAGTCAGTCCATTGTAATACCTTGATGTCAAGACTCCCTGCATCGCTTATCTGTTGACTCATTGAAGTGCAGAGACATTTCCAATATTCAGCCTCATAACTTCTAAGACTTTGAAAATCAGTGCAATCCGCCGAGAATTTTTGACGCACAAAAACAAGCAGACGTTTTCGTTGACAGCGCCTCTTTGAAATCCCTGCCAAACCAATGACGTCCCCACTCCCACAGATGATATATCAAAACTGCGCACCTCCTGCCAGTTTAAAGTGCTTTAGAGAGGCACCAATATCTCCCACCAATATCTGATTTAATTCCACATATTTTATTCAGTGTCTAAACGGCAGGATTCTCAGGAGAGGATCGTGTGAAGCGTCCGTTTTGCAGAACGGTCTAATGAGAGATTCCTCCTCCTCATCACGGTGACACAGACGTTGACCCTTCCGTCATTATGATTATCAGCTCGAAGTCAGAAATGCTCTTGGGAAGCGGAGACAGGGAAGGTGACGCTAGTTTGGGGGAAAGGGTTACGGTTTCCTTTAATATTTAGACGCGGCGCTGCGTCGGCTCTCTTTATTACAGGAATCTCTTTCTCTCTTTTGATCATTTGTGGAGCTTCTTCCTCTCTCTCTCTCTCGCTGCTTTTCCCATGATCCCTCAGCTCATTCCACTGCTAAAGGAGTTTTTGCCACTAATTAGATTATATTTACTTTCTTTAGCTTTGACTTTCCCTTTCTTCCCTTTACAGTGATCACCAACACCTGCCGCAGCAGACAGAATAATGCCGCCTATGCGAAACCCATTAGCGCGCAGTGTATATCTAAAAATAAGACCATATGCATTTCCTCAAACACTTGCAGTGTTCAAAGTTTTGTTTGTTCTGAGGCCAGAAACATACTCTACGCAAGTGCGCAAACACAGATGCGAAATCTTGGACACTTTGAAAGCACATTGTACATACATACATGGGCAACAGAAAAGGAAAAATGATGTCTAACAAAACAAACACCTCACTTCAAAGTTGAGAACGCATTTTAGTTTGGGCATTTCTCCGTGAACTTGAGAAGCTATACTAGTGATTTGATGAAGTGGACACACACACATTTTTAAAGGTCAAAGGGGTCTAATGTGGTTTTGGACCCCATTGACTTTCATCGTAAAACATTTGTTTGACATAGAAGTCAAACAGGTTTGAATGACAGGAGAGTGACACATTTATAATTTTTTGGTAGATGGTCATTACAAATCACACTGCATGACATGGATCTAATAAACTTGTAGTCTTGTAGACTGTACGATGATGACACCAATTGAATTGTAGGCTATGACGCAAGTTAGTATAAAAGAAAGAAACGTCATCAACATGTGCTAGTGGTAAACAAATAGAGCAAGATGAATCACACTTTGGCATAGCAGTTGTGGTTTTTATATGCACTGAGAAAAAGAAAAGGAAGCGAAAGAGGAGAATATGGATGCGGTCATTGCTATAGGGGAATGAGGCCAACTTGGCATGCCAATTTTGCAAATGGAGGTTGAGGATTAGTACGTTTTAGCGCCATGCTATTTCATGTTGCATTTTTATTGGCTAGTCAGTAGACGTAGGAGCGTAGCAGCAAACACACTGTGAGATGGTCATGCTGAATTTCTGACACTGTCATAAAATTATAGCAGGCTATCTTTGGTCACAAGACGCTCATCTGATGCAAGACAGTACAGCACGGCTCTAGCCAAGCCAAGGTCCTGGGTTCGATGCAGGGAACACATAAACTGAGAAACTGTGTATCTTGAATTCAATGGTCGTTTTGGATAAAAGCGTCTGCCAAATGTGCAAATGTACTGTCTTAATAGCTGTCTAATCTCTCTACAGGTCTCAGGGAAAAGTCCCTTTGTCCCGACAGCAGTGTGTGTGTGTGTGGTCCAGTCTGAAGGGGTGAAAGAGAAGCAGTCTGCCCTTCTGCTGTCCGTTCTCTATGCCAAGATCAGACATGCCACCTCTCACACACACAACGGCACGGGAGCGACGCGCTAACTAATGAGGTCAGAGCTTTGCGCTCACAGACAGACACAAGGTGCTCAAACGCCAACACATTCAGCAGGAAGCTGGAACACACACATCCATGTTTGCTTTTCTATTACAGTGGGACTTACCATTGATTAAACTGAGCTAATGATACTTTCATATATTGATTAAAACATGAATAAACTGAGCTTTTCATATATTGATTCATATATTATTTAATAGGTTTGTCTAAGTGGAGATGCTGGCCGCCCCACAATGTAGGTGATTTCAAGATTGACTGTGGGGGATGTCAGTTCATGATGGATATACATAAATACATTATAACAAATAATTAGTAATTATTATAGGAAGTTTATAGATTTTACCATAAAAAAGGCTTAGAATTATCTTTAATTATTTTTATATTAGAAGTGTGTAAAGTAGATAAGTAAACACACACACACACACACACACACACACACACACACACACACACTTATATGGACATTTATAAACAGAAACACTTCAAATATGAAGGTAATTCTAAATAAACTGAATGCATTTTTAGAATAAAAAATGATTTATTATTTTATCAGTTGATAGAGGGCATTCCCAAAAGGAGGTTTATCAGATTCAGCTTATTTCTGGGAACAGATTTGTGCCCAAAATATGTTTAAGTAAACCCACACAGACACAGATAAATACACAACTCTCTTCAGGCTCGCTGTGGTTTCAAACTGTACATGAGGCACCTGCAGGGGATTTCTCCAGGACTCCCTCTGAGTTTTCCTTTTCTCTCTCTCTCTCTCTCTCTCTCTCTCTCTCTCTCTCTCTCTCTCTCTCTCTCTCTCTCTCTCTCTCTCTCTCTCTCTCTCTCTCTCTCTCTCTCTCTCTCTCTCTCTCTCTCTCTCTCTCTCTCTCTCTCTCTCTCAGAGTGCATATTGGAAGTTAGAAGGGTGCTTGTGAGAGAGTCTTTCTGTTGTGCCCTGTTCTTTATATTTTCTTTTGTGAGTGTGTGTTTTTCTCTATTCTTGACCGTAATAGTTTATTGTTTGTAAAGATTAATGTGGGGATCTAGTAAGACGGTTCACCAGGTGTTAGGTATGGTGTCCACAGGTGGAAGGATACCATTATCTCTCCACCATGGTTTCAGGTGCGTGCCAGAGGCGAGTGCTATAGCTGAAGATGTAAAATTATTTTTAAATTTAAAACGAAAGACTAATCAAGGACAATTGACGGTGGGTTTAAAAAATGATGAAGGTGTTGTTACCTATGACTCTTATGAAATTAGAAGAATTGCTGTTGACTTTTATCTGACTTATCCACAGCTAATGTCACAGATCCTAAATGTAAAGATGAATTATTATGTCTGAAGAAGTTGACGACTGAGCAACAGGAGGTTATTGATTCACCAAATACAAGTGACACAACTGTAAAAGATCTTTCATCAGAGAAGGCTCCTGGTCTAGGAATTTTATAAACATTTCTGGATTGTGATTGGAAAGGACTATTTTAAAATGCATTTAAAAACTGGGTCTTTACCTAATAGTTGTAATAGAGCAGTGTTGTTTTTGTTACCGAAGAACGGTGATTTGTATTGCTTGAAGAATTGGCGACCTGTTGCATTAATGTGTATGGATTATATATATATATATTTTTTTTTCAAAAGGTATTGCCAGTAGACTAAACAATTATATGAGTGTATTAATAATGAAAGAACAATCATATTGTGTAAAGGGGTGATGTATTAGGGGTAATTTATTTTTAATGAGAGATATAAAAGATTATGCAATGTTTAATGAAAATGATTTGATCTCTTGATCAAGAAAAGCATTTGACAGAGTTAACCACGCTTATTTGTTTGATTTACTGAAGGCTTTTGGTTTTGGAGATGTTTTTTTTATCTCATGGGGTTAATTCATTGTACAATGAAGCTGAATTTATGATCAAAGTAGCTGGAGGTTTAAGTGTTCCTATTAAAGTACAGAGGGAAATAAGACAAGGATGTCCTCTTTCAGGGCAACTTTATAGTCTTGCAATTGAACCCCTACTGTGCAAATTAAGAGAGCAGTTGACTGGCTTACAAATTACAAAAGGGGTCAAACATTTCAAAGGATGTGAAATTATCCGCATATGCTGATGATGTAACTGTAATAATTAGGAACCTTAATGATATCAAAGTTGTTACGGGAGAGCGTCATCAGCGAACATAAATAGGACAAAAAGCGAGGCATTATGGTGTGGTTCAGAGAGGCGAATGTCCCGATATGGAAAAAAATATGGTTTTAAGGTTTTAGGAGTGTTTTTAGGTTCTGAGACATACAAGAAAAATAACTGGGGAGGACTATTGGAAAAAGTGTGTCTCCGGTTAACTAACTGAATATGGCTAATTCCTCTGCTGTCCTATAGGGGAAGGGTCTTAGTCAATAATCTTGTTGTGGCATAAAATGACTGTATTGGACCCCCCTGCTGCTGCTCAGAGTGTTGACTTCTTTTGGACAGGTCAGCATTGGTTGAGATCTGAGGTACTTTATCTGGCTCTTTATGAAGGGGGTCAAGGTCTAATTGATATAGGATTACTGCTTCTACAAGCTGCCCAGTGACTTTTGTCATTGGGCTGATGTGGCTTGTGGTCTTTTGAGGAGAGGAGGATGACTGGGACTAGACCGACAATTGTTTTTAATGAATATACATGTTAAATTAAAATCAATTAAATGAGTTGAAAACTCTTTAAATTAGTTGAAAACTTTTAAAATCATGGAATGTTTTAAGAATTTGAGAACATAACCCTAACCCTATTGATCAGGAGAACTGATGACCTCCATGGCGGATAATATATGGAGCAATTACTACTAATAGACATAGGGCACATATTGGTCCAAAGGTAATGGATAAATGTCCATTTTTTGAGTCTGAAGATGTGTTTAACTTATTCTTGCAGTGTAAAAGATTGAAGCCAATTTTTCTATTGTTGGAAGAATGGAGTAAAAATTTGAATTTTGAATTTATATTAAATGGTTTTATTTATAGCCGAAATATAAGTACGAAAATAGAAAAATAGATGTGTTAATTATCAGGTCAACTTGTGATCGTCAATGAGTGGATCTCTGAGCTGGTGTGAGTGAGTGGAGGCGGGGCTAATTTGCATATTCATAAAATGGCTAAATGAAGCAAGGGTGTAGAATTAAATTCAAGCTATTTTAAGGCATGAATAGTTTTTTTCAAGGAAAAAACTTTTAAATATGTCATTTTGGTGATTTGAGTTGAGTTTTAAAGGATAAAATGATTGACTACAGGGGGACTTTAAGAGGCCTGATATCTGCCCGGGTTACTGTTGAGTTCACATATTATAAAATGGTTGGAAATCTTGATACTTTTAAACTTACTTGGGGTTTGAATTATGTTTTATGTAAATTGGAATATGGAATTTTACAAATGAATGTATGAGGTGTTGTATTTTTAATGTTTTTTCTATTGTGTATATTTATGTATTTTGTATATTAAGATATTTGGATTAAGTTGCAAGTAATATTTGTTAAAAAAATAAAGAATAAAAGTCAAACTCTCTCTCTCTCTCTCTCTCTCTCTCTCTCTCTCTCTCTCTCTCTCTCCTCTCTCTCTCTCTCTCTCTCTCTCTCTCTCTCTCTCTCTCTCTCTCTCTCTCTCGCTGTCTCTCTGTTCCGTCCTTTTCTTCATGTTCCCTCATGTCAAAATGAGAAAAAAGGAGCAACATCAGTCTCATCTCCCTCCCAACAGAAGCATTCTGTAATGGTTCCACTCCGGGTTTTCCACTCCACTCCCGGCTCATTCACTGTCACAGACCCCCACTGAATCTGCAGAGTTCTTCTTTGTAGAATCTTCCAGAGAATTTGAACGGCTTGTTTTGCACATCCTCACCCTCCCTTGTTTGCTTATTAAATATTTGGCTAACTTGATGATGCTTCCAGCTACTACTATGAGTATACTCTCATATCTGTTTAATTGCATAACTGTTTATTTTTTTACATTAACTTCATTTTATTGTTATTGACTCTGTAGCAAGAACTCTGTAACAAATCATTAGGTGCTCATCTTGTCTAATGAGAGAGCTTTTTGGGCTTTGTCGAACTGAAACTTGTAACAATCTGGCATTATATAGTCGAAAGGGTTACACTGTATTTTAAGATGTCATTGTTACAGTGTAATTATACATTTAAAGGTGGGGTAGGTAGACATTTTCTAAAAAAAACGTTTTCCCAAATTTGTTTAAACTGTCTATATATACCAAGACATAATTAAAATGTAAGTACTCTGAAAAAGAAAGTATAAAAATCGAGTGTCTGTAGTCCTCTCAGTGCTGCAATAAACACAGCTACTTATTTCATTCACTCCCACCCTCTCCCGTCTGGGCTCCTTACAAAGCCACGCCCCCAAAACACATGAACGCGCGATGCCGACCGGGCTCAGCTGGAGGACGCGTTTACCAGCGCCGCGGAGAGGAGTGCAGTGCATGTAGTGACATGTACCTAACTTTATCATTATGAATATAAACAACTGACATGGCTGGTAGTACTCACTATCAAGCTAGCATATCGATACTGGTAATGGTAAAGTTTAAAATATATTGAGTTTGATTCGGTAACGAGCTAGTAACATAAAAACTAAAAACAGCAAAACTAAAAACAGGTTGCATTGATACACGTTTTCCCGTTACCATCAGTTACACTGTGATGGAGGTGAATCTCATGTAAGATTCATAACATATACGGTGTTTTACATGTAAGAGCTTTCGGGCTGGAAAGCCCTGCCGATATTGACTCTCGTCTGACTTCTTGCTTTATCCAAAGACTTTTTGGTCATAGTCTTTTCAAATACTGTCTTCCTTTTTTGCCTGGTTTTCCTTTGCTGACTGTATGCAGGCAACTGGGAATTTTGACTGCTCTTTCTCTGCCATAATTGTGATTCTTCCTAGCTTCCGTGGCTCTTCCACTCCTCGGGCAAACGGGTGCGCATATATGGGCTGCTCCTACGTAGCAAGGCTGGTAGCCATGGTAGCGAGGGAGAGTGACAGTCTCCCAGCCAATCATTTCTTTCGTCCCGGTTGGAAATAATGAGCTGTGTTTATTGCAGCACTGAGAGGACTACAGACACTCGATTTGTATTCTTTCTTTTTCAGAGTACTTACATTTTAATTATGTATTGGTATATATAGACAGTTTAAACAAATTTGGAAAAAGTTTTTTTTAGAAAATTTCTACCTACCCCACCTATAAGTACTGGGTAATATTAATTTACTACATGTAGGGAAGAGCATCAAGGCAGACAAGAGAGAGTTTGTGGATGGCTTAGCCAAGCAAGCAGAAGAAGCAGCCGGACAGAGGAATCGGAAGGACTTGTATAACATCACCAAGAAGCTGTCTGGAAAGTTCCAGCAGACAGACAGGCCAGTCAAGGACACACAAGGTCATCCCCTCACCACCTCAGATGACCAAAGAAAGAGATGGGCAGAGCATTTCAGTGAACTACTGAATAGACTGCAGACATTCCACCCGCAGAGGCTATACTTCCAGTCAACTGCGACAAGCCCAGCAAAGAGGAGATCAAGAAAGCCATCAAGACACTAAAGAGTGGAAAAGCAGCCGGACCAAATGGAATACCAGCAGAGGTCATCAAGGCAGACATCAACACAGCCACTGGCATGCTCCACAGCCTGTTTGCGAAGATCTGGGAGAACGAGGAGATTCCAGAAGAATGGAGAGAAGGCCTTATACTGAAACTGCCCAAGAAAGGAAACCTGAGAGATTGTAGCAACTACAGAGGGATTATGCTGCTGTCAGTACCAGGAAAAATGTTGAACAGAATCCTGCTAGAGAGAATGAAGACTGCAGTGGATGCTCAGCTCCGAGACCAACAAGCAGATTTCCGAAAGGACAGATCCTGTACAGACCACATCGCCACCCTACGTATTATTGTGGAGCAGTCGCTGGAGTGGAACTCGGCCATCTACGTCAACTTCATAGACTATGAGAAAGCCTTCGACAGCTTGGACCGAGAGACGCTGTGGAAGCTGACCAACCTGATTCGAAACACGTACCAAGACATGTCATGCAGAGTGATACATGTCGGCCAGCAGTCGGACAGCTTCACAGTAAAAACAGGAGTTCGACAAGGTTGTCTGCTCTGTCACCTTTCTTGTTCTTGCTTGCCATTGACTGGATAATGAAGTCCACCACTGAGGGAACAAGAAACGGGATACAGTGGACCCCTTGGACGCAGCTAAAAGACCTGGACTTTGTTGATGACCTAGCACTTCTCTCCCACAGACATGCCCTAAGGCGCATATTCAAGATCTCGTGGCCTGACCGTACCAACAATGAGGGGCTCTGGCAAAGAGCCAATCAAGAAGCCATCACCCAGTAGATAGGGAGGAGAAAGTGAGGCTGGATTTGACGCACATTATGTAAACCAACAAGTAATGTGACACGCCAGTCCCTCACTTGGAACCCTCAAGGAAGACGAAAGAGGGGACGACCCAAGAACAGCTGGAGGCGAGACACCGAGACAGAGCTGAAGAAGAGTGGTATCACCTAGACTCAAATAGAAAAGACAGCCCAAAAACCATGCCCGCTGGAGAATTGTTGTCGATGGCCTATGCTCCAGGAGGAGCGATGGGCCTAAGTACTTACTATAGGGTTAGGGTAGGATTAGGGTTTGGTTAAGGGTTTAGTTCCATGTAATTATGCATAATTTACTGTTATTACTATGGTAAGTACATGTAACATAAGTAACAAGGACACTGTAAAATAAAGTGTTACCGTCAAAAGCACAACATCTAAGGCATAACATACATTTTTATCAGTTTGCATGTTCCTGAATTGAACCCATGACCTTGACTAATGCAATGCTCTTGCGGTTCAGCTACTGGAGTTCTTTTGCATCAAATCAAAACCAATGCGTTCAGTTTACCTTTGCGTTTAGGTCACACTGTAGCCTACATTTCACGTAATGTTTTAAGCACAAAAAAGCTGCATAATTTATATGTTAAAGTGCCAACGGAGTGATCTAGCAGTGAGATGCTCTGACTTTCAAAACACCCGCTTCTCGCTCTAGGCAAAATTACTCAACTCCTCGCTCGGCTTCCACTTCGTACTCTCACATACTCTGCTAATTTTCAACTGTATCCTTTGTGCCACAATCAAAAGTCTCCTTCCTCTTGCTCTTTCTCCTTCACACTCCTCCGTGCATGTCCCATCCCCCCATATCTTCCTCTATCCATTTCAATATCAGTCTGACCCCTCTTACCCTCAACACCCTCTTTCTCCCCCTGTCTTGTTCTCTCTCTCTCTCTCTCTTTCTCTCTCTCTCTCTCTCTCTCTCTCTCTCTCTCTCTCTCTCTCTCTCTCTCTCTCTCTCTCTCTCTATCTCTCTCTCTCTCTCTATCTCTCTCTCTCTCTCTCTCTCTCTCTCTCTCTCTCTCTCTCTCTCTCTCTCTCTCTCTCTCTCTCTCTCTCTCTTTCATCCCTTGAGATCTGAAAATTCTCACACGTCAAGCTTTCTGGAAGCAAAATGTCTTCCTCTCATTTATTGTCAGCATTATGGGTAATGGAATCCGTGCGCTCCTTTTCCACACCATATTACATTTCATATTTCACCCCCAATACTCTCTCTCTCTCTCTCTCTCTCTCTCTGAGTGTGGTCATGCATTTAGTGTGTCTATATAAGCATCTCTGTGCCTGTTTTAGGCCATGCACGTATTTATCTTTCAGGCCTATATTACACTTCTGTTCATAAGTATGAGGTCAATAAGAATTCTTCTTTAGATTATTAGATAGAAATGTCATGAAAATGAGTTTTGTTTTATATATCTATAGTCTGTAATTCTTAGAAGAACCCTTGTTGAAAGCATTGCACAGAGCTACATGGGAGATGTGTTGCTGCAGGTAGAGTTTTGCAAATGTGATCAATCTTTTCATATAAATGAGATTCCATACAATCAAATTTGTAAGAATTATTAATTTTGCTCTTTTCAATAGTCAATGAAGTAATACAGAAATCACATTCATTTCTGTAAAGTGTCACAGTTAAAAGCAAAAGAATGGAGGAAAGATGGAAAAACATAAAATGCACTGGGAATTTTGCACATTTTCGCCCTAAAATAGTGCATTGTGGTCTAATTTTACCCTTAACCCCTTGAACAACAGAACAGAAGAAAAGATTATGGTTCACTTTTGACTTTTGCAGATCCAGTGCTCGCACCTTGTCATACTCTAGAGGATCCAATTCTGCATCACCAGTGAAGTACATACTTTTAGTGTGTAGCAGAAGTATGTGAATTGTGATTTGAAAAGTTTGAAGTCTCGCGTTTCTCTCCTGCACTTTCCTGTTCTAATGGCCAGTCAAAGGCTCCTCACACAAGCTCAGGGCGACACTATCAGACAGGCTCTTCAGGAGATGGCTGTACTTCAGTGCGTGTGTGTGTGCGTGTATGTGAGTGTGAGTGTGTGTGTGTGTGTGTTGAGAGGTCCCCAGGGAAGATGATAGCAGGCTCTTAAGTGAATGGCTTTTCTGATGGTGGAAGTGTTCGATAACTCTCCAGAAGCCGAAGATCTCTGCGTCTCCCATCACCAAAACACAACCAGCTAAGAGCAGAAATATACTTTAATATACTGTATATTGTTTCACAGTGGGTTTACTGTAAATTTACTGCTGTGTATTGTGTATTTCAAGAAGTTTTACTCCTAAAGAAATAAATATTAGAACAAAATGCTGTATAAGTCTCTTGGCATATTAGTGGCCTAGAAAAACTGTTTTATTCTACATTCAGACACATTTAGTGGTGAAATAAATCAGGGGTGACAAATACACCTGCATATAGTGCAGTTCTACAGTGATATTGGTAAGTTTTGCGTGATTCTGCTCAAGTGTCAGTAGCTATGTGTCAATCCAAAGTTGCGAATTTAACTTATGCGCAAAATTGGAATATCGCATAAAACATTTGCGAATAAAGCACCGTTTACATCCCGTGTGTTTAAGAGAACAAAATCAGTACTTCCGGGGAAATCTGTGCAAAATATCTGTAATAAAAATGAAAGTGGCTGCAATTGGGGAAGAAACTGTGGCTCTTTTTTCCCTCCATCATAAATGACTTGCGTCTCAGCGTGCGCAGACTAAACACAATAAACGCTGTCATGTTATCTTGCGTTCAGATGCCTGGTGTTTGGGAATGCAATTGTAATGGTTTTGCAACATTTGAGATGCTGTGCAATTTAATCAGTCCATTTGTTAGTCCAGTTATCCAAACACATCCTCTGTTGAAGCAAAATACTTTTTTGTTGTGCATTGAGGGATTTATTTAGTAAATGTGTCTCCATTGTAGTGTATGTGCATGTCTTCTTATCAGACAAATGTGCATGTCTTGTAGTGTATGTGCATGTCTTCTTATCAGACAAAAAATATCCACCTAAATTGAGTTTTTATTGTGAATTTTTTTTTTTTATAGTTCTTGGCGTTTTTTGGGCAATATTCCAAAATGCGCATACAAATAGTTGGCTGGAAACATAGTCCACATTCACTTTGTCATATCAAACAATAAAATTTAAAGGGACATTGAAGATGCAGGAAGCCATGTTCTTGCACCAAACAGACAAAACACACCTAAACAGAAGGGCACATGGTCGCGCTCACAACAGGACAAGACACAAGCAGTGTCAGAGCTCTGTCACCAAACCAAGAATAAACAGACCGAAGTGACAGAACCCTGACACTACCCGCCCCCCTTAAAAGGGACGCCTCCTGGCGTCCCTAACGAGGGACACCGAAACAAGACAGGTACATAACACAACAATACTCAAGACATAAAGACAAACAACAGAGAAAAGGAAAGAAGGGAGGGAAGGAGGGAGGTCAAGTCAATAATAGTGGAAGGCCCAAAACGTCACTAGAAGAGACCAGGGAGGGACAGGAGGGTTGAGCCAGGGAGGGTCAGACAGGTCTGGAGTCCCAGCTGAGGTCCAGGGAGGTGCCGGTGGGACAGACCAGGCAGGCTCCCACGTCTCAAGAGTCCTGGCAGAGGGCCAGGGCAGAGCCGGTGGGACAGACCAGTCGGGCTCCGGGGTCTCAGGAGTCCCGGCAGAGGGCCAGGGCAGAGCCAGTGGGACAGACCAGTCGGGCTCCGGGGTCTCAGGAGTCCCGGCAGAGGGCCAGGGCAGAGCCGGTGGGACAGACAAGTCGGGCTCCGGGGTCTCAGGAGTCCCGGCAGAGGGCCAGGGCAGAACCGGTGGGACAGACCAGTCGGGCTCCGGGGTCTCTGGAGTCCCGGCAGAGGGCCAGGGCAGAGCCGGTGAGACAGACCAGTCGGGCTCCGGGGTCTCAGGAGTCCCGGCAGAGGGCCAGGGCAGAGCCGGTGGGACAGACAAGTCGGGCTCCGGGGTCTCAGGAGTCCCGGCAGAGGGCCAGGGCAGAACCGGTGGGACAGACTAGTCGGGCTCCGGGGTCTCTGGAGTCCCGGCAGAGGGCCAGGGCAGAGCCGGTGAGACAGACCAGTCGGGCTCCGGGGTCTCAGGAGTCCCGGCAGAGGGCCAGGGCAGAGCCGGTGGGACAGACCAGTCGGGCTCCGGGGTCTCAGGAGTCCCGGCAGAGGGCCAGGGCAGAGCCGGTGGGACAGACCAGTCGGGCTCCGGGGTCTCAGGAGTCCCGGCAGAGGGCCAGGGCAGAGCCGGTGGGACAGACCAGTCGGGCTCCGGGGTCTCAGGAGTCCCGGCAGAGGGCCAGGGCAGAGCCGGTGGGACGGAACAGTCGGGCTCAGGTGCCAGAATGCCTCTGGGCCGGGCCTCCAGGCAGAAACGAGTCGTCAGTATTTGCTAGTCTTACTTCCTGCTCAAACAGTATAGGTTTGTAACAAATTTGGATAATGCCAGCCTATGGTCTTCATTGGCTTCCCGCGAACAAAGTCCACTCCTTAGAAACGTCTTGCTCGTGATGGTGGTTCGGGTTGCTCAGATACTTCTTCCAATGTTTCATTATCAGACCAATCCCAACAGACTGGGCCATCTGACCAATCAGAGCAGAGTAGACCAATCACAACAGACCGGGCCACCTGACCTATCAGTAAACCAATCAGACTGGGAGCTCTCGTAAAGGAGGAGTTTAGGGAGACCTATACTTTATTAAACCGTTTCAGGCACTGTGAAAAAAAGAGGTGATGCTGCAATGTATATTATAAGAAAATTAAAGTGTTTTTGACCTTCGATGCAAGTAATACTTTTGTAGGAGACCCCCAAAACAAAATTAGAAACCTTTTAAATCATAATAGGGGCACTTTCATTTAAAAACGTTTCTTGCTAATAGCAAAAATTGCTAAAAATAGACATGCATTTTTCATCTCTGTGTTGGCATATTTACAAAACAAGATGTTTGGACAAGACATATTGAAGGACTGAACAAAACCCATCAAATCCAAGCACACTTGAGAGCTTGCACCAGGTACGAAAGTCACTTTCAAATACGTTTGAATGCATTTCTAGTCAAATACTGAAGTATGGCAATTAGCGCAACTGAGGTACATGATTACCTACTTGCTGTTGCTAATAAAAGGCAGGTATTTGTGATCATTCTCTGCATTTTATTGCATATCACAACTTTTGCTGGAAGAGAAATACTGTTTAATATAAGATAATTTTGACTTTTAGGAATACACTAGCAAATAATATATACAGACTAAAAGACACAAAACTCCCATTTTGATGTAATAAGCATCTACATTTACAGTGGTACCACACTAAAAACATTTAAAATATTTACTGTTCACAAATACACAGCTAGGCTCTAAAAAAAGCTCCACAAATGATGCCGCAGAGACCCTGAAGTCATTTAATGTAAAAAACATCTCACATTCTCTCCTTTCTTCCCTTGCATTCTTCTCCCTGGCAATCATCAGTCTTTTTTATACAGTCTTTCTTCCCTTTTTGTGTCTTTACCTCTTTTTTCTCTCTCTTTCCTGTTCTTTCTTTCTCTAAGTGTATGATTGCAGTGGACCCATGCTGAAAAGTCACATTACCCACAATGCCATGCTGGGAACATTCTCAGTCTGATAATTCACACGCTGTGAGTAAACAGCCTTCATGTGTGTGTGCTAGACAAGAAGATATGGGCCATTTTAGAAGGTTATGGATGATTATATGTTTAACCACAGTAGGGTACAAGTCATCGAGCTGCCGCACACACACACACCCACACACGGCAGCACGGATATTCCCTGCGCACTTGTGCTTCGCGCTGCGTGAGAGGAATTCTCACGGGGATCATAATGAGAGTGAAGGGAATGCTGGGAATGAGCCTAAATCCCCCAGTTTATCACCCGCTGCACCCTGCCAACACCCCCCTTCCACTGTATGTGCATGTGTGTGTGTCTGACAGACAGAGATATGAGGTTAGTGTGGTTACATGTGTTTCACCTCCAGGTAGAAGCATAAAACATCAGCGTTGTGACTGTGTCTTTGCTGCATCATAATAAGCATAACCCTGGTATGCATTTAAAGATTGTACTTCACTGACAACAATGTGAATTGTTTCCTTTGCATTTTATGTTTTATCCAATATTATATTTTATATAAATGCGATCATATTAATTAATGTATTAAATAAATTTGAAAAACTGTAAAACTGAATGTTTCACATTTTTACTGCATATGCTCTTTGCAATTCTAATTTGTTCACAGCATTGTGCAAAATAAAAAATACACCCTTATTTACAACAAACATAAACTCCCTTTGTGTAGAGCTGTGCACAACTGTAAACAATATTGCAGTACATATTGGAACTGAACATACAACATACATAGTACTGTAAATCATTCATGCACATCCCTTCTCATCAGTGAAAGCTGAGGTTCACCTGAGAGAAATTGTTCAATTTAGGATAAAAAAAAAAAAAAGATTAAAAAAAAATTTTGCTTGACAGATTTTGACAACTAGTTCAACATTTTTGTATGTGATGACTCAAGCAATGAAATGAGGACTATTAGTTTTATATGGAATGACTATTCAGCATTCACAAGTTAATTTTGACTGACATGACATAAGCAAATGTTAATGTTATAAAGCAGTTGTATGAAAGCAATTTATGGATGCTCCATGTTTTATGGAGTTGACCAGAAAATGATGTGGTTGTTTTATCAGGCAGTTATAGAGAGCATAGTCAGATATGGCATTACAGTTTGGTTTGGTAACCTTACAATTCAGGTAAAGTCGAAGATTGCACGTTTGGTTAGAATAGCGATGAAGACCATTGGGAGAAAATAACTTTTGTCTCTTGAGTCATTATATGAACAATCGGTCCTGAGAGAAGCACATAAAATCGTGGTTGATCCATTGCATGTTCTGTACACCGAGTATGAATTGTTACCTTCTGGAAGACGATACAGATTTCTGATGTGTATATGTGTTTTAAGACCGTTTTAAGACGTCTTTTATCCCTTTTTCAATTAAATTGTTAAATGATGAATGATGTGTATATATGTGTATGTATATGTATGTATATGTATGTGTGTGTGTTTGGGAATTGCTATTTATTATTATACTAGTAATTTAATGTATGCATTTCAATGTTTCAATGTCAATGTAAACACCTTGAGTCCAACACAAATTTCCCCTTTGGGGACAATAAAGTGTATTTCATTTCATTGTTCAAAAGCATTTGCAATTTGAAGGAATGAGAAACTGCTATGATGTGCACAAATGACTAAATGTTGTGGAGGTTGAACTGTTGTGGAAATGTAAATAGGGATGTGAGAAATGCACCTGAGAAAAACTGTAAATACATACATAATTCTACATTATAATACATAATTCTATATTATGTTAAAAAACACAAAAGATTATTCCCAAAAATAGGAAGAAAATATGCGTATTTGTATGTATACACACACACACACACACACACACACACACACACACACACACACACACACACACACACACACACACACACACACACACACACACACACACACACACACACACACACACACACACACACACACACACACACACACACACACACACACACACACACACACACACACACACACACACACAAACACACACACATTACAAAACCCCCAGAGAAATTGCCCAAATATATATATATAAAATAGTCTTGACTTTCACGTCAAAACACACATTCATACACACCAGGATTTTCTTCCCATCTCCCTCTGCTTCAGAAGATCTCTCTCACCTCAACCCAAATAATGTGACTTTAATAGAACTCATAATGTGGGTCAGAATCAAATCACTGGTTATTAATGTAATTGAATCTTACACCGAGATTCAACAGAGAATGCCATGAAAGCAGAGGAGACATTTTATCCATTTAAATAATTAAAACTTCATATTAACGACATTGTCAGAGCGCTCTGGGTGTGCTATCAGGAGCTTGTGTGTGTGTGTGTGTGTGTGTGTGTGTGTGTGTGTGTGTGTGTGTGTGAAATTAGAAGATGTTATTGGGTATATGTGAGATTTAGTTGTCTGTCACCTTTCATCCTTGTCTATTTTAATATCAAGGCTCGTCTCCTTCTCCATCTCTCCTTCTCAATCTTGTCTGCTGGAAATATATTTCATCCCTGCCTCATTTCATTCTTTATCAGAAGAACTTCTCTGAGGTTTAGGCTGATATTTTTCTAGTGCACAGTCATCCAGTATTGATGTCACACACTGATATTGACGTCTGTGATATTTGATTTTTTGAATATTCACACACATTTGTGCATCTATAGTTTTAACATTTTTACGTTTTGAGAAACGTTCAGTCGCATGAAGGCTGAAGAACACTGCATCTTTGCACATATCAAACATTTCCGAATGAACAGAAGATGTTTATGCAAAAAATTTTTTTTTTAAAATGTGTTGTTAGTCGGTTTTGTTGTAGAGTATAAATATTGAAGTTTTTTTATTATTTTAATGGCCAGAAATGCTGTGTCCCAGATATAATTTCATAATGTTTATTTTGTTTTTGTTAGAAGAAATAACAAAATCTCCCAAATAATTTTTAAACAGTTTCAGTGACCTGCAAACCTGATATAAAATAAACATCGAAACGCATGTAATATTTAGTTTGACCTCACTGATTCTTTTGTTGAAAATGAATAAAAACGGAGTTAACGATTGTATGTTGCAATTGAGTATAAACAATGAGTATTGTCTTATATTTGGACTATTAAACTACGATTGTCTTCCTGCTTTGTATTGTTACAATATTGTATACCATGTAGGCCTATGTGTTATGTGTAAATTAATAATGCTTACTCGTTCTCCATGTTACCTAGACCGAGAAATTCACGTTTATTTGTCAGCAAAAGTCAGCTGGATGATGCAAAACACGTAAAAACTACAGATTATAGCCTACTTCCGAATTTGTCTATCGCCTCCAACGTATAGTCGGAATCGACAGAGGGTTGTTAACCAAGTTTTTTTGAAAGCCCATTAACCAACAGTTAAGTACCCCTTTAATGTTTCTGGGATCAGAACATTTTGACTGTGAATCTGTTTGGATATTTGTCTGTCGAATAAGTTATAGCTCCAAACCGTTTGGAATGATTTGTTTGGTAAACCAATTTGTGAAATGGAGTGCAGGGTCAGTCTTTGGAGAGCAGGTTTGTTGTTTTAGGGTTGTGTTTAAATGAGTTTGCCTCCGACAGCTGTTCCTCATGGCCCGTGTTGCTTTTGATCCGGGAGCGTCTGGATTTGTCTGATTGGAAAGGGAACATGATGGTCCAAACTGATTTATTCAAATCTAGTCGAGTCTGGACTCGGATGTGGGCATGTTTTATCAAAGCAGATCCCACACAGGAGCCGCTACGAGAGCGAGTGCATGTGATTGAGAGTGTGTGAACGGTGCTAAAAAGCCTGAAGGGATTGTCAGGATAGATCAACAGGAAGCAGAGGAAATACTGCTGGCATTTTTGCCATGAAATGTGCACATGTAAATAAATTAAGAAAACAACAAATGAACTAAAAGATCTCAGGGATCGGTCCAGGAAATCAACCATGTAGAGCAGTCAAAAAGCACGAGCCAAAGTGTCAAGGCCATGTGTGTGTGTGTGCCCGTGATGCATTGCTACTTACACAAACCTCTCTGGAGTAGAGGTTGTGTGTGTGTGTGTGTGTGTGTGCGTGTGTGTGTGAGATACTGAGCTACAGAACTATAATGAAAACGTAAAAGAGAAAGAGAGACAGATTTTCCTAACAGATGAAGAGAACTGGAAGTTCTTCATTTCTTCAGGCCAGTTGGAGGCATGTAGAAGAGACACCAACAGACACACACACACACACACACACACGGTTGATTTTCTGTCATGCTGGTGACTTCCCATTGACTTCTTTTATAATGAGCTAATGGTATTTTGGTAACACTTTACAAGGGTTTTATAGGCTAATGTAAAGTCAGATGATCATTATCGCAAAAAAGCACTTGTATCAGGTCTTATGGTATCATAAAGGGGTTTCTTTTTTATCATAATGATTATGGCTGAACATTATCTGGCTTATTGAAGGACTACTTACCAAATAAATAAATAAATAAATACACACATGTTCTTGTTATATTGGTTTGAGTTTAAGTTCTTGTATTATTTTACTCATAGAGGATGAGAGAACATGAGCACAGTTATGAATAGGAAAACATGTTTTCAGGATAATTGTCGCATTATACAGTGTTGCCATGGGCAACAATCATTATATATATATATATATATATATATATATATATATATATATATATATATATATATTATATTCACAAATATGTGCTGAATGATTGACTAATCAGAATGAACAATAGTTTTGCAGCATTTAATAATCTTGATAATCTTGATCATTTTTGCATATAGGCCTAATAGATTTTAACAAAGAGCAACACATTTAATATATATATATATATATATATATATATATTTGGGATATAATTTGGGCACTGATAGTTTTTTTTGGTTGATATCAATTTTACCAAACAACAATTGGCTGTTTCCAATACTGAAACAGCTTTGATATTTGTCACTTGCTTTCTTATTTGAACTTTTGTCATTAAAATAGATGTTTTGATCATGTTTTAAATGAGCAAAGTCCAAAAAAGCATTCAATAAGGTATACTTGCTAGTTTATTGCTGCATCATCAAATAATTTCTATTGAACATGGATTGGCTCCATTTAACATTCAACAGGCCAACATAAATACATAAATACAACAGAACAAATATGCATATGAAATAAACAGTGCTTTTCAGGTACATCTAACAGTAGTTTTTCAGTTACAAAAAGAATGCAATCACATGTAAAATATTCTTCATTGTATAAATGAATCCTCATTAAAGTTATTTTGTCAAGCGATGTTTTAGTCTTTTGTTGTTTGATTAACATTAAAACAGACAGCAGTGCAGCAGGGCTATTAGGCTACTGTCACTTTAAGAGCTGCACGGATCTAATACCATACACACGTGTGTTTTATTTCTAAACTGTTTACGTTCATTTAAGACACAACTGACAATGTTTACAAGGACACTCGCCAACACAGGCATATATGCGCTTTGGGTGTGTGAGCACACAACACTTCAGTGAGTAGAATTTAGCTCTTTTTCGCGTCTTCTTGCGCTTGAATAAGTCTATTTAAATTGGCTTAAAACACATGCAAAAGATTCCGCACTGGTGACAGTTCCATCAATTGTCCAGAGCGTCATTCACTTTGGCACCGGGCAGTCCGTATTGTCGAGCCCTGCTGTATTTTGTACAGATTTAATTTTGTTTTAGCAAGAATTTAATCATTTTACCCAGTTATAAATTTTGGATTCAACAGACATTATGCAGTTAATTAATAAAACATTTGCTATAACTATGCTGAAGGTTTTAAATTGATTAAAAAATCGGCCAATAAATATTGGCGGCCGATACATCGGTGCATAATATCTAATGTGATATCTATAGACAATTATTCAGAAGTGTGATACTGTCTGTCCTCTTCGCATACTATCCCTCACAAAAATTTTGTTGCATTTTTTAGATGATTAAATGTTTATAAAGCCATTGTCCTCATGGGGACCATCGACTACTCAACAATGTAGGCGATTTTACTGTCTTTGTGGGAACACAGTGAAGGCAAAACCTGACTGACAAACACACGTTGTGTTATGTGCATTTCAGCTTGAAACTGGAGAGAAAGAACTCATGTGTATGTGTGTGTGTGTGTGTGTGTTTGATCAAGTGAAAGGGAGAATTCATTATGGCGGAATCTTCTCCTGCAAATAAAGCTTTAATTGAGAAGTCTGATAAAATATTAATGCGCAGCATTATTAACCTCAGTAAGTCTCTGTAAGATCAAAACGAGCAGGAAAAGGACAACCAGTGAGCAGAGAGCGTCATATCCTGCACGAAATGCATTAAGTGTTAATTACTTCTCTGCTCAAACTCCTGAATGTCTGAGGAATTGGGAAAACTTTACTTTTAACTTTTAAGATCAAACGTTATTTTAAAAAAGGCCAGAGATTTCACGAAGTTAGATGCATGTATTGTAGGTTATAGTTGTACAAGCTATAATTTTACATCTTCTGTGCAAATGCAATCATGCAAAATGAATATATGCAATAATTGTATTGTCATGGTTGGCAGAGCATTGTTATTCGGTTGCTAAGGTTTTATGAGGGATTTTTGTGGTTGCTATTAGTAGTAGTAGTATTTTTGTTGTGTTGTGTTGGCAGCTGATGTCAACATATTAATAACAGAATAAAGTAAATGCATGAAATACAAATAATAAATAAATATGTATCAAACAACCTGAATACTGGCTTTCTAGGACTAACCCTCCACATGGGATGCAAGGTGACAGTAACAGGCTCAGGTGATTTCTTGAGACGTTTACGTCCTGCATTTGTTTCATTAGCATTCAAAAGCCGTAATGAAGTCTCGCTCGAAGGCCGGGTGCGTCCAGGCAGAAGCTCATTATACAGTACATACTATACGGACGTATGTGACAACATCAGTCGCCAGTGCATTCTAATGTGGATTATTCATTGAAAATTTAGAAGGAATAGCATGAAGTCATCAGCATAATTCATTTTTTCAGATGACTGTATATGGGACAATCTTCTTTGAGGAGTTTTCCCACAAACCTTGTTCTTCAAATGAAAGCAGTTTATACCCGGAGGTTGTTAACTCTATACATTTGCACTGTATGTTCAGTGTTTTAGTGGTGGTTTGGTTCAGATATATTATATATGATCGGTTATGATATTTTTTTTTATTTTTTTTTTCTAATTGTTGCATATTTGTTTGTGTGTTTTCTTTAGATAGGGTTTTACTTTTTTTGGGCCAGATTTTCTTTTCAAAACACCTAATCAAATTATACACAACCAAACAGAATGGAAAACACATGTGTATATATACAGTATATATATTCCTCACATATATCAATTGGGTTCTATTTAAGATTTGATCAGATGTTTTTGGCCAAACATTGCTTGTTCTATGTTTTGTTTGTGGACAGGTTCTAATGTATGATTGATTTTACAGATTGTTGCAGATTTTGTTTTTCTTCATAATTATATACAGTATATATAAAAATAATGTGAACCTCACAACAAGACATAAGTTATATATATATATATATATATATATATATATACTGTATATACACATATACATTATATAATAACTTATGTTGTGTTGTTAGTACTACTTATTTTCTAGTTGTAGATCTGTCATGTGTAAGCATACTGTTATGATTCTGTAAAAGTAAGTTGTATGATATTGTTTTTATAATGTTTTTTTTTTATGTTATTGTGACAGATTCTTCTTGGGTTTTATATAATTGTATGGGGTATTTTGTGATCTTTTGTTGCTGCTTTGTAGATTTTTCTTTCCTATAAAAACGCCCTAGCAGTCAAAAGAGGGGCGTGTCATTAAGGGCGGACAGATGGGGGTGGTGGGCAGTAATCAGATGAATATGAGACTGAGTGAGTGTGTTATTGTGGGCAGTCAGGAGCCAAACCCTGCAGGGACCGAGTTTAATCACCCTCAGAGATGGAGAGTGTCTTAATGTGTGCGCTGTATTTGTGGGGTGGACAGTCTTGATATATATTTGCATCAGAGTACAATTAGTGCATACAGGGATAGTGTGTGTGTGTGTGTATGGTTGGTTGGCATTGCAAATGGATGGCAGAAGGACAAGACTGCTCCACCTTCTCAAGGACAAACGGAGATTAACGACCATCGGTCCCTGCACCCTCACCCCCTATGGTCTCAAAAACACACGCACACGCACACACACACACGCACACACACACACACACACACACGCACACACACACACACACACACACACACACACACACACACACACACACACAGTAATACTTTTTTCAGGATTATTTAATAAATATAAAATGTTCAAAAGAACAGCATTTGTTTGAAATAGCAATCTGTTGTTATCATAAATGCAGAATAAAAGTAATATAAATATATAATATTATATGCATAAATAATATTAAATTATTTTAAAAATGGTACTGACCCCAAACTGTATCTTTGTTGTTTCTTTTTTTCTGATGTATTTTTTTAATCCTTAAAATATACAAATAAAAAGAACATGCAAGAACATGTTTTCCCCACTGTTTTGACAGTTTTGAATTACTGTTTCAATATCAAAGGTGGGGTGTGTGATTTTCTTTTTTGACCATTTTTTTCAAAATCACTTGAAATCCTATTCCTAACCCACTTACAGCCACTGAGTTAGAAGCACTGAAATGAAAATTAAGCAATTTAATCATCTGTGGAACGGGCAGGACTCGAAAAACTCCAGCCAATCATTTCCAAGACCACTTAGAATCATTGGACAAAAAATGTGTCAATCAAACGGTCGTACCATACCCCCCCTCGCACGCGTGTCCCCTTTGTGTGCATACTCAAAGCTCGTGACCCAGTCACAGTAAGTGCAAATCGCCCCGGTACAGAGAGAAAGAGAGTAAGTCCATGATTGGGCATCCATGTTCTTCGAATGGGTGGAGTCAGGGCCAGCGTTGGAGGAAAGAGTTGAGTATTTTCAAAATCTGCCGGCGGTTTTGCAAATCCCATACTCTACCTTTAACATAAGGCTTAAGAAGATGTAGTCCAAACGCATTTGCACATGTATATAAAATGTGTATTGGAAATATGTTTTCTTACTTTGAAATTTGAAGTTTCAAACTAAATATATTTACAAATTGCGAAACATATTTCTTTTAAGCATGTTGTTCGCAATATATAATATTTCCAACATATTTTGGCCAGAATAATGAAATGGCTGCATAGGACATACCATCCACTTACCATAAATTCATATAAGGTGTAAAAAAAAGTGTCCCATTTTCACATTTCCCATTTTGCACTTCACAGTGAGTTGTCACGGCACAGTCATGCATGTGGAGAGAATTTTAAATGAGCTGACTCCTTTGTGAGGTAGACTGACTGCATATGCATGTGTGTGTGTGTGTGTGTGTGTGTGTGTGTGTGTGTGTGTTTGGGTTTCACAATTTCATATATGAAATGCACTAAACATCACAGCCTATTTGGCATTGTCCTCACTTACCTTCCGAACTTTATTAACAGAGGGAGAAACGACTCCTGGACCGTGACACGCCACTGAATTCATTTCACTTAAACAAAGATTCAAGCTCATCATCATTCTGAAATGAGCCCTGAGAGAAACTCCGGATGGGCTTCTGGAATTATAAAGAGCGACGGGAATAATCTTGACCTGGGTAGCATTTCAGAGCTTTTAGTAAGATGAATAATGATTCAAAGCATGTGCCATGAAACACACGTCACTAAGGACGGGAGACCAGATTGTGACGTCGGCAGAAGACATTCATTATTGTTCCTTAAAATACCTTTCTTTTTTCCCTCTCCGACTTTTATTGACGTTGACTTAGTTCTTGGTCCTTGTACTTTCAGCTTCACAGCATCTGCAGCCAGACTCGTCGCAGCGCTGTGTTCCCGGCCCGCTTTGAGACATTATTCACAGCCGAAACATCATGGCCACATGCTGCTGCTCTGACTAATCAGGGAATTCTTGATTTGGCTCTGACAACACCAAAAGCTGGCTTTACACAAAAGGTTTTTAAGAACAGATTCGAGAAAAAATATCTGAGCATTGTGCAAAGTTTGGTGACTGCATTTCGACTGTGTTCTTTTAAATGTAACTTCCTGGTATTCAAGATTAAGATTAACATGTCTCGTATATCCTACTAAAGGTCTCAGAAAGGTATTTTTTTTGGTGGAGAAAGTGGGCATCCATGTTAATATTGGCCATAACCCCTTGTACTATGAAACTTTTTCAGAGAAATATTGTGGGAAATGTGATTTCAAAGCAGCCATAGTTAGTGTACATACCTAAATTAAGTAATAGTCGATTTTAAGAAACCAAATGTTGATAGATTGCTAATGCTTACATGAATATGCAATGTATGTCATTTACATGTTTGTACCTATTGTTATATGCTGTCAGCGTTAACGCATACGATTCATTTCAAAATCCTTAACACATTCTAATTATTTAACACAATTAACGCAAATAAATTACAAAAGTATGCATGAAGCTGCGTCATTAACATAATTTACGTCATGCATTGACTATAAATGATCTCAGAAGTCGGGAGTTTATCACACTGAGCATCTACAAGCACTTGGAACCCTGGAGGAAATTTCCTTTCTATCCAATAATCGAATTCATTCACACAACCACTCCAAAACAGCGTTAAAGGGATAGTTCGGCCAAAAATGATATTTAACCCATGAGTAATTACTAACGAAGGCCTTCTGAGGGTAATCCGTGCGGTTTTGTCGTAAAAATATACATATTTAAAACTTTATAAATGAAAATATCTGACTTCCGGCAACGATCGACGCGCGTTCACGGGTGATGGAAGTCGGCGTACGAGGTATGACGTAGCGTAGGAACCGTCGTGACGTAGAACGAACGCGCCAGCGCAGCCAGAGAGCAGAGCAAAACAAATCACCCGTGAACGCGCGTCGATCGTTGCCGGAAGTCAGATATTTTCATTTATTAAGTTTTAAATATGTATATTTTATACGACAAAACCGCACGTATTACCCTCAGAAGGCCTTCGTTTATCCCCCTGGAGCCGGATGGATTACTTTTGTGAAGGATGTATGCACATTTTGGGACTTGAAGGAGGTGGACATTGCTTCACATTATATCCACTGAAGGCTCTAAGACATTTTCTAAAATAACTAAAAATGTGTTCATCTGAAACAAGATTGACATATGCATCTCGAACGGCTTGAGGGTGAGTAATGCATGGGTTAAATATCATTTTTGGCCGAACTATCCCTTTAATGTAAAAAAGGCCAGGCTGATTACATCGGAGATATCAGAGTCTGTTATATTGATGCAAAAACAACACACTGTGTATGTATGTGATCACTGATCGCACGCTGCATTTATGTGTGGACACATTTTAATACATTCAAGTTGTTTCCACACACACTCAGGATAAAGTTTAGTTGTCGTAGGTTTATGCAGTCAAGTCAAGGCGGAGATATTTGATATGGGCGATTTTTAGGAGTTTTTTGGCGTCTCTATGTGCTCCTGTTCGGTATCGCAGCTTCACTCGTCTAAAATGAAAACGTACTCGGTTACTAACGTAACCTCGGTTCTCTCTAGAGAGGGAACGAGTACTGCGTAATAGCTTACGCTAGGGGAAAAACTCTTTTCCGCGAGATATTGAAGCCAAAAATTATCCTTAATTTTTTATTAATGTAAAACGCTTTGCAGCAGCAAGCAGACATAGGCGAAACAGCTCGCGCGCCTATTGGTTGCTCTGCAGCAAATGCAGCAGCCTATCGAGAGAGACTCTGCGTGACGTAATGACCAATGGGGGCAATTCGCGCCCATATCGTCACGTCCCGCCAGAAGGGGCGTGGTCTCACCCTATAAATATGCTCGTTAGGCTGATACAAGCTGGTTTTTATCACTGAAGCGAACCAGAGCGTATTCCAAGCACGGCAAGATACGCAGTACTCGTTCCCTCTCTAGAGAGAACCGAGGTTACGTTAGTAACCGAGTACGTTCTCTTACGAGAGTATCTCTCGTACTGCGTAATAGCTTACGCTAGGGGAACACAATGCAACACGCCGTGCGTACAGGGATCCAACACCAAAGTCCCGGGGGCCGAAGCCCAGGGCTCATGTAGTGCATAATCACCATAAACTCACATAGAGTGGAGGAAGAGAGGCTGGAAGCGTCATTCCCTATAAAAAAGCACCCAGCGGGGCTATTATATGACAATAAAACGCGCAGCCAGGGTGAAAGCTTTCAGCCTGATCTGGGTGGCCATACGTGTGTCAACACTCATGGGGCTGCAGTAAACTCAGCATCTGGGCCGCACAGCGGGGCAGATAGCACTGAATTTTAGACCGCCAAAAGCTTAGCTTGTAAGGCGGGTACCTCCAGGTTATAGTATTTTATAAATGTAGACGGCGAGGCCCAGCCCGCGGCCGTACAGATATCTTGCAGGGAAACCCCGCTCGACCACGCCCACGAAGAGGCCACGCCTCTCGTGGAGTGCGCCCTGACACCCAAGGGGCACTGTAGGCCCTTCGCAGAGTAAGCGAGCGCAATGGCATCCACTATCCATCTGGATAGGCTCTGTTTTGAGGCGGCGAGTCCCTTGGAACGCCCGCCAAACAAAACAAAAAGCTGCTCCGTCTGTCTGAAAACAGACGAGCGTGACACATAAGCTCTCAATGCCCTGACGGGGCAAAGAAGACTCGCATCCTCCTCCTCACTGAGAACCGGAAGGGCGGACAGGTAAATTACCTGGGCCCTGAACGGTGTATTGAGGGATTTCGGGACATACCCGTGCTTTGGTTTGAGAATGACCTTCGAGTCCTTAGGCCCAAACTCCATACACGACGCGCTTAGTGAAAGCGCCTGTAAGTCCCCTATGCGCTTCACTGAAGCGAGAGCCATGAGAAACACTGTTTTGAACGACAGGTGTTTCATGTCCACCAGCTGGATTGGCTCGAACGGGGCGCCTTTCATGGCCTCCAGGACCGTGGAAAGGTCCCACGTCGGGACTGAAGGGGGCCTGGGAGGGTTCAGCCTCCGAGCTCCCCTAAGGAAACGCACGACTAAGTCGTTTTTCCCCAGCGACTGGCCAGACACCGGTTTTGCAAACGTTGCTATGGCCGCCACATATACTTTGAGCGTGGATGGGGTCCTGCCCTTATCCAGTAGCTCTTGAAGGAAGGAAAGCACTTCCGAAACCCCGCATTCCACAGGTGAAAAGCTCTTGGCTTGACACCATGCAGAGAAAACAGACCATTTCGAGGAGTAGAGCCGCCTGGTAGACGGAGCTCTAGCCTGCGCGATCATGTTTAACACTCCTTCTGGGAGGCTAGCGGGTACCCGTTGATGGCCCATGCGTGCAGGGACCACAACTCCGGGCGAGGGTGCCAAATCGAGCCCTCCGCCTGAGAGAGGAGGTCTCTCCTCAATGGTACAGGCCATGGGGCAGTGCTGGTCAGCTGCATCAGGGCAGGGAACCACGTCTGGTTTGTCCAGAGCGGAGCTACGAGCAGCACTGGGCATCCGTTCTCCCTGATTCGTAGGCAGGAGCGAGACAGGAGGAAAAGCATATAGGGGGCAGCGGGGCCAAACATGAGCCAGCGCGTCCTTGCTTTTCGAGAAAAACTCCGGGCAATGAGCGTTTTCGTGGGACGCTAATAGGTCCACCTGTGCTCTGCCGAACGTTTTCCACAGCAGCTGGACCGTCTGCGGGTGCAGCGACCATTCCCCTGCTGGAACATTGTTCCTGGACAGTCTGTCTGGTCCCACATTCAGGTGACCAGGCACGTGCGCTGCTCTCAGTGAGAGCAGGTTGTGCTGAGCCCAGACCAGGAGGCGTTCCGTCAGCCTGTGAAGGTTTCGTGACCTGACGCCGCCCTGGCGATTTATGTATGCCACCACTGACATGTTGTCCGACCGGACCAAGATGTGGTGGCCTGTTACTTGGGGACAAAAACGCTGTAGCGCTTTGTCGACTGCTATCATCTCCAAGCAGTTTATGTGAAGGAGCTTTTCCCGTTCTGACCACAGGCCAGCTAGCGGTCTGCCCTCGAGCAGCGCTCCCCACCCCGAGTGGAGGCGTCCGTAGACACCACCTCCACACTCGAAGCGGCCCCAGACTCACACCTGACTGATACCAGTCGGTTATTTTCCAGGGTTCCAGAGCTGAAACACACTGAAGGTCGACCCTGAGGCGAAACAGACCCGCTGTCCATGCCCTGGGTGGAACCCGCGCTTTCAGCCACATCTGCAGTGGGCGCATGCGGAGCAAGCCCAACTGGAGTACAGAGGCTGCTGAGGCCATCAGCCCCAGCATTTTCTGAAACCTTTTGAGCGGAACTATCGCGCCGTGGTGGAAGGATTTCGCGCCGCGCTGAATATTTAGCCCGCGCTCTGGTGACAGGCATGCTGTCATGGACAGCGAGTCCAACACGGTTCCCAGAAAGGAAATTTTCTGACTGGGAGACAGTGAGCTCTTCGCCCAATTGACTGTGAGGCCCAGCTCCTCGAGGTGCTCGAGTAATGCGGCCCTGTGTTCTATGAGCTCAGATCGTGATCGAGCTAGAATCAGCCAATCGTCCAAGTAGTTCAGGACTCGCATGCCCTGAAGTCTCAGGGGTGCGAGCGCCGCGTCCATGCACTTCGTGAATGTACGAGGTGCTAGGGACAGGCCGAACGGCAGGACTGTGTATTGATATGCCTGGCCCTCGAAAGCGAATCTCAAGAATCGCCTGTGATGGGACGCTATTTGTATTTGGAAATAGGCGTCTTTCAGATCTATTGACATAAACCAGTCCCCGTGGCGCACTTGCGCGAGGATTTTCCTGGTCGTAAGCATTCTGAACTGGCGCTTCACAAGCGCTCTGTTCAGCTGTCGCAGATCTAAAATGGGTCTGAGACCTCCATCTTTTTTCGGTACCGGAAAATATCTGCTGTGTAGGCTCCCTTTGCTCTGAGCTTGAGATAAAGGTTCTATAGCACCTTTGCTCAGTAGTTTCGCTATCTCGGCTCGAAGTAGATGAGATACTTCGTTTTCCACCGTCGTCTCGACGCGCGCCGTATAACGGTGGGGACGTCGAGCGAACTGTAGCGAATAGCCTCTTTTTATAGTGTTCAGCACCCATTCTGATACCCCAGGAAGCTGTGCCCACACTTTCGCGTGAATAGCTAGGGGTAGAATGAGATCTGGGCTCTGGCCGAGACATAGTGACGGCAAGAGAGCTCCGGCGTGCTGTAACGCAGACACTGTGTTTACAGTGTGTGAGGCGGGGGCGCGCCGATCGCGGCGGGCAGCCAGGCCCCGCTCAAAACCCTTATAGCAGTTTGCTGAGGGAGAGAGAGCGGGGCGAGCCCCGTGGGGCTTAACATGTCTGTGAGTGAATGTGGGCCGTGGTACCAGCTTGTTTACTGCAAAATACACTGGAACAGTCGCATTTTCTGGAACTGAACGAGCGAAAAGTTTTGGGTGGAAGTCTGGCGGCGAGACTAAATTTTTATCTGCTGCGAGAGCCGGGATCGAACACGGGTCTCTCGCGTGAAAGCTTAGGGTTCCGCCACTGGGCCACAGGGAGAACTACAGTAGCGCAAGCAGATAAGAGAGTGTCATCACAGTTTTGTGTGTGTCGGCGTTTGTATGCAGGTGTGCGTGTCATACAACAGGCTCATTGCTGCAATAATGACATTTTCAGCCGCTCAAACTAGGAGCTGAGAAATGTTTAAGAAATGGAGATTAGTCCGGCCTCGGCGGGGACTAAAAAACACTCTTTTCTCATTTGCCGGTGACGCACGCCCATTGGGGGGCGGGGTAGATTTCTTATAACGTAAAGAAAGCTAGCCGCGGTTTTAGGGCTCGCGGTCTTGATGCTGGCCCGTTTCCTTGACGACTCGCGGACAGAAGGCGGAGGTCCACAGAGCTCGCCTGTTGCGCGGCGGTTGCGCGGGCGCCTCCCAATCGAGGCCGATGCTTTCCACGGCCTGAGAGAGCAGACGCATCAGCTCAGTCTCAATGCCGGCTCTCTTACCAGTGGGCTGGCGGGAAACGCTAGCGGAGGGGAGATCTACGGAGCTCGCCCAATCCTCACTATCGGATGCCAGAAGAGAACACGCCTCGGTGGGTTCGTCAAACTCGTGGATGGACGCGGCGGCAGGCGGCGGCCGTTGTCCTTTAGTGAGCGACTCGAGCGAAGCCGGCGAAGCTGGCGGGCAAACCGGTGAGCTTTGGCGGGCTGGAGAAAGCTCGGGAGCGCGCTGGGCGCGGCGCTTCTTGCGGCGCGGCACCACGGCGGGCTGCGGTGAAGGCTCGGGGAATGATGCCAGGCGAGTCCTCAGAGTCACCATGGGCAAATGCTCGCAATGAGGGCATCCGCCGTCAGCGAGCGCGAGAGCCGCGTGATCCTCACCCAGGCAGGAAACACAGATGACGTGCCGGTCTCCATCGCTGAGCGGGGCGCGGCACGAGCCACAGGAAGGCATCTTTAAAAAGACGCAGCTCTTTTTGTGAGAGAAGTGTAAGTCGCGTCAAGTAAGCGAGCAAACACTCTCAACAGAGTAAATACACACAGAGTATGAAAGGATATAGAACGCCGGAAAGCGCAGCAGGTACGGCAGTTGAAGGCGGCGAGGCCAGCGACTCCAGAGCTCGTCCCGCTGAAAGGCTTGCTTCGACGGCGCGGCTTCTCACTCCGGATCCAGCGATGCGCGAATTGCCCCCATTGGTCATTACGTCACGCAGAGTCTCTCTCGATAGGCTGCTGCATTTGCTGCAGAGCAACCAATAGGCGCGCGATCTGTTTCGCCTATGTCTGCTTGCTGCTGCAAAGCGTTTTACATTAATAAAAAATTAAGGATAATTTTTGGCTTCAATATCTCGCGGAAAAGAGTTTTTCCCCTAGCGTAAGCTATTACGCAGTACGAGAGATACTCTCGTAAGAGAACAAGCTCTTTGTTGCTGCTCTGTACACATACTACACACTGATTTCTGTAAAGTTTTTTTGGTAACGCTTCCTTTTACAGTACAGTACTTATGTGTACGTGTACTTACAGTGTACTTACCTAGAAAGTACCGGCTAATATAAGGTAAGTGCATGGGTTAGGGGTAGGTTTAGGGTTAGTACCTAGTTATTACTCAGTAATTATAATTACTATAATAAGTACATAGTAAGTACATGGGTCACAGGACTGTAAAAGGAAGCGTTACAGTTTTCTTTTTTACGGGAGTGCTTTGGTGTGCATAAATGTATTATATTATAGAATTATATGGACTCATATCATTTGGTTATTTAGTGTCCTTTTGGAGTCTCCAAGGGTCCTTTGGGAAAATACAGTTTTGTGAGAATCGCCCTTCAATCTGATTGTTTTCTTTGCTGGATAGAGCAAATGATGACAAAATTAATGTGTTAAACAAGATAAATGGCGTGTGCTTCATTTCACGATAAGTGAGCAATCGTGATTCATCGCAAAACGAAAGTGTGATTTATCCATTTCAAATATGTATCGATTGACAGCACTAATTTATATATTTTGCTATTTTGAATGCAATTCATGAAACATCTTCAAAAAAAAATTCTTTCTTCGTATTCAATTTAGTACATCATTACATCAGAATGATTTTTTACAATTTACTTTCATTCCATTTGAATGTTGCAGAAGAAATCCAGACTCATCAGACCAGGCAACGTTTTTCCAGTCTTCTATTGTCAAATCTTGGTGAGTCAGTGTGATTTGAAGCCTCAGTTTGCTGTCCTCAGCTGACAGGAGTGTCACCGGTGTGCTTTCTGCTGCTGTAGCCCGTGTGCTTCAAGCTTCCAAGTGTTGTGCGTTCAGAGATGCTCTTCTGCAGATCTCGGTTATAACATGTGGTTATTTGAGTTGTCAGGCCATTCTCCTCTGACCTCTGAAATCAACAATGTATTTTCACCCTTAAAACTGTACCTCACTGGATATTTTCTCTTTTTCGGACCATTCTCTGTAAGTCCTGGAGATGGTTGTTTGTAAAAATCCCAGTGGATCAGCAGTTTCTGAAATACCAATCAAACATGCCACATTCAAAGTCACTTAAATTACTTTCTTCCCTATTCTCAGTTTGAACTTCTGCAGATCATCCTGACCATGTGTCAACATGCCAAAATACATTGAATTGCTGTCTTGTGATTGGCTGATCAGATATTTGCATTAACAAGCAGTTGAACAGGTGTATCTAATAAAGTGGGCAGTGAGTGTATTTAATTACATTAGTAGATGTTTTACTAATGACTGATTCTGTTTCGCAGGCTCTTAAAACCATCAACTGGACTTTTTCACCACTTGACTTCCTGAGAGTTTTGCCACAGCGAAGAAACTGCCATTGAGATGAATAGGAATATTATTCCACAGGTATTATAGAATTTCTTAGGCCCTGATCCGATACTAGCATACTATCTTATTGTCATTAAATAACCAATAGAACCTAATAGAGTAGACTTAACAAATTAGTATTACTAGTAGATTTTAAAAGTAGTTCCATTAAATGCAATCAAAATAATACATCAAAGGCCACGTCTTATGACATTCTCTCCACTCCAGTTCCTGCCGTCTTCTCAGATGATCTGTGTGTGTGAGAGTGCATATGGAAAATTTAGCGTGCATGTATGTGTGCGCAGGTCCACTCAGACTTGAGTGAGACCGCAGGTGACAGACTGTCTCATCGCATCATCACTGTGGATGTTACGACCACAGTGGGCCAACCATAAAAAACCTAAAGCGTCGACTCAAGGCCCATGAGCCTTCAAATGGCCACACTATGAAACGCGAGAAGCCCTTTTCCCCACCTCGTTTGAAACGCATCACTCACCCTCTTGTTTTCTCTCGGCAAAAGCATGTAAAGGTTCCTGTAAAGACATCCATGTCTCTTCCTCTTCAGTTGTTTTGCTTCAGGTGTTTTTATCCAACGAAGGAGAAACAGAAAACATTTAAATGAGGGCTGTCAATCATTTGCCAATTTTAATTAAATAAATCACATGAAATGGCATTTAATTAATCAAATTAATTACATATTTCAACGAGAAAAGCACTACAATGAAGATTAAAACGACAGCGAAGTCAATGGGAATATTCAGAATAGCATACTACTCTTACTATTACTGCAGTATATAATGTTTACAGTGCATATTTTCTTTATAGAATACCTACAACATTTGCTAAATATGCAGTATATAACAGCACACTGCAATGTGCTCAGCTTGTCCATCCATTTCCATTGGGATGAAGTAATATCAGTTGCAATTTTAACATATTTTGACTCATTCTTTGATTGCTGTGCCAAAAGTAATTTTTACATTAAATTTTGATTAAAAATAAAAAAATGTAAAAAATTAAAAAATTACCCCCCCCCCCCCCCCCCCCCAAGATGAGAACGGAACTCTACAAAATGTCCCCTCAAAGATGGAAATATACTGAATCCTTGACTTTGAGGACATTTTTTTGGTCATCATGAGGAAAACGGCTTATAAATCATAGTAAGTGATGTTTTTTGAAAATATACAAATGCAGAAAGTTTTCTGGGATGGCTAGGTTTAGGGGTAGGTGATAGAACATACATTTTGTACAGTATCCATAAAACCTGAAAACCCAGTGTGAGTGTGTGTGTGTGTGTGTGTCTGTCTGTCTGTGTTAGAAGGGTCAGTGTGATTGGATTCATGGTATTTCTCACTGCAAGGTCAAAAAAAAAAAAAAAAACGGGGATGTGTGTGTCTGCAAGAACACAAATGCATTGTGAGGGAGTGTCCTTATTCTCTACGGAGAATTATTCTTTCTTCTCCAGATGTGTGCGTCATATGATTCAAAGCTTTATTAAACAAAATGATCTATTGTTTTCTGAGCCGAGCGATGTATAAACCTCTTCACACAGACACATTAACATGCTTTGCATAGGAAATCACCTTCATGTGCCTGTCTCTCTCTTTCTCTCTGTCACTTTCTCTCTCTCTCAAGTGAGCCTTTGTGGTTCGCATTTTTAATCGCGCACTGGATGAGATTTAGATGTGACGTTTTTATGGAATACACAAGAACAAAGGAAGGATTATGACATTAGATGCAGTTACACAAAGGCAATGCTGCATTATATATGCGGGTATATCTAAAGTGTGTTTTAAAGAGATCCAATGAAACACTGTAGGGGTCTGTCAAGTTCAACATTTAAAATAAATGATGTTTGGGAACATTAAAGAGAGCAAGTTGGAGATTAGTAAAAGGTTTAAAGATGACTGAGAAACAATACGAGAGCAGAAGACAAACCTGAGATGTTATGAGACTGAGATGGAGATCATGTCATTAGAAAATGACCACTAAAAAAATATCTCATGAATAATAATCTCATTCATCCACATCAAGTTAGACATCAAATATAATTTAAACAGTATGATGTTTTTGGTCATATTTTGGAGCTTGACCCAAAATATCACAGTACCAATAATAAAAAAACAAAAAACATTTAATCTCCTTTTGTGTTTAACTGAAGAAAGAAACGTAATTTTTTTAGTGAAATATCCCTTTAAAGAATGCGTTCGAATGCCAAAAGATGTTTGGATCATTGTTAGAGAGGTAAGCTCAGATGACACAATGACAATTTGGCCATTACTGAGATTCTCATCTCAAATGACCTCTATCCGTTAATTGTTTTAATGCTTCATCAACCAACCACATTAAGGTTGTGATTTATCCATACATAAGTTAGCCATATGTCTATGGGGCGTGTGTGTCTCCATTATAGTGTGTGGTTTCACCATTCAGTCTGCCATCCATTGTAATGACACTTATGAAGGTCACAGGAAGGGCTTCTGAATGTGTGTGTGTGTATGTGTGTGTGTGTGTGCGTGTGTGAGCGAGAGATAAATATTAACAGCTCCACCGTTCTTTCTGCACTGTCCAATAAAAACCCTTGAGACAGAGTAACATCTGTCATGAAGAGAGAGAGTGGCGACATGAGAATGACAAAAGCCTTCTATGTCCACACACACACACACACACACACACACACCTGATATCTGCATCAACATTTGACCGAACCGCCCTAAACATTACTAGACTTTCACTATTTGGAATGCGATTGAGTTAAATCTGGAGTGTTTGTAATGATTAATTTCTAACGCTGCCTGAGAGGTTTTGGTAATGAACTCAGGCGGTGTTTTCTCCTATATTGATCGACTATATTTAAACCCGATTCCCTCGTACAGAAACACCTGGAGGGAAAGGTTCACCCGCTGCGTCAGCTTCATCTGTGTCCCCATCCATCTCGACTACACGGTTTCATTATCCACCGATTCACACCGCTGAGCATAAACATCTCCGTGAGGAGTTTGCCAACCCGACAGCTTCGTTCTTTTAAAAGTTGAAGAGTTTTGTCAGGTGAAGGAGTTAGAGGGCGCGTGATTGGTCAAGGTTTTTGGAAAGCGAGCATGTGATTGGTCGAATTGTCACAATTGTGCAGTAGTTCAATTTAGGGATATTTTTTAGTCACATTTTGGAACTATTCGTTCAATTCCAGCGGCTGTTTATATGTTGGTAAATTCTGTAAATTAACCTGTTAAAGGTACAATATGTAAGAATTTTTCACCACAAGAGGGCGCAGTTACCAACAATAACAAAGGCGAAGCTTGGTGACGCTATGAGGGAGAGTTGAACGATGGGAGATGTCGTTTTCACCATCCAGAGATGTTATGGAATTAATGAATCATGATCACGGATGAGGTCATTTATTTATTTTTGTATTACCTGTACGTCTGATCGCAATATTGTATGTCACCATAATGAATTAACTGCAAGGAACGCGACATGTTGTGCTATATACAGCTATTTGTCAAATGATTTGTTGGGTTAATGCTGCACTGTTTTACGTGTTTATGGTTAATGCCGTGTTGTTTTACATGTTCAAACCAATCGTACTCGAAGTAAATTTAAACGAACATTTGCAAGTAATGGCTAAATATTGTTTAACAACACATATCCGATTGTATTTAATTTCACTGCCATAATCTCGGTCAAAACACAAGTGATAAAAAGCATTACCAAAGTACAAAGAGCAATATAAATGTGAATTTTCATCAGCATAACGATCACTTGATAGTTTTTGAGGTGAATCAATATATGCATAATGATTGATCTGTCACGTCATATAGGCGTATGTATCTCGCATTGTTTATAAGTGATATTATTGACAGTTTGCATGTGTTGCAAGGAAACACACACTTTTGTTTTATGTACATTTGCTCACCTGTTTAATAAAATATATGCAAGAGCGGTGTTGCTCCAAATTAGTCACGGACGTGGAGCTCTCGGCATCTCAAAAACGCCACGCTGATATTGATCCTCATTTTAGTTCTCCTTTTTTGTCCCAAAGTCTGCTTACCATGGTCCATAATGTTTGAACAAAACAACAACAGCGCGCAGCTAAACGTTACGCTCTACACAGTTGTCCACGTCTGTCGCCATGGTTACATCATGGCTATGGCAGTACGAGCGGAAACCGAGGAAAGCGCGGATATTGCGTCATTGACAGGCGACATTTTTTTTCCGGGACGGCCACTTATTTAAAATTGGAATTTCTCTGAATTAAAAAATCTTTGGAGACTTTTGGGATATTGTCAGTACACAACTGCAGGAAATATATCACACTGTGCAAGTGATTTTTGGATATTTTATTACAAAATTCCTACATATTGTACCTTTAATTGGAAAACTGTAAGTTTTACTAGACAGGTGAGCAACTGTTTGGATACATTCATCGACAGAAAACGAATCATTGTTATACAGCTCAACACATTTAGTGTTTTTCTTTAAATTTCATTTTCTTGATTTACCGCGAGTACCATATTTACCATGCCTACTATCGATCTAACTGTGCAGTGTGCAACAAGTGTCTCTTATAGTAGCTGCTGAGCGAACGCACATAGTAGCATTATGACAACTTTCAACACACTGAAATGTATCGAATATGATAAAACAGCGCTGCGTTACCCCACATACGGATGACCGTAAAGAAGCGGAAGCGGCGCTTGCGGCGTAATAAAAGCTCCACTGCTCTCGAGCCGTGTGTCGTGCTTGTCTCTCATTAGTAATCGCTCCAGCGGCCTCGGTCCACTCCAAAATATTGAATACATTACAGGTCATCAGTGAATATGATTTTTGCTCAAGTCCCGTCGTATTCTCCACCGGCTGTAGAGGTGAAGACGACAACTCCCATGATTCCGCGAAATCAAGGCTTCATCAAGCTTCACCTTTGTTTTAAATAAACGACCTCTAGTGGTGAAAAATTTCATAGTGTGCCTTTAAACCATTCTTTCAGCTTTCACTGTACTATACGGTAAGGTAACACATAATATAGTAAAGCGTCTTTGGTGTTTCCATGGTTACTACAAAATAAAACCGGAAATCGAGGGTAAAGCGGATAGATGTCATTGATAAGCGACACACGGACCGTGTCCTGGTTAAAACTGCTTATTTATCTGGATTTAAAAATTTGGGATAATGTAAGTGCACAAATCAACAAAATATATAACATTGTTCTAGTGGTTTTTGGACATTTCGATCCAAAAATCTTACATAGTGTGCCTTTAACTCTGACTTGTATGTAATTTTACTGTAAAATACTGTTAAATTACGGGGTTTTTTAAACTAAAAACTAAATGACCATATCATTTACAGTGAAAAACAGTAAAAGTCCCTGCATATCACATACGAATATATTTTATTATTCAAAATTTTCGAATAGTAATTTAGCCTTTCTATATTACTTGTATTATCATGGTGGTAGATTGTTAATAGATTTATAAGTAGATTTAATAGTAAAATGCCATTCATGTTCTACCATTTGTTGTACCCGGATACTGTACCAAGTTTTTTTTTTTTTTTTTTTGAGAGTAAAGGAGAAGATGCCAGGCTCACAGTTACACATACACAAACACACACAACCTATTTGCATCTGTCTGACATTATCATCAATAGCAGTTTACTTAAATTGACACATATTCAAATGGGATTTAAACCCATGACCTTGGTGTTGCTAACAGCAGTTTGAGCATCAGAACTATTATTCATACTAATTGTAAATGGTTGTCCATCCATTCAAGTAAATTTTCATTCAGACTCGATGATACACTCCCCGAGTTTGGAAAACAAGTTTGACACTGACCAAATGAATGAAACAAACTGACTCGGTCTGCACCAGCTCTCGCAGAGACCTCAGGGAAATGAACTGATCTGAGCAAACAATATTACGACACATTAGGATTCTAATCAAACGCAGGAAGATAGAGGTCAATTGGTAAGGGTGTTCAGAAACACAAACACACACGCAGAGATGCAACAGGGACTGCGACAAAAGACTCACTCCTGTTTCAGAGCATACGCAGATGCAGTGCGGTGTGAGCGGACTCTAAATTCAATGTGAAGTTCTTGTTTTTTTTTTAGAAACATTCAAATTTGATTTGAACGGTTGTTCAACACTGACCCTGCATGTGTGCATAATTGTTTATTTTGATAAATTCAGCTAAGGTTGTGAGGGAGTGTTTGAGCTCATGTTTGAGCGATTTGTTAAGTACTGGTGATGTCTTTGTGGATCAAATGTTTTTTTTTTCCAAAAACGAACAGAGAGAAAGAGAAAGAACTTAAGAGTGAAAAACAAATACAACAGACTTTAATTGACTTTACTTCCTTTGTGTTTGGGGTCCCAGAGCCCCAGTGCTGTAGGTGTACAAATAATAGGAGTAACTTTGAAATTATCCAATTATTTTTCCTGTAGATTCTTTTTATATATTTTGGTCTAGTCCAAACCCAGTAGATGGATATTAAGTTCAAATCCCTCCATTTCATGAAGACTTTGTTTAACAAACTCAATAAGGCACTGTTTATAAGAAATGCACAAATATTAGGCACTATATGAAAAAAACCTGCATGGTTCATATACAGCAACCATATATCTTTCTTACTTAAATTGGACAGAATTACCTTATGTGTTTCATGTAAGACCAATACATGTCCTATACAAAATCAGACAGAATCAAAAGTTTTGGGTCGGTAAGATTTTCAAAAGTTTTTTATAGAAGTATCTTCTGCTCACCAAGGCTGCATTTATTTGGGAAGAAAATCATTACAAATAGTAATGTAGTGACATATTATAACAATTTAAAATATCTGTTTTATATGTTAATTCTTTTTTAACTGTAATTTTATTCCTGTCATTAAAGCTGAATTTTCAGCATCATTACTATAGTCTTCAGTGTCACATGATCCTTCAGAAATCATTCTAATATGATGCTTGGTTCTGACATTTGACATTTCTTATTATTATCAATTTTGAAAACAGTTGTGCTGCTTAATTTTTTGGCGGAAACCATGATAATAGAATCCATTTGTAGCTTTTTAAATGTCGTCACTTTGGATCAATTTAATGTGCCCTTGTTGAATAAAAATATTAAGATTTCTCAAAAAACAGAAATCAACAACAAATTTTGAACAGTAGTGTATATTACTGTTTCATATATGAGTTTACACTACAAATGTGATCTACCTGGCTCTGAATGTGCTTTGAGGGTCCAGTGTGCTGCATCTCTGTGTGTATGTGGGTGAAAGATAACCATCAGAGTGAAAGGCTGTTGCAGGAGTCGTGAAGCCAGCCGACAGACAGCAAGACGTATCGCCACAATCATCAACACCGTCACCTATGATTCAGTAGCTCAATATAGCAGGAACTCAAGTCTACCCACACCACAGTCTGAGAAACATTCACATAATGAACATTGTATCTGTATAGAAAGCCACATGTAAAGCTTGTATAAGACTTTAAAGTTTTTTTTTAGGTAACAGTGATTTATATTAAACCGTAACAGATAATGTTTTGTTGTTTTTTGTATATAATTCATGTTCAAAACATTATATTCTTTCAAACTTTATCTGGGGCCAGTTGCATAAACTGCTAAGACTGGTTTGACAAGTAGTTAACTTTTTTTTTCTTTAAGACTGTTCATATAAGTCAGTTACATAAAACGTAGATTAGTCTAAATTGATCATGAAAACGTCTCGGTTACGTCTTCTGACTCACGTCATAGTCAGAAGTGATTCTGACGAATGGGGATCGCTTGCAAGAGCCTATTTTGAGTGAAACTAAATGAGCCAATGCACATTGGCATGCGATAATTGCACCAGCTGCTGTGCATCGTGGCGCGAGCATATAATGAGCAGCCGATGCCTCGCATCCTTGTTTTTCTGCCGAGGAGCCGGACCTGTGACTCGGCCGTACAGCGGAAGCTCAGCAACTGCGGCAAGGGGACTCACGTCTCCGTTCCCTCCTCGGGAACGAGGGTTAGCACACGTAACCGAGACGTTGCCATTCGTCAGCTCACTATAACGTGAGTCAGAAGTGATTCTGACGAATGGGGATATCTACCAAAACGTCATGGCTACTGGCCCTTCCAGCGCTCCGCGTGAGCCTCCTGGCCTGACCGCAATGTTTGGGCAGAAAGTAGGAGCTCTAAGCAGAGAAGGTCAGTCACTGCTGTTCCCCAAGACCCACTTAGTGTGACTTATTGGATAACGCTGGGAAAGCGTGCCCTTGGAAAGGGGAACGCTGCGGAAGCCACGTCCTACCCGGAAGGGAGGCACTGTGACGGTTACACATATGAACTAGCCAAGCAGGGTAGTACGACATGTGGCAGTCCCTGGGGTGGTTACAGCCTAATTCTAGGGGGTAAAGAACACCAGCAGAGACAAAGGGAAAGAGGGAAAGACACGGGCTCGTCCGCAGAGGAGCTGATAGTGGAGGAATACACATATGGGGTCGCCACAGGGACCGCTACATATGGACACCCAGCCTAACACAGGTTCCACAATGCAAACGAGTTTTATGCCTGGCGTCAGATGCTCCGCAACATCTGACTGCCGCAGGGGTGACAGAGGAACTCACAGGGTTGGCCATTTCTGAGGAACACTACTGGAGCAAATAGACGCACGTATGGGGGCGGGAGTGGCGTTGCAAGCCGACACTAAGAACGGGTCCCTCGCATTACTGGCCACTGGGGGCGAGTATATGGGAAGATACCGGCTCTACACGGAGGCTAAGAATCTAGCAAACGTGTTAAGTGTCGCCCAGCCCGCAGCTCTGCAATATCTGTCAGCGAGGCGCCTTGAGTCACCGACCTGGAGGAAGCAACACTTCTAGTTGAGTGTGCTCGCAACCCGAACGGACAATGCACGCCTTGGGTTACGTAAGCCAAGGCGATGCCATCCACTATCCAGTGGGCCATTTTCTGCTTGGAGACAGCCTTTCCTTTCTGCTGGCCTCCATAACAGACGAAGAGCTGATCTGAGGTCCTGAAGCTTTGCGTTCTGTCCACGTAAAACCGCAAAGAGCGGACGGGACAGAGAAAAGCTAGGGCTGGGACTGCCTCCTCCAAAGGCAGCGCTTGCAGGTTCACTATCTGGTGTCTGAAGGGAGTGGTAGGAACCTTGGGCACATATCCAAGCAGGGGTCTTGTGTCTTGTTAAATACTGCTCTTATTATTTAGAGTGCTGTCACTTTTAAAGTACCGGTACCAATACAAGTTCATATCATACCGTTTTTAATAGCAAGGTATCGCGATACCTTTCTAGTACCGGTATATCATGCAACACTAGTGACGTGCACCCGCTACGTGCCGCTCTGCCACGCCCATCTCCGCGCTGTCAGCCGGCAGCACGCTGAGCGGCTCAAGCCTTTACGAGAAAGGGGATACAAACAACGTGCCGACGTGGTCATGCTCTCGTGAGCATGACACAAACAGGACGGTAGTGCAAGCCTGATGTGAGCACTCACATTCTCATTGAAGTCGCAACATTCTGAGCTGTGAAAACAGCTGTTTTGCTCTTTGTGAGATCGCGGCCAGCGCTGTCTGCGCTGTAACACCAACACCAGCTTGAAGAGGCGTTCTCCTGAAGAAGCAGACTCGTCTTTTGAAGTTAAAACACTCTCAGATAAGATTGCAGAGCAGGAACAGCATTCACCGTCTGGCTCCGAAGTGAAGACAAGGATGCGAGGTACCGCGATGCACAGCAGCTGGTGCAATTATCGCATGCCAATGTGCATTGGCTTGTTTAGTTTCACTCAAAGTAGATAGGCTCTCGCAAGCGATCCCCATTCATCAGAATTACTGCTGACTCACGTCATAGTGAGCTGATGAAGGGGAACTGATTGCTAGTTGGTCATGCTAGTTCTTCTTAAAGGGTTTATGACATGAGAAATCAAATTTACCTTGATCTTTTGACAATTAAGAGGTTTTTGTACCAATTACAAAACATCCTCATCATTATAAACAAAGCATTCATTCTCCAACCCTCAACACTCGAGCTCCAAAAATAACTCGTTTTGATATTGTGTGATCTGTAACATTCTCCAACCCTCAACCTCCAAAAATAACTCATTTTGATATTGTGTGATCTGTGACATCACATGGGCAGCCTCCAGACTAATAAATAAAATAAAAAGACCAGAGCAAGACATCGACGAATACATCATCGCATCATAGGCCCCGCCCACTGGCATTCATTAGCTTAACGGCTGACATTTGCACACACATCGGATGTGTCGCGTCAAAAGCAAACAGAACCCATTATAATCACTGACGCTGTCTACACCGGATACAGTATACAGATGCACACTTACTTTCTGACATTCTCCACAAACTTGAGTCTGTCAACAGCAGGACAAATGGAAGAGTAAATGGAAGCATAAAGAAACGTTCGCTTTGATACGTCCTGTTTTTAACAGCTCATGCGCTCATTTCTTTAGAGACTTCAGAAGGATCTCAGCATCAGGAACAACAAGCTGATTGTTTATTGGCGTCATGGATCGCGTCGAAGGATGATATGTTTGTTCGGAGAATTTGCTAATTGTTTTGTAAACGAGTTACAGTGTAATGGAGAGTTCACAAAGAAAAGAGTCAGCTGTTTCAGATCAGTCAGCAGCTGCATCACAAACCGTAAGTAAAAGAATTCACAATGCTTTGACTGTAAATTAAGTTTTTTGCCTTTTTAGAAGCTACAATAACCTAAACTAAGACATAAAAACCTTTCAGTATATTTCAAAATTACAACACAACTGTGCAGTCATTTCCACCAAACAAATCATTTCCCCCTTTAACAAGGAGACAAAAGTTTGAAATGAAATAAAAAAAAATCAAGGTAAACATTAAGCAGTAATTATGCATATTATATATTAAGTGTGAAAATATTATTTAATTGTGTGTACTGTATTTAGGATACATCAAATGCTACGCTAGCTATGAAATTAACCTTAAAAGAAACAAAGAAGTAGGGGATTATAATCCAATACATGTTTAAAATGTAATTTCCATCAAAAATACTAATCACACACTAAAAGACATTTGAGATGTGGCGGAAATTACATTTACAGACAAAAATGACTGAATGAATTCTCCTATGAAAGTCTGTAGCCACGGCAAGTTTATTTATAGCACATAGTGATAAAAGAATAATCATAAAGGTACATAAGACACAATAGATAAAAATGAAAAGAAACACAATTTCATTTAAAATGTATTAAAGTGTACACGGCTGGACAATGTAAGTGGGCAAAATGAATAAACTACAGAGAGTGTGAAAGTGTTTATTCAGAGTTTTTTTTTTTCTAAAGTCCACAGAGCCCAAAATACCCACGGTGAAAGAAACACCCATACATCAACAACAAATTACAGTAGGCAACAGTTTGTATAATTTGCATTTATGATGCATATAGCGGGGGATGATCTGCAGTCGGTTGTGAGGGTCGGCAGAGGTCATGCGCTCTTTCTCAGTGACTAATGACTTAAATTTCAGTCTGTTTCTCACACACAACTACTGCATGAGTCATGTCGACTGCTTTGAAGAAACTTTTATGGTGCTGTTTTTAGTCGTTTTGGACCTTAGCTTGAGACCCTGCTCACTTACACTGTTTTTGAAAGTACACTCCTATGCTCCCCAAGGCTGCATTTATTTGATTAAAAATACAGTAATATTGGGAAATATTTTGTGCAACTGTTTTCTATTGGAATATATTTTAAAATGTAATTTATTCCTATAATATCAAAGTTGAATTTTTAGCATCATTACGCCAGTCTTCAGTGACACATGATCCTTCAGAAATCATTCTAATGATGATTTGATGCTCAAGAAACATTTATGATTGTTATCAATGTTAAAAACAGTGCTACTTTATATTTGTGTGGAAATAGTGATACATTTGTTTCAGGATTCCATGAACTACAAGTATTAAAATCAGAAAGACCAGCATTAATTGAAATGTATAACTTTTTGTAACATTATAAATGTCTTTCTAGTCACTTTTGATAAACATAACACATCCCTTCCTATTGGACATGGACATGAGGGCAAGTGCATTTTTCAATTTTTGCCTGAACTATTTCTTTAAGTGTGTATGAGAGCGTAAGATACCATCAGAGCGAAAGGACGTTAGATGAAGCCAGCAGACAGACAGAAAGATATATCACCACAATCATCATCACCGTGACGGTGATTCTGCAGCTCAAATGTAACCCACACTCACATAATGAACACAGAATATAGATATATAGATAGATATACAGTACATGAACCTGAAAAGAGCAACAGACGATCAATATGGCACATTGAGCCATTAATAATTGAGTGTTGCAGAGAGAGAGACGCTGTCAAACACTCCCTGTCGCACCTTGCATTACATTAATTCAAACATTCTTACAAGTGGATATTTTCAATAAAAGTGCGGAAGAGAGCAGAAAAAAGACTGTAATCTCATTTCTGTTTCAGAGCGACAGGGAGTCAATCTTGCCGTTTTGAATAAAAGGGGGGAAAACTGAAAAGCTATTCATGAATAAATCAAGGCAAACTGGTAATGTGTCAATTTACAACTACTGCCTCTCTCTCTCTCTCTCTCTCTCTCTCTCTCTCTCTCTCTCTCTCTCTCTCTCTCTCTCTCTAGCCCCTTTCACACAGAGATTCCGGAAAATACACAGATAATTTGTCCCGGGATCGTTTGATTTTGGTTAATTCACACTGCCAGTGATTTCCGGAATCTGTGAGTGCGTTCACACACATCCCGTAAAGACACGTGGCGACAGGATGTGACGTGTAACGTACGGGTCGAAAACATGTTCACTAATGCATCGCGTACCGACCCCTTACGGCATTGGTTCTGGCTTTTGTTCACACAGGGCGCGTTCCGGGACTGATCCTGGCAATGTTACTAGGTCCCCATCCCGGCATCAATCCAGGGATGTGTTTGCATTCACACAGAAGGCACTCTAGCAATTTTACGGCAATTTCCCGGGATCAACGCGCTGTGTGAAAGGGGCTTCTGTGTGTGTGTGTGTGTGTGTGCAAACCAGTCCAACAGTTCTCCGTTTTCCTCCTTTTTATTTATTTTCCTAAGCTGCGCACAGAAATGTGAGCTATGAAATGGAAAATGATCTATGACGGTGTTCGGAGTCGAGACGCGCAGAGAGTGAGTTTAGAATTTTAAGTCACCTTTATGAAGAGGGGATTGAAGACACCTTCACACAGTGCTTCGCTTCGGAAAAGTGCAGTTAAATGATCTATGACAACGTTCAGGCTCAGAGAGAAATCTTTCATTTGCTTTTTTCCCTTCAGCTTCACATATGTTTGGCGAGAACGTGGATTTCTTTCTGTTTGTTTGTTTGATGTGATTTGTTAGGATTCGTTAGAGACGCGAACTAATCAGCGAGAGCTGATGTATGTCGCCCCACCATATGCCTCGTGTGTCGTTGCCAGTGCCCTGTCTAGATTAGAAATATCCTGACCAATTTAAGCTCTATTAATAACCAGGACTGTGTGTTTCCACAAATATTAGAATCTTTAAAGGGATCACGTGTGAAAATATATATATATTTTCTTTCTCTGGAGTTCACATTTGGTTTATTGGCCAAAAATAAAAGTCACAATTTATTTCCCCATGATGTCCTTTGGATTTAAACAATCGGTTCTTGCAATTCTTGCGATCTCTTACAGATTTCTTGCACGATACAGGTTGACTGTCAGGTACAGTAGAGTTGTGCCTCATCCTTCAATAACAGCCTCTTTGCAAAGCCTGCATTAAATTGCATCAGGTTAAAAAGGATAGTTCAGCCAACAAATCACAATCCTGTTGTCATTTATCGCATCCTCATGTTGTTCCAAACATGTATGACTTTTTTTCTCCTGCAGAACTCCCACCAAAGAAAATACTGTGAGTCCTACAGGTTTGGAACAACATGAGGATGAATAAATGGCGACAGGATTGTCATTGTTGGGTAAAGTATCCATCAAAAAATAAATACCAAGTTTTGTTATGTTCAACACTGCTCATTTTATTGTTTAATTTAGTTATGTCGATGGCATGCTGGAAGTACGGAAAGCAGCAAACATAACACAAGCACAAGCAAACAAAACATGGCAGACAATCCAACACTTTTTGGACTTTAGCTACATCTCAAAAAATGGCAACTTACAATATTACAATTCAATTCTCATTTATTTGTATTGCGCTGTAATGTATCATTTCAATTCAGCTTTACAGAAATCACATGTGTCTACATTGCAATTTTGAGTGATCTGTTATCAGAGGTGACTGTGCAGAAATGTTCATATTTCATAAAAGTACAGTTATAAGATAATACAAATCATGCAGTTAGAGAACATCATGTATTAATTTTAGGAAGAAACAAGGAGCTCATTAAAGCAATTATTACAAGTTGTGAGCATAATGATTACAGTGAAATCAGTTTTACATACTGAATATTCAGATCAGCCGTGCTCTGGTTTGATCCCAGCTGCAAAGCATGCTGGGTAATCATTGCATCACTGTGAATGAGTGAGCTGAATCACCAGCGAATAGGCTGATTATTAACGGCAGCTTGTATGTTAATGTTCTCATGCACTTGAAATGACAACTGCAATTTTTATTATATGACCCATTTAACACACAACTGAGTTGTCAGAAATAGGCTACTGGTATGATTTTTTTCCTTTTTTTTTTGTGGTAAATTTGAGAAAATTAAACAATCTCTCATTTAGGGTCATGAACATGCCTGGAAAGTTTCGACACAGTCTGAATGCGTGTACAAAATTTTGACCCGCAATTTCATGGATAACAGCAATTGCCCAAAATGAAAATAAAAAAAAGTAATGTACTGTATCTTTTCATTTCAGTTTCTCAACTACCCTGTGAGGGTATTTACATTTATGCATTTGGCAGACACTTTTATCCAAAGAAATGTACACCGCGTTGAAGTTGAATTTCTCTGGGAAAAAACAGGGAGGAGAATGTTCAAACGGTCTATCTAATCATCTCGAGAGGAGGTATGAATACACAGCCGTCTCACCTATAGTTACCTCGACAGTTTTCTGCATCCCTCCGCCACCCCGTTCCTCACTCTCGGCCGGCAATACGGGGGAGTAGCTACTTTAGGTTTGGGATAAATTCAGAGGTCGGAGTCCTCGATCCCCTCGGACAGCACGCCAAATACGCTTATTTTACTCGTTTACTCGATCATTTGAAGTGTGAACTTGTAAAAACAACTACCATTTGTAATCGGACTTTATTTGCTGTTTTATTTATTTCCAAAGTTTTATTTTTGGTGTTTTTGCCTTTTTATAATGATAAGACAGTGAGTAGGGAAGCGAAGAGGGAGAGAGAAAGGGGAGAAAGGCCCAAGAGCCGGAGCCCACAAGACTATCATCATTTTGCCTGTGCATAAATTAACCTTTATGTCATCGCAGCACCCAAGGCTCTATTGCCTCAAGTGTACAGTGTCTTTGGGCGGATTGCTGTGGCAGATTGCCAGCTTCAGATTTTTTAGGATTGTCTGTGATTTGGTCTTAGTGACTCAGGAGGCCTCTTGACTATACCCATAACTTTTCACAGATTTAGGAGCTGATTTTAGAACTAAAATGATTTGTGAAATTCTCTTTTTGAGGCAAAATGTAGAAGTCCTAAAAAACATGCCCATTATTTTTAAGTGTTTCTCCTGGAGCTACTTTTAGCCTTAAGATTTTTTTTTTGTTGAATACGGCCCCTGATATGCAACAGATTAGCATAGCCAGACTATAAAATAAATCGATAATTTGAAATAATAAAACTGTGGACACCTACATCACTTTTTCTAGGCAGAATATTTGGTTAAATAGTGCGTTTTGAACAAATGAACAAACACTCATTAAGTAAAGCTGACAATACTCATTTTTAGTAGATACTACTCAGTTAAATTAAGTTAAGAAAATAAGTTACACATGCGTTTTTAAGTAATGTGAACAAAGGTAGATTGAGTGAAACTTGTGAAAGTTCTTTTTTCTTTAAGTGTAGATGCTGAAATGTTGGGTTTTTACCTTAAGGTGAATTTATTCAACACAATCTGTTGCTTGGTTCATTGCTAATGTGGCAATAAGACAAGATTGATTTATGCAGCTCACCCCTAATAACTTACTCCGACTACGCCACCCTGGGGGGCGCCAGGGAAATGACTCCCCAGAAAGACACACAGGTAAGTGCTACCAGTTGGACAGATAGATAACTGGAGACGTGAGGGGCAATACAAAAATACTTTATTAAAAATTGATCCACACTCATAAAACTCACACCGTAACAAAATACTTCCTCCGAGCCAAGGTTGGCGGGAACAGGGCAGGCCGGCTGCAATTCCAGAGGTGGTCCAAACCCACCTCAACTCACAGCAAATCAAACCAGCACACCCACACCATAAGGACGCTTCGTCAGCACCCGAGAAACACCACCAGCCCACGGTGTCGCACACCACTCCAGTGAAGCGGCTAGCCTCCCCCGTTCCACACCAAATCCTCACTGGCTCCTGGAGAGAAAAGAAAGGGACTCGCATTAACAATCACACAAAATAATAAACAAGGGGAAGCTAGAATACAGCCACCCAATATGGCAGCTATAATACGGCGATCCCCGACCGGTACCTTCCGCTGCTAGGGCTGACAATCAGCGACTAGTGGCACCAAACTAACCGGACCGGGGATAAAGGAGAAACAACACTCACAAACTGAAATTATGGGATACAAACATGAGAAATGCCCACCAGTAATCAGGCAAGACCGAATTTCCCACAGAATTTCCCACAAAATAAACCCACAGATAGACAAAACAAAATTCACAAGAAACAATAAAAACCAACACGGCAAAACAAAACAAAGAACAAACTATACATGCAACCAAAACCAAATAACCCTGGTAGGCAGCCAGGCGTTAATCCAGCAACATAAATACACTGATCAAAGTAAACCAATTAAACAAAGGAGACGTTGCCGGGAAGCAAAGCAGCAGCGGCGTCACGTGCAGCATTCCCCACTCTGGCTAGAGAAACCGCGATGATCCATTCTCCATTGACCTTCAATAACGAGACACCAGTGAATCTAAATGTCCCGAACCCCGAATGTGAACAAGGGAGAGGTGACTTACGGTTTAGATTGAATCACGATCAAACGCGGCGCCGTACGGTTACTCACAACCCATGCTGCGGATCCAATTACCAGCCAGCGTTCACCCGCATCTGCCAGCGCGTTCTTACTGCTAAACGTGACATAATAATTACCCCCAACACCCACGCTAGAACTTTGGAAGTATATATCAACATACCTGAAAGTAATTTCATCAGGATCTTAGTACAATGCCATCGCCACCAGCCCGCTATAAATAAACTGAAAATAAAGCACATCACTAAAGTAATCCGTGTATCCACAGCGCCAGAAAGTATGTCAACATACCTTAACGGTGAGCGAGAACCGAAACGCCAGGAAGGGAAGAACCCAGAACTACGAGGACCCGTACCCCCGTCAAAATACGAGTCCTTAAATATTCCGGCCACTTCCATCTTATTGGAGCATCGAAGCCCCGCTCAACAAGGGCCAATCAGCCGGCCAAATCACTTATCCGGCCACATTCTACCCCTCTTTTATTTTTTCGGCGGCCCGACGATAACCCAAAGACCCTCCCCTCGGTCATGGCCTACTAATCCCCTATTCCTGGCCTATGTCCCACGGCCTGAACCAAATAGAGATACTATTAGACGTAGGGGCTGGTATGACGGCAGCACTCAAGCCCCCCTCCTCGATAGCACGTGGTAACCGGTGCGGATTTGAGTGGTGGCCTGCAGTAGTACGACCCGTTCTCCGCAAGGGGACACCCTCTGTACACGGAAGGCTCTCCGGAAGACTATCAGGCCCTGGCATTCCCCCGAACACCAAATTAAGAGCCCCAGAGCCCCCCACTACTGGTGCCCCTTCCCCAGTATCTACAGGTCTACCCTGCGGCGTAGAGGGAGCCGGCGACACTGGAGCCTGAGGCACCCGGCCCTGACTTACCTGAGGCGTCTCCGAACCCAACATCACCAGATCGACCTCCTCAGAGGACACTTCTAAAAGAAGCTCACCTTCCTCCACCACTGGGGGATCTAGGGGAGCTGGGACCGGACCATCCTTCCGGATCTGGGCCTTCAAGGCTGAGCGATGAACGCATTTAACCTTACCCAAGTCTTCCACTGGTGCAATAGTATATACCACCCCACCCTTCATAGGTGCCCTCACGACCTGATACACCACCGGGCTCCACAGGTCCTGAATTTTATGACGACCTCTAGTGCCACACTCACGCAAGTATACTAACTGGCCCTCCCCCAGCGGTGCATCACGGACATGGGCATCATGTTGCGCCTTGCGACGACCAGCTGCAGCATCCAGTCTTCCCCGTGCCCCCTCATAAGCCACCTGAAGCCTAACCTGATGTTCCCTCATCCACTCGTGCACGCTACCAACCCCAACCTCCTGTACTCTGCCCAAGAGAAAGTCCACAGGGAGCCGGGGCTCTTGCCCGAACATTAAAAGGTATGGGGATTCACCTGTCGCCTGATGAGGGGTAGTGTTGTAACAAAACAGCACTTGTGGTAGGCATAATGCCCAGTCGGTTTTCCTGGACAAAGGTAGAGCACGGAGAAGATTGTGCAAGGTCCTATTAAAACGCTCGCACTGCCCATTCCCCGCAGGATGATAAGGGGTAGTACGAGACTTTTCCACCCCATACAATGCGCAAAGCTGCTGTACTAGGGAGGACTCAAAATTTCGGCCCTGGTCAGAGTGGATTCGACTGGGGACACCGAATCTATAAAACCATTCCACCACCAGAACCTGGGCCACTGTTTCAGCCCGTTGATCTCGTGTAGGCACAGCCCAGGTATACTTCGTGAAGACGTCTGTCATAACCAGCACGTTCTCCAGCCCTGACCGAGTCGGCTCTAACACGGTGAAGTCTATGGCCACTATTTCATTAGGCCTAAAAGCCAAAAGATGGCCCATGAAGCTATTAGGATGGAGTTGGGTGTCTTTAGCGGCCTGGCACCGTTCACACTCCTGACACCATTGTGCTACATCCGACGCCAGGCCGGGCCAATAGCAGCGTTGCCGCAACAACTCAACGGTGCGTTCTATCCCTTGGTGCCCATGCTCCTGATGTAGCAGCATCAGCACTTTGTGATGCAATTGTGCTGGTAAAACCACCTGTAGGGACTCTTCTCCCCCATCCGAGCGGAAAATTCGGCAATGCAATACTCCGCCCTGCTCACACAACCGACTCCACTGGCGCAAGAGGGTCACCACCGATTTGGGCAGCTGCTGACGCTCCTCTGCACTAGGAGGAACCCCCCGCCTCCAAAACCTCACCACCTCCCGTATAACGGGGTCCTCCTCCTGCAATGACTGCATGTCTACGGCCAGACCAGGAAGCGCCGTAACGGCTGCCTGAGAGCCCACTTCTGTCTTCTCCAACTGTCCTATGATGGCGGGGAGAGCTGTACCGGGAAGTAACCCCTCCAATTCCATCTGAATGGAGGGGTCCTGCCGGGAGAGAGCATCCGCGTTCCGGTTACTCCTTCCAGAGCGATACTTTAGTTCAAAATCAAAGACCGCTAATTGTGCAGCCCACCGCTGCTCTGTGGCCCTGAGCTTGGCGGTAGTCAGGTGGCTGAGGGGGTTGTTATCGGTGAATACGACACACCTCTGCCCCAGCAGGTATTCTCGGAACTTCTCAGTCATAGCCCATTTAAGCGCCAAAAACTCTAATTTCATGGAGCTGTAATTTGACATGTTTCGCTCCGTGGGCCTAAGACTGCGGCTAGCATAAGCTATGGGACGCACCTTCCCTCCCTGTTCCTGGGACAGCACCGCTCCCAAACCTCCATGGCTAGCATCTACTTCCAAGATAAAAGGAAGGGAGAAGTCAGCATAGGCCAATACCGGGGCAGAGGTGAGCCTAGTCTTCAATTCCTCAAAGCTCACCTGACACTGCTCGGTCCATGCTGCACCAAAACTTAACGCTGCTCGGGCCCTGGGCTTACGACCAGCAAACTCCGCTACCAGCCGGTGCAGGGGAGCCGCCAACTTGGCGAAACCTTCCACAAAACGCCTATAATAACTGGCGAAACCCAGGAACGAACGGAGCTCAGTCACCCCTTTAGGGCACGGCCATTGCTTCACTGCCTCTATCTTGCTTGGGTCTGTCGATACTCCTTTGGCAGAGATTATGTGTCCCAGATAACTTACCTCCTGTTGGAAAAACGCACATTTAGATAATTTGGCCTTCAACCCCTCTCGCTCTAGCCGACTCAGAACCACCTCTAACCGCTCTAGATGTTGTTCCACCGAGGACGAAAACACCACTATATCGTCCAAGTACAAGAGAAGGGACTGACACTGCTGGTCCCCAAACAACCTCTCCATCAACCTCTGAAAGGTGCTTGGGGCATTGCAGAGCCCGAATGGCATACGGTTCCATTCGAAAAGGCCGAAAGGGGTACAAAAGGCGGTTTTGTGTTTATCCCCCTCCGTAACCGGGACCTGGTTGTACCCGCTGGTGAGGTCCATGGTGGAAAACCACCGGGCCCCTGCCAGTGAGTCCAAGGTTTCCTCTATACGCGGCAGAGGGAAAGCATCTTTTCGGGTTTTTATGTTCAGCTGGCGATAGTCTACGCACATACGTAACGTACCATCCTTTTTTTTGCTAACACGATGGGGGAGGCGTAAGGACTACAACTTTCCCTAATAATGCTAGTATCAAGCAGCTGATTTATATGCGTTTTTACCACATCGTACTCCGACGGAGGTACACGCCGGTACCGTTGCCGAACTGGGACCGAATCGGTCAAAGGGATGTCGTGAGAGAGGAGTTGGGTACATCCCAACTCGCCGTCGTACGCAGAGAAAACTGTATGAAACTTTAACAACAGAGACCTCACCTGTTCTTGTTCAGTCGCTGTCAACACAGACAAATCAAAATGCTTGATTTGTTCCTGCACTGAAGGGAGAACGGTGGGAATCTGAAGGTTCACGGACGCCGAAACAGATTTAACTTCCGAGACACCCTGGGGCAGGCTCACGATGAATACCCGGTGCAAAGTGCCCAGAACAGAGTTACGAAAGAGCATTACGTCGGTTTTACCTACGTTGACGACGGGTACGTACACAGTGCCTCGGGTTACCCGCATCAATGCAGATGACGCCAAAAGACCCGCAGGCAAACCAATTTCTGGAGGTTCAAAAAGCACTGCTTCCCCCGCGAAGTGTCCTGAACAAGTGGCGGCCACGATTTTCATGGTGCCGCCCGGAATACGACATGCCCTACGGCCTCGCAACCGTACCTTGCCTATCTGGCCATCTTGCGGGATAGCACTCACCCGACGACAGTGTTGCAATGCCTGAAACACCTGCCTTGAGGCCTCGGACACCGATGGTGCATCAAAAAGGGCCGGACCATGCTGCCCAAAGAGTTCCTGATAGCAACGGCTCAACACATTCATCCCCAAAATACCAGGGACTTGAGCCCCGGTGCCACCAGGAGGATCTCTGACAACCAGCACGCCACACCCTGGAATTACCTGACCACACAACTCCACGTCCAGCTCAACATAGCCCACATACGGTATCAACGACCCGTTGGCCGCTTGTAGCTGCAACCACTGACATGCCCTGAGATGACCCTGGCCACATGGTGCGAACCGTTCTAAAAAACAACTCTCCGTAATGGTAGACACCATGGAGCCAGTATCAATCAAACAGGGCACCCGCACCCCCCCCATACAAACCACGAGGTGAGGACATGAAGCCATCAAACGAGGTAGGGGGCCCAACATCATAGAGTCTTGAGCTTTCCCTACCGAACTGTGACTCTGCTGGGACCTAGTTTTCCGTCGGCCGGGAAGAAGTCTGACCAGCCCTCCTACCAGGATGCGAATCTCGCCGACCTAAGGTAGAAGGGGGAACACGTTCTCCATCACATTCACGGGCGAAATGACCTGGTTGTTGACACCGACGACAGAGTAACGCCTCGGTCAGGGAAGGTCGACGGGCACTCGGAGGAAAACGCATACCTGCAACACTCTGAGTGAGTTGATCTAGCTGTTTCTGCTGTGATTTTAACATCTCCCGCAGCTCACTCAACTCTGACTGAGAATGCCCTTGTACTCCATACTGGATACCGTAGGCCATTGGAACAGACTGACTCCTACCTCTTGCCCCTCCTAGCGTTCCCTCCCGCTCCCACCTAATTGCTTCCCCACGCACTACCAAAAGGCTGGAGGCGGGCTGGTGGCGAACGAACTGCTTCAGCTCCCGGCGGAGGGCACTATCGGCAACATACTCTACAAACTGATCGCGTAACACGATTTCAGCGTTAGGGATGGCATAGGGTGATTGTTGTTTAACCCTCTCCAGGAGGGTCATCAAGCCCAGGGAAAACTCTAAGAGAGATTCCCCATCTTGCTGCCTCCTGGAGAAAAAGGCTTCCTGAAGAGCTACATATGATTGAGAGCAACCGTACAACTCACGCAAAATTGTAATAACCCTATCCGGGTCTCCCCGCTCTTCACTGGGGCGATGTCTAATCTCCTCCCGCGCTTCACCTTCCAAGTGGTCAAAAAGGAAAAATGCTTTATCTATTTTAGACAAATAACGAATCCTCATGCAGGCCTCAGCCTCCTCTACCCACTCGTCAATACTGATGCCGGACTTGCCACTAAATTTCGGGCATCGTCTGTCCCTGGGCACGCAAACCAACCGCTCCGGCATGACAAAACTAGTTTCGACTGGCTGAGGAGGGTCAGGCACTGCTGCAGGGGCAACCACGGGAAAGGAGCTAGGACCAGGCAACTCACCTATCCTCTGCTCTCTTTCATGACGCAAACGTTCATTATCTGCTCTCAACTGCGACACTATTTCTCGCAACTCCCGCATTTCATCCTCCATACTGGTCATAGCTACACTCACCCCACAGATAGAAAAGGGCCACGATAAAGAAGTACCACTTGCCCAAAGGGTCGGGACTCACGCTGCTGCTTTGCTTCTGAAAAAAACAAAAAAAAAAGAGAAAAAACAACCAATATCACATTAAACATCAAATTACCCCCCTCGTCTCTCTTAAATCCCTGCCAGACCCGATAGCTATCCTGCCGACTACGCCAAATGTGGCAATAAGACAAGATTGATTTATGCAGCTCACCCCTAATAACTTACTCCGACTACGCCACCCTGGGGGGCGCCAGGGAAATGACTCCCCAGAAAGACACACAGGTAAGTGCTACCAGTTGGACAGATAGATAACTGGAGACGTGAGGGGCAATACAAAAATACTTTATTAAAAATTGATCCACACTCATAAAACTCACACCGTAACAAAATACTTCCTCCGAGCCAAGGTTGGCGGGAACAGGGCAGGCCGGCTGCAATTCCAGAGGTGGTCCAAACCCACCTCAACTCACAGCAAATCAAACCAGCACACCCACACCATAAGGACGCTTCGTCAGCACCCGAGAAACACCACCAGCCCACGGTGTCGCACACCACTCCAGTGAAGCGGCTAGCCTCCCCCGTTCCACACCAAATCCTCACTGGCTCCTGGAGAGAAAAGAAAGGGACTCGCATTAACAATCACACAAAATAATAAACAAGGGGAAGCTAGAATACAGCCACCCAATATGGCAGCTATAATACGGCGATCCCCGACCGGTACCTTCCGCTGCTAGGGCTGACAATCAGCGACTAGTGGCACCAAACTAACCGGACCGGGGATAAAGGAGAAACAACACTCACAAACTGAAATTATGGGATACAAACATGAGAAATGCCCACCAGTAATCAGGCAAGATCGAATTTCCCACAGAATTTCCCACAAAATAAACCCACAGATAGACAAAACAAAATTCACAAGAAACAATAAAAACCAACACGGCAAAACAAAACAAAGAACAAACTATACATGCAACCAAAACCAAATAACCCTGGTAGGCAGCCAGGCGTTAATCCAGCAACATAAATACACTGATCAAAGTAAACCAATTAAACAAAGGAGACGTTGCCGGGAAGCAAAGCAGCAGCGGCGTCACGTGCAGCATTCCCCACTCTGGCTAGAGAAACCGCGATGATCCATTCTCCATTGACCTTCAATAACGAGACACCAGTGAATCTAAATGTCCCGAACCCCGAATGTGAACAAGGGAGAGGTGACTTACGGTTTACATTGAATCACGATCAAACGCGGCGCCGTACGGTTACTCACAACCCATGCTGCGGATCCAATTACCAGCCAGCGTTCACCCGCATCTGCCAGCGCGTTCTTACTGCTAAACGTGACATAATAATTACCCCCAACACCCACGCTAGAACTTTGGAAGTATATATCAACATACCTGAAAGTAATTTCGTCAGGATCTTAGTACAATGCCATCGCCACCAGCCCGCTATAAATAAACTGAAAATAAAGCACATCACTAAAGTAATCCGTGTATCCACAGCGCCAGAAAGTATGTCAACATACCTTAACGGTGAGCGAGAACCGAAACGCCAGGAAGGGAAGAACCCAGAACTACGAGGACCCGTACCCCCGTCAAAATACGAGTCCTTAAATATTCCGGCCACTTCCATCTTATTGGAGCATCGAAGCCCCGCTCAACAAGGGCCAATCAGCCGGCCAAATCACTTATCCGGCCACACTAAGCAGCTTCTTTCATTTAAGTCAGGATTTGATTGACTACACCAGTCAATAAGATTTTAATGTGGAGCTTTTTGATTAATTTGCCTGAACAGTTTTATCTGTGCCAGGGATAGAAATTAATTTTAGTTTAGCACAGGTCTTTTGCATTATTTTTCATATTCTTTTTAATCATTTTCGGGGGTTGCTTATCAGGATGCCAGAGCTGTGTTCCCCAATAAAAAGTTAATTATTACGTGAAGGTTTTAAGGAGGGTCAAGCGTCAGACAAACACACTCAATGCTTCACGGCGGAGTATATGAGCTCAGCTCTGATTGCATAAACCTTTTTTATTGCTTTGCTCTGATGATATTTCTCACAGCTGACACTGTATTGAGTTTCCAGACAAGGAAAAAGTTGAATCCTCAAGTGATGGTTTTGTTTGTGTCTAGAAAACGGAGTTTCATTCATCACCAAATAATGAAGCCATCCTCCTGAAGGACAAACTCCAATTTTCAATAGTTTATTTATATTTGTTCTTTGCCTTCTTTAGCATAAAAGTTGTCTTAAAAGGAATTCGATGAATTAATTAATTTGAATAATTAGGCAAAAATCTCCTTTTGTGTTCTACAGACGAAAGAGCAACAGTATGGAACAACATGACCTGCCATCCAGTGTTATTTAAGTATCATAGAGATATTTTATTATTTTAATTCATATTTTGAATTAGCTTACATTTTTATATTTTCTGTTTGTGACACCCGTGGCTGTTAAATGAACTGCAGCCAGCAAATAATTGCTCATTCTCGCACACGTAACGTACAAGAGACTGAACATGATTTAATGCTTTAATATACTTACAGCAACATTTTTTTTTCATTGTTTGGAAATATCTTTGCAGCAATATACTGCTGCTGAGAGCAACATTTAGATGAATATGTAAATATGTGCTGCACACTTTCCTCTCAATAACAAAATAAACAACAAAAATAACAGAGGTGAGAAAACAGCAGTTAAAGGGACACCAGGCAAGCCTGTGTGTTTTTTTCTCTACGAAGCTCCCCTAGCTCCCCCTGGTGTCTGGTAGTAAATGCTTTCAAACACATTGTCATATAAACTAATTGTTGTTCCTCCCCCCTCGCCATGAGCAACCCAGCTGATCAGCTGTCAACCTGAGCAGGAACCGGCTATTTCAAAACCAGTTATGTCTACCGAGGTAAGTAAAGCAATATTTTCTTTCCAACTGATGGCGATTTCTTTTTTTTTTTTTTTTGTCATGCGTACTAGTATTTTTACCGGGAACGAACGATATGAACGATGGTAGTTTGCATCGTTCATATCGTTCGTTCCCGGTAAAAATACTAATACTAAACATACATTTATTTTGTTTAGCTTTCGTGGTTTTTTGGGGGTTTTTTTTGGGAGAGTGGGCATGAGCATAAAAAACATATATATCGGAGGCAAATTTTTCTAAAGTTATATCAGCAAAGTCTATAAGTTCATCAAGGTTTACCTTTGCTTGTCTAAGACAACATCAGAAAATTTTTTCTAGCTCGATGATGATATGTGCAACATGTTTATTGCCTATTATCAGACGCGTTGACTTAGGCCATCGTAATTCAACTCAAGGAATGGCCAAACAACTACAGAAATCAAACGTGTTTGCTAATGACAATGCTAACATCAAAGTTATAGTATCTAGCGTACTAGTAAGCCCGTAACAGACAGCGATCATAATAAAAACCTTTACAGACAATAGCAAACATCCTGAGGTCACAATTACTTGAAATTTAAATATTAAACACAGTTTATCCCAAAGATACTTACAAGTGCAACAGCAAGAAGGCCAGGTCAGCATCCGTTTTGCAGGCTTCTGATTCTCTCAGTTCTCGCCATTCTGAAAAAGCCGGTCCGATATTTACTCGATCAGTCTCCCGTTTCCTCTTTCGTTGGTCCTCCGACACAGATTTTCTAGCTTTCTGCTTATTTTTTTCAGGCTCAGGCATAACTCAATCTATCGTTGCCCTTTGCTTATAGCTAGCCGGTGCTTGAATGTGGGCGTGTACGTGTGCAGTGCCGTCAAGCAATTTGTTACATTGCGAGACCTGATATCACGCGATATCGGCGGCCCGTCGGCCCAAAGTTACAAGTGAGTTTTTTCCCGCTCTCGGGCACCAGGGGGGTGCGAAACCACCACCATTCAACCCGAAATAAGTAATATAACAATTCCACTGACTCCGAAGCTGTTCAGTAAAGGTAAAAAAGTTACTTAGATCACCTTTAAGAGCATCTGATCATAGTGATGTGTTTGTTTGCAGTAGCTCTGTGATTCACCGGCATCATGTCGACAGATGAGATCATTAAAATGACACTGTCATGATTCTGCCATCATGTTCTTGATTGTCCTAGTCTTGTGGCAGGATCATGGCAGAACCATGTTTTGTGTACAAGCGTATGGCCTGTTTGGGCCATGTGCTCATGTTGTCTCGTTAGATACCCCGCCCCCTTGTTAATCTCGTCTTGTCATTATTACCTAGTCTGTGTCACCTGTTCCCCTCATTAGTTTCTCCCTATTTAATCGCTGTCCTGTGTCAGTACATTGTCAACTATTGTCAATCTTTGCCTGTGACTCTCTGTGAGTACTTCGCCAGTATCTAGTATTAAAGAATTGTGAGTTGGTGTTGCTATTTGTTCTCTTCATCTTGTCAGTAGCGGTCTGTGTCTAGTCCTAGTTTATTTCCTGTTTTAGTCTAGTTGTACTGCCCTTCTGTCCTGTTTTGCCCCCTAGTGGGTTTTTGTTTTCTGTTTTGTGCCTCAATAAATCCCTGTTAGTCTGCATATCGTCTGCGTTTGGGTTCGCTCCTTCAACCACATGACATACACTCTTATGATAGTTTGATTATAAAGTATATTTGAGGCTATATACTATATAGATCTGTCAGTGAGACTTTAGTTTGAATGAATCTCTTTTCTTTGCATGACACATTGACATTACAGCACTGAATGGCTCTTTCATTATTATCCTGGACAGTGTTGCGAGACAACGTGTCTTCACTGTCAGGCAAAACTAGGTTAGCACAAAAAAGATGGTAATACTCACAGTGATGTTAGGTGTACAGTGATGTTTATTTACAGTACTCGAGAGGTGAAACAGTCCCATTTGAAAAAGAAAAAAAGACCCTCCCTCCTCCTTCTCATCCTGTCCCCTCCCCCTCCCTTGTGTTGGTTAGGCGAACATGAACGTCCATTTAAAAAAAAAAAAAAAGAAAAGAAAAAAAAAGGATTTCCCCACCTGTCCAGCAAAAACAGAGCTACCTGAATGTCGGATTGGAAGCCCTTCTGCCGGAAGTTCTCGTCACCTTTCAAAGGCTTTTCCAATGTAAATTCGGGACTTTGCGCGTTCCTTATCCTTTTCCCTCTACTTTGCAATTTGTTCATCGGAACGTCGTCTCTTTGGTCGTGTGTCGGCCATATCAAACTTAGAGAATATAATTCTAACTTCCCTCTTCATGCTTCTCTCTCCTCCACACCCCCCTTCATTTGTACGCGCACTAACCCCCCCACACCCCACCCCCAAATCCTTCTTGTTGGTTATTGGCTGGAACACTGTTTGTTATGTTTTTGTTGCCGTTTGTGGAGCCTGGGGTGTCTACAGAGACCACGTTTTCTTTAGAGTGTGTTCAGGGGACTGGCAGCTAGCGGATAGCGAGGAGATGTTTGCTGTATGTGACAAAACATTGTTTTGGCCTAAAAAACATGTGACATCCCTTAGAGCACCTTTAACTGACACCATAAGCTAGTTCGGGGCTCCTTTTATAGTCCAAGCCCCACCCCTTTAGTTAAAACCACTGCAAACATTGGTGAGGTAAGTATAAGTAGGTACATTTTTACAATATCACATATAATAGATTATACACCTAAAATAACGAAATATTTACAGAAACAAAATTCAGACAAAATAACATACAAATATAGACAAATAATAATAAACCCATAACAATAATGCCACATTTCCATAATCCCCCTTATTAACACAATCAATGGAAGAGCCGACTTCTGGTTGCACACAGCGACACTGGCGCTATTTGTCCAGGCCGCTGGAAGGAGAAAACACAACACGAAAGCCCGGCAACACAGACACTGACAAACACTGAACACAGGTAAGTTTGAACGTAACAAACAAAACAAAAATCAAAAGAAACAAAAGACAACTTATATTTCACGAGTTCACACTTACAAATAAGTCAGATAGAATAAATGCGTATTTGGCGTGCTGTCCGAGGAGAGGGCTCCGAGTTAGGTATTCGGCCCGAACCCAGAGCACTCCCCCCGTATTCCTGGCTGTGAAATAAATAAGATAAGCCAAGAGTGAGGAGTCGGGGTGGTGGAGGGATGCTGAAACTGTCAAGGAATGTTAGGTGAGTTGACAGAGTGAATATTTATATGCTCCTTCTCGTGCTGATAGGGTAGCAGGGTAATTGTTTGATGACCAGTTGATTGGAATGATTATTTAAACGTGCTCCTCCCGAACTTTGTTTATAAAACATAATATGTCTGTGACTGTGTTGTTATGCGCAGCGTGGACAGGGATGGAAATTAAGTGGATATGTTTACGTGTGTGAAAACCAGCGTGCTAATGGCGTGCGTTTGCACCATCGCCTCAGAAGGGAACGGAGGAACGAGGTAAGATGGGTGTGGGTGTGTGTGTGTGTGTGTGTAAGTGCTGCGCTAGCCAACAGGGAGTCCTTCACATTAAAAAACAGTCTACAGGCTTTTATAGACAACCTAGGAAGTCGGGGAAGATCTCGTTTTTAAACCATTGTGTTATGTTTTTAGTTGTAGACCGTAACCCTGCTGCCATCTATATCTGAAAATGGACAGAAAATAGAGGTTCAAGGAAGGAACAACCAACCAGTTGGCCTAAAATGCCCCATGTCTCGTGAAGCCTGAAATGGACTAAAGTTTGTATGGAGTCTTTTCAATCCCTGTCTCACATTATAAATGTATGAAGTCTGGGATTGGTCAATGCTATGCTGCATCGTCGTGGTCACAGTTGTCATGCAAACAGTCTCTCCATGATGATAACTCGGAACATCCGCACATGTCACAATAAGAAAAGATATGAACTATAAATAACCCTTAAATAAGTAATGCTGCTGCTTGTTTCTGCCAGGCAGAAAATTTGATGCTTTGATTTTTCAGCAGTCATGCAAGAAAATTACATTTGGACCAGACTTGTGTGTGTGTGTGTGTGTGTGTGTGTGTGTGTGTGTGTGTATTTCTGGGTCCACTTAGTCACTGAGTCATTGTGAATCATGAAAAAATACTTTTAAAAATATGTTAGTTTGACCAATGGAAGACAAGAGAAACCTTGAAATTGCTGAGCAGAAATGACACATTAAAGCTTTGTAAAAAGAGGTAAATAAATACCCAACATGCATGGAAATTGGATCATGTGTTCGAATGTTTAGGACTGTCACAGTTTGTGTGTATAAATGGGGAAATTATGAGACAGAGAAAGCGAGCGAGTCATAAAACGTGTTTATGATCTAAACTTTGTTTAATTTCTCTGTTTGTATTAGTGGAGCAGAAAAACGCCGCTCTCAGCAAACAATCGACATCATTTTAAAACCATTTATCCTTTTGATCTGCCTCTTTCTCTTGCTCTCTTTCATCCCAGACTGCTAACCCAACTTTCCTCCCCCCAAACCCCCTCTCAGTCCGTCGTTCTTAATTAAAGCTGAATTAAAAACACACGCATCAGCAGAGGGAATGCATTAACCACCATGTAGGCCAGAGGCGCTCGTGGCGCTGCATGCGAGCTGCAGGGGTGACATCAAATAAAACCCTCATCAGTTCCTTTACCAGCACATTCATGACCAATATTTACTCTCTGCAGATGAGCCTACGGAAACACTTAGGATTTAGATTTTGCTGAGCGACAGCAGGCTGCAACCCGAAATGGTTTGCAGACAGCTAAAACTATGCTAAATGCAAAGAATAAAATGCAACTAAAAGTACAAGCATGCATCAGTACAAGCTAAATATCTTGGCATGTTATCAACTGTTTAAAGGCTAGGAAAAAAGGGACTTTTTTCCAAGTATTTTGATGCAAATATTTTATCACTTGATGAAAAGTTAATGTAATATCATTAGTGGGATGTATTTTATGTAACATTTTAAGATTATCTTGCTAAAAACATCATTTGTATAGTAGAAGTCATGCCCTTTTACAATTGATATTTTCTATTATCGAGTTCCAAAATAATATCCGTTGAGGGTTATCCATCTCATTTAATGAAATACATTCCTAATTTGTTTATTGCTACATTTTGGGTCATGGATACTTAAACCTTCCATTAAAAACTTGTGTTCGGTCTCCACAACATTCTCCAGATGATAAGTGCTTTCTAATTGAACAAGATCATCAGATAACGCCTTAATGGTGATAATGAATTCTTTTTGAAGAACAGAAAATATTAGTCATAAAGTTTTAAACCCTTTTTTCGGTGATGGTGCATGAGATGCTAATATAATGGTGCAAATGTATATGCTATGGCACTTGAATAGCAAGATAAAACCATGGTTTTACATGATATATGAATGTGAACCATTCATATTATCACAGTACCATGAAATTACCATCTTGTATAATCTTTACCATCATATCATGGTAAGCACATTTCAATGACAGTTATTGTTACAGTTGTAAAACCATAATACATTAAAACATAAATGTTTTTGTGGTAGCAGTGGAAACAATAACTTGTAAGTATGGCAGAAACTAAATAGTTACCATGGTAAATCTTCTGAAAGGGGTATCTTACATGAGCTATCATCAGTGTTTAATGAGGCTGTTTTCCCAAACCTGCTGTGTTTCTGCAGAGGTCCCTCTCCCTCGTTCTCCTCCTCTTCCTTCTGAAGTTCAAAGTTTTCTCTCTTCAGCCTGAAAGGCTCCGTAGCAGGCGCGAGTCTGCTCGAGATGTTTTGTTTTTCACAGATTTAAAAAAATAAATAAATAGGATGCTGATCAGAGCGGGCAAGACCGCAGGAGCTGCAGCGGGGCATTAGCATCAAATCACCAAACACCGCTGTCGACACTTCCAGCCAGCAGTGCATGCGAACACTAGATTGCTAATTAACGGAGCTGTGTAGTCTACACTGCAAGCATGCATAGTTATCGTTAGCTTTAATTGTGCATCCTGAATCATCACTATTATCTCAAATACTTTTAATTTTAAACAAAGCAGATTTAGCCGCTGTGTGTCTCTGCAATGCACATAGTCAGGTTTAATCTCTGAATGAATCAGTGTTTTGGAACGAATCGTTTAAATGATTCTATAGCCCCTTTCACACAGCAATCCCGGTAAATTACCGTAAAATTGCCAGAACAACTTTACTGGTAAATTCAAAATGTGATGTTCACACAATTAACAGCGTTTTGGATTTTTACAGGTAAGAGACCATTCACACATCAGTTCCAAAATACTGGTAAACTCTGTGAAGAAGTCATTAACCGGAAGTTTATGCCTTGTTCTTGAAGAAGGCTAGTTATTTTATCATATGTGACAGTATCGCTAACTGTTGTTGACAAATCTCTTCATCTGCCCGGACGAGGAGAAGAGCTTTAGTTTCGGTATCACTCCAATTTAAAGACATTTGTAAACAGTGCTGAGTAAACACGTTACCATAATTTTATGAATGGGAGCCGTTGCTCTTTCAACGGCTTCTGATTGGCCAAAATCACTTCTTACGTCAGTGCGTTCTGACCTCGTATGTGCAAAATACTGGTAATCTTCATTCTGCGTTCACACAGCGCATTTACCGGTATTTCCTGATAATGTTACAACTACCAGGAACCAATTTACCGATATATTTGTAAAGCTTCAGTTCACACATGATCTGTTACTGGTAATTTACCAGTAAAGACTGTGTGAAAGGGTCTAATGACTCATTCATATACTAGATATGTTGCAGAATGAATCTTCATTTTGATACAAATTGGTTGAATGCCTTGAATTTGTTGCCAGCATTATATTTTATGTAAGAGTAAAAAAAAAAAAAGAAAGTCTTTACTTCTTGAATTTAAGTCTCTAATTTCATCCTTCAGATTTTCACACAATAATTTTTTTACTTAAAAGTTTACTTGAAGGGTTAGTTCAAAATTGTGTTATTAATTACTCACCCTCATGTCGTTCTTTGAAATCTGAGAGCTTTCTGTCTCTCCATTGACAGCTACGCAACTACCACTTTGACGTTTCAAAAAGTCCATTAAGCGATCGTAAAACGAATCCATACGAATTGAGCGGTTTTGTACAAATTTACAGACTTTATATAGTGAACAGATTTAATTTAGGCTTTTTTCACATATAAACATTTATCAGTGAACATAAACAGAAGCTCAACCATACATGTAGCCTATATCTTAGGCATGGGGTCTTCGTTCATTTTTAATTTGTAGCTGTTGTTCCAGCCAAACCCCCAGCCCGTGATGAGACCCTTCATTTCTCCGGGCTGGAGTACCCCTAGAACAAGTGTCCAGGCATGCTGTGGTCACAAACGGATGCCTCCAACACAGGCTGGAGGGCCACGTACAACGGGCATGCAGTAGCGGGGATCTGGACGGTCCCACAACTGCATTGGCAAATCAACTGCCTCGAGTTGCTAGCAGTACACCTTGCTCTGAGCCACCTCAAAACGCCGCTGCTCAGCAAGCATGTGCTGGACCGTCCGACAACACTGCAAACGTTACGTACATCAACCATTAAGGTGGTCTACGCTTCCCTTGCATGTCACATCTCGCCCGCCATCTCCTCCTATGGAGTCAGAAGCATCTGAAGTCGCTTCGTGCCACTTATATCCCTGGCCTGCTCAATCTTACAGCTGACGAGCTCTCACGACAGCCTGTGGCCCCGGGAGAGTGGGAGACTCCATCCCCTGCGGTCCAGCTGATCTGGGACCACTTTGGGGCCGCACAGATAGATCTGTTGCCTCTCCAGACTCGTCCCATTGCCGGTTGTTCTATTCCCTGACCGAGGGGACCCTCCGACACTGATGCACTGGCACACAGCTGGCCACGGGGCCTACGCAAGTATGTGTTTCCCCCAGTGAGCCTTCTCGCACAGACACTGTGCAAAGTCAGGGAGGACGAGGAGCAGGTCTTGCTAGTTGCCCCTTATTAGTCCAACCGGACCTGCTTCCCCGAATTGATGCTCCTCTCGACAGCCCCTCCCTGGCCCATTCCTCTGAGAGAGGACCTCCTTTCTCAGGGACGGGGCACCGTATGGCACCCTCGTCCAGACCTCTGGAGACTCCATGTCTGGTCCCTGGACAGGACGCAGAGGTTCTATGTGATCTACCACAAGCTGTCGTAGACACCATCACTTCTGCGAGAGCCCCCTCTACGAGGCATGCTTACACTCTGAAGTGGAACCTGTTTGTTGAGTGGTGCTCTTCCCACCGAGAAGAAACCCCTGAAGATGTTCGATCGGTACTGTGCTTTCCCTTCTGTAAGAAGGGTTGGAGCGAAGGGTGTCCCCATCCACCCTCAAAGTGTATGTTACTTCTATTGCTGCACATCATGATGCAGTTGATGGAAAATCCTTGGGTAAGCACGACCTGATCGTCAGGGTTCTGAGAGGCGCGAGGAGACCTCCTTTTGAGCCACTGCAGGCAGCCGAGTTAAAAATCCTGTCTATGAACACAGTTCTCCTGCTTGCTTTGGTCTCCATCAAGAGGGTAAGGGACTTGCAAGCATCTTTGGTCGGATGAATCGTGCCTGGAATTCGGGCTGACGGACTCTCACATAATCCTGAGACCCTGGCCTGGATATGTGCCCAACGTTCCTACCACTCCCTTCTGGGACCAGGCAGTGAACCTGCAAGCGCTGCCCCTGGAGGAGGCAGACCCAGCCCTGGTTATTTTCTGTCCTGTTCATGCTCTGCGCCTGTACATGGACAAGAATGCAAAGCCTCAGGACCTCAGACCAGCTCTTCATCTGTTATGGAGGCCAGCAGAAGGGAAAGGGTGTTTCCTAGCAGAGGTTGGCCCACTGAATAGTGGATGCCATCGTCTCGGCCTACCAATCCCAGGACGCAACGTGACCCCTTAGGTACTCCACTCGAAGTGTATCTTCTTCTTAGGCGCTGGCACAAGGTGCCTCGCTGACAAATATCTGTAGAGCTGTGGGCTGGGCGACACCAAACACATTAAATAGGTTTTATAGCCTTCATGTCGAGCCGGTAGCCTCCCGTGTGTTCTATTCCCATAGCCAGTCAACACTGTAGGCCCGAAGTGTCGGCTTGCTGCACCATTTCCCTCCTATGGACCGGATACGTGCGCCATTTCTGCTCCTGTTGAGTTCCCCGTTAGCCGAACCCTGTTGAATTCCTCCACACCCCTCGGCAGTCGGACGTGGCGGAGCATCCGGCGCCAGGCCTAGCACTCGTATACATTGGTGGAACCTTTGCTAGGCTGGGTTCCATATTTTGTGATCCCTACGGCGATCCCATATGTGTATTCTTCCACGGTACGGCTCCATGTGGTGAATCCGTGTCTTTCGCTTAGCAGAGCCCGCCTCTGCCGTCTCTGACCGGTATTGTCTCCCCCATGCTATAGGCCGGAGCCATCTCAGTGACATTTCATATGTTGTACTGTCCGGAAACACCCAGTCCATATGTGTAACTTCCACATGATACCTCCCTGCGGGCAGGATGTGGCTTCCGTAGCGGCTCCCTTTCCACTGAGATGACACGCTTTCCCAGTGTTATCCATTAGGTCTGACTGAATGGGTCATGCGGAACAGACCTTCTCTGTGTGAGTCCTGATTCCGCTCAAACAGTTGGGGGCAGACCAGGAGACTCAAGCAGAGCGCTGGAAGGGCCAGCAACAGTGGCATGTTCGTAGATTTCCCCGTTCTGTTGGTCAATCGACTTTGAACGAGGGTTACATACGTAACCGAGATGTTTCACTTCCTGTCTCCTGAGATACCTTCATCTGATCGATTTTTGAAGGCAGCGTAGATGTATCCTACGCTGGCTTTGATATCCCACAATCCTGTGATTTCCATTCTGTGACAGTTGAGCTAGAAAAATAAAGATGGTGTCTGAAAGTTGCGGCTGGTCGTCAACTTGTTTGTAAATATACATTTTTGATCAATGTTTTCCACATATGAAGTCATTTCTAGCGAGAAATTACTATAGTAATTAAATATTCACTTAGTTTTCACCAAAGCTCGCTCTATTTTGCTGTGTCATTAAACCGATTATTAAACCGTTACGCTGCCTCAGAAGTCTGTTCCAAATCAGTTTCGTGAGGTACCTTTGTGCGCAGACGCTGCCTGCAAAGTCATTGCTTGATAGGGCAGCGAGGCAACAAGTCAGCTGCCTACGTTTTCGGACTGAGCCTTGGTCTTCCATTTGACAATTTAATGTGTTCCATTTTCTAAATCATTATTTGATCTCAAGTTAAAATATTACACAAAAGTTTTTCTATACCGTTGGGTTATTTTAGTTATAACCCAGCAGTTGGGTTAAATACATTTTTCGCTGCAGTGACAGTCATCGGACATCAGCTGAAGCCTAATTATGAAAGGTAAGTAATGTCATTTTATGATGTATTTAACTCTTTAACATTAAGTTCTGTGTACTGAGATGTTAAATATATCCTAAAACTGATCAACACTAAAACTGTCAAGTTTTTTTTTTTCCTTCTCCGGAGAATCAGATCGATTGTAAACTAATACTAGCTATCCCAGTTTGCTCAGGCGCAGGTTAACAGGAATCAGACTGATGTAATGGTCAGGTTGTTCCTAGCGGAGTGAGACCTTGTATGGGTTTGTGTTTTTCTTTTAAGGTGGGGGTCTCTGAGATCACAAAGAGATGGTGTAAAATATCTAACGACTTTCACAGACCATCCACAGAGACAATCACACGTCTGTCTGTTCCTGAAGTGTGTGTGTGTGTGTGTATGTTTTAACACACGTTCTGACAGTTTCATGTTACCAGACCATGAACGTCTGCACTGGACACTCCATCCTTGACATAGAGACGGCTATAAAAATGTGTGTGTGTCTGTCTGTGTGACTCTCATAATCGAAGTGCAGCTGGAGAAGGAGTTTTCAGTCTTATGAGCTGGATTGGAAAGAGATTAATATTTAATAGATGGTTATTTTCCCCCTGCTGTGAAAAAGCAATACACCAACCAATCAGCATCAGTGCACTTCTATTAGACAACTCGGCGCTTACTCTCTCTGACTAATGAGAATGCGAAGGTTATTCACGTCCAGCACAAGCAAACAAAACAGACTGATGGAAAAGAAAAAGAGTCAGAAAAAGAGAAGCTGTAGAAAACAAGAAAAAATAATGCTGATCATGCACAAAAGTTTCGGGTTCAGGATTTTTTTAGGGCTCACACGAATAAAGGGCAGAGCTGGCAACAAATTTGGCCCTAGGTTCTAAACTATTTTTTTCTGTGCTCTAAAACTATGTCCGAATTTGTTAGTGCTGTTTACATGATGGCTAAGTCATGCCTCTAGCAACCGGGTCACCATCAAAAGCATATAGTAGTCCAATTTGTGAGTGGCAATCTTTAGCATTTTGTATTCAAGGAATTCATTGGTCTGCATGTGTGTATCTGTCTTTGGCTGTGGTTTAGGCCTCATTTGTTCATGTGTGTGTGTGTGTCTTCATGTGTTAAAGGGTCAGTTTTTAAGCATATTTTGATATATGTAAGTGGCGCTGATTTCTGTCTGTTAATTTCACACTTGGTTGACCACTCAATGCGCTTTAACCAGAAGAAAATCCTCTCCTTCACCTTCCCCCTTCTCTCACTCTCTTTTTGCTGACAAAGGTATAAGAAAGAGTGAATAAGAGAGAGAGAGAGAAAGAGAACAACAAAGACACAGAGCCAGAGGCATAAAAACGTGCGGGTCACTAACCAAATCCCTGCTTGGGATCTCAGTCTCTCGGCCCTCTTTTACCCGTACTCATATTCGTACCCTAGAGCTCTGGGTTCTGTCAATCCTGCACTCCACAACCTGACAGCCTGAGGCGTAAGCCAGCAGGGCATTACCCACAATCCCCTGCTCAGCCCTCCCTACGCCACTATCATAATGAGAAATCATATTTGCAAGAGTTCCACACAATGAGAAAGAGAAAACTGGGCATGATTTAAGGTGTGGTTTAGACACACATTTTTAAACAAATATTTTTCAGATGTTATAGACTATTTTAAGTTGTAAAGTGAGCAGTATATATTAAAATTGAACGCATGCCTTTGGCAGGTGATACTATGATACTAAGCGAGGCTCTACAGTGCCCCAATGTGAATCTGTGGTGAAAAATGGAACTGCAGCATGCTCTAATTGAGAGCCATTGGGGCAGATTTCAGACTGCCCCTCTTATTTTCACGCTATTTTACATAAACCTCGCCTCAGAACAAGACAATATCAGTCTGCTTCAGCTTTGTGTATAATATTAGTCTGCATCAGGCCAGTAACCAGTTGTCTGTATCTATCAATTTCTATTTTATCAATCAATATCTATCAATTTTTGCAGCAAGATTTAAACATGCAACTTACATTTTCTACAAAAAAAGTCATTTAAAGGTATAGCGGAGGACCTTTCCGAATTTTAGAGAAGACCCGCCCTCTCCAATTTTTTAAAAAATGCACATGCGCAACACTCTATTTGCTCCCGAGAGGGAACGCCTATTCAACTTTTACTAGCAGTGATTTTAAATGGATTTCTCCAAATAGCATGACAAACTTTACCTGTCTAGTAGAATATTCGCGACTGCAGCATCAGTGGGAAGCCCAACCTGTGCTTTTAGCGCACGCCAGCGTGTGAAATATTCACCCAAAATCACTCTGGTCTTGTTTCTATATTCTGCGGCCTTTCTGTTCTTATCATACACTTCGTATTCATTTTTTCTCTTTCGACCCTCAGCCATTTTCAAAGGAATGGCTGAAACCGTAACTCATCACACATAATACACCTTAGGGGTGGAACGGTACACAGAAGTCACGGTTAGGTTCATCCCTCGGTTCAGACATCACGGTTCGGTACGATTTCGGTACAATGGAGGGAAAAGCAAAACAAAAATGCAGAAGGCATTGTATTTTTTTTTATAAGTTTTATTAATAAAGGCATAGAACCAGTTTATTTGTAGTGCACTGACAATAGTTTTATATAATTAGTTTATTAATTAAATTAATTAATAAAAAGACAAAAAGACCTTGCAATATGTTTGGTAATTGTACCTGAATTAATTTAAAATTAATTTGCTATTTTTCAGATCAATATATTTTTTTTCCTTAATTTAATTAACATTATTAATTAACAATGTAACATTATTCTCATCTGAATTATAAATAATTGATTTCTGTGTAAAATAATACTACCAATAAAAACACATTCGATTTTATTTTTTAATCAATGTAGAATGTGTAAGATTAGTGCTCCGAGGACAAGAAATGAAAACCAATGCAATATGATGAATGTCCAAAAGATAGGACCCACAGACTGTTTTGAAATGGAGTTGGATATGTTTTGCTTTTAAAACAGTGTGTGTGTGTGTGTGTGTGTGTGATTTTGGTTGGGTGACAGTTGTAGGTTACAGTTTGACAAGAGTTTACAGTGTGACAAAAGCTCAATGTTGTGTTTTATTGCGAGTGTACACAAATATAAGTGAACACTTTGCAGGTTTAATGATCTGTATGAACAAAATGACGGAGTATTTTTTTTATGTTTCCACTGTTCGATCGCGCCTCTCTCTCTCTCTCTCTCTCTCTCTCTCTCTCTCTCTCTCTCTCTCTCTCTTCTCTCTCACGCGCGCACGCACGCACGCGCGCACACACACACACACACACAGTTCGATCGCGGCCGCGCCTCTGCGCGCACACACACACACACTCCAGCATTGCAATCTTGACATCGCAGCCTGTTCATTATGCGGTCACACCAAACGCGAATAGAGCGTCAAATTCGCGTCTAGTTCGACGCTAGTCCAAAGCGAATAGGACGCGCGTATGAAGCCAACGTTTGAAGTGAACGCGCGTTCAGAGCTAAGCCGATGGTACAGATTATGTGTCCCTAAAGAACCCGTATCAGTAGTTCCGCATTACATTAATTAATTTGCACGCGAGTTATATTTATTTTTATACCGTGTATTCTCCGTGTAAATTCGTGCAAATTCGTGCACCGAACCGTGACGGCCGTACCGTTTCGGTTCAATACGAATACATGTAGGCTACCGTTCCACCCCTAATACACCTGAAAGTGCGCATGCACAGAAAGCGAAAACTACATAGGGACGAGCACGTACGATGGCCTTACGTAAACATATCACCAGAATGATTGACACTTAGGTGGACCAATAGTATAGGCTACCCACCCGGAAAAAGAAAATCCTCCGCTATACCTTTAATTCAAGTAAAATTAATTTAATTCTGATTTATTTGAACATTGGTAGGCAAAGTTGATACATAAACGAAACAGCTGATAACTAAATTAAGGCTCTTGAGCTATGAGAGAGCAACTTCTGTGAAATCAAATATCTCTGGGTTTGAACATCGAGTTGGACAGGCTTAAATTCTTCATAATGAAAAAAAATTATAAACCTTATATATTTGAGATGAAGTAATATTAAACTAATGTATGATTTCACACACATACTGACACACACATATAGACAGGGTTCAGTGCCTGGCCATGCTTATTACGGTAATAAAATCAAATAAATTAAATTAGACCTGTTTCTGAAGCCTGGGCTGTCAAAGTCACCGTGACTTTCATCGGTTATAGAGAGAGAGAGATCTCAGGAGATATAGCCTGAGAGGGGGAAAGAGGGAAAAAGCGGGAAGGCATATGAAATTGGAGCATGTCAGAGAAAAGCAGGGGATCTGAATTTAAAAAAAACAGCCAGAGATACAGAGAAGGAGTGGGCGGGAAATGAAAAAAAATAATGAGAATGACATTGTAATTATCCACAAATAGAGTATGGTGTTTCTTTCTTTCTTTTTTTAACATTGGAGACACGTGAGAATATTATATTACATAAACGTCTCTGGTTACGTATGTAACCCTAGTTCCCTGAAGGGAACGAGACGCTGCGTGACAACGCTTTGGGAACGCCCCTGCGTGAGTGCGTCATGAAGCACGTATGAAATCAGTCCAATGGCGAGACGGAACGTCATAGGCGGGTGACGTCATCGACCAGGAAACTATATAAGCACCCCAAAACACAAGCGCGTCAGCTTCTGATAAGACTGAAGCAAGTGCTCACGGGCATGCTGGGAGTATGGCACAGACACGCAGCGTCTCGTTCCCTTCAGGGAACTAGGGTTACATACGTAACCAGAGACGTTCCCTATCAGGGAACTCGAGCTGCGTGACAACGCTTTGGGAACGCTAATACCAACGTCGCCATACGAGCAAGTGTCCGTCGTGTGAAGTCAGAGCGCACATTCGGACGAAAGCACCTGCGCCCCTGGAGTGGAGCTGAAGTCGAGATGATAAAACTTCACGAATGTGTGCGGTGAGGACCAGCCTGCCGCATCACAAACATCCTGGATAGATACTCCTGACAGGATAGCCTTAGAGGCAGCCATACTCCTGGTTGAATGAGCCCGGACAGCCAAAGGAGAAGGCTGACCGGCAGACTCGTAGGCAAGTGAGATGGCCTCGACCACCCACTTGCTCAACCTCTGCTTAGATACTGGACAGCCCTTCTTAGGGGGTCCAAAGCAAACGAATAGCTGTTCGCTCTTCCTCCACAGGGCAGCTCTGTGGACGTACGCATCTAGGGCCCTAACCGGGCAGAGCAGATTTAGTTTCTCTTGGTCCGACGTCAGAAATGGAGGAGGACAGAAAGCCTGGCCTAGGGAGGAGGAAAGCCTTCACCATGCCTGGTGCAAATTCCAAGCACGAGGGAGAGACCGACAGAGCTTGGATATCTCCTATTCTTCTTAATGAAGATATAGCCAGAAGAAAGATAGTTTTAAGAGTGAGGAATGTCTCCGAAACTTCTTCAATGGGCTCGAACGGTGCTAGAGAGAGACCTTCTAGAACAACCGCCAGGTCCCAGGTCGGCACCCTCGTGCGAACTGCTGGCCTCAGCCTCAGAGTGCCACGAAGGAAACGGGTTACAAGTGGGTGTCTCCCGAGAGAAGCTCCACTCAAAGGGACGTGGTAAGCAGATAAGGCCGCCACATACACCTTCAGTGTGGAGTGGGATAACCCTGTGGAGAAACGCTCCTGAAGGAATTCCAGCACTGCACCGACCGGGCAGTTGACTGGGTCCAACCGGTGTTCTCCCCACCAAGAGGTGAACATTTTCCACCTCTAGGCATATCATTTCCTAGTGGCCGGAGCTCTGGAGTGGAGGATGGTCTCCACGACCTCAGTCGAGAGACCAGATTCTATGAGCTGGGCACCCTCAGAGGCCAAGCCCACAACCTCCATAGATCTGGGCGGGGGTGAAGTATCGACCCGCTCGCCTGAGAGAGAAGGTCCCTCCTCATCGGAATCTCCAGAGGAGAGCCGTCGAGGAGAGAAATTAGGTCCGAAAACCAAACTCGGGCCGGCCAGTACGGGGCTACCAACAGTAGACTGACCCCGTCCCGGCGAACCCTCTCCAGAACTCCTGGGAGCAGAGCAATCGGGGGAAATGCGTACAGGCGTGACCTCGGCCACTCCTGTACCATCGCGTCCAGCCCCAGAGGGGCTGGAGGACTTAGGGAAAACCACAGTTGGCAGTGTGATGTTTCCCTGGATGCAAATAGGTCTACCTCGGCACGACCGAAATGTTTCCATAGGAGCTCCACCACCTCGGGGTGGAGTCTCCACTCCCCGGGCCTCGGCCCCTGCCTCGACAGGATGTCTGCCCCCTGATTCAAATATCCCGGGATATAAATTGCCCTAAATGAAAGAAACTTCCCCTGGGACCATAGAAAGATCTGGCGAGCCAGCTTGTATAACGGGCGCGAACGCAGACCCCCCTGATGGTTTATATAAGAGACCACCGATGTGTTGTCTGACCGGACAAGAACATGGTGACCTCTCAGGTCTGGGAGGAAGTGTTTCAGAGCCTGAAACACCGCCATCATTTCTAGACAATTTATGTGCCAATGAAGATGATGGTCCTGCCACAGACCCTGGGCCGAGCGACCACTCATGATCGCCCCCCAGCCTGTGAGAGGGGCGTCCGTTGTTAGTGTTACACGACGACACGGAGCCCCCAACACTGGACCTAGGGACAGGAACCAAGGTTCTTTCCACATAGCCAGAGCACGGAGACACCGTCGCGTGACCCTGATCTTGCATAGCCGGTTTCCCCTCGGGGAGAACCCCTTCGTCCTGAGCCACCACTGCAGTGGTCTCATGTACAGCAGGCCGCAAGGTATAACGTTGGACGCTGCTGCCATCAGACCCAGAATCCTCTGATATTCTTTTACAGTGAGTGACTGGCCTAGCTTTGCCTGTTTGACGGCTGAGAGAATCGAAGCTATACGAGCAGGAGACAGACGTGCCTGCATCGTCGTCGAATCCCAAACCACGCCGAGAAAAGTGGTCCTCTGTCCTGGAGAAAGCACACTCTTTTTGGCGTTGAGCCTTAACCCCAACTTTTTGATATGGGCGAGAACGACATCTCGATGCCGAATCGCCTGATGCTCCGATTGAGCCAGAATCAACCAATCGTCGATATAGTTTAAAATGCGGATGCCCTGGAGTCGCAGCGGAGGCAGAGCTGCATCCATACATTTCGTGAAAGTTCGGGGAGACAGTGCTAGGCCGAACGGAAGAACCCGATACTGGTACGCTTCGCCCCCGAAAGCGAACCTCAGGAACTTCCTGTGTTGTGGAAGGATGGAAATGTGGAAGTACGCGTCCTTTAGATCTATCGTGACAAACCAGTCCTCGGACCTGATCTGTGACACGATCTGCTTGAGAGTAAGCATTTTGAACTTGAGCTTCCCTACTGAGCGATTTAACAGGCGCAGATCTAAAATTGGACGCAACCCCCATCCTTCTTTGGAACGATGAAATATCGGCTGTAATAACCCAACTCTCTGCTGGGAGGAAGAACTCGTTCTATAGCCTCCTTCAGCAGGAGGGTTTTCACCTCCTGTTCCATAACCAGAGCCTGCTCGGGGCCCACCACTGTGGGCAGAACCCCTCTGAAGCGAGGCGGGCGTGATCTGAACTGAATCGCGTACCCCTTCTCGATAGTCTGCAGGACCCAATGAGATACATTTGGAAGGCTTTTCCACTCTGCCAAAAATTATACTAAGGGTACCAGTCTCTCGAGACTGGCCTCTGGAATATTTTGAGTGGCAGACACAGTGCCCTGTAACGGCGCACCAGCAGGGAACAACTGGTCTGACCGCTCTAGACTGCTCCTCAGAGCGTGTGAGCGTCCCTCGGGAAAGCGCTCGCTGGGACCGTCTACGCCCCGGCACGCAGGCGGGGTTGGCAGAACGGGCCCCTGAGGGCACCGAGACAGAACGGGCGCCGTGTACAGCGGCGAACACCTTTCTCTCTCGGTGGGGACCACCCTCAGCACCCTGACACCTTTGGCGTCAGGACTTCTTCGACGAAGCCTTCCTGGCGACAATAACCGTCCTCAGATCGGCTTTGCCCCTGGAAGACCTCGTCTGAGAGTGCCGCGCCTCGGCCCAGTTTTGCTGGGGAGGAGCGCGAGACGCGACACTCTTCTTTTGTTGCGCCCTGTGTGAGGAGCTACTCGACGGCCGGGGCTGCTCCCGCCCAGCTCCCGTCGTGACATGCACACGGAGGGGGAGGAACTTCTGGAGCGCCGCTGCCTGCTTTTTTTCTTCCTGAAACCTCTCGATGACCGTATTCACTGAGTCACCGAAGAGGCCAGCAGTCGACAGCGGCGCGTCCAGAAGGAAAGATTTTTCTCTCTCTTTCATGTTAGACAGATTCAACCATAAGTGCCTCTCCGTGGCCACCAGGGCTGCCATAGAACGGCCGACTGATCTGGTCGTCTCCTTGGTGGCACGGAGAGAGAGATCGGCTGCCTGACGCAATTCTCTAATAACATCAGCACTTGTTTCCTCCCCCTCACTAATGTCTTGTAATAAATCTGCCTGATAGGCTTGTAAAATAGACATGGTGTGAAGACATGAAGCTGCTTGTCCCGCCGCCGAGTAAGCTTTGCCCACCAAAGCCGAGGTGTTTCTTAATGGCTTGGTGGGCAACGCCGGTGTCTTAAAGGACGATGCCGTGTCAGGAGAAAGATGGCTCGCCAAAACTTCCCCCGCCTTAGGCATCGCCCCATAACCATATAACTTTGACCCAGAAATATTTGAATAAATAGAGGTCTGCTGAGTAAAAATTCTAGCAGAGACCGGTCTATTCCATGATCTCGACACCTCGGTGTGGAGATCAGGAAAGAACGGTAGACACCGGCGTGGAGGTGCAGCACGAGATGGCAAAAATCTCTCATCCAACTTGCTTTTTAATCTAGACTCCTGTCTATCAGCTTGCCACTCAATGCTTAATTTTTCAACTGCACGAGTCAACACCTCCATCACCTCCTCACTAGCAGGAGACTGAAGTGACGAGTCCCCAGTCTCTGCTGTATCAACAATTTCAACATCCAATTCCTCAGAACTGGATAGTTGAAGTGTTGGTGCCTCAGCCCGGGGGGAAGAAACCGCAGCGCGTGCTTCCACACCGGGATCTGAGGCACTGGATCTATCAGGTAAGGGCTGAGATAAGGCAGAGCCCGTCTCAATCCCCGCTGATAGATCCATTTGCGAACCCCACGATTGGCGCCTCCGCTGTGCCTCCGCTGTGCCTCGGCAGCAGCGGGACCCGAACCGCGGGGAGCGCGTACCGACCAACTCTCCTCGAAGAGGGCTCGGCGGGAGCAGAGCGTTTTCATTGACATACGCTCGCAATGCTCACAATTAGCTCCCTCAAAAGCTGACTGGGGCATGCTGCACTCCCATACAAACAACACACAGATCGTGAGTGTCCCCACCCGTGATATAACGTGGGCAGGGATTCACACACTTTCTGAACTGCTGTTCGCTCGCCATAATATATATATCGTCTCTTTATAGTTTTTTTATATGTGAAAAACTTCTGCCTAGCAATTTCTAAGGACAGACAAAAACACTTTGAGACACAGACTGATATATTTCACACACAGAGCGCTTGCTGAAGACTTCAGAAGCTGACGCGCTTGTGTTTTGGGGTGCTTATATAGTTTCCTGGTCGATGACGTCACCCGCCTATGACGTTCCGTCTCGCCATTGGACTGATTTCATACGTGCTTCATGACGCACTCACGCAGGGGCGTTCCCAAAGCGTTGTCACGCAGCTCGAGTTCCCTGATAGGGAACTACCATTTAGCAAAATATCAACACATACAATTGCAAAGTTCTTGAAATATGGTTATTCCCCCTGGTGACTTTGGCCTGTCCCAATTTTATCCAACAGACAAAATTGATCTGTTGATGTGCTATTCAATTCATTGTAGTAAAAACAATACAAAAAATTAATTATTTTAAATCTCACATTTTGTTTGCAACCAAGTTACCGCATAATTTCTGCTCATTAAAGTAAATGGAAAATACCTACAGTAAAATGGCTCATCTATTAATTCAGTAGTTCAATATTTGATCAAATATACAATAAAAACAGTAATTTTAAATAACTACTTTTCTATTTGAATATATTTTAAAATGTCATTCATCAGAGCTGAATATTCAGCATTATTACTCCAGTCTTCAGTGTCACATGATCCTTTTCGCACCAAATCATTCTAAAATGATGATTTGGTGCCCAATAAACATTTCTGATTATTATTATAAATGCTGAAAACAGTTGTGCTGCTTAATATACTTCTGGAAACCGTGATAGCTTTTTCAGGAATTATTTTTGAAATTTATTTGAAATATAAATATTTTGTAACATTATAAATGCATTTACTGTCACTTTTGATCCATTTAATCCTTGAATAAAAGTTCATTTCTTAAAATAAAAAGTACATACTGACCCCAACATTTAAATGGTAAAGTGCATTTAAGTGCTTCTGGTCCATTTTGGACCCTATTCATGGAAAAGGGTGGTAACATGAAATAAGAGTAAGTGTAGGAAAGCGAGGTAACCAGAGATGTCCTAGAGAGAGAAGGAAATCTAAATGGACCGAGGCATTATGGGAGATCAGATTCATCATTAGGTCAATAAAGATGGTTCACCTACTCATATTCTCTCTCCTGCCTTGAGTCATATTAGGTCCTTCACTAGATCAAAAATGCATCAGCTTTCTTATCACTTAAACAGGCTCTGAAATGGATGCCTAATGCACACGTGGCTCAGAATTCATTAGGACTGAGCTAGATAAGACCTTAATGCATACTAAACATCTCTGCTCCATATGTGGCGTTAGCAGCATACATTAAAGGAAACTTGCATTCTGTTGGTTTTGCTCTACGGATCTAGTTCCACTTGCCCTGGAGGTTCAGACGCAAGTAATTACACTGCAAAAGACACTCAGAGATGTTGCAGGACATATCTACAGTATACACTTTAACTTAAATGTCTCATGAGAGAAAAAAAAAGACATATCTTGTGGTTGTCTAATTATTTTTTCTTAAGCTGTAAAGTTATTCTTCTGATCCAAGTCTGGCTGATTAAGCATTTTCACCAGCATTTGATCATTCAAACACAAGCTATTATTGCAACAATATAGCTGAGATGAAATATTCATAAAGGAAAAATCTAATCAGTTGAAGGATTCCAAGCTGATATTTCCACAGTGGTCCCAGGAAATTAAATTAACTTCACACTAATAAAATACTCAAATATTTACTAAACTTTTTTTTAATAAATAATAGATGCAATAAAATAAAAATATATTCCTCACAAAATGACTAATTTACAAGTTTAAATGAAGAAAAAAGAAGTGTGGACCCAATAATTTATATAATAAACACACACACACACACACACACACACACACACACACACACACACAAGCAAAAAAGTCCACCATCTCCAACGTCTGCCTTTGGAGGGATTTTACACTTTCTGAACCAAATTTAGTGTTATATTTGGACCATGAAAATATCATTCATCCCAGAACTGTTGCAGTACTGAGGGAGAATGTATATACATGTAAATTTTGCTCTGATTTTGCAAAGCAATCCTTCACAGTACATTGGGGAAGTAGGTAATCCTCGTCCAATAATGCTTATTTAATCTCGCCATAAAAAGACCTTCTAATAATTGCCAGTATTTTTTTTTCCAGCCACGTGAACGATTGTGTGTGGAATGTAAAATGAAGAGAGCAGGTGAAGGCGGCAGGACTAGGTGATGATGTGTATGTGTTATATCTGCTGTGGTTTGCCATCTGGGCATCTGATTATAAATGAATGATTATTTCATGTCGCACACCAAGAATCCTAAGTGAGATTTTCACCAGAGAGAGAGACAGATGTGTAAATGTGCATGTGCTGAAAGAGCAAAGCACATCTCTATAAGACTAAACAGAATGTGGATTTTGAGTCAGAGTATAACCATCTGGCTTTTAGACCTTCTGCATCTGCCGGACAGAAAATGCATTCTTTAACAAAAAAACTAAAAAAAAACAAGGTGAAGTGGAATACTGTGGTACACTGCAGAAGCCTGTACATTGTATACTGTCTATACACACACACAAATGTTGGTTCTTCAGCGGTTCTGTGAGATGGTTGAGGTGTTATAGCACCACTGCCATACAAACAACCCGTTAAGCCCCTGTATAATTATTTAAAGGTTATCTAACTCTCCATTAGTCTCTTTGTGTAGTTGGGGTAATGATTAAAAAATGTGCTTGACTAGTGTTTAATGTCATGTGACGTGTTTTCAGCTTATTTACATAAGGAGATTTAATTTTAATTTTAAGGGTTTTGTTCGGCAGCCGTTGCTGCCAGTCATTTGACTGTTTTATCATCTAACTGTTTTGTTATTGTATTAGTTACAGATTATTTTTTAAAATTTTACATACATTTGTATGTAATTTAAGAAAACAGAAAAGCACTGTATAAAAACACAGTATTTGTTCTGTGTAAAATAGTTAATTTTCTGTAATTTATCATTAATATCATAATACTTAAACCAGCAGAGTTGTTCATTTAGAGATAATTTTACAGAGTTTTGACTACAATTTAAAATAAAATAAAACAACCAGAAAAAAATCTGTTATTTTCCGTAAAATTAGGATTATTATTTTTTTACAGTGTTTTTTCTGCAGATAACGAGGTTCTCAACCTTTTTGCACTTTTCTACTTATACCACCATTTGACAAAGATGCTGAAGTGGTTCCAATGAACCACTTTTAGTGCTATTTAGCACCATTTTTGTTTAGAGTGTACACTGTACTCAAAACAAAGTTCATTACACGACAACACACATTCCAAATAGTACCAAGCATTCATGTAACCTTATCATGTTGCATGGTAATGTAACAAGTGATCTTCAGTGATCATCTTTAGAAAAAAATGTAAATGCAATTTTGTGTAAAATGTCTTTTCACGGAGGAGAACGCTGAAGATGGAAGATCAAGTAGTGCGCAATGCATTGTGGGAATGGGATACCGCGTGTACAAGACTGTAAGCTACTGCAACTTGTGGTACATGTCGAAGCACATCCAGCCCAGACAGCAACATATGGCTGTTTACATCTGGTCACTTAATGCGTTTTCTGTGATCGGATAGCTATCCAATCGTGAAAAGACCAGGTGTAAATGCCCCATTCGAGACGGATTTAAATCCGATCGCTCAAACCACTTCAGGAGGAGGTCTGGGCCGCATTCCAGACGAAACTGGACAAGTGTAAATGCATCTGGTTGTTGAAACCACATATGTAAGTTTTACTCCTCCCGAAAATGCTAAAAGATAAACGTGTGACAGCGTGTTATGGGCTATATGTCATGTTATGACGGCGCTACTGCGACACGCATCGCCGCAGCTGAGCTTCTGATCATCTATTCATCAAGCCAACGTGCAAACTATCGCAAATCAAAGTGAAAGTAAGTCGCAGACGGTTAACACACAATCATCTTCATTAAAAGTAGAGAAACAAAATGATCTTACCAGTGCTGTTGCCATTCTCTTCTATTGCGGTCTTTGATTTTGAATTATAGCTGATGATCAATTAAATGCAACTCAAATATGTTGCTTTCGGTGACGTGAACTCCATTAAATCTGCATATAGCGCAGGTATTGAAGATCGGATTTATATACGTTTTGTGAAAACACATTTATTTGACCAGGTGTAAATTGAATCGTTTTGATAAATCTGATAGCTATCCGATCAGTAAAAAAAACCCGCATGAAGTGACCTGGTGTAAACAGGCCCATAGTCTCGGCCCAGATTCGGCCCACATCTGGCACACTTGGATTCCATGTGGCCCAGATGTGGGCCGACACTATGTTGCTGTCTGGGAGGTATTCCATGTATAGCCTCCACAAAATTTGCATTCTTCATATATACATGATACACCCTTAAGGCATAGTAAGTATAGTATGCTATTCTTGTATGTTCTCTATTTTTTAATATGAATCCGTAGACATAATGTAGCTCTAAACATTTCAATCAAAGGGTTATTTTGCAAAAGAATTGCATTAGTTTACTGTTTAATCGCTTTTTTCTCTTCTGTCCAGTCTTAAGTTTGTTCCCTTGCACGGTCACCACATCAAAAAACTCATCAAATCTGTTTTAGTATTCGTGCGCATGCCGCTCAAAGGAATTGTATCGCCACCGAGCTCCTCAGAACCTGAGGCAATTGTAAATAGGTACTCGTCTAGATCAGAAGAAGACGCTAAGTGAGCTTCCGGATCCAACACGAGGTCCTTGGATACTAGCAAGTGAGAAAGAGAAAGGGCAGAGCCCGTCTTCAGCTCATCCGCCAGATCCATCTATGAACCCCATGACTTAAGAGACCCAAGCCACGGTGACTCCCATCGCTCTTCCTCAAAGTGAACTTCTCACAATGAGGCGATCCCTCGAGAGCTCTTAAACGCATTACACAGAGATTGTGCTCGTCATCCCTAGTGATGTAGCGAGGGCATGGCGGCACACACTGTTTAGAAATTTGGTCTATTCTTGCTTTCACTCAGAAAGATAGTAGACAAACCTCTTGAATGATTTAAAAATTCCTGACACAGAATGACATATGGCCTTAAAAAATGGTTCCTTTATTTCACCGAAAGAAAGAAATTTGCATATTACGCAACACATACGAAGTATGATGGTATTTTTCCAAATAAACTCATCCAGGAGTGATCCAACGTTCACATGAAAATATAAATTATCTCTGACAAGGTATAAAGATCAATAATGGGTTATCACATAAGAGACAAAATGTATGAAGAAAATGGGACAGAAACTAGAGACCCCACTCTCTCTCTCTCTCTCTCTCTCTCTCTCTCTCTCTCTCTCTCTCTCTCTCTCTCTCTCTCTCTCTCTCTCTCTCTCTCTCTCTCTCTATGCCTCAGACAGATGATGTAATATCCTGTAACTCCTCAGGATCTTGTACAATCAAACCTAAGGCAAGAACAGACGTCTCTAATGTTTGTTTTATGCTGAACTTACATTGCTTTAATATTCTCGCCATGTACCTGCACTCTAACTTTGTGTAAAAAAGTTGTCAAATATGTGAGACAGCCATGTTAAAACAGTTGCTGTCTGAGTGAGCATTTTTGTAAGTATATTTCACTCACAATAAAAAGCCATGGTTTTCTAGACACAGTATTGTGGTAATACCTTGTGTTTGGCTGGGTAAAAGCTTGAAGTACCTTGCTTTGCAAATCATTTAATCAATTATAAAATTAATTCTGAAAGAAATTTGAAAATGGCGCTACACACAGTAAAACACGGTTGACTTGACTCTTAAATTTGAAGCAACATAACTGTTTTCAACATTGATGATAATCCGAAATGTTACTTGAGGATGATCCTGAAAATCCAGCGTTGACATCACAGGAATAAACAAAAAATGTTCTATTTGAAAATATTTTAAGTTGTGTTTTAAATTGTAATAATATTTCCAATTTTACTGTTTTTTTCCTGTATTTTTTTTATCAAACAAATGCAGCCTTGGTGAGCATAAGAGACTCTTTCAAAAACTTTTAAAAACGTGGTGGTTTAAAATATATATCAACATGTAAAAAATAAAGGGTTTCACTTTATTTGGATGGTCCCTTTAACACATTCATTTGACTATAAGTAACGTTGCACCTACATCTCTACTAACTCTCACTAGAGTGTTAGTAGAGTATTAATAAACTGATTAGAATAAGAATAAGAATAAAATAATAGAATAAGTTGACATGTAGTTGCAAAGTATAGTCAGTAGAAAGTCTGTTGGAGGAGCATCACAATAAAGTGTTAGCTGATATTAAGTCTACTAATACTCTAATGAGAGTTAGTTGACATTTAGTTGCAAAGTTACTTATAGTCAACAGTATGTTCGAAAGGGACCATCAAAATAAAGTGTTACCAAAAAAGTATTGCATCATTGTCCATCTACATACATCAGGCTCTATAAGAAAGAAAAATAAGAACAAAATGGCCTGAAATTATTTAACAAACTAGGACAGGACCATAAAGCTGACCTTTCGATCCTGTTTCCTCCATTTTGCCCCTGATAAGAGACATTACAGCCCTGATGAGGACTGTTCTCAGGTCAGCATGTACATGATGTCTGATGGCAGAGATTAGTGCGACCCAAAACAGGTAAATTGTGTTGGTGACTGACAACTCATCAATACTATCGACCAGCTGGTACCGCCTCGCCATCAGAGGCTCTTGAAGCCATTAGTGTCAACTGATAACACTGAGTATGTGCATGAGAACGATAAAAGCTCTGATGACAGTGGGACTCTGATCATGTGCGTCTTGATGAATAAGACATTTCGCAGAGCTGTCCTGAAGTTAGGGGGCCCTATTTTAAAGCGCACGGCGCAAGTGCACGTGCGTTGTTGACCCGCCTATAGGCTCATATTAATAACGCGCTCTTAAAAAAAATAAAAAAAATACTGCAGTGTTTCAGTACACTTACTGTACTCTCCATTATTAACCGGCTACAGTCAAGTATACATGTCTAAAGCATCTGTGCATGTTATTTGTTATTGATAAATTGCTTAGACCTTCTGGACTCCAGAGCCGTGTTCATGATTTTGTTGATGAATGGCGTGATGACATGGTCGTGTGGCGTGTGTGTGTGTCTGACGGATGATGGCTATATCTCCACATCATTTTCTACTTCGTCCTCATTTCACCGATTCTACATTCCCCACAGACCGAGGATGACAGAGAGAGAGCGAAAGGAAAGGAGAAAGCGGAAGGAAAAGTGAACAAGATTAGCACTGATCCGTGAAGTTTTTGCAGAGGTGGATGTTGTAGGTGTGTTGTGTTTGCCTCAAACTAACAAGCGACTTAGAAATTGCCTATTTATGCAAATAATTCAAAACAACAAACTTTTTAGCAGGGAAGGCTTCCATAACTGTCACCAGCTCATAATTAGCGGCGTGACGATATGAGGGAGAGTGGAAGCGTCTAATGAGTGAAGTGCAGACGGCTGACACTTTCCTAACAACTCTGAGCTAAAATAAAACGTGCATGACTGCATATGCGCGTGGTATTGGACATGTTTGGCACTAAATTTAGTATGAAGACTCACATTTATAGGTTTAAAGTGAACAACAACGTCTGTGCACCTATTAAAAGTATCATGGTATTATCATGGTAGATGTCATTTGTTTTATGAAAAATAAATAATAATGGCACATTCGAAAAGATCATATGAGTTGAATGCACATGAACCCCACCACAATGTTGAAATTATATTTGGGAAATTTTGGATTTTCATTGAGCTCAGAGTTTCTGAGTTGGAGGTGTCAGTGAGAATGGCGGAATCAGTGAATACAGCATCATTAGTTGACAGTCAATTTTCTTAATTTAATTAAAAACATAAAAAAAAACTCCTGATGCGTTGTTCTTTGTTTTCTAGAAGTAAAGTTACAATAATCTTTATTTGCACGCACTTGATGTCATAAGTCCAAACTTCCCAACATGTCAGGCTGTGAGGGACAGACAAAATGATAATAATCAAGCTGACAAAAATCCAGAAAATGGCTGACAATCTCGTTTGTAATAGTCTATTTTTGAAATAAAATAATTGAAATAGTATTTGCCCTCTGCATACATAGGTATTATTTAAAGTATCTAAGTATATGTAAAGTTAGATACTATATAAAAGTACATATATATATATATATATATATATATGTACTTTTATATGTATACATATATATATATATATATATATATATATATGTAGAGCTTCACTACTGAATCTCTACATTATATTTCTCAGCAACGAGGGGGTTACATTGCTATTTTTAAGTAATTAAACTCACAGCTTCGTTGTTAATAGAGAGAGAGACGTTGAACAGATGCAGGCAGGTCTCTCTCTCTCTCTCTCTCTCTCTCTCTCTCTCTCTCTCTCTCTCTCTCTCTCGATTCAAAGCGGGCAGAATGCGAGATCTTACGAGCCATAACTTAACCGCCAATTTTACCCTTCCAGTCAAATATTGCTCTGCAAACATTAAAAGCTTTAAGTTGTCAGGTCTGTCAAATGACCATTGTTGTGGTAACACATTACAAGTAACTTGAGTTACGTAATCAGATTACTTTTTTCAAGTTACTAGTAAAGTAATGCATTACTTTTAAATTTACAACACAATATCTAAGTTGCTTTTCAAATACGTAACATAAGTTACTTTGTTTTCCCATGTATTGACTGACAGCTCTCCTGTCCTCATGTTGAGATAAATCATGAAATCAAGTGTAGAGGTGTTGTGTGAACATGATGTTATTGCAGTTCTAGATTAAATGTGAACATGCATTTACTCATCTCACTTGCACAAAAACAGATTCAGTATTCCTCAAAATGAATAAAAACAGTGGCATGTAAGCTCAGAATATTACGCAAACAATTTGTTCCAAACCTGTACCAGTTTCTTTCTTCTGTTCAACACAAAATACAAATTTTTTAACCTACAATATATAGAATCAACTACTAGTTTGGCCAGGACTTTTTTGTAATGGTATGCAATATGGTGCATTTGCATGTGTGTGAATGTTTTGACGTGTAGGTACTACAGTATGTGTGAGATGGAGTGTAAATTGTTAGTCTGCTAGCATTAACTGGATGGACAGAGGTAAATGCAGAGCTCCCATTCTGAGCTTAGGGCCTGAGGGCACTTCAGCCTTCACTGCCAGAGAAACGCTCATATCAACACTCTCCAGTATTATTCAGGCTGGTGTATCAGCAAATCTCTTACAGCTGAGTTTGTCTGAAGTACTGAACCACATTCAGAAAATCTGGCATCGATGCATACTATTCAAGCAATTAGATTTTGGAAAAATAGCAATGATAAATCCGATTTTTACATTTCCTGAAGAAAATGTGACCCAACACATTGAAGGTACACTTAAGTATTATTTTTTTTAAAGAGTAGAATAGGTAGGGGTAAGATGACCCGCTCGCTGGACAGAAAGAGAAAAAAGGAAAGAGGAAGATGAGTACTCGACCGGGAGATTTTCTCACTGCGTTCGCTGTGAGACCAAATGCTCGCTGGACGGAAGAGAAAACGTAAGTGCTCTACCGGGAAAGTTCTCGCTGCGTCCGCTTTGAGACCAAATGCTCGCTGGACAAAAGAGGAAACAAGAAGAGAAACATGACTACTCGACCGGGAGATTTTCTCACTGCATCCGCTTTGAGACCAAATGCTCGCTGGACAAAAGAGGAAACAGGAAGAGGAACATGATTACTCGACTGGGAGATTTCTCACTGCGTCCGCTGTGAGACCAAATGCTCGCTGGACGGAAGAGAAAACATAAGTGCTCTGCCGGAAAAGTTCTCGCTGCGTCCGCTGTGAGAACAAATGCTCGCTGGACAAAACGAGAAAACAGGAAAAAGGAACATGACTGCTCGATCTGGAGATTTTCGCACTGCGTCCGCTGTGAGACCAAATGCTCGCTGGACGGAAAGACAGAGACCCCAGGTGGACGACCCAGTGGGTTTTAATCGATGAGGGTTTGGAGGGCTTTTTTAATGTGGAACCAGTTGGTCCTGATATAGCTTTGGAAAGCATCTGAGGACCATCTCCCAAGAGCTTGGATCTGCTGTTGGGAGAGGCCTTTTTGGGCTGCTGATTTTGCTGCCCCGATACGGAAAGAGTGACTTGAGAAATTCTTTGCTGGAATGCCTGACTGTTGGAGAACAGATTTGAGGTGTTTCTGAAACCAAAAGCGTGTCACAGGTTTATTGGATTCGTTTATGAACAGGGGTTCCAGAGGAGATTTAACCTGAGAGCTTTTCCATTGCCAGAATGGACTGGTATGGTTGGATTGGCGATGAGAGGTTAAAAATGTAGATACAATTACCTTTTTAGGTTTGGTCTGTCTTACTTTGCAAGTTGTAAAAACATTTCCAAGCGGTCACGTAGGATTGGAGAGTCCTGGGAGAAACTGCTTGGAGGATAGTGTTGAGTGATGCGTCGAGGAGGGGTTTTAACGGGTGGGTTACGGGAATATCATTTCCAAACAGTGACGTACTGGAGCTGGGAATTGATCCACCTCTGGAGCCATGCCTGAATTTCTGAAACAGAAAACGAGACAGGGAGTCAGCGATTTGATTTTCCGACCCAGGGATGTGTTTAGCAATTATGATGAATTGGTCGCAAGCTGAAATCCAGGTGAGATGCCTTAGGAGTGGCATCAGAGCAGGTGAATGGGAACGGCCTTTGTTAATGCAATACTGTCACAAGGTGACAAATCTAGCGGAACTAATTTCCGCTAGGAGTGTGTTTCCCCCCGGGACGATTTCACCGGCACACCGTGCTGGTTTGCTGTTGTCAGTTGCCATGACAGCGGCAGCTGATTTAGCTAAGCGGGACCAGGTGCGGGTGTTTGGTGTGGGGATTTGTGATTGGGAAACACGACCAAAAGAAGCAGTTAAAAGGAAAAGGAAAACGCATTCGAGTGTGGTACTCCCCTGGGAGAGATCGATTCCTTTGGCAGTGGCTTGGGTTTGCTGGGATCTTTGGAGCGGCTGTGAGGATCTGACTGGAAAGGGGTGCAACGGTGATTGAGGGAGTGCAAGCTGGAATGTGAATTGGATGTGAAGTGAGTGAATTGTGGAGATTGAGTCAAGACTGGAGAATGCCATCACTCGAGGGAGAAAGATAAGGAATTGTGAAGTGTATTGACCACAAATATAATTACCACTAAGAGTGTGAACTGATTCATCTTTGAAACCCTGATATCTTCTTCTGAGTGTGAAAGAGTGTTGAAGACGCTGTGTTCCATGCAATGCGAAATCCTCTGCGTCTCATCAGCTCCTGAGTGTTGAATCAGCGCAACAGTGGAGGGATTGAACATTGGGTGAGTGCTGGCCTTATTGCACTAAGATTTGAGAGTGGATTGCGGTGCCTGAATTGAAGTGTCACACAGTATTGGACTTGACGTGAAGTTCCAGTGTGTGGATGTACATGTTTATTTAACCGCAAGTGTTCTCCAGTTCACATTCTCGCCAGTGTTTGCGAAACGAAGCCCTCAGGTTGGAATGTTTATGTTCCACTTTGGTCACCAGGTCCTGTGATATGAGAGAGGAGTGTGATTGTCCTGTTTAACTTGTCTTGTCTATCTAAATAGAAGATTCTTCTGCCTCGGCCTTCTTGTGTGCTGCCTGTTCAGAGGAGAGACACACCTCAGCAGCAGCGCTGCTTGTCCCGAACCACCCGCTCCAGCCGTAAGTCCATACTCCACCGAAATAGATTTGAACCTGCACACTTGTCTCTGTCTTGGATTATACAGGGTACCCTTGTCTCTGGCTGGAGCCGTCGAGGGCAGAAAGGCACCCGGAGGACCTCACACCTGCTGCTCAGTGACGCCACGGGGGAGAGCACCCTGCACGGAGGAGACTTGCCTACCCGACTACCTACCTGATCGGCAGCGGGTCCCCCTTCTGGACTCCATCGCCGATCATCGGCCGAATAGCTGACGCTTGGAAGAAACTTACCTGCTACCCACCTGTCCTGTGGAGAGAGTCCCCTCCTGGCCCGTGGTCCCGGCCCTGGTCTGCTCGGACCGTTGTCCGCCTGTATTACGCCGAAAAGAGCCGCCTTCCCACGTTACTTACCTGCACGCCAGACGGGCGTTCGGTCTCCTCCTCCTCTGTGGCTGCCAGTAATCCGGGCCCTCGCAGTGCACCCCTCGGTCTCCTCCTCCCTGGAAAGAGAGACGAAGCCCGCATTAAGACTTTTAAATTCTTGCTTTTATTCAATAAAGATTGTTGCTTTTAGAAATTCTCCTTGTCTGTCTGGTCTCTGGTACGCTCCTCGAGGTGGTCCTGGGTTTGAGGGGTGGGCGCAGTCTTATTTGGCTCCCCCCCGACCTGTGACAATACACTGTTGCGTCAATGTCGCAATGCACTAAAATGCTGCTAGCGGCCCATTCTTTCCCCCAGAGAAAGCTACTACGAGAGGGTAAAGCTCGAATAGAGCTGAGGATTGAGAAATGTCCTGGAGCTGCGGTGGCCACGGAAAGACGAACAAACGACCTTGAAAAAATCCCCCGAAACCGATTGAGGGGGCGGCGTCTATGAACAGTTGGATATCGGTAGTAGACGAAACGAGATTGTTATAGAAAAAGGATAGGCCGTTCAACTGGTTTAGACATTTTAACCATATCCTGATTATCGCGACATGCTTGAATTATGGAAATTAGGTCCTCTAGCGAGTGGACGGAGGACGCGAGTGAGAGGAGATGCGATATGATGGAGTGGCTCTGCGGAATGATGCGCATTGCGAAGTTTAAATGGCCGAGCAGGGATAGGAGTTCGCGTTTTGAACAATTCGATTTTTTAAGGAGAGTAGATGAGATGAGAATTATTCGGTTGATTTTCTCTTTGGGCAGGGATGCTTGGAATTTGACTGAATCCAAATTAATTCCTAGGAACTCGATGGATGTTGCAGGGCCCATGGTTTTTTCCTGTGCACTGGGAATTCCAAGCTCAGAAAAAAAAAAAAAAAAAAGTTTTGGACTGTGAGGATGTGTGTGGCTGGGATGGCATTGGGAGGCGAGATTATTAAAAAATCGACTAGCATGTGAATGAGCTGGGGAATGACGTAGTTGATGGAGGAAACGGAGACGTACGTCGTCAGAGACCGAAATAAATGGGATCTTCGCAGAGAGACTAAACTACCTTGAGAGAAACTAAACAAGCCAATGCACATTGGCATGCAATAATTGCACCAGCTGCTTCCATCACGCAGCGCGGGTATATAATGAGCAGAAGGTGCAACGCATCTTTGGTCATCGCTGAGGAGCCGAGCCAGAGACCCGGCCGCGCTGCGATGGTACAACAACATGGCGGCGGGACGTACGTCTCTATTCCCTCCTTCAGGGAACGAGGGTTACCATACGTAACCGAGACGTTCCCTTTCAGATGGTCACTCCTACGTACGTGGGAGGAGACCGACAGAAATGGGATCCCTACCAAAATGCCATGTTGTTGGCCCTTCCAGTGCCCTGCATAAGCCTCACTTCTCTCCCTCTGTGATGGGCAGAAGCTTATGCGGATAGTCCGGACCACTGATTGAACATGTGGAACATATGACCTACTCAGTGAGAACATTGGATAACACTGGGAAAGTGTGCCCTTTGCAGTGGAAAAGAGCACTGCGGAAGCCACATCCTGCCCGGAGGGAGGTAACATGTGGAGAATACACATATGGATTAGCCAAGCAGGGTAGTGCAACATATGGAAGTCTCTGCAGTGGTTCCGGCCTAATCCTAGGGAGGAAGCGCACCGGCAGAGACAGCAGAGGGGGCTCTGCCAAGGGAAAGACACTGGCTAGCCGACAGGGCAGCCGTACCGTGGAAGAATACACACATGGACACCCAGCCTAGCACAGGTTCCTCAGTGCATACAAGTGTTAGGCCTGGCGTTAGACGATTCACTATGTCTGACTGCCGCAGGAGTGACGGAGGAACTCAACAGGGTTAGCCATTTCTAATAAAAATAACAAACACACAACAAAAATACTATCTCTACAAGAAGGCTATATAATCTAGTGAACGTGTTGATTGTAGCCCAATCCGCAGCTCTACATATATCTGTCAGCGAGGCGTTTTGAGCCAGCGCCCAGGAGGAAGCAACACTAGTTGAGTGTGCTTGCAACCCGAATGGTCAAGGCACGTCTTGGGATTGATACGAAAAAACAATAGCATCCACTATTCAGTGGGCTAACATCTGCTTGGAGACAGCCTTTCCCTTCTGTTGGCCTCTGTAACAGACGAAGAGCTGGTCTGAGGTCCTAAAGCTTTGCGTTCTGTCCACGTGTAACCGCAAGGAGCAGACGGGACAGAGAAAAGCCAGGGCTGGGTCTGCCTCCTTCGAGGGCAGCGCTTGCAGGTTCACTACCTGATCCCTGAAGGGCATGGTAGGAACCTTGGGCACATATCCGGCCTGAACTCTAAGCACGATTCGTCGTCCAAAAAACGCTTGCAGGTCCCCTACCCTCTTGATGGCCAGTGCATATGTGCCGAGGGTTCCGTCGGTCAGGGAGAAGAACAGCTGGCAATGCGACGTGTCTGGGGAGGCAACAGATCTATCTGTGCGGCCCCGAAGCGCCTCCAAATCAGCTGGACCGCCTGGGGACTCTCCCGGAAGCGTAAACTGTCGTGAGAGCTCGTCGGCTGCACGATTGAGCACGCCTGGGATGTGAATGGCACGAAGTGACCTCAGATGCTTCTGACTTCCTTAGGAGATGGCGGACGAGTAGCCTTTTTCATGAGACGGGAGTGTGGACCACCTTGTCAGTTGATGTACGCAATGGTCGCAGTTTTGTCCGTGCGGACCAGTACATGCTTGCCACGAAGCGGCACCTTGAAGTGGCTCAGTGCAAGATGTACTGCTAGCAACTTGAGGCAGTTGACATGCCAATGCAGCTGGGGCCCCATCCACAGACCTGAGATTGCATGCTCGTTGTACGTGGCCCCCCAGCCGGTGGCAGAGGCATCGTGAACACCACAGCATGCCTGGACACAGACCTGAGATTGCATGCCAATGTGCATAGGCTCATTTAGTTTCTCACAAAGTAGATTGGTCTCTCTGCGAAGATCCCATTTCTGTCGGTCTCCGACCACGTACGTAGGAGTGACAGACTGAAAGGGAACAAAAATTTCTTTAACATTATTATTATTTTTCTTTTCAACAGGGGGAACAATAAATATTGCTATTAATGAGAGAAATGTTTGAATAAATGCACTGGTGGTTGACTGTAGCCTAGTAAAAAAAAAAAGGATGATTTGAGCTACATTTATGATAGGCCTACTATTGTTGTCAGATTTTATTGCTGATGCAAAACATTAGTAAATTGTAATCTTGACAAATGCTTTTCGAGATTTCAAGTACATAGGAACATACTGCATGCATATTTGCTGACATATAAAACAGCCACGATGGTGCAGAGCGAAAATGAATTGCCTTAAAGGGACTTTGCAACCGAAGAACTGACGTTAGCATGAAAATGATCTTATTCGACAGTGTACATTATAAATATTACATTTAACGAGAGAAACGTTTAATACACGTACTGTTAGTTAATGCACACCTTCTAAAAGAAGTTAGCTTGAGCCACTGAGACTGCAGAACTGACGTTAGTATTAGCGACAGTGCTGGGGAAGTTAATCAGTTATTCTAATAGCAGATGCTAATCACATGTGCTGATCACGAGGCCCTGGGCTCATTGGTAGGACTGCTCTCTCTCTCTCTCTCTCTCTCTCTCTCTCTCTCTCTCTCTCTCTCTCTCTCTCTCTCTCTCTCTCTCTCTCTGACTCTGTCTCTCTAATTAGCCCTCAGTGCTGACTGCTGAATTTACCTGACCTACTCCAGTCACTCTCTATTACAGGCTCTGTCCTCAACAAAAACTTATTCACACAATATATCTCGCTGTCTAACGCTCGCACACACTTTACAGTGTGTGTGAGGAAACACTTCTCCTGTCACACTGGGTTCCAGTCAGAAAATTGCTGATGGAGAGAGGCACTAATTAGCACGACTGACACAGGAAGGGAATAATAAAGAAAGCCCTGAGTCTGTACAACTGCAGGAAAGTAAAAAAAAAAAAAAAAAACATTCTGTGCTTTGACCCTTGCGATTCTTTTTAACGCTTTTCTCTTAGTGTGCACACAGTATAATTACAGTCTACCTATTTATTGATCTATTTATAGACCTAATTAAGTCTATGAATGTGACTTCCTGTGCGCTCAATGAGGGGCCGGGAACACGGTCGATCTGTGATTAGCCATTTCTGGTTAAAGCTACTGAAAGTATAATTATTTATATAATATCATATTATACAAATGTTACATGGTAATTCAAGGTTTTTCAAAAAATTCCATTAAATTATCATTGTGACATTGCCAAATTAGGGGAATATACAGTATGTTTATGTTAGGGAGGAAACCCAGGACTCTTATTTTGACAGTCAGGCTATCTTGAGGAAGTAGGCCTAATGGTGCGTTCAAATCAGGTCGTAAAGAGTTGAACACACATGAACTCCACAAACTCCACAATAATGTCGTAAATACAAGTGGGAAGCTCGATTTTCTTTATGCCCCGATCTTTACAAGTTGGGGGCGTGTCAGTGAGAAACATGGTGGAATACCACAATACTATATAAAAATAAAAAAGAGCATTTTATTAATCTAAAGAACCGTTTGTGCAATGGAAAAGGTTTCAGGGATGTTACAAGCTTTTTGTGTACTTTTAGATGCCAATAAAGAAACTTTCTTTTTAAGAGCATGCCAGAATAACAGAAAAAATACTGCAAAAGTTTTTGCATGTGACATTAAATTAGTGCTTGTACAAATGATAATTTAAAACTTGTTGACCTCCTTCTGTGCCATTTGTACTAAAAACCAGTTCACTTTACTCAAAGAAACCTTGGAAACCAAATGTATGTATTAATTAATTTGTTAGTATATTAACTGAAACTGATATATTAACCTAACTTAATATTAATTACTTAATTTACTCAGGAAGAGTTTGCTTTCTTTATTTTATTATTAGATGATTACTTAACAGTTTTTCCTTTAAGTTTTGCAAAAATAAGGCAATCAGTTTCCAAACATTTCCAGACGCAAGTAAGCTGAACTTCTTAGAATTTACAGTGTATGTCATGTTAATCAATCAATCAACCAACCAACTAATCAATCATTTAAGCAGAAATGCCAAAATATATGTATGTAATTAAAATTTGGATTTAATTTCAAACTTGAATGGACATAGTAACTGCTTTAATAAAATTGCTATTCTGTTTTTATTCTGAACTGCTATGTTATCCGGCAGTCATGCTCATGAAGTGTTCTACTGTTTGTTTTGATTATTATTATTTTTGTTTTTAAATTTCACTACTCAGCTTCACATTGCAACTAAGAACACACCCGTCACAAAATCACTGCAGCGTATGGCCTCTCGTAGCTCATTTCTTTAATTAAATGTCAACAGGATCATATTATTTTTCTGGCTTAGTGATTTTAAACTAGAACATGTAGCTTTCTGTCATTGTGTTGTTCATTTGCACCATGAATTTATAACGTCAGAGAAACATTGCAGAATGTGGTGTACATTGTAATGCACTGGCTCACGGCTAGTTTTTAGGCGTAATATCCTGTGGAAATGGCAGAAGTGATTTTTTTGTATTATTTATTTATCATCCACTGGGAAATACACTTTCACACACACTATGACACAAAAAACAAGTAGGTGTAAATTCCAAAAACCCATGTCTTATTTACTATCCACCTACAACACATTTAAACCAGGTGCTAAATCCACTGAAATATTGTTGCACTGTATCTACATTAGGTCATTATCATTCTTTTCACCATAAACACACCTCCTTTATATGTAAATAAGGTCACCAGATCACCCCTTGTTAACAAAACTCCTGCCGCAATTAATGTAGAGCCATTAGTGCCCACGGAAAGCAGGTTTGTGTGCATTTTCTATTGATCATGGCAGGAGTAATTCATCAAATGCAGAAGAGCGGCATGCACAATGCAGGCAGCACATGCAACTAAAGACCGTCACTGTCATTCTTAGGCAATTCCCACTACTTCATCTTTAATCATATAATTCATCCATCTATCAGCCATGCAAAGAAAGTGCATTTAGTTAGTCCATAGTGTGTGTGAGTGCAGCAGAAATCATTGCATGTGCATCCAAGTCTCCATGAGCAGGTTTTCTATTCTACAGCATCGCTTAAAGCGCATGACGTCTGGTTGCCCTTGGTTACCATAAAATGTGCACAAAGTGAGAAACCACTGCAGTGTTGAAAACCCAACTAATTTCAGTTAATCTGGGTTGATAGATGCCAAACTGGCTCTTATGTGACTCTTATCACCCCTGAAGCTTTATTTTACCAGGTTAGTCTCTTGAGCTTAAAATTTCAAGGTTGTCCTGGTCAAAATGGCAGCATAAAACATTACAAAAACACTAACAGGGGACAGTATGGCAAACCATGCATTAAAGGGGTCGTGACATGAGAAATCACATTTGCCTTGATCTTTTGACAGGTATATTGATTTCAATTCAATTCAATTTATTGATGGATAGCCCCTTGAGATGCAACATCTCATTTTCAAGAGGGTCCAATAAATAAAACATAAAACAACAACACCAAAAAAAAAATAATAATAATAATAATTGAACTGCGTCTCACACCATTATCGTTAACCTAAGACACACCTTAGCTCTAACATAAATGTCACAAAAAGCACACCACATTTACTCATTATACAATTAGAATCATAATACAGGAAATTCAGTAAACAAAAAGGTGCCACAAAAGAAAGACTGAGGTTGAATCAACAGGATATAAATCAGTTAGACAAATCCATTAAACAATAGACAGTTGCAAGCAACACAGACCAACATCAGTAGCATACACATACAGTGTTTAGATATTGGAATAGAGTTAACTTAAATCTACGAAAAGATAAGATGGACCTCAAAAAAAGAGGAAGATTGTTCCAATCATGAGTAGCTTTATAGTGAAAGGATTTTCTACCAGTAGCTGAAAAGATTCTTGGTACAGTAAAAACAAGAGATTGCATTTCACGAACAGGATACAAAGAACTGCGAGGAACCAAGAGTTCACTCAAATAAGGAGGGCATTCAAAATAGGCACATTTGAAAATAAAAAGAAACCAATGAAAGTCTCTTCTTGATTTCAGCTGAAGCCAATTCAAGGATGCATACATTACACAATGATGTGTTTTAAAAGGACACCTCAAAACAAATCTACATAGGGAGTTAAATACAACATTGAGAGGCCTAAGAGTACCTTCACTAGTGTTCATGTAGACAATATCAGCATAGTCAACAATGGGCAATATCAACTGGGAAATTAACCTTTTCCTAACTTCAAATGTAAAGCAATTAACAGATTTATAAAGTGTACTGAGACAACCATATACTCCCTTTTTGATATGGTCAATGTGAGGTTTGAAGGTAAGTTCGGAATCAATCCACAACCCAAGATACTTAAATATGTCAGATTTCACCATAGAAGACCCATCAGCAAAATACAGTTTTAAGTTGAGAGCACAAGGACTTCTATGCCTCGTCCCAAACAACATACAACATGACTTGTCCATATTCAACAATAGGTTGTTCCTGTGAAGCCATTCTTGAATCTTACTAAAGTCATCTTGTAACCTATTCTGGATCAGGTGAATATCAGAGTCAGCAGTATAAATCACGGTATCATCAGCATAGAGATGAATTTTACACAAGGAGCAGGTGCGAGATAAATCATTGATAAAGATCGAAAACAAAAGGGGACCTAGAGTGGAGCCTTGAGGAACACCATTATCAACCAATAAGTAATCAGACATTGAACCTTTGAAAGAAACACACTGCCTTCTATTGTGAAGATAAGAATTAAACCATAATACAGCACTTTGATCAAGACCTATTGCATGAAGTTTGTCAAGATATAAGGTCTTTGTTCCATTAGAACATCTTGCAAGTTTCATAGCTTAAAAGATCCTCATCATTATAAACAAAACATTTATTTAATCAAGCTCCAAGAATGGCTCTTTTGGATATTGTGGAATCTGTGACATCACACGGTCAAATCAAGCAGCAACATAATGTCGGTCCAGATCCGGGCCACACCTGGTACATGTGGATTCAACACATTTAAACCGTGGGCCTGATCTGGGCCGACACCATTTTGGTGTCTGGGTCTTGAATTATGTTGTTCATTAAATTATTGAATATTAATGATATCTGTAATACATTTATGTTGGTTCTGATCTGGTTACCATAGGCGGGAGAGGGGGGTTATCGCTGCTCTCCCTGCTCTTATCCATCCTACGCTGCATGGATGGGCATCGTGTTCTTGCCCAGAACAGAACCATACTGCCAATCCACATTGTATGCTATTTGTCAATCATCTTTGACGATAATGGTCCTGACAGAAATACATTTGCATGTGACTGCATCCCAGAGCAAGACATCAACGAATAGTTATACATCATCGCAATAGCGAGTGAGTGTTGATACTGTTTTCTATGGAATGATGTTAGCCAATCATAACAGTGGCAGTACTGACAAGCCTTGAAGGAGCTGCGCCTTAAAGTCCCCCTATAGTCCATAATTGTATCCCTTAACCCTTTCACACGTATGTTTAAAATATTCTAACTGACCCCCCAGCGTGAGTTTTTCAAGGCGACCGTTATTTAGAACTTGTCACTTTAACGTTTTCATGGTGACGCGTCATTGCTTGTCACGTGACACAGCGCAACCACAACACAGCGCTGAATGAGTGATGATCTGCTTTTATGTCATTTTTCCTTTTTTATTAAAAATATTCACAAATGTATTAGCTATAGCATGAAACACTGATATTCCGATTGTCAAATATGTGGAAGTGGATGGGTTTTGTTGTTTAAACATCTTTATAACGATCGCGTTAGTTGAGCTGTATGCACAATGGGCGGCGCCATTTTAGTTTGTTTTACAGTTCAGAGAATCAGATCTGTTGGATTTACAACACGTCAATTCCTCCACTTCTCACGAAATACATGAAAGTAAGTGGCCGGTTGACTGGGAGAAGAATAGGGTCAAATGTAAAGCTATTAGCCCCACCTCCAATCACTCACACCAGCTCAGAGATCCACTCATTGACGATCACACATTGACCTGATTGATTTCAAGGTAGTTTGTGGCGTCAGAAACAACAGCGATTTCAAACCTCGGTTTTTGCTTCACTGCAGTATTAAGGAGAAATTCGAGGTTTTCCACATATATATGCACAAATCTTTATTAACAATATAAGTGACCCTCAAGGAATATTTTAAAATGCTAAATAAAAACAATCCATGCCATGACCCCTTTGGTACTGGCCAAGGTTTGTTTAAAAAGCCTTTGATCGTTGAGTCCTAAAACCATTTAAAGACACAGGAATTCATAATTCCAGTGTCTAAAAAAGATCTTCTTTCTAAAGTCTGTCTTTGTTTTGAGGCACTGATGCACATAATGGATCAGCTGATCACAAGCTGTCATCTGAACAGCTGATACATTATGTAAAGGTACAGGGTTTTTACGGGGCACATTCTAATTATGGCTTTTGAAATTAAATCAGTGCTCAGAAATGTCAGCGATTAAATTACAATTGATTAAATTACAATTTAATTGATTAAATTGATTAAATTACAATTTAATCAAGCCAATTCAACATTGTCGTGTGTGATTACACGCTCCGCCCCGCCCCGCAGCGCGGGTATAAACAAGGAAGCGGATGCACGCACCAGTTGCTTTTTGCTTTTTCGCTTACTTTTTCGAAAGAGAGCACTGAAATTACCGAATGCCTTCAGGATCTCCTCATGGAGAGAAGCTCAACGAATAGGTTCCGCTTCTATTTGGCGTAAGCAACACTTCCTCTTACGGGGTGCTCTCGCAGAAGTGATAATTACTACCACATAATCTTGCGGTAGCCACCTGAACCTCCGTTTTTTTAGGACCGACCTGGAATCTCTCCAGGCGTCTGAACACGGGTGCCATCATGCCACGTCCCCGAGAATTTATTCAGGAAGGGCTGTCGAGGGGAACTAGGTCTGGTTGGCCAATAAGGGGCAACTATCAAGACCTGCTCCACTCCTGACCTAGCCCAGTATGTGCAAGCGACATGCGCGCACAAGACAGGAGCCCTGCTCAATACTAGGTGTGAAAAAATCACTGAGCTTCAGGAGCATCTCTGCTCAACACCTGAGTGTGATGAAAATCACTGAACTTGAGAGGGTGCCGTGCGACAATAAATCACATAGCCTCTTCTTTAGAAGGCTCACTGGGGAACGCATTTCTGCGGGGCCCCGGGGTCAGCTGAGAGCCAGTGTCTGTCCAAGGGTTGTCCTCTCGGACATAAATAACACAACTGGCAGAGGAACGAATCCAGAGAGGCAAACAGATGTCACTGTGCGGCCCCGAAGTGGTCCCTGCCAAGCTGGACCGCCATGGGATGGAAGTCAAGACTGTTGTTAGGCTCGTCAGCGGCATGATTGAGCAGGCCGGAAGAAATAGTGGAATGAAGCAACCTCAGAAGCTTCTGCCTCCAAGGAGAAGGTGAGGGGCGAGTTGTGACATTGCAATTCTGTCTTTTAGACCAGTACCAGCTCGCTGAGCAGCGGTGGCTCAATGCGAGGTGAACTGCAACAAGTAATGAATACCAATGCAGTCGGAGGTCGCCCAGGCCTCTGTTAAAGCATGCCCTTTGTACATGGCCCCTCAGTCGGTGTTAGTGGACCTCATTCTAGGAGCAGTTGGCCTGGAGGAACGAAAGGTCTGAACACGGGCTGAGGGTTTGGCGGCAGGCTGGGGTGATCTGTTGTCACACCGGGCGTGCCGCTCTGCCACAGTCACCTCGGGACTCAACCTTAAGCCAGTGCTGAAGTGGTCTTTATATGGAGGAAGCCATTAGCCTGCTTCTGCCATATGCCCCAGGAGCCTCTGAAAATTATTTCAGTGGGACTCTCCTATAGCACCGACCTGTTGGGCCGAGTCCATCTCCATAACGGAAAAGAGATACTCAGCCCGTGGGCTAGATTACTCTCTCCCAGTTGACCTGAAGACCCAACTGGAGCACTGCTCAACACTAGGTGTGATGAATATCACTGAGCTTTCAGGAGCATATCTGCTCAACACCTAGTGTGATGATTATCACTGAACTTGAGCAAGCGATAATGAATCGCATAGCCGAGTCTGATGGTCACAGTCTGCTCCGGACCGGTTGTGAAGCTCTTTCCGCTTCTACGAACCAGGCCCAGGCCCAGAAGACCACAGACGTTCCCGAGGTGGGGCAGCGAGGTGGAGGATAGGGACCCGGCTCGGAAGGCCCGGAGACGGCCCGAAGCGGGGTCTGAGTGTGCCGTGGAACATTTACCTGTCTCCACTGGGCAACAGGAGATGCGTGAGAAGGCGGATGACCGGGTCCTCGAACGCACCATGCTGCCGGCTGGCGAACAAGAGGGGGCTGAGGGGTGCAAGGCTGTCCTACAGGGTCGCACACCGCCAGCCTCGCCCTCTTAGTACCCAGGGACGGAGGAATTTGCTCTCTTGACAATTCGGGTACCACTGGACTCCGGGCAGCCAGTGGCGGAACAGAAACCAGTGCCAGAGCACACGGGGAATGACCGCGGAAACACTGAATCAGTGAACTGAAAATTTGAATGCTGTTTAAACAGCAGTTGAGAGCTTGAGAAGCTCGCGATCACCGCTGCACGTGCGCTGTAAACACCAATACTGGGAGGTCTTCCCGCAAGAACACCGACACTCTTGTTTAAACAATAGTACTCTTCAGAGACATCCGATCGGCTCCGAAGCGAAAGGCAACTGGTGTGTCCGTCCGCTTCCGTGTTTATACCCGCACTGCAGAGCGGAGCGTGTAATCACGCACGCCAATGTTGAATTGGCTTGATTAAATAGTAGTACGAAAATGACAGGCTCCCTAAGCGTGATCCCCTTTCAGTCGACGTCGACTACGTCTGACGTTCTCGACTGAAAGGGGACTTTACTTGTAAGAGTATATGTGCTAAAATCAACAAAAGCAAACACTTATTAACACAGATCATTTTGGTCTGGGAAGAATTTAATGAGGAAATAATCATACTGAAATCACAATTTGAGACTTTTTGAGATTTAAGTGTCTTCTGAAACTTAAGAGCAAAAGTCTCCATTTATTCTCATTGTAGTTTAAAAGAAACAATAAAGAAACTGAAGAGATCTCATTTGTGATTTTCTTTCCCGCGGGCAGGTCATCCATCTTCAGCTGAATCATTATAAGAATTGATGCTTAGTCTTTGTTGTGTCTTTCTATATGCAGATACGCATCAGCACATAGTGGGACAGCAAATGCACATGGCTCCAAGGCAGATCAGAGGAGTCATTGAAGGGAATAAAAGAGACATGGACGACCCAGTTCAGCAAAGAGAAGTGCACACTCTTCCTTTTTTGCTCTTATGCCTTACAGACACAGACTAAGACTGAACTGGGCCGCCTTGGCTCTTCGGGATGACCTGTCCCGCAACCTGAACCAGCTTTCTGTGCCACCACTTCACTTTTCTAAAACAACGCCTGCACTTCCTCCTTCACTTGAAAAACATTTAAAGTGTGGCTCTAAGATTATACAATATCAAATAAAACTATTAAAGGCACAATATGTAAGATTTTTGGATTAAAAGATCCAAAAACCACTCGAACAATGTTATATATATTTAGTTGACTTGCATACTTGCTTACTTCCCAGATGTTTCCAACAATGTTTAAATCCAGAGAAAATAAGCTATTTTAACCAGTGTAACGACCGTGTCATTGCGTCGCCTGTCAGGGGTGTCATATCCGCCTTGCCTTCGATTTCCGGTTTTACTTCCGTAGAAACCATGGAAACGCCAAAGACGCTTGAATATATTATGTGTTTTTTTGACAGATGGACAACTGTTTGGATATATTTACTAATTTACCAATCATTGTTGTCAGACCCGGATTGGCTAATCGGGAGCACCGGGAGAATTCCCTGTGGCCCGGTCTGTTTTATTGGCCGGTGTTGTCATGGCACTGGGTTAAATGCTTTCCCTATAGGCTGCAGTCACAGCTCAGCCCCACTATTTTTTTTTTTTTTTTCTCGTAGCCCCACAAAAAAACATCCGTTTTTAGAGATGTGTGAACAAAAAATAAGAGATAAAAAAATGGATAATAGCAGCCTAGGCGCAGAGGCGGCGCTGCAAAGGCCACAATAATAAAAAAGCTCTAGATACTCATAAGGCCAAATAGGCTACGACAAATGAAGACGATGAGATGGTCGGTAAGCTATTATACTGTTATTAACTGTTCAAATAAATCTTCACTGTGTAGTGGACGCCAACACGTTGATCGCGATCTTTATCACTTTCTACAGGGCCTACAGAAAAACAATTAGGCCTTCAAAAACAAAAAACATCATCAAGGTTTGATATTGCGACCATTTTGATCTAATATGCTCCCAAAATTGAATCTGTGCGACCTCAATTTATTTGTGAGTATTTATTTGTATTTCTTTCATCAAGGCTGAGGTCAGGGATCTTGGGCTTGAAAGGGTTGGTGACCACTGCGTGAAGCAACACTTTGGCTACTGTATTTGCAGGGTACCCACCATTGAGGTCCCAGAGGACCTAGGTAATCTTTCTGTGTATAATTGTTACGAAGCAAAGGCTTTGAAGTCGGATCTAAATGCAGCAGTTGACTTTAATAATACAAACTAGGGAAAACTCAGAACAGGCAAGACACTCGAAAATACATTCATTCAAACATGCATTCAATAACTGACAATGAACAAAAGAGCAGACAGGATTTAAATACACAGACGGGATGAGGGAACAAGACACAGCTGGGGCAAATCAGAACACAGGTGAATAAACTGAACACTAACAAGGAGCGGGAAAACTGGGAACAGGACTGAACCAAATACACAATGACGGGGAAAACTCAGGGAAACAGATACAGAACAGACATAACTATAACATTATCCCCCCCTTCCATAAGGCGTGTCCCCGCGCCGAATAAACATCAAATAGGGGCGGGAGGGTGGGCGCCCTGGAGGCTGACGAGGGCGTGGCTTGTCCGGAACAGGAAGCCTCCAGGGCGGAGCAGGACGTGACGGCGGCCAGGGCGGAGCAGGATGAGGCGAAGGCCAGGGCGGAGCAGGACGAGGCGAAGGCCAGGGCGGAGCATGGCGTGGCAAAGGCCAGGGTGGAGCATGGCGTGGCAAAGACCAGGGTGGAGCATGGCGTGGCAAAGGCCAGGGCGGAGCACGATGAGATGGTGGCCAGGTCGGAGCAGACTCAGACGAGGGTGAGGACCATGTCGACGTCGTCTCCATGGCCCTCACGGAGTACCTTCTGCCCCCCCCAAAAAAATACTTGGGGAAATCCTCGGGAGGAACCTCCAGGTGGTAAATGGGTTCCGGGCAGGCCTCCCGGAGCTTGAAGGGCGCAGGCAAGACGAGGCGCAGAGGCGGGGCCGGCAGGGCGAGGCGCAGAGGCGGGGCCTGGCGAACCAAACGAGTCCTCCTTCTCCTCCTGCGACGGCGAGTCACTGGGCTTGATACTCTCCCTTGGCTAGATTCAGCATTTGACTCACTTGACTTGGGACTTGACTCACTTGATTCAGTTGACTCACTTGACTCACTTGATTCAGTTGACTCACTTGACTTGGGACTTGACTCACTTGATTCAGTTGACTCACTTGACTTGGGACTTGACTCACTTGACTCAGTTGACTCACTTGACTTGGGACTTGACTCACTTGATTCAGTTGACTCAGTTGACTCACTTGACTTGGGACTTGACTCACTTGATTCAGTTGACTCACTTGACTCACTTGACTTGGGACTTGACTCACTTGATTCAGTTGACTCACTTGACTTGGGACTTGACTCACTTGATTCAGTTGACTCGGCGGCACTTGACTCGCTTGACTCGGCGGCACTTGACTCGCTTGACTCGGCGGCAATTGACTCGGCGGCACTTGACTCGGCGGGACTTGACTCGGCGGGACTTGACTCGGGTTCGTCGAGGCTGAAGCGACGTGCGGGTTCGGAAGACAGAAGCTCAGCCTCAGGCATGTCGATCTCGGCAGGAAGAAGCTCAGGCATGTCGGTCTCGGCAGGAAGAAGCTCAGGCATGTCGTGGAAAGCGGGCTCGACTCGGTTCACGCGAAGCGCAGGCTTGTGGAGCGCGGCCTCGGCTGAGCCGCTGAAGTGAAGCGCGGGCGCGACCGGGCTGACGTTAAGCGCAGGCTCTCGCAGCTTCTCCTCCACGCCCACAGTAAACGGGGAACCGCTCCACAACAGGGCCAGGTCAACGTACCATTCTAAAGATCCGTGAGGACCAGGTTCGGGCATCAGAGACCGGAGTGGCTCCGATAATCCTCCGCGGAAGAAGATCTTCAGGCCGTGGATGTTCATTTGCGCGAGATATGCCAGCTCGAGGAATTCTGCGACATAATCCTCGATGGCGCGATTCTCCTGGCGAAGACGGAGGATCTGGACATCAGGACTCCAGGTAGGCATGGCTGCTAGATCCTAGTGGGTCAGTTATTCTGTTACGTTTTGCGTGGAAGCAAAGGCTTTGAAGTCGGATCTAAATGCAGCAGTTGACTTTAATAATACAAACTAGGGAAAACTCAGAACAGGCAAGACACTCGAAAATACATTCATTCAAACATACATTCAATAACTGACAATGAACAAAAGAGCAGACAGGATTTAAATACACATACGGGATGAGGGAACAAGACACAGCTGGGGCAAATCAGAACACAGGTGAATAAACTGAACACTAACAAGGAGCGGGAAAACTGGGAACAGGACTGAACCAAATACACAATGACGGGGAAAACTCAGGGAAACAGATACAGAACAGACATAACTATAACAATAATGAACGTTGTGAAATAATTGCCTAATATTAACTCTATCTAACTCTAATATTAACTAATTTGGTGCTGCAATGATTCGCACATCGCGACGATAACTGACCTTCTCATCTGAGCTTCTTCAGCGCTCGTCGTCAATGTCAAAATGTTTAAGACCAATCAAAGCAAGCACGATTTATGTTTCCAGAAGCGTGAGCCGAGCGCGAGTCCCAACGCGACGCTTCACCCTTCAGTAAACGGTCACACAGTGCAAGATAATGTGCAAGTAGCTAAACTAAACATCTGTTTTACGATAGAAGTTTTAAACGACCGACAGAAATAATCAAAGAAGTGATTCTCTCGACAGAATCGACAGAAGTTTGCAAAGACTGTATCAATCAAAGCTCAGCTTTGGGAAGGGGAGATTTACAGGTAAAGTTAAAGAGACCGAGAGAAGAAGAAAGAGAGAAGGTGATGGAGATGAGAGAGGAAGAGCAGGTAGCCTTTTCCCTATGTGCCCAGAATGAGAATAACTTTATTACAATGGATTCCTATTTAACACAGATATACTGTATGTTCTTTGCCATTGACAGTGGAAACTAAGCTCAATTTAACAACACCAGTACCTATGAAATATATTGCCATTGCCAACTTGCATCATTAAGCCAGTATGTGGCGACAAGTTACTGTCTTTATGAGTGAGCAATTGAACCATTAACAGATTAGTCCAAAAACATTGATTAAAGAAAAAATGTATGAAACTTATCTTTGATGCTCATACTAATTGCTCATATATGCCTCTAGACAGAGAAGGATTGCATTGGCATTTGATTGAAATCTAACATCTATGCAAAATAATCCTTGAATCATTTCTTAAGGCCATTCCTGTTTTGAATATGTGATTGTGTATTGTCAACAATAAGTATAAAAATTCTGCATTTCCATTTTGTAGTTTGGATCATTCATTGCAACATTTAAACTGATTCTCATGTTTAAGAATCTGTTATATGCGTGACAACATAATTTATGCTACTGCCTGCGGACATGGTTTTAAAGCTACTGTTGTCAATTTTTTTGACCTTCAAACACCTTAAAATGCACATGTCCAGATCAGGAAAATCAACATTTTCTCGGGGGGCCCTGAGCCGCGCCTAGCAAGATCCCTTTTGGGACCTCGGTATTTATAAAACCATGCGTACGGCTATTGCACTGAATAGAAAATGATATTTTTGAAAAATACAATGAATTACAAGGTTGTAGATAACAGTGCACTATTGCAGACTTATACTGAGGTTTTAATTACAATTTTTTTATTAAATATTTGCCTGGGTTTATCCTTGATTTACTGTGAGTAACACGTTTGTACAATGCCTCAGAGACAAGTGGCTAACATAGCATAATCAGAAAGAGCTTTATTTGTAGTGACAGTAATACAGCATTTTCTCCACAATAAAATATATATTTTAAATTAGTTGCATGCAATTTAGCAACACAAGTCATCCAGCTTTTATTAAAGGCACACTATGTAGAAACTGTGTTTTTGTCAAACAGCGACCCCTATAGTCGCTGTGGAATACTTGCACTGTCGTAAATAGCTAGCTAGACATATGTGGAAATTATTGGACTGGTCTAATTATCAACAATGGATGAATGAACAGCTTTGTAAAAAATGACATACTACAAGCAAGCGCAACAACATAGACTTACTAGTCCATCAACAAGATCGCCAGGTCAGCATCGCTGTTGCATCCAGTGCTGCTTTTTAGCTCGCGCCAACTAGTTAAAGCCCGACCGAGTGGGACTCTTGTCCGGTTCCTCACGCGGTCAGATTCTCTTTTCCTTTTCCTAGTCTCTTCCGACTGCGTTTTTTTTTTGCTTTTTCCATCATCGAGTATCACGTTTGAAGTGCACGCAAGTGTCTTCGTGCTTCATATGTTGTTGTTGATGTGTGTGACGTCGTTGCCGTAAAGCATGTCGTGATTCTCGCGAGATTTGTCGGGGGCGCTCCTCTCAAACTTGCATTGCTGGTTTTTACAGCAGCGTCCCCCCCAAGCTTTACTACCAGGATGATTCGCCCTACTATGAGTTTGCTTACCACCGAAATTACTTTGAAGCTGTTATATTAAGGTACAATTCTTGCATAGTGTGCCTTTAATATGATATACTAATATCGATCTAGCTCACTGCATAAAAATGTCAAGTGTCAAGTGTCTCAAGTGTCTCATGCCAGTCACCGAGCAAACGCACATAGTAACGTAAACATAACTTTCAACACACTCAAACTCATTTTAGTATGATTGTTTTGACCAAGTAAAACAGCGCTGCGTGACCACAATTAAAAATTACAAATAAAGTAACCTGTATGAGCAGAACTTGTACTATAGTATTATAATAAAATAAAATGTGAACTTAAGTGATCATACGTAACTGTAACAAAGTTCAAGTTCAGGGAAGAAGGAGGCAAACGTTAAACGTAACTTTAATCGTAAAATAAACATGAGCCCAGTCGTATTGTTTTCCATCGACTGTGGAAGTGAAGACAACAACTCCCATGATTCCACGCTCATTCACAGCGTCATCAAGTTACGCCTTTGTTATTGCTTTGTTATAAGCGACCTCTAGTGGCGAAACTTACATACTGTGCCTTTAAACTCACTTAATACTCACAGCGACTCAGGGGGCATTTATACGAAACGGTTTCCAACTAAAAACGGAAAACTTTGGGGGTTTTGGGGTACTGACAATACAAACATTGTTTTTTGAAAACATGTTTCAAAGTGGAAGTTTTTTGAAAATGATACTGTTATCATCTCCATGTAAACTACAAAAATAAGATTTTTTGGAAAATAGAGATGTCATGCTTATGCGTATAATGTGTTCAGGCGTGCAGTGTTTCTTTACAAAGTCACATCACCAACTACTGGCCTGGCATGACTACAGCGTTTTTAGCCGATTTCGCTAATCTGTGTAAACTGAGATCGTTTTGACTTTTTTCGCGTGAACACACCCTTAAGCCCCGTACACACCGGGACGAATATCGGTGCGCGTTATTCGTCAGCGTTTTTCAACGCGTTTTTTGTGTTCACACCCAAGCGATTTTCGCTGTCGTTGAGCCGAGTGAACATGCAAATTCATTCGCTGACATTAGATGGCGCTTAATGTAAAACAGAAATAGTCCTATTTTGTAGTCGCTGTCACGTTTGTCATATAGTTCTTTATGTTCCGACACCAACGAGACCAGCAGCTCTACATTCATCTTGCCTTGCATCTTCCTCGTCTTATTTCTTCCCGGCAGTGTAGACCATAGATATCCATAATAAAGGCCAGTGGCCAGCAGCGCGGACGAGACATCTAGCCTTTATTATGGATATCTATGGTGTGTAGACGCTACTTGGCGCATCTTCTTCGTTACGTATGTGTGCTCTGCAAGACCGTTTTGTGTTTGAGCGCCCCCAAGTTGTGTTTTACTGTAACTTCAGAAGCTCCAGACACGTGAGCAAAAGCGCCAATCTCATTGGTCGGATAGTTTTTGACGCGGCGCGTCAAACCAAAAAAACGAACCTGAGGCGTTTTGAAAAAATTTACGCTTTTACGCGTGGCACACTCACATAGGCGCCCTGTGTTTAGTCACGAGGCATTAAACGGCGGCGAATATCGCGCGCGAAATTCGTCCCGGTGTGAACAGGCCTTTAGAATCGGCCAGTATGTGAGTTTCCACCTTCCTAAGAGTCCAAACTCAACCTGCACCTGGCAAAAGTGTTTGTTTTGTGCATTATGTGGATTTTTTACAATTAATTAATGGCAGGTTTTGGTTGTCACACTTCATAATGATTGGCTAGTCACAGTTAAGTATGATTGACAGGTTTAGAGGGAGCGTTAAGTCCGATTTGCTGAGGTTTGGCACTTTCGCTGATCTAAGGTCAGCTCTAAAAGGCTGATGACTTTACAGACTGTTTGTCTTGATCTCATTGGCTCTCCCTGTCACACACAAACAAATTAAATACAGCCACACAGCTAGTCTGAAAATGGCTGAAGGCGGTGTAATTGCTTAGTGTTTGTCTTGTTGCAAAGGTCACTGGAGAGATTTTTAAATGTCCCTGCTGCACATAAAAGGAATATTAGGCCTATGCTTTAGTGCAGACTTCTGCACTTCTATATATAGCCCTTATATAAATATATATTGAGTGGTGCTTGAGCAAACACCACTATTGCTCATATTTGAACAAACCCCAAACCCTAGCAGCAACTCATTCCACTCATTTATTAAGTCTGAATTGGACAATTCTAGAAAAAAAGTACAACAGCCACACAAATTTTTTTTCTTTTCTTCAGTTTACTTTTTTTGTCATTTGGAAACCAGAACAACTGTTGTCTATTGTACAGGTAAATGCAATAAAATGTTTAAAATAAATAAAGTAAAATTTATGTTTGTAGACTGTGTTGCACTTTTTTTTCTAGAACGTAAAGAAATTCAAGTCCCACTGCTGAGGAACTGGATTAGTTGTTCAAAAGATTTGTGCCAAAAAAACATAAATAATTAAATACTAAAATTGAACCAATTATGCATATTTATTCCATTTTGAAGAGTTTGGGGTAAATTAGTATTGTTGGTTGTGGGAAATTAAGTGCTGTTCCACTATAAAATTATTATAATTATTAAATGTATATATTTCCAAAAATGTAAATATTTTACAATTTTGTAAAAAAAATATTTCATAGTTTATATTTTTTTATATATATATTTTTTTATAATAGTATTTTTTTTCCCATACCTCATACAAATTTGAAAAAAAAATGAAAAGTTAGATGAATTAAAAATAAATATTCTTTGCATTTCATCCTATTCTACTTCCTTAAATTCACATTCAAAGTTCAATTTTGCTTCCGTTTGAACACCAAACTAATTTTTTATTCAAACTTCACGGTAACACTTTATTTGAAGGGGTGTGCATAAGACTGACATGACACTGTCATAAACATGACATAACACCTGTCATGAACATGAAGGAGTCTTTATGAATGTTTATGACTGTTGTCATTAAGTGTCATTCGGTAAATTATGACACTTTTAATGCAAAGTTGACATTGTTTAAAATGTCTTTGTTATGACAACTTGACATTAACAAAGACAAAAAGGTCTTTGTTATGACAACTTGACATTAACAAAGACAAAAAATGTCTTTGTTATGACAACTTGACATTAACCAAGACAAAAATGTCTTGATTATGATAACTTGACATTAACAAAGACAGAAATGTCTTTGTTATGACAACTTGACATTAGCCAAGAAATCATAACCTGTTAACCTGTCACAAATATGTCATAACAGGTCTAATTATCAAACTTAAAGAAGTTATTTAGCTTTGCGTTAACATTACATTACCCTGTCATATGTTAAAGCATTTGTCATATGTCATATGTCATATGTTAAAGCATTTGACAGTGTAATAACCCTTAATTACATCTTTATAACTAGTACAATGTGTTCCACTTTACTTGAGGACAAGTAAAATATTCATGACACAGTTATATTGGTGTCATGACGGCCAAAGTCAAACCCAACCACATATGACAGGGTAATGTAATGTTAACACAAAGCTAAATAACTTATTTAAGTTTGATAATTAGACTTGTTATGACATATTTGTGACAGGTTGACAGGTTATGATTTCTTGGTTTATGTCAAGTTGTCATAACAAAGACATTTCTGTCTTTGTTAATGTCAACTTGTCATAATCAAGACATTTTTGTCTTGGTTAATGTCAAGTTGTCATAACAAAGACATTTTTGTCTTTGTTTATGTCAAGTTGTCATAACAAAGACATTTTAAACAATGTCAACTTTGCATTAAAAGTGTCATAATTTACCGAATGACACTTCATGACAACAGTCATAAACATTCATAAAGACTCCTTCATGTTCATGACAGGTGTTATGTCATGTTTATGACAGTGTCATGTCAGTCTTATGCACACCCCTTCAAATAAAGTGTTACCAATTTCGCTTCCTCCTCACTCTGCCTCATGACACAACTTCGCACTCCCCCACTGGTCACCTTTTGAAGAAACCTACACTCACTCTCACCCTCCCGCCTATCCTCTTTGGTCTCATCCATACTTCCTCCCCCTAACCAGCTCTCATCACTAGTGCAACCAATACCCTTTTCTCCACTCTAACATCGTACTTGGACAACTTCTGCACCCTGGCTATCTGATGTTCTCTGCGAGCATCGTTCTAAACTTTATGTAAAAAACGTTCTCCTTTCTTCTTAACCCTCCTCATCCTCCTCCTTCTTCATCAGCCCTAACAGCTGACAATTTTGCCACATTGCCACAACAACCAGTCTGGTTTCAAAAGCGGCCACTCAACTGAGACTGCCCTGTTCTCGGTTATTGAAGCTCTGAGATTGGCAAGAGCAGCTTCCAAATCTTCAGTTCTTATCTTGCTGGATCTGTCTGCTTTTATTACACAGTTAACCACCAGATCCTCCTGTCAATCCTCAAGACAAAGGGCATCTCAGGAACCGCACTCAAAAGCTTCAAGTCCTACCTCTTAGGTAGGTCCATTAGGGTGTCGTGGAGGGGAGAGTTGTCTAAGTCGCAACATCGAGCTACTGGGGTGCCTCAGTGCTCAGTGCTTGGACCACTTATCTTCTCCATCTACATATCATCACTAGGATCTGTCATTTAGAAACATGGCTTTACCTATCACTGTTATGCTGACGACACACAACTCTACCTCTCATTCCAGCCAGAGGATCAACGGTAGCTGCTCGCATCTCAGCCTGCCTGACAGACATTTCTTACTGGATGAAGGACCACCACCTTCAACTCAACCTCAGAGTTGAGTTGCGTGTGGTCCCGGCCAACCCAACACTACATCACAACTTCTTCATTCAGCTAGCCTTGTCATCCATAACTTCATCAAGGTCAGCAAGGAACCTTGGGGTTGTGATTGATGATCAGTTGAGTTTCACAGACCACATTGCTAGAACTGCCCGGTCCTGGAGATTTGCCTTAAACAACATTAGCAGGATCAGGCCCTTCCTTTCGGAGCATGCTACACAACTCCTTGTCCAAGCTCTTGTTCTATCCAGACTGGACTATTGACTCTCTTGGCAGGTCTTCCAGCTTGCTCTGTCAAACCTCTACAACTGATCCAGAATGCTGCAGCTAGAGTCTTTAACGAGCCAAAGTTAGCGCATGTCACACCTCTCCTAATAAAATGACACTGGTTGCCAATTGCAGCTCGCATCAAATTCAAGGCACTGATACTTTCCTATAGAACAACCATTGGCTCTGCTCCCTTTAACCTAAGCTCATTACTCCAGACCTACATGCCATCCAGAAGCTTGCGTTCTGTAAGTGAACAGTGGCACAAAATCTCTTTCTCTGACCTTTACCTTGACTGTTCCCTGCTGGTGGAATGACCTACCTAACTCAACCCGAGCTGCTGAGTCCGTAGCCATTTTCAGGAAACGGCTGAAGACGCATCTTTTTCGGCAACACTTGATCCATTAATACAAACACTTTCTTTTTTGTTCTATAACTAAATAAATAAATTATAAAAAATTACGTGTACTGCGTTAGACTAAACTGGGAATGGTCACAGCACTTGAATATTGTTGCCCTATAGTTTAATTGCTTCTATCGCTCTCCTCATTTGTAAGTCGCTTTGGATAAAAACATCTGCTAAATGATTAAATGTAAATTCTGGAGCTGAATTGGAATTTAAAAGCTTTTTCAGTTGGATTCTGAATGACGCACAATCCTTAAACATATGTGCGCACGTACACACACACACACAGTGACTCCAACCTGTTTGAAAGATTAATGTCTGACTGCAGTTAAGCGGACATGCACAGAATAAAATAACTGATGTAGCAAGCCTGATATGCAAACTGTCTATAAATGGGACATGACTCTGATGGACTGTATATATCATACTAGGATTCATGCATGTTTTGCATTTCCATATCCATCTACATCCATATCCATATATATTGTATGTATCAGTGTCTGTGATTTTATAGACAGGGCCATCATATTGGCACAATATCTGTGTGTATAGTATGTGTGTGTGTGCGCATGTGGACTGTCCCGGGACTTTTGAGTTTCTATGGCAACCACAAGGGATTAAAGATGTGATAACTCTTGTCATTTAAAGCCCATCCTGCTGTTGAAAATGGGGTGAGAAGGAAAAAAAAAAACCAGAGAGATCATACTGCCAATCTCATGAAACAGCAAACTGGAAACATACACTAAAAACCAAAGGTGAGATATTATGCCCATTTTCAGTCTTTTGTTTTTGGGGTCTGCTAGAATGGGTTTTCATGCTTAAATGTTCAAAAACACATTATTTTTCACATATCTGACATTGTTGCAGCACCTCTCTTCCCAGTCTTTCAGTAACACTCTGTTTAGGTCCTGTTTCTATGAAGTCCCTCCTTCAGAAAAGAGCAGTTTGCTCTGATTGGTCGGCTGGACCAGTGTGTTGAGATTAGTCAACCTTTCGAGTGTGTTTCGGCAATGTCACGCCCCTTACCATTGCCAGGAGTTTCAACACATCACTAACTAACTCAACCAGGCTCCGCCCCTTTTTTGTGTATGCCATTATTTAAATTAGGAATATTGTGACTTGTTCTTTCCCGGAAGAAACTAAAGACTACAATGGAGGCGTTTCAGGGAGTTCAGAAACAGACCTCAAAACCCTCACTTCAACAGCACACACACACACACTAAACAAAGAGCTGGAGGAGACAGTGTGTGTTGACTGCTGATATTACAGCCCTGATGGAGGCAAAAAAAAAAAAAAAGAATGGGTTGGGGGGGAGTTTGGGGGATGCATAAAAAATGTAAAACAAAAAGTTAAAGCTGCTGTATAGTTTGTTTGTTTTTTTCAATGTTAAAACACGTTCTTCTATCCAACTTTAAAATATAAAAGGTTGATTTTCCTCCCTGAAACATGCAACACTGATTCAACCAATAGTGTAAGTTTGGGGGCGGGACAGGGAGTCTTTTAACAATTGCACTTGATGCAGGAATGAAACTGTTTGCATTTAATATCTCAACATAATCGTAAATTATGAAATTCACATATGGATTTAAAAGAATAGGAAGTTTGCTCATGGGTTGTATGAACTACTTTTATGGTGCTTTGTCATCTTTGTTGGAGCTTAACAGCTGTAGTCATTATCCACTTTCATTTCATTTCACAGAATTTTGGTTTTAGTTTTCTCGCAGGGGTCTTAAACTGTATTCAACTGCATCTTCTAATAAAAAATGTAGAAGCATCATTGTTCTCTGCATGTCACACAAACACACACTGGTTTCCTCTCCCTCTATCTAACATCAGACTGTTTCTCCAAAGGCTCCATGACCAGATTCTAATCAGTGTTTGTGTGACAGAGTGGAAAAATCGGCTTGTCAGTAACACACATACATACACACACTCACACACACTTCACATAAACTAAACACACACGAGCACGCTCCTGCTCTAACAGATATCGCCAGCTACTGAGACAGATTTCCTTTCCTCTTTTCTTTTGTTTCTTTGCTATATATCTTTCCCTTTCTTTTCTTCCTTCAATTTCCTTATCTTTTCTCTTTTCCTATTTTTTTTTATTTCCTCCCCCTTCTATTCCCTTTCTTTTCCTTTTTGTTTCCCCTTCCCTCACCTTTTCATGCCACTTATTTCCCTTGCTTAATTCCTTCACTTTTTCCATTTCATTTATTTTTTTCCCTTCCCATTTCTCCTTTCAATATCTTTCCTCTTCCCTTTCTTTTTTCCCTTTCCCCATATTTTCCCCTTTGTTTGTTTCTTTACCCTTCACTTCCCCATTTGTTCCTTTTCTATCCCCATCTTTTCCCCTTTCCTATTCTTTTTTCAAAGTTTTCACCATTTCATTTCCTTGCCCCTTCCCTTTGATGGCTTCCTCTTCCCTTTCTTTTTTTTCACTTCCCTTTTTCATTCCTCATGTTTTCCTTCCCTTTTTCTATTTCCTTCCCTTTCTTTCTTTTTCATTTCCCCTTGTTCCCCTTTCCTTAATAATTTTCCTTCCTTTCAATACCTTCCCTCTTCCCTTCCTTTTTTCCCTTTCCCCATATATTCCAATGTGCTTGTTTCTTTACCTTTCACTTGAACATTTGTTCCTTTTATCTCCACCTTTTCCCCATTCCTTTTCTTTTTTTCAATCTCCCCCCATTTAATTTCCTTCCCCCTTTTGATAGCTTCCTCTTCCCTTTCTTTTACAAATTTTCACTTCCCTTTTTCATCCTTCACATTTCCTTCCCCTTTTTTATTTAATTTCCTTTCTTTCTGTTTCACTTCCCATTGTTCCCCTTTCTGAGTATTTTCCCATCCTTTTTATATGTATATCCTTTCTTTTTTCCCTTTGACCATATTTTCAACCCTTTTTTCCTCCCTTCTTTCTCTCCCCATTGTCTCTTTCCCTAGCTTTTCCCCTTTTGATATCCCCCTTTCTGTTTTACTTCCTTTCCTTATCTTTTTCACTTTACTTGTTTTCATGTCCTTTCTGTAAGCCTTTGCTTTCAACATCTTTCCATTTCTTACTTTTTGCCTCCTTTTTTTATTTCCCTCCTTTCCCCTTTTCCTTCCTTCAGTATCTTACCTCTTCTCCTTGTTCTTTATATTTTCTTGTTTCCCCCCATTCTTTGATCGTTTCATTTTTCTCTCTTTCCTTTAACCTCTTCCTTTCCCCTTTCATTTAATTCCACGTCCCTTTTTTGTCTCTTTCCTTAATCCCCATATCGTTTCCCCTGCTCTCGCTTTTTCCCTTTCCTTTTCGTTTCACTTCCCTCTCTAAATCCGTTTCTGTCGCTTTCCCCTGTCCTCTCTCCGCTCTTGTGTGAGTGCCGGTCTCTGTGGTGATGGAGAGTGTTGTTGATTGTTTGGCTACGAGCAGCTCTTGTCTCAAGAGGAAGCAGAGAGGCCTACACGCATCATGGCAACTGTTGTGGCACATCTGCTATCGAAAAAGTCACTCTCCCACTTGTGAACCTCTGAAACTCACAACTTTTGTAACTTTTAATTAGTTCCAGATTGTGTCGGAGGGTGTGGCAAATCATAAACATAAGATGACAGCACATGCAAGCATAAAACGCGAGCAAGAAATGCACCTCCAATTCACAACATCCATCCCATGTGTTTCCCAAGAGGCATGCTCTGAAAAGATAGAGGAAACAGAAGAAGAACCGGCTCAGAAACTCACTTTTCTAACCCTGTCTAACCTTTCGTGTCAAATTAAAAAATAGAGTCTTATTCTGCTCAGAGAGATAACTAAACCAGGCCTCAACTGCGCTAATAAAACACCCAGCTGTTGATCGGCGACAATAGATGTCTTTGTTCACCTCTGTCTGTCATCCTCGTTGGAATAAAGACGGTATTTTAAAGCTTCTCAGATTGTTTCCACATGTGTTTTGCACAGTTAACAAAATAAACCATTATTAATCACCAATTCTAATTGCACATGTAACCTGGGAATAACGCAGAGCGGGTACTTGTTGTAAACATCTGACTGTTGATTAATTCTTGTTCCATCCTCCTGTTAAGCTTTCACACATGCCAGTATTCACCGAAGTGTGTCTGTGGTGTGATGCTCATTTCTAAGAAATCAAAAAGACGTCACAAAGATGTTTCTTGCTGGTTTAAAAATGACTTGTTATCATGTACAAGAAAAATGATACTTTGATTTCTAATAAATGCCTTTCTTTTGAACTTTGAATCCTGAAAAAAATTACCACACCACAAAAATAATAAGCAGCAACGTCTGTTGATAATAAGTAAACATTGATAATAAGAAATGTTTCTTAAGCAGGAAATTTGGCACATGCATTTTAAACTATGTTTCTAAAACATAGTTTAAAAAACATAGTATTTTGCTTGCTCACTTTCATCCTCTCAAACACGCTTATTTGTCTCAGGCCCATTTACTAACAGGATATGGAATGATTAAAACCTCAACCTAATTTCCTCGACTTTGGACTGATGCGTTTATCAGTGTAAAGCAATTGTGAAAAGGTATTTTGCTTGCACATGACTGTTTCTCCACTGTTTCTTGCGAGTTGCAATAATTTTGCTTCTGTTTAAAACGCAAAATCACGTCTCCAATTAGCTAACGACCAATGAAAATCCCTCAAATGCTTGGTGACTGCTGCCAGCTGTGGCGTCGTAAAGGCTCTGGCAGTGCTATCTGTGTTTATCTTTGCAGTGGGATCATCAATTTCCTTTGTCTGCTTGCATTTCATTCTACAACTAGCTTGTTCTAAGTATTTATGTTGCTCCTGGTGATGTTTAAGTTCTTTAGGTGATTTCTGAACATAAATTTACGAGCTGTTTCATTTCCTTTGGTGTGTAATGTTGTACTTGTGTTCAGAATCAGATACAATCCTGTTGAGTCTCAGCATGGGGAGCGTTTGCAACTGACTATCTGATGGATACTGATGGAGGCATTTACACCTGGTCTTTTCACGATCGGATAGCTATCCGATCACAGAAAACGCATGAAGTGGCCAGGTGTAAACAGCCCCATAAACACATGGGGTGCGTTTTTCTCGAAAGCATCATTAGCCAAATAATGTCGCAAGTTCAGTTGTTGCCAACATAGGCTAACTATTTGCCGTTTCCTGAAACCATATATCAAACAAACATTCGCACATAGCATCGCAAACTTCTGTGGTTGGAACGACAGCTCTCAAGGTGTGGTTAAAAGCATAGTTTCAGAAAGTTTTAATTCACCAATAAAAAAAAATAATAATAAATTTACTCAATTCCAAATCCGTAAGAATTTTGTCATCTTCGAAACACAAATTAAAATGTTTTAAATGAAATATGAGATATTTCTGCCCCTCCATTGACAGTCAATGCAACTTTGAAACTTCAAAAAGTTCATAAAGAGATTGTTAAACTAATCCATACGTATTGAACAGTTTAGTACAAATTTTCTGAAGAGACACTATTGCTTTACATGATGAAAAAAATGAATTAAGTCATTTATTCACATATAAACATTCATCAACTCACACATCAGTTATGGTAAACGGAAGCTCAAGCATGTTCGCTTGACATGCGAGAACCAATGAGGTTCATTCTTACGTTACGCAGCACGTTTGAGCTTCAGCAAGAACCAATGAGGTTCATTATTGTGTTACCCAGCAGGTTTGAGCTTCAGCAAGAACCATGTAGCACCTCAACATATTTATATTTAATTTATGTCAGTGTGTTATGTAAGAATGTAAATTGTATTAAAGTTATCAAGTTGTATATCTTGATTACTAATACTATGAAGTTATTTTGACTCCATTTCCTATAATGCTGAGCTGGACTATTGTATTATTTCCTTTTTTTTTTTTTTTCTGTCAGGTGATTTTCTTCATGAATGACGATTTTATATGTTTATAAGGGGGTAGGAACCAATGTGTGGTGTGTTGTTTTCGCGGTAACTTTTCCAATTGATGGACCTCTAGCTTACCAGGGTGGATATCCTTGTTTGCAGCAAATGCCTCGCTGGCAGGATTTACTTAGTGTCCTTTTGGAGTGTTTCATGACTGATTTGACGTTTTGATACAATGCAGCACAAAGGACTTTGGTACATTTGTCTGGGACTAACTAAATTTGCGGTAAGAGATAAGCGATTCATCTGTTACTGCAAAGACTATGGGGACTACTATAAGGGGGTATATCAGAGCTTGAGTTGAAGCTGCTTCATCGAGCGCCTCTCCAGCTGCAGCTGGCATAATAGCTAAAAGCAGACTCTCCATGCTTAGAGTAAACCCTTGGTATTTCTAGCTGATGTGATCCTAATGATCTGAGTGATCTGTTGGGTTTATATTCAGTAAGCATATCTTCAATATATTGAGGTCCTAGCCCATTAAATGATTTATATACCAGTAATAATACTTTAAAATCAATCCTAAATGTAACTGGGAGCCACTGTAAAGACCTGAGGACTGGTGTGATGTGTTCATATTTCCTGGTTCTGCTCAGAATCCTGGCAGCAGCGTTCTGTATGAGCTGCAACTCTCTTATGGTCTTTTTAGAAAGGCCAGTGAGGAGTCCATAAGGCCATAATCCACCCTGCTGGTGAGAAAAGCATGCACAAGTTTCTCTAAGTCTTGATTGGAAACAAAGCATCTAATTCTTGCAATATTTTTCAGATGATAGTATGCTGATTTAGTTATTGCTTTGACATGACTACTGAAACTAAGGTCTGACTCTAGAGACACACCAAGATTCCTGACTTGATTTTTAGTTGTTAGACCCCCTAGCGTCAAGGTATGCATTCACTTTGAGAACTTCATCTTTGTATAAGTTACGACAAGGTGGACTTTGCTCTTGTGGTTGATTAGTGATATGTATATTCAGGGTGTTTGTATAATACACATCTTTTTGCATCGGAAAATGACTGAACTATTTGTATCTTTATTGATGTAACATCACTAATATTGAGAATGTTACAGATTGGTGGCCCTTACGGGGAAGTTGTTTATGTGCAAGTGGTGTGTTTATTAATGGGGATGATGGAGACTGTTAATAAGGAGAACGTAGAGGAACAAGACAAATAACAAAAGGGTAATGAGCCAGATTGTTTTGCTGAAACTTTTGTAATAAGAAGGAACTCCACCAATAAAATATGTTAAGTACATTATGTTACCTCTGATGGAGATGAGTCTGATTATGATGAGACAAGAAGTGTTGTAAATGTTTTGTTACAAACTGAAATGGTGCAAATGAAAACTGAAGTTGGGAATGTGAAAGAACAGGTACAAGTTTTAGAAACTAAACTAAATGATGCCATTAATAGCTCTCTAAATAGAGTGACCAGTTTGAGGCAAATTATCGATATCAGTCTCTCCAAATTAGAAGAAAGATATAATCAGGGTTTGGAAAGGTTGGAAAGGGAAGTGGTGAATTGTTTGCTTCGTCGAGCAGTGGTGAATTGTTTGCTTCGTCGAGATGAAAAATGGGAGAGGAAGCTGTTGAAAGTTAAGTTCTGTAGTACCCCTACTTCTCCACGGTTACTTACGAGTAGAACCACGACTTCCCAAACCCATGTTGAGCCTGTTACTGATGTATCCCAGACTAATACACAAAACTTGACTGGTCTGGCCAGGGCATCCTCCTTTTGTGCAAATCCTCCTATTCGACTAGAATTTCCTGAATTTGGGATATCTGAGGAAATTGCGGATGTATTGAATATCATAGAATGATGTGAAAGCTACATGGAGGTACAACCTCTTTCATGGCCTGAGTTGCTTGGGACATTGAGTACAGTTTTAAAAAGTTGATCTCGAGTTGGTGGAGGGCTGCCAAGTGTACAGTCCATGATTGGAAATCATTTAAAGAAGTTTTCATGGCAGCATTTCTCCCTGCAGACTATATGGATGAAGTGGAGGAGAAGCTAAGAATGATGGTGCAGCAACCTGGACAAAAGCTAAATGACTTTGCATATGATTGCATAGCTTTGTGCATAAAATGAAAACCTGAGTTGACGGAGGAAGAGCTGATGAACAAGATCCTCAATTACGTCAACCCCAAAATAGCAGGTTCCTTGAGGGGCACTGTACATTCGGTTGAGCAATTAGTTAAGATTGGATCCATTGTGGAAAAAGATTATATGGGCATAAAAGATTACTGGCAAAAAAAATCAATGACCAAGCTGGTAAAGACAAGATAAATAAAAGAGGCTCTAACAAACCAGTTGCTCCCAGTGTGTCAGCAGGTTTATCAGTGATAGAGCCCCATCACCATCGGAATCAAATTAATCCAGGATCACTTCTGGTGGTCCCTATCATACTGAATGGATGGCAGGTTGAGGCTGTGGTGGATACGGGAAGTGCCTTTACCTTAATGCAAGAGAGCAGATGGAAGGAGATTGCAGGTATGCATGATGCAATTCAGAATGTTAAGCAGAACTTTGTGATGGCTGATGGCAAGATGCATCAATCGAAGGGACAAGTTGAGCTGAAGTATAACTGGGACCAAGAAAGAGGGAAGGTGGAGGTGTATATAATGGAAGACTCCCACCTGGTCTTTCTCGTTGTTCTGGGATTAGACTTTTAAACTCGTGTTGGTGCTACCTTTGATTTGGCCAAACTTTGTTACAAACTACCCTCTAAAAGATGTGACTCTGGTTATCCTTTTATCTGTAGCCAACAACCATCTTTTATCCAAAGATCTGGAAATCACATGATTAGCTCTCATCCACGGAACAATCTCAGCTTGTATTATCCTATAACTGAGGAACAATCGTATTCCTTTTTAAGAACCAGAGAGGATGTGTCGGGAATGGTTGACGGATATCTGTTCCCTCCCGAGGTACAGCAGCTGATGCAGGAATGGCCAAATGTGATGTCAGGAAAGTTGGGAAAAACATGGGTGGTAAAACAAATTCAGACCTCAAACGAAGTTCCAGTAAAATCCAGGGCTTATAGTGTTTTACCATTGAAAAAGAAGATTATTGAGGAAGTAGAAAAGATGTTGAAAGAAAACATCATTGAACTCTCTCTCTCTCTCCTTGGTCGTCACCCATAGTCCTGGTAGAGAAACCTGATGGAACATTCCAAATCAGTGTTGACTATCGGAAGGTAAATAGTAAGACACTTTTAGATGCCTATCCTATGCCCATGATCCACAACATTTTGGAGTCCTTAGATGGGGCAACATGGTTTTCCGCCTTAGACCTGAAGTCAGGTTTTTGGCAGGTGGAGATGGCAGATGATTCTAGGCAGAAAACAGCCTTTGTTACTACAGCAGGTCTGTTTCAATTTAAGACCATGCCGTTTGGAGCACGGAACTCATCAGCCACTTTCCAACAGTTGATGCAGACAGTATTGAGGGAGATTGTTGGAAAAAGCTGCTTTGTGTATATTGATGATATCATCATATATTCCAAAATAAAAGAACATCTAGTCGATTTGAGAGCTGTGATGGAGAAATTGTCTAAAGCAGGATTAAGTCTGAACATAAAGAAGTGTAATTTATTTCAACGTCAGCTGAAGTTCTTGGGACACATGGTGTCAGACAATGGTGAGGAGGTGGATCCTGACAAAAAACTCAAGCCATAAGCGAATATCCAGTGCCTGGTGATATCCTGTCGCTACAAAGGTTTCTAGGACTTTTAGGATGGTATCACAAGTTTATACCTCATTTTGCGGACGTTGCTGAGCCTTTGAATCGTATGAAGTGGAATGGAGTGAGATGGAATTGGACGCAGGAATGTCAAGACAGTTTTGAGCAACTGAAACGTGCAGTTACAAATCCTCCTGTGCCAGCCTAATTTTTCACTCACATTCCACGTACATAACGATGCAAACGACGTGGGGCTAGGTGCTGTCCTTACTCAATGTACTGAAGAAGGTGATTCCCTAAGCTTCAAGAAAGCTAAAGAGGGCTGAAATGAATAATTCAACTTCCAAGAAAGAGTGCTTGGCAGTAGATGATTGGAGGCTGTGGATAATTGGAGGCATTCCTTGGAAGGAGTGGAGTTTGACGTTTATACAGACCATGCAGCCTTGACTTGGGCCTTTGATTGCCCGAAGACGTCTTCAAGGTTGACAAGGTGGATTCTTCGACTGAAAGCTTTTAACTTAAAGGTTTTTTATCGACGGGGTTGCCTCAACCAGGTCCCAGATACTCTTTCAAGAATATTTCCAGCCCGCTCGGAAGGTGTGATACCCTGCATGGTTATAACAAGATCCAAACTCACTACTGACTTACCTCGATATCTTGTATCTGATATAGGGAGCCTAAATTCACATCAGATCATTTGGTTGAACTGTAAAGATTGGGGAGTGGGGCAGAAATTAACAACCAGTTATCATCCCCCAAAAAAGTATTTTTTGTTTAACGGAATAAGTCTTAGGATAACTAAATATCCATTAATTCTGCCTTCTTAAATATGTCTATAAAATAATCAATACTTACATTACCTTTTAGATGGACATACATTCTGATTACATTTTCCATTCTTTTTTCTGTTTTCTCCACAACTGTTCATCTTTTCTACCATAATCTAAAAGTCATATGCCAATCTATTGCAGTAATTTATTTCAGAAAAAATCCTGCCTCTAAATGCACTCTGAAAAACCTTTCCATTGCACTAAACGTTCTTTATAGTGTAAACATAGGTTCTTTGGATTATTAAAATGTTCTTCACACTAAGAAAAAATAGTTATTTTAAGAAATATCCACTGAAAGGTTATTTGGGGAACCTAAAATTGTTGTTCTATGGCAGTTCTGTGAAAGCGTCTCGGGTTACGACTTTAACCCTTGTTCCCCGAGAAGGGAACGAGACACTGCGTCATCGTTATGACACTTTGGGGAACGCCCTTAGCGTAACGCATCTGAAGCATGAATGAAATCTGTCCAATCCTGATTGGTGCTGCGTCATGACGTAGTAGATGACGGCATAACCGGAAGATACAAAGGTACGCTGGCAAATACAAACACTAGCTCTTTTGCGATGAAGCTAGCGCTCTGACTGTGATAGGTGTGGCGACGAGACGCAGTGTCTCGTTCCCTTCTCGGGGAACAAGGGTTACAGTCGTAACCCGAGACGTTCCCCTTCGAGGGAACTCGAACTGCGTCATCGTTATGACACTTTGGGGAACGAAATACCCACTATGCCACACCGTAATCATGCGCGCCCTAGTGTGAAGCTGAAAGACCAGGCACACTTAGGACGCGAGCACTCTGGAGCCAGGCGTCAATGGGAGTTGCAGACTGTAAAAGCGTATGAAGTCGTGCGGGGTGGCCCACCCGGTTTTGTAAATGGCGATAATTGTAAATTGTAAATGGCGATCTGGCTTACAATTTGTAAATGGCGACCTTAGGTCCGCATGGCGGGGGATTAAAACTATGGCTACAATAAACCAGGGTGGTAATGAACCCAAGCAGCATATTAGCCTTAACAGTGTTCAGGATGACTGTTTGCCGGATGCTTTCAATATTTTTTTTTTATGATTTGAAACATCTGATTGTATGCATGATGTCTCTAGGCTGAAAAACTCCCTGACACCATGTAATGATATTAACCCTTTCACACGTAAGTTTAAAATATTCTAACTGACCCCCCAGCGTGAGTTTTTCAAGGCGACCGTTATTTAGAACCTGCCACTTTAATGTTTCCATGGTGACGCGTCATTGCTTGTCACGTGACACAGCGCAATCACAACACAGAGCTGAATGAATGATGATCTGCTTTTATGTCTTTCTTCCTTTTCTATTCAAAATATTCACAAATGTATTCACTATAGCATGAAACACTTATATTCCGATTGTCAAATATGTGCAAGTGGATGTGTTTTGTTGTTTAAACACCTTTATAACGATCGCGATAGTTGAGCTGTATGCGCGATGGGCGGCGCCATTTTAGTTTGTTTCACAGTTCAGAGAATCGGATCTGTTGCTTCTCACGAAATACATGAAAGTAAGTGGCCAGTGAACTGGGAGAAGAATAGGGTAAAATGTAAAGCTACTTACACAATGTGTATCTGATATGAATAAAACGTTTTGTCTTATTATAATGGAAAGGATTATTATTGCCACTTCCATAGACGTCACTCAAAATCATTGTTTTGCTAGTTCTTATGTGTATTTAAATGTCTGAAACATAAAAATAAACATTATGTGGTTTAAAATACTCAATAGTTGTGATATATGACAGCACTGAGTGTGTCCGTCTCTGGCTCAGCGCCAGCCAACGCGCGAGAGCACGTTTGAATTTAGCAGTTGATCACGTGATGCACCGACCGTTCTAATCACACCGGTGTGATTGTACGCTCCAGGGACTAGCCAAGACTGATCACACCGGTGTGATCGTAGGCGTGAAAGGGTTAAAATATCTCAAGAACAAGTTGAGGTTCTTTTAAAAAAAAAAAAAAAAGAGGAAAGCCTCGGCCCGGACCTTATTTGCGGTAATACATTACATCACTGTGCTGGACAACTCAGTGGTGTCTTTTCCCATCTTTTTCAAATGTGTGTCGATAACTGTAAGCTCTCAAATATTTGGAAATCTTCTATTGTCATTCCTATCCCCAAAATCAATAAAGCTAGGGAATTACAAGATTTCAGACCTGTAGTGCTTACTTCTCTTGTAGTAAAAAACCTAGAGAAAATTTTAAAAGAAGAGATTCTTACAGTGGTTGAGGGCAAACTTGATTCTTTTCAATTTGCCTATCAAAAGAATAAAGGCGTGGATGATGCTAAGCTTTTTATTTTGGACACACTTTATAAGCATCTGGAGAAACCCCAAGCTCATGCCAGGCTCTTATTTGCTGACTTTTCATCAGCTTTTAATAAAATGCAGCCTCCCATTTTGATTGAGAGGCTTGCTTCTTATTTTAATTTGGCTGACCAGCTTTTAGCCTTAGTTTTACATTTTTTGACAGATAGGACACAGAGGGTTCTAGTAAATGGGGTCACATCAAAAACGCAAGTCTCCAATACGGGTTCCCCACAGGGCTGTGTACTTTCCCCGCTACTGTTCATTTTATATACGGATAGTTGTAAGTCTTTTAAAGAGGATAGTTTTCTTGTCAAATTTTCAGATGATACTGTTCTGTTGTCACTTCTTCATGGCACAGAGTCAGATCATGGTTGTGCACTTCCTGATTTTGTTAAGTGGTGCGACGATAGCTTTTTAGACCTTAATGTTTCTAAAACTAAGGAACTTATCATTGATTTTAGGAAGAAAGGGACAAACACCACAGTACGCACGATTCACTGTGAGGACGTAGAGATCATAAGTCAGTATAAGTATTTGGGTACGATTTTTGATTCTCAACTGAAGTTTGAAAGGAACTCTGAATCAGTGGTCAAAGGGGCCCCGCAGCGAGTACATTTATTGCGAAGGATAAATTCGTTCGGGGTTTCTAAACCTATTTTGTGCACTGTGTATTTGTCGTATATTGAGAGACTTCTTACTTTTTCTTTCATTTGTTGGTTTGGTAACATTTCAGTGAAGGATCGAAACTGTTTAAATAACATTGTGAAAGTCTGCTCCAAAATTATTGGAATTCAAATGCGCGACCTTAACTCTCTTTGGGAGAAACATGTTCTTCAAAAAGTAAAAAGCCTGATGAATCAACAGCATATTCTGGGGGATGAATTTGTCCTTATGCCATCAGGTCGGCGTTACTTGCAGCCCCATAGAAAAACTAACCGCTACGGTAGATCATTTATTCCCGCAGGAATCAGTCTGTTAAATATTGAGCTGAGGAAATAATTATGGGCAGATCTGGTTTTGGCACTATGCACTTTAGGAGTTACGGATTCGGAACTTGATGTTTCTTTTATTTATTTATTTATTCATTTATCCATTTTTATATATATAATCTGTATTGGACCCAGACCATATCATGGTACTCTGGTTATGCATTACAGGCTATGGCTGTGTGAATGGTTGTATGTATAGACGGTGTACTGTAGGAACTGAATTGCCCCTTGGGGATTAATAAAGCTATCTGTATCTGTATCTGAAGAACCACTGACCATGCCGCACTAGACGGCACATAGCCCGGTCTAGGATGTAAGATGGCCCTAACTCCACCAGGGGCAAACTCCAGGCAAGTTGGCGATATAGCCAAGCCCTGGAGATCCCCCACTCTCCTCAGAGAAGTGATGGCAAGGAGAAAGGCCACCTTGAAGGTCAGGTTCTTTGCCTCAGCCGATTCCAGTGGTTCAAAGGGGGCCTCAGCCAACCCCTCAAGAACCACTGCCAGGCCCCAAGTTGGGACTCTGGAGTGAACCGCAGGCCTCATCCTCCGAGCCCCACGGAGGAAACGTACAACCATATGGTGCTTTCCCAAAGGCCCAGCACCTATAGGTGAGTGGAAAGCCGCAATGGCAGCCACATACACCTTAAGTGTGGATGGGGTAAGACCGGCGGAGAAACGATCTTGGAGGAACTCCAGCACTGAAGCCACTGGACAGTTAACTGGGTCCACCTCACGCTCTCTACACCAAGTGGAAAACACATTCCACTCTAGGCTGTACAGTCTTCTAGTGGAAGGAGCCCTGGAGATAAGTAGGGTCTCGACAACACCTGCTGACAGGCCAGCCTCTAGGTACCGAGCCCCCTCAGGGGCCAGACCCAGAGGTTCCACAGCTCTGGCCGGGGGTGAAATATTGTGCCCCCTGCCTGAGACAGCAGATCCCTCCTCAGAGGGACCTGCCACGGGAGGCCGTCTAGCAGTGCTACAATGTCCGAGAACCATATCCGGGTCGGCCAGCGGGGTGCTACTAAAAGTAGGCTGATCCCTTCCCGGCGGACCCGCTCCAAGACTCCCGGGAGCAGAGCGATCGGGGGAAATGCGTACAGACGCAGCCTCGGCCACGTCTGTGTCATAGCGTCCAGCCCCAACGGAACTGGATACCTGAGAGAGAACCACAGTGGACAGTGGTACATCTCTCGAGACGCGAAAAGATCCATTTCCACTGGGCCGAATCTCACGCACATGGCCTCCACCACCTCGGGGTGGAGTCGCCACTCCCCGTGCCTCAACCCCTGCCTCGACAGGATGTCTGCTCCCTGATTTTGATCCCCGGGGACATACATCGCTCTGAGAGACGACAGTTTCCCCTGGGACCACAGCAGGATCTGGTGTGCCAGTCTGCATAGAGGGCGCGACCTCAGACCCCCCTGGTGATTCAGTTACGCGACTATGGACATGTTGTCCGAGCGTATCAGGACATGGTGGCCGCAGAGGTCCGGGAAAAAACTCCTCTTCGGAGCTTTGTAGACCGTCAGCATTTACAGGCAATTGATGTGCCAGGAAGAGTGCCGGGTCTCCCACATACCTCTCGCAAAGCGGCCGTCCATGACCGCGCCCCAACCAGTGAGGGAGGCATATGTCGAAACGGCTTTCCGGCAACATGATGCTCCCAGCACCGGTCCCTGGGACAGGAACCAAGGTTTCCTCCATATGACGAGGGAACGAAGGCATCTGCGCGTTACCCTGATCATACGGAACGGATTTCCCCTCGGGGAAAATCCCTTGGCTCTCAACCACCACTGTAGGGGTCTCATGTGGAGCAGGCCAAAAGGTATAACACTGGACGCTGCTGCCATGAGCCCTAGCAGTCTCTGAAACTGCTTCACAGTGAGGTTGTGGCCTAGCTTCACTCTGGAGACCATTGCCAGTATGGACTTCACGCGTGCAGGAGACATCTGTGCCCGCATCGTCATGGAGTCCCATACAACTCCCAGGAACGTAGTCCTCTGGGAGGGCGTCTTTTTAGTGTTGAGTCTCAACCCCAGGCTCTGGATGTGGGCGAGGACGACATCTCGATTGCCGAATCGCCAGCTCTCGCGACTGGGCCAGTATCAGCCAGTCGCCATCGAGCCTCAGGGGTGCTAGAGCTGCATCCATGCATTTTGTAAAAGTGCGAGGGAAGAGAGCTAGGCCGAACGGAAGAACCCGATATTGGTACGCTTCGCCCCCGAAAGCGAACCTCAGGAACTTCCTGTGACTTGGAAGGATGGAAATATGGAAGTATGCGTCCTTCAGATCTATCGAACTGGATCTGACTCACGATGGCTGGGATTGTGAGCATCTTGAACCTGAATCTCTTCAGGGACCGATTCAAGTGCCTGAGATCTATTATTAGACGCAACCCCCCCATCCTTCTTGGGAACTATAAAGTACCGGCTGTAGAACCCGGACTCCCTGTCTGGCAGAGGAACACGTTCTATGGCCTCCTTGACCAACAGGGATTGAACTTCCTGTTCCATAACCCGAACCTGCTCTGGGCCGACCACAGTCCAGACCACCCCGTTGAACTTTGGGGGAGGCGAGCTGAACTGCAGTCTCTTACCCAGCTCTACAGTACGCAGGGCCCACGCAGATATATTCGGAAGGCATGACCATGCGCCGAGATAATCTACTAAGGGAACCAGCCTCTCAAGCCTGGCTTCGGGTATCAATCGGGATTCGTTCTCGACCCCCTGAAGCGGATCTCCGGCAGGGTTCGACCGAAAACGATTCTCGATGGGCGGATGCGATTGCTGCCTGGCCGCAAGCCTGTGGGGCAGACAGAGCAGCGTGCGTTCGCTGGAAACCGATGTGTCCCGAAGTGCACTTAACGGCGGGATACAGACATCGACTTCCTGAGGGCTTCCCTGAAGGGAGGCTCTTTCGGTTTCGTTCTCGACACCCTGAAGCAGAGGACCGGCAGGGAATAATCGAAAACCGTTCCCGATGGGCGAACACGAGCACTGCCTGGCCGCAAGCCCTTGGGGCGGACACTGCAGCGTGCATTCGCTGAAAACCGATGTGTCCCGAAGCGCACGACGCTGGATACAAGCATCGATTTCCTGAGGGCTCCGCGGAGGAGCGATTCTCGCTCGTCCCTCCACGGGGGGGATAGCCCTGCTATTTTTGTCTCGTTTTCGACCCTGAAGCGGAGGACCGGCAGGGAAAAATCGAAAAACGATTTTTGATGTGCAGAAGGAACACTGCATGTGAAACACAGGTCTGAGTGGTAGGCTGAATTAAAATATCTAACTTCCTTAAAGTCGGATAATATTTCATCATTTTAATTTCTTAAAATTAAATGCAGCCATAATTACCAGAGAATACTGTTTTGTGTTATATGATCTCGTAATACACGCTGCCTCGGCAAACGCAAGATTCAAGTCATTCTATTGACTTTCATCCCTCAAGAAGAAAGTCAATAGGTGCGAGGCTGAAACAGCCGACAGCGCACAGATATACGCGTCGAGATATTTCTCAATGAACAGCTGCCAGCACCCTCAGGAGCTGACTGTGAATGCCTCCCACCCAAACAGTATTATTTCACAGATCGCGTGTGTACCCTTCATTGCAGACCCATACTCTACGCGCTGCCTCGGCAAACGCGAGATTCGAGTCGTTCACAATATATTTGGATTTCATCTCTCGAGAAAAAAAATCAACGGGCGCGAGGCTGAAACACCTCGCAAAAAAAGCTAGTGTTTGTATTTGCCAGCGTACCTTTGTATCTTCCGGTTATGCCGTCATCTACTACGTCATGACGCAGCACCAATCAGGATTGGACAGATTTCATTCATGCTTCAGATGCGTTACGCTAAGGGCGTTCCCCAAAGTGTCATAACGATGACGCAGTTCGAGTTCCCTCGAAGGGGAACCCCAATTTGGAACTTTTATGGTCTGTGTTTGTGTGGATTATACAAAGTTTATTGTACAAAATGTTTTTTAATTTTTTTTGTTATACCTACTCCCTTAGAGGATGAGTTTGGCCTTTTCCACCCTCCCACTTCATGGTGCTGATCTCCCGCTATGGAAATGCTCATCACCAGCTGTGCCATTTTATGGCACATTAAAACGTCCGTTTGCTGCTCATTTCAATAAGAGCGGTTTTAATGAGGAAACATCAATTCTTTCTGTTCTGAGCGAGGCCATAATGAAATGAGAGAGAGAGAGAGAGAGAGAGAGAGACGGAGAAGAGAGGTAATCGCTGATGAATGTGCTGTCTCATTGAAGTCGACGTGGTGAAAAGGCGCAAGCCCCCTTCACCAATCAGGCCTCATTAGTGGTGACACAAACAACTTCATGCTGTTTTCCTACAGGTCATCCGGAAATGAACGATGAGACAGACCTGTGCACTCTCGTTCACATGGGTGACCGGTGATTTTAACAACAGCAATCAGCTTCTAGGCTGGCTCATCAGAGAGTTTGAGCGAAGTTCAACCGCAGGATTTTGATGTGCTGCAGGTGGATGGGAGGTCAGCGGTCAGTTTTGGCAGCTTCCTCTACAGGAGGCCATTGAGGTACATGGTTACAGGATGGCTGTGTTTGGAATAGCGTATACCTACTACTCTTAGTATTGCTACAGTATATATTGTCTATAAACCGTGCATAATATGCATATTTTCAGTCTGGAATACTACTGTACTGCCTGTGTCAATCTAAGAAAACCTGTCACGAACATGCCAGAGTCATGTTATAAAAAAATGTGAAATTACATAAATGTTTACATAAACATCTTTTTTTTCCATTACAAATATTTTCATAAAATAAAAATAAAAAATAAAAAAACTTTATTCGCCAAGGATGCACTAAATTCCTGTTTCTATTCTTTCTATTCATCAAAGAATCCTGAAAGAAGTATCAGCATAACTGTTTTCAACATTGATAATAATAAGAAATGTTTCTTGAGCATCAAATCAGCATATTATAATGTTTTCTGATGGATCATGTACGGTGGCCCAGTAGAGCACAGCACAACGAAATTTAAAAAGCAAACATAAGTTTACAACAAAATTAAATGAATACACAACAGAAATGAGCCACAACACAACGAAATAAGGCCACAACACAATGGAAATGCTCACGACAACTAGACTAGAGGGCTCTCGGATATATATATATATATATATATACTAGGGCTGTCAAAATAACGCGTTAATTTCGATTAATTAATCTGAGAAAAAATAACGCGTTAAAAAAAATAACGCAGATTAATCCATTCCGTATTGACCTTTGACTCGGAGCCGTACTAGCCACCATTCGACTGTAAAATGAAGGAGGGAGACGAGAACGCGCTGCCTGGATTATTGATTGGAACATTTACCTATAAAAAACGGCCTGACGGAAGTGCTGATAAAAATAAAGTCATCTGCAATGTCTGCAGCAAGGAATTTGCCTATCACAGGAGTTCGTCAACTCTAAAATACCACATCAATGCAAAGCATCCAGGAGTTAACGTTAATCCGGCACGACCTAGCACGTCCGGTGATACCAACTCTTGCAGTCAGCGTCATCTTCAAACCACAATGGACCAAACACTGAAATGCAAACTTAGCAAATCTGTATGTGACCGACTGAGCAATTCCCTTGCTAGAACACAGAGGGTTAGCAGAGGTTTTGCAAATTGCCTCTTCAGACGTAACATATAACCAGCCATCGCGAAACACCATTATGTCAAAAATTCAGCAGCTGTACGACACTGAAAAAAAAAAAAAAGGAGATGTATTGGTGGGAGCGGAATATATCGCGCTGACAGGGGATCACTGGACTTCAGTTAGCAACCACAATTACCTTGGTGTTACGGCACACATCATTGACTGTAAGTGGAAACTCCATTCATTTGCGTTAGCAATGCTAATGCATTACGCCGATGCCTGTGCCCAGCAGTTTTTGTCTGTGGCGGAGGCATGGGGAGTTCAACAAAAGATCACCACAGTCGGCACAGACAGCGCCCGAAACATGATTGCTGCGGCGAGAAAGCTTCCATATGAGCACATGCCTTGTGTTGCTCATATGTTACAGAGAAGCATCACTGTTTGCCTCGCAGACAGTGGGTTTTGTGACACATTGGCAAAGTGTCGTAAGATAGTGGGACATTTTAAACATAGCCCTGCAAATACAGAGGAGCTACATCAGCAGCAAAATCAACTTGGGCAACTGACAGAAAGTCTGATTCAGGACGTTCCTACAAGATGGAACTCGTCACTCGCCATGATCTCTCGTCTCCTGAAGAACCAGGAGGCTATCAAGGCTACACTGAGCAGACAGAAGTTGACTATGTTGACTACATCTGAGTGGGACAAACTTCAGAGACTGGAAACCATCCTTGAACCATGCAGGTAAAAGCACACACACACACACGCACAAAAAAAGTCATAAAAAAAAAAATTAAGACATTTACTTTATTTAGCAAATTGTTGAAACAGGCTAGGCTAAAACTTTGACACTGATATAATAAATATACTGTGTGCATCTCTTATCATCCACTGCAGATATGTTACTGAGCTCCTTGGAGGTGAGACTTATGTTTCTTGCTCTGTGGTGTTGCCTGCTCTCTGGCACCTGTACCGCACAATGGAAGTTTCGGAAGAGGACCCAGCCTACATAGGAAAATTCAAGACTGCCTTTAAAAAGGACCTGTCTGAAGAACGGCAAGCAAAACTCAACGATGGATGGCTCAACATAGCTTCAGCACTAGACTTCAAGGACTTGAACTATCTTCAAAGAGGAGACAGAGAAGAGGTGTGGACCAGCCTTGAGGTACTGCTGCAAAATAGTACGGCTACCCCAGAGCCTGCAGAAGAGCCACCGAAAAAGAGAAGCCTCTTACTCTTTGGTTCAGACACAGACTCAGATGATGATGACACGGTGGAACCAAGCAGGGCTCTGAACCGCTACAAAGCAGAGCCCAGCATCAGCATGGAGGAATGCCCGCTGCAGTGGTGGACAACTCATGCAGGAGCCGTCTGTCCTGGCTCGCAAATATCTGGCTGCCCCTGCCAGTTCTGTCCCTTGTGAGAGACTTTTTTCACTTGCAGGTAACATAGTCCAAAAAAAGAGGGCAGCCTTGAGCTCTGAGAATGTAGAGAAGCTACTTTGTCTCAGTGACTGGCTGAGGAAGTAGTAGAAGTGAGGAGATGTGTCTGACTAAAACAAAAAAATGAGAAATTGTTGCTTTGTTGCTTTTTTTTTTTTTGGTTGGTAAAAGGGGCTGATTTTTTATTTATTTAAGGTTTATGTTCAATTACACAAAAAAGCCCTGAAATTGATATTGCACTATGTTAAAGTTTTGGTCTCTGTTGCCTGAGTTTATTAATGGCACATACAAGAGAAATAGTGTTGAAATTGAGGGTAGTGTTAATTTATTCATTGTGTCCCCTAGGTTATAACTGTGGCCTGAGATGCCTTGTAAGTACAGTTAAAAAAAATTCTTCCTGAAGCACTTTTGAATTTATTTCCTCAGCATATTAGGTCATATCGTTAAATGTTATGGCCATTATTTGAACAGTGAAAATAATAATAAAAGAGTTTTTGAACTTTAATGTCACTAATGCTGATTCATTGATTAATTTGAATTGAAATGATGTTTTATTAACAAAGTTCGGGAGGAGCACGTTCAGATAATTAAACCTAATTAAACACACGCGGAGCACATTCAGATAATCAAACCTAATTAGACACGAGTGGTGCTTAATCAACGAGTTAAGCGCTGTGTATATATACAGCAAACTTACCTCCGTTCATTGACAGTTTAACAGCATTCATCTATGTTTCCTCTTTCCCATCCAGCAGGTATTGATTTCCCAGCAGAGACAGCAAGAAATCTCCCGGCCGGGCTTCCAAAGTTTGTCACTCCGCCGTCGGACGGGTGAGCCTGTGAGCTGCTCCCGTCGGAAGCTACATGGGCCCTATCGGTCGGCCATCTTAGATCTCGCTGCTCCCCGCCCATCGGTCGGCAGAGATCACCCGTCATTCCCAAATCTTGCTGCTCCTCATTCGTCAGCCAATAGGGCCCGTCCGCCTAGCGTAGTGAGCTGCTTCCGCCAGAAGCAACATGGACCCTCCTGGTCAGGCGGCATAAATCACGCTGTTCATCGGCCGGTAGAGCTCGCCTGTCTGACGCTGTGAGCTACTCCCGTCGAGAAACGGTGCGAGCCCTCCCGACTGTTGTTCCAAATTACGACTGCTCCCCGTTCGTGAGCCAGCAGGCCCTCCTGGTCAAGCAACCAGGCTTATTCTCACAACGCCAGCCCGCCAAATTCTCTGCGTTTTGGGGGGTCTTTAGTCTGGCGGCTGTCCTTTGCTCTTTTTGCCTTTTGGGGGAGTACTCTGGGTTTGGGCAAAATTCCGAGCTCGGAGCCCTCCCCCCGGACAGCACGCCAAATACGCATAATCTTTACTCTGTTTAATTGATGTAAGTGTGAACTCGTGAAATGATGTTTTATTAACAAAGTTCGGGAGGAGCACGTTCAGATAATTAAACCTAATTAAACACACGTGGAGCACATTCAGATAATCAAACCTAATTAGACACGAGTGGTGCTTAATCAACGAGTTAAGCGCTGTGTATATATACAGCAAACTTACCTCCGTTCATTGACAGTTTAACAGCATCCCTCCACCACCCCATCTCCTCACTTATAGTCCTAATACTCTTACAACAACGGGGGGAGTACTCTGGGTTCGGGCAAAATTCCGAGCTCGGAGCCCTCCCCCCGGACAGCACGCCAAATACGCATAAGCTTTACTCTGTTTAATTGATGTAAGTGTGAACTCGTTAAATATTTAAAATACTTTCACAGCAAAAATTATGTATGCGATTAATTTAGATCAATTAATTACAGAGTATGTAATTAATTAGATTAAAAATTGTAATCGATTGACAGCCCTAATATATACGTATATATATACACTCACCGGCCACTTTATTAGGTACCCCATGCTAGTAACGGGTTGGACCCCCTTTTGCCTTCAGAACTGCCTCAATTCTTCGTGGCATAGATTCAACAAGGTGCTGGAAGCATTCCTCAGGGAGTTTGGTCCATATTGACATGATGGCATCACACAGTTGCCGCAGATTTGTCGGCTGCACATCCATGATGCGAATCTCCCGTTCCACCACATCCCAAAGATGCTCTATTGGGTTGAGATCTGGTGACTGTGGAGGCCATTTTAGTACAGTGAACTCCATGTTCAAGAAACCAATTTGAAATGATTAGAGCTTTGTGACATGGTGGAAGTAGCCATCAGAGGATGGGTACATGGTGGCCATAAAGGGATGGACATGGTCAGAAACAATGCTCAGGTAGGCCGTGGCATTTAAACGATGCCCAATTGGCACTAAGGGGCCTAAAGTGTGCCAGGAAAACATCCCCCACACCATTACACCACCACCACCAGCCTGCACAGTGGTAACAAGGCATGATGGTTCCATGTTCTCATTCTGTTTACGCCAAATTCTGACTCTAACATCTGAATGTCTCAAAAGAAATCGAGACTCATCAGACCAGGCAACATTTTTCCAGTCTTCAACTGTTCAATTTTGGTGAGCTCTTGCAAATTGTAGCCTCTTTTTCCTATTTGTAGTGGAGATGAGTGGTACCCGGTGGAGTCTTCTACTGTTGTAGCCCATCCGCCTCAAGGTTGTGCGTGTTGTGGCTTCACAAATGCTTTGCTGCATACCTCGGTTGTAACGAGTGGTTATTTCAGTCACTGTTGCCCTTCTATCAGCTCGAACCAGTCTGGCCATTCTCCTCTGACCTCTGGCATCAACAAGGCATTTCCGCCCACAGAACTGCCGCTCACTGGATGTTTTTTCTTTTTCGGACCATTCTCTGTAAACCCTAGAGATGGTTGTGCGTGAAAATCCCAGTAGATTAGCAGTTTCTGAAATACTCAGACCAGCCCTTCTGGCACCAACAATCATGCCACGTTCAAAGTCACTCAAATCACCTTTCTTCCCCATACTGATGCTCGGTTTGAACTGCAGGAGATTGTCTTGACCATGTCTACATGCCTAAATGCACTGAGTTGCCGCCATGTGATTGGCTGCTTAGAAATTAAGTGTTAACGAGCAGTTGGACAGGTGTACCTAATAAAGTGGCCGGTGAGTGTATATATATATATATATATATATATATATATTATCGACCCCAACATTTGAAAAGTAGAGTACGTTTATTTTGGATTCTTCAACCTAATTTTGTGTAAAATGTCTTCATAAAACATTTAGTCAATAAGGATATGACGTCTGTCACATTTTAAGTCAAAGGTCAAGTTAAGTGCAGTGCATTGTGCGATGCACTCAGTGTTTTCTTTTGTGAATTGCTCATTTTGGCAATGTTATAGGTCATCCATGTATGTAGATACTGTGAACAGTATACATACTGAAGCACGAGTATCATGGTTCAAGCCATTTCTGTGCTGTCCTATTGGTCAGGCAGAGATCAGCAACAATACAAACAACAGAAATCTCTCCTCTGAGCCACCAAAGGATCAACGGCAACTTTAACAAAAGGTCAGTGCTTTACTGAAAGTCAGATGAGGGCCATGGAATGGATGACTTTAAACTATACAGCTTGTTGCTGTAAACAACACAGGAAGCAATAAAAATCAAGGCAAAAACAAGATAAACAGCATAAGATCTAGTAGTGTCCCCAGGCCACACACACACATAAAGTTTTCGAGGTAAATCAGGTCTGTTTAATGGCCATGTGTCTCTGCGGGAAAGAGAGTGGTATATTTAATTTATCTCCGAGATTTATCCCTCAATTTGAGCAGTGCACATGAGAAAGAGTGAGAGAGATAGTGCTCACATTGACAAACAGGATCACTGCAGCGTGGGTGTCTGGTTGTGATAGAAAGTGTGTGTGTGTGTGTGTGAGTGTGTGTGTGTGTGTGTGTGTGTGTGTGTGTGTGTGTGTGTGTGTGTGTGTGTGTGTGTGTGACAGAGAGAGAGAGAGAGAGAGAGAGAGAGAGAGAAGCCATACTAAAAAGAGAAAGAACAATCGAAAGGTGTCCTTTGAATCTCTTATGAGGTTTTGCTTAAAGTCACCATGAAATCAATAGCATGTTTGCTGTCACGTGATTCTGATAGTGTGCTGGTTTACAAAGGTATAAACAGAAAATTACAACATATGTTGGACGTGATCCTTATGTGAGGAGTGATTTTTCTAATGAATTGAAACACTTGCTTGCCATCTAGGCGGTAGATATAAAGAATGTGAAGTTGCCTTCAAGCCGTGTGGAGTGAGTTGTGGTCTGGTTTGTTTATATCGCGTTACCTTTTGCTAGTGAGTTTAGGGAAGTATTTTGATTATCTGTCGTGATTGTGAAAAATGTCACCATTGTAAATAATTGATGCTGAAGCGAGAATTGCCATAGAAACTCAAATCATTGTTCAGGGAGAAAACCTTTTTTCGCCTTTTCTACGTGTAAAAACACAAAGTGAAGCAGGTTGAGGAGGTGATGGGAAGACGCCAGATAGCAAATCTAGTAATCATGTTGATAAAACCCACGGCGTATCACTCAAAAAATTAATCACATTGCTGAGTGTTTTTGAACACTGTTTTCACAGCATTTTGAGTTTGTGATAGTACTTCCTATGTAGAAAATCGCGTCCTGCCCTTATCTGCGTTTCGCACCACAGCAGTGACGTCATGTGCAAACAAGCTATTATTATTTTTTATGTAATACTACAGTATTTATTATAAATGATTTATCTTTTATCTTTTATTATTATTATTCATGTGTCCTCATAATCTTTAATCAAAATAACTTCCCCTGCCTCAGCTCATCTCTTCTCTTCTCTGATGAAGAGGGCATGGCGGCCTGTCACTCACATGACCCATATGGAAAAGGTTTGCTAAAACCACCTGTGATTCTTATATGTTCCAACAGAATATTGTAAGGGACATATATGCTGCAAAATCCACATATATAAATTGCATAATATTAATGTATTTTTAATCATATATGTCATATACTGTATGTCTTACGTACAAAAGCCATATAGATTTTCTTGATGTAAAAACGTAGGAAAATAATGCTAATTTAATATTCATGTCCAGCATATATCTTAAAGTATTGAAGTATTAGCTCACTTTTAAACTCACCCTGATGTCATCCAATATATCCATGTCTCTCTTTCCTAAATTTTTTATACACAGAATGGACTTCAATGGCAACCAACTATTCAAATGTTCAAAGAAGTTTCAAAAGTTTCAAATGTATGTATATATATATTTATTTATTTTTTAGAAAACGACCGATCGTTTCACTAGATAAGACCCTTTTTTCTCGACTGGGATCGTGTCGAGACTTTGAAGCCACATTGAGACGGACATTTGAACCTTCTTTGAACATTTGAATATTTGGTTACCATTGAAGTCCATTCTGTGTAGAAAAATCCTGGAATGTTTTCCTCAAAAACCTTCATTTATTTTCGAGTGAAGAAAGAAAGACATGGATATATTTGATGACATCAGGGTGAGTAAATTATCAGAATTATTAGTATTTTATTTATTTTGAAAGTGAACTAATAAAACACAGTGCAGTTTACCAATCAGTGTAAGGCTGCAGTTCACTCATGCTCTTGCTCTTGTCTTGTGGAGCCCTAAGAGGAGCCCTATGCCTAGTCAATCATGGTCATACTGTATAATCAACATTAGATGAAACACAATATTTAAAACTACACACACACAAGCACACATTTTAATGACAAAAATTATTTATTAGAGTGTATTCTACAAGATACAGTTGAATATTTTACATATCAATAGTTTTTTATTTTAAATTCTGCATCACCAGATTTCATTTTCGTTTGTGACAATTTCTCTAAACTTTATCACAGTACTAAGATAGTATAGCCTACTATTCTTAACCTACAAACATAAAACTTTCCTTAATGTCGAAGTGATTCTTATGCATATCACCACCAGAGTTCATGTCACATATACAAAAATATATTCCAGCCAATTTGCAACATTTTATTCACTGTTCTAGAAACGTCTCGGTTACGGATGTAACCCTCGTTCCCTGAGTAGGGAACGGAGACGTTACGTCGGATGACGGAGAATGGGGGTTTCGCCAGAAAGCCAATCCTCTTCGAGTATTAAAAAACGAGCCAATGGCAAAGAAATGCCATGGGTCTGCGGAATTTGCATAATGTATCTCCGCCTCACCGCGTGAGTATTTAAGGAGAGACACCTGCAACAGCAGATCATGTCTTCGCTGAGGAGCCGAGACTGAACTCAGGCGTCTACCCAGCGGTACAGCGGAAGTGGCAGGGAGACGTAACGTCTCCGTTCCCTACTCAGGGAACGAGGGTTACATCCGTAACCGAGACGTTCCCTTTCGTAGTCACTCCGAGTTACGTCGGATGACGGAGAATGGGGGTCCCCGTGTAATCACGCCACCTTCACAGCTGTCTTCCAGTGCCCTGCGAAGTCTGACCTCCCTGTCGTGATGTAGGCACGGACGAAGGAGTCCTACTAACACAGGAATACCAAGGTACACTGGGAAGCATATCTCAGGGGAGATATGCCGCAGCATGCCTACCCGTAGGGAGGACTTAAGAATACACATATGGCCCGAGGGGGCTTCATATGGAGGAACACTGGAGTGACCAGCCCGTAGGGTGGCATCTACTTTCAACTCCAGGAGTGGCAGGTGACTTGCCGAGGGAAAGACACATGCTCAAAGAGGCTTACAGTGGAAAATACACATGTGGGGGTTACTCAGAGGAGGAACCATGCAAACGGAGGCACCTAGCCGACGCACAGGCAATAGACACTGGCGCCAGCGTCAACAGTGCTGGAGGAACTCAGGGCTTCAGAGGGGAAGGCTCACCTGAGGAAATATCGCACGTATCCAGTCCGTGGAGTGGAATGGCGAGCAAGCGAGACACTTAACAGCTCCCATGTTAGCTTGAAAAAGACAGTACATGGGCGGAGACTGGCTCCACTCGGAGATTGTAGAATCTGGCGAATGTGTTAGGTGTCGCCCAGCCTGCAGCTCTGCAGATGTCTGTTAGCGAGGCACCACGCGCTAAAGCCCAAGAGGACGCCACACTCCGGGTGGAGTGGGCGGTCACACCAAGGGGGCATGGTCGACCTTGCTGCTGGTATGCCAAAGCAATGGCGTCCACTATCCAGTGAGACAACCTTTGTTTGGAGAGAGCCTTTCCCTTCAGCTTCCCACCATAACAGACAAAGAGCTGGTCTGAGGTCCTGAAACACTGCGTCCTGTCTACGTAAGCACGGAGTGCGCGTACTGGACAGAGCAGTGCCAAGGCTGGGTCTGCCTCCTCCCGGGGCAGCGCTTGCAGGTTCACCACCTGGTCCCGGAAGGGAGTGGTGGGAACCTTGGGCACATATCCGGGCCGGGGTCTCAGGATCACGTGAGAGAGGCCGGGCCCGAACTCCAGGCACGCTTCGTCAACGGAGAATGCGTGCAGGTCCCCTACCCTCTTGATGGAGGCCAACGCAACCAGGAGTGCTGTCTTCATTGACAGGATCTTAAGCTCAGCTGATTGCAGAGGCTCAAAGGGAGCCCTCTGCAGGGCACTTAAGACCACTGAGAGGTCCCAAGAGGGAACGAGAGGAGGGCGAGGAGGATTCAGTCTCCTCGCTCCTCTCAGGAACCTGAGGATCAGGTCGTGCTTTCCAAGAGACTTACCTTCAACTGCTTCGTGATATGCGGCGATAGCGGCCACATACACCTTCAGGGTGGAGGGAGACAGCCTTCGCTCCAACCCGTCTTGCAGGAAGGAAAGCACAACGCTGATCGAGCATCTCCTGGGGTCTTCTCGGCGAGAAGAGCACCAGTTAACGAAGAGGTTCCACTTCAACGCATAGACATGTCTCGTGGACGATGCTCTAGCGGAAGTGATGGTAGCCGCCACCGCTGGTGGCAGGGTACTCAAACCTGCCTCGTCCCGTCCAGGAGCCACACGTGGAGTCTCCAAAGATCGGGACGAGGGTGCCATAGGGTGCCCCGTCTCTGAGAAAGGAGGTCCTTCCTCAGAGGAATTGGCCAAGGAGGTGCTGTCGCGAGGAGTATCAGTTCGGAGAACCAGGTCTTGGTGGGCCAGTATGGGGCGACCAATATGACCTGCTCCTCGTCCTCCTTGATCTTGCACAGAGTACGTGCGAGAAGGCTCACTGGGGGAAACGCATACTTGCGTAGGCCCTGCGGCCAGCTGTGCGCCAGTGCATCCGTGCCGAGCGTGCCCTCGGTCAGGGAGTAATACAGGGCGCAATGGGATGAGTCGTGGGAGGCAAACAGATCTATCTGTGCTTCCCCGAACTGGTCCCATATCAGCTGGACCGACTGGGGATGGAGTCTCCATTCGCCAGAGGTTGGCCGGAGCCGTGACAGCTCGTCGGCTGCAAGGTTCCGCACTCCTGGAATGTAAATAGCACGAAGGGACCTCAGGTGCTTCTGACTCCATAAGAGGAGGTGGCGTGCGAGTTGCGACATACGGCGAGAGCGTAGACCACCCTGACGGTTGATGTACGCTACAGTCGCGGTGTTGTCCGAACGGACAAGTACGTGTTGACCCAGGAGCAACGCGTGGAAGCGGTGCAGGGCAAGGCGTACTGCCAGCAACTCGAGGCAATTGACATGCATGAGGCGCTGGGGTCCTGTCCAGGAGCCCGCGGCTGCATGTCCATTGCACATGGCGCCCCAGCCCGTGGGAGAGGCATCTGTGGAGACGACAACATGCCTGGAAACTCGTTCTAGGGGAACTCCGGCCCGTAGAAAGCTGAGGTTCCGCCACGGGGTGAAGGTCTGACGGCAGGTCGGAGTTATTGGAACTCTGAGCGTACCGTGATGCCATGCCCACCTCGGGACCCGATCGCGAAGCCACAGCTGAAGCGGTCTCATATGAAGCAATCCGAGTGGCGTTGCCGCGGCTGCGGATGCCATATGCCCCAGGAGCCTCTGAAAAAGTTTCAGTGGGACCGCACTCTTGCCCTCGAACTGTCGAAGACAAGTCAGCAGTGAGTGTGCGCGCTCGCTCGTAAGCTGCGCGGACATGGCGACCGAGTCTATCTCCATACCGAGAAAAGAGATCCTCTGCACGGGGCAAAGTTTGCTCTTCTCCCAGTTGACCCGAAGGCCCAGACGGGCTAGGTGCCGGAGCACAAGGTCTCTGTGTTCACAAACCTGATCTCGAGAGTGAGCTAATATTAGCCAGTCGTCGAGATAATTCAGGATGCGAACCCCGTGTTCGCGTAGGGGAACAAGGGCTGCCTCGACGACCTTCATAAAGACGCGAGGAGACAGAGCCAACCCGAATGGGAGAACCGCGTACTGGTATGCCTGCCCCTCGAAAGCAAACCGAAGAAACGGTCTGTGTCGAGGTAAAATGGAGACATGAAAGTAGGCGTCCTTCAGGTCGATCGCTGCAAACCAATCCTGTGGCCGCACGCATTCGAAAATGCGTTTGGCCGTGAGCATCTTGAACGGCAGCCTGTGAAGGGAGCGGTTCAAGACGCGCAAGTCCAGGATTGGCCGTAACCCACCGGTTTTCTTGGGGACAATGAAGTAGGGGCTGTAGAACCCTGACCTCATCTCGGCTGGAGGGACAGCCTCGATTGCACCCTTCGCCAGCAGGGTAGCAACCTCCGCTCTCATGATCGGGGCATTGCCACCGACCATAGTAAAGCGGACTCCCCTGAAGCGGGGAGGAGACCGTGCGAACTGAATCGCATAGCCGAGCCTGATAGTTCGGGCGACCCAACGGGACAGATTGGGGAGCTCTAACCAAGCCCCCAAAAACTGATCCAGCGGAATCATCCGAGCCACAGGCGTCCCCCCGGAGGGGCAGCGAGGCTGAGTGACCGGCACAGGCAAGGGTGGCATAGCGGCCCTGAGCGTGTGCACGGCCAAGCTCCGCGCCCTGACAGAGGAGACCAGGGAAGGACCAGCGTTCCACGGGGGTCTGCTCTGCCAGGGGTCTGGCGATAGAGGGGGATGAGAGTGGTGTGGTCCGGGGACGGCACGCACTGTCATCCTCGCCCTCAGAGACAGAGGAGGACGAGAGTGGCGAGGCACGGGGGCGTCGCGCACTGTCATCCGGCTCTGTGTGCTCAGTGATGGACATTTCGGTTCTTTCTTTAACCACATTAGGGTGCTGCCCACCCGTGGGTGAGCAGCGGGGAGTGGAGAACAAAAGATTCTCCCCCGGCCCTCCACCGGGGGAAGGAGGGGGCCTGCAACCGCCTCCTGTGAAAAAACCGACACCATCACTGAGCAGCCCGTCTCAGGAGTGCCGCTTGGCCTGGCGTTTAGCGGGGCGCGGGGCCTGAGGGGGCTGGGACGCCTTCCTGCGGCTTCCTCCACGACGCGGCCCGGGTGAAGGCTGCTGCTGGGGCCGTGCGGGAGGGGCGGGAGCCGTGGGAGGGCGCCCTCGGCGGCGAGCAGGCTGAGGCGTCTGTGCCGACGGCTGGGTGGAGGCAGCAGCTGGCCGTCGGGGCAGAATGTGTTTAATCGCCTCAGACTGCTTCTGTGCGGTTGAAAACTGCTGGGCGAAGTCTTCAACCGCTCCGCCGAAGAGGCCGGCCTGGGATATGGGAGCGTCGAGCAGACGAGTCCGCTCAACGTCGCGCATATCGGCCAGGTTCAGCCAAAGGTGACGCTCCTGGACCACATTAGTGGCCATCACCTGACCCAGGGAGCGTGAGGCCACTTTCGTCGCCCGGAGAGCGAGGTCAGTGGCGGCACGCAGTTCGTCAAACGTCCCTGGGTCAGTCCTGCCCTCGTGCATGTCTCTGAGCAGCTGGGCCTGGTAGACCTGCAAGGTGCTCATCGCATGCAGGGCAGCAGCCGCCTGTCCTGCAGCTCTGTGAGACCTCGCCACCATAGATGACGAGAATCTACAGGCCTTGGACGGGTGCTTAGGATTGCCACGAGAGGAGGCGCTCTGAGGACACAGTTGCATCGCAACAGAGCGCTCCACCGGGGGAATCCCAGTGTACCCATGGGCAGCTGCGCCATCGAGGGGAGGAAAGGCGGAGAAAGCTGACGAGCGTTCACGGGAGGTCAAAGGAGCCTTCCATGATCTCGACAGCTCCTCATGCAGCTCCGGGAAGAAAGGAATTGGGGTTGGCTGAGGCCGTGAGGCGGCAGCCGCACCCAAAAACCAATCGTCCAGCCGCGAGCACTCGGGGCAGGGCGGAGGGTTCCACTCTAGCCCGATGCTCACGGCTGCCCGGGACAGCATGGCTGTCATCTCGGGATCCGACACGGGCAACGCTGGGACTCCCGAAGGAGGCAACGCAGCCGCATCCTCACTTCCCGAAGACTCGAGCCCACCTTGTGATGCCGCGATCGACATCGTGTCATCCTCTGGAGCGCCGAATGAAACACGCGGGGCTTCCGAAGAAGGACCCGCCTGAGTCACCGCGGCACTCGCGGGTTGCAACACAGCGGAGGGGGGCGTGGTCCGAGGACGCATCGTCGGATTGCTCCACACCGTCACCCTCAGATCACCCTGTCCCCCAGCCGAACTACCACCCCTCGTGGAGGAAGCAGAACGGGTGGTGGACGCAGGGACTCTCACTGAAAGATCATTGAGTCTTAATCTAAGTGTTGCGATGGTCATGTTCCCACAGAAGGAACATGAGTCATCCACGAGCGCTGCTTTAGCGTGTTCAAAGCCCAGACACACAAAGCAGCTCGTGCCCATCAGAAGACGACAGATAACGACCGCAACCAGAAGAACACGGGCGAGACATCTTTAAAAAGACGTGCCACGTGCAGCTCTTTTAGGAGAGGAAAAACTCTGCAATGCTGAGGCGACCAGGGAGAAAACACAAAGTCAGGCAGACCACTGCACAGATCGCAGGCAATGTGAAGACTCGCTGGATACCGCCGTCACACCAACACTGGAGAGTTCGCTCGTCTCGAAGAGGTGAGTCACTTGTAAACTCAGTTGTGGCTGTGGAGTGAAGAGGTTCTCTTGGCTCCGAAGCGAAAACATGATCTGCTGTTGCAGGTGTCTCTCCTTAAATACTCACGCGGTGAGGCGGAGATACATTATGCAAATTCCGCAGACCCATGGCATTTCTTTGCCATTGGCTCGTTTTTTAATACTCGAAGAGGATTGGCTTTCTGGCGAAACCCCCATTCTCCGTCATCCGACGTAACTCGGAGTGACTACGAAAGGGAACATATTTGACTCAACTTTGTTAATTTGCCGCACCCTCTGATCTAAATAACACTGTGATGAGTCACATCCGGGACATGTACGCGCTGAGCGCGACGAAACGAGCTGAGGCTTTTTTCACAGACGCCATTTTCTTTGATTCGCGATGCAAGGCATACGATGAGGGAAAACGCATGGATTAAGTGTTTTATCGCAGTTATATATGCATCTTATAACGTCTTATTGTTTTATAACAATGTGTATGTGCTGTGCACGGCTAAACCGCTCAGGGGGGAATTTCCGTTGATGCGCGGTGCAGATCAGACCAGGATGGGTTTGCTTTTTAACAGGAAAACGGCGAAAGTATGTGTTTTATCTAATTTACAATATGTATTTTATAATATATTGATTTATAGCGATATTTAAATGCTTTGCGCGCTTAAACGAGCCGAAACTTTTCTCAAAGGCGACGATCTTCTTGGAGGAGCTGACGACGAGGAGGTTTGCTTGTAACGTTAACAGGAAAAACACAGAAAGTAAGTGTTTTTAACCTAATTTGCAACATGTATTTCATGGCATTATATTGTTTTGTAACGATATGTATGTGATGTGCGCGCCTAAACCTTTCTCACAGACTAGGCCCACAGAGGCCTGCATCTTCTTTGAGTCGTGACGCAGTGCTGACACGGATTTTGCTTTTAACAGTAAAAACAAATAGTAAGTGTTTTAACTCATTACAATACGTGTTTTATATTGTTTTATGACAATATTTGTGATGTGCAAATATTAAAAGTATGTATTTATCCTCAAACTATCTTTTACTCTTGTTTACCAGCACACCTAGTATAAGTTAACTGAAAAACAGAAGAACAACACTGACCAACAATGCACGTGAAATTGTCACTTTATTTCCTTTTTTGGAGGACCAATTTTCTTAGAATGGGTAACTAATTCTTTCAGATTAAATATTTATGCAAAATGTACTTATCAGAATAACTTTTGATTGATGTTTGGTGGTTATGCTTTCATGTTTAAATGTATTGATTTAGCTATTTGTGTTTGCTAGGAGCATTTCTATGATGCACTGAGTGGCTAAGGCTAAACCAGGCTTGGTGTTTAAAGATTGTACAGACTAGAACCTGGTGATGTTAAGATTAAACAGATAACATGAGAGAATCATGGGCACAAACATAAAAAATAATCATAGCTTTGTTGCTATTTGGTATAACTAGATTTTCTGTGTTTCTTAACACTCATTTTGAATTTGTCCAGTCAAATTACTTTACAAAAGTCATTTTTATTTTTATTTGTTACTTAAAATTAGTTTTCAAACCAATTGTTTTCATGATTTAACAGGTAGATGTTTTCTTGCTGTTTAATTTTAGACTCCACTGATTGGGAAATATCTGCCCATCACCTGTCCAACATCACAGCCACAAAAAGGGAACACAGATTCTTCCGGCGGCTGACTATTAGTGAGATTTCTTAAGGTGGGTGTCAGGGTAACTAAACCCCTGGTCAGAGCCTGACTCCACCCACTGGCAATATTTAAAAAAAATGCTGGAAAAGTGGGCAGAGCCCAGCAGAGATAGAGGGGACTAGCCGAGGGCGGGGCTGAGCGGGGGGCGTGCACCTGAGACCCGCAGTGACGGATTGATTGACAGCTGCTGTCAGACTCTAAAATGGAGAGTGACGCAAGTAGCTTTGCAACAGAGCGGTCATTTGAAGTCGAGGACTTTTCTCCCCAGCTTCACCTGAAGTGGAGGAGGGTGAATTGTCTGTGGACACAGGGCCATATCAATTCGAGCCGCTGGCTCAAACTGCGGTCTTAACTCCCGCATCGCGATCGGCATCTGATGAGTTTTGTCGAGTTGATGTCAATAGCGCGCGCTCTCTGTAGGCATATTCATATTCTGTCGCTATGTGAAAAAATCCAGCAAAATGCGCCGTCGCGTTTGTCGACCCCAGAGGATTAACTTGAGCCTAACCATAAATTGTGATTAAAACATACATGCTCACTCACATCAAGACGCGACTGCGGTGGTGGAGTCCATGCAGGAGGAGCAGCGTTTGGCACTGCGTCGCTTTTCAGCGCCAGCTGTGTGGAGAAGCCCATTTCCACCTCTACTGCATTACCGTCCTGACCACTGTACTAAATACAGATAAATCTAACGTTACGCTAACTTGAAGCTATCCTAACTGATGCAATACTATACTAACTAATTATGCTTCTAACAATACTACACTAACAACTATGCTAATTAACTACATAGGCTACACGAAATAATCTTAATAACTATATAAATGCTATGCTTAATAGATGCTAAAACACTCTATCCTTATCGTTTTAAATACTCACAATTCCAACTCCCAACTCCTGGTTTTGATGAAACAAAATATTTTTTATACTGCCAAGGGCGTGGTGAGCTGGAACCTGCTTACGTCACGAACCACCGCAAACATCCAATAGGAAAATTCAACTGCAGTAGCCACCGTTCAACCTGAACAGGGCAGCACTCAGACGTTTTTATACCATATATTGTAGAATTAAAACACTTTATATCCAAATGTCAAAAAAGTTACTCGAATCAATGAACAGCATTTATGAAGCTGCATTCTTACAGATCATTAACTAAAAAAAAGTTGGTTTAGGGTTTAGTTACCCTTTAAAGGGTTAGTTCACCCAAAATGGAAATTCCGTCATTAATTACTCACCCTCATGTCGTTTCAAACATGTAAGACTTTATTTCATTTTTACAACACAAATGAAGATATTTTTAATGAAATCTGAGAGCTTCCGGTCCCTCCATTGACAGTCTATGCAACTACCACTTTCAAGCCCCAGAAAGGTATAAAGGTACATCATTATGCTGCGTTCACACCAGACGCAAATAGCTCGTCAAATTCGCGCCTACTGCGTCTAGTTATACGCTTGATGATTGATGTTAGATGTTTTAACTTTTTCCAACATAAACTTGCTGTATTTATAAAACACAAATTGTATTAATTGTAATCAGTCTGATTTTGTGTTGTGTTGTCTAGAGAACCAGCACTCCAGGATTTTTCGAGAAAGTTGGATTTGCGCAGCCATTCCTTCTCTATGAAACTCTACTGTTAGCAACTGGACACAACTGATCCACTCGTATCCTGCAACTGCTCTTCATCTGCTGAATGTTGTTGACTCGAGCACTGCTGTACTGTTGCAGAGTCGAAGGTACTGAATCAACTTCACTGACACAGGACTTACATTCACTGACATGTTCAGGATTTGAAGTATTACAGACCATTTGATAAGCAGCTTTCATATAATTCTGATGACAGAAATGCCTACAGTGTGCATTCATTGTTTATTTTAAAGGTTAACCTATGATGTAAAGGGGCTTGTTCGTTAATAAAATAATTAGTTTGTTAAAACCACTGTTTGCATTTTGCCTTTATTTTTTACTTTACAATGAACAGAATTCTGCTATAATCCCAGACTAAGGTTACAATTTAACTTTCTGGATTGTTTTGAAATCAAGTTTTTAAAGAGTAATATAGAGTGATGTGTTTATTTCAAAGTGAATTTATTCTTTTCAGATTAAATGATTTGTCAGTTTATTTTACAGTTCTTTAAAGTAGGTAATGCAGAACCCTAGTAAGAAAAACTGGTAACTCCTTTAGTGTTGTTTTTCTTTGTAAAAAGGTGTTCTATCAACACCAGGATGGTGTAATACTCGACTCCTAAGGCTGAGAAGAATTCCATGATGATTGATTTTCATCTTCTTTTAAAGTGTTAGGTCGACACCAGAACAGTGTAGAATTGTAACTCTGCCAGTGTTTGCCACAAAGCTGCACCCAGCTCTGCAACAGTGTTGTTGTTCTCTGCATTGGTGGTCATATTTTACTCTTAGTGTTCATGTTGTAACACTGTGTCAGTGTTGTGAGTGGAAACACTTTTGAAAGTGTTGAGATTTCCAGATTTAAAATTTACTGTCCAAGTCCTGAAGGAAAATGACCAGTCCTCATAAAGGTCAGAGATATGTTGACACTACATCCTCCAACCAGCTTCTGCACTGTACAATTTCCAAATTTGCAAATCTCATATAAGTGATGTTGGTCATCTAAACATGAAATCTGTATGACACACTTTATATAACACGTATAAAAAAATGACACAAAATGTGTATAAATCCTATAGGACTTTAATTTAACTAGCATATGATTCAATATAAGTACTTTAAATGATTTGTATATGAATTTAAGTTATTTTCTACTAATACCATATACGATTGCATATGTTTGTCATGTAAAACTCATATGATTCAATATAAGAACTTTAAATGATTTGTATATGAATATCGGGTGTTTTCTACTAATAACATACACCATTGCATACTTTTGTCATGTACAACTCGTATAAGACTTTTTACAGTATTCATATATGATGCAAAAATCCCCTATAAGTTGTATGTGTGCTATTTAGTATGAAAGGGGCCATAATCGGTCTGATTTTGTATAGGACATGTATTGGTCTTACATGAAACACATAAGGTAATTCTGTCCAATTTAAGTAAGGAAGATATGGTTGCTGTATATGAACCATGCAGGTTTTTTCATATGGGGAGATCCACCAATAGCAAACCACAACCATCCAATCAATTCCCAAGGACAAAATCAAGTCCCGCCCTACATTTGTTCTTGTCAGGGAAGCCGTTTCACTCTGACACAATTGGGAAGAATTGACTATTGCACCTTCTGTTTCATTCCGACATTAAAGGTGCACACATATTACACACACATAATATACAGTGGGTGTAATTAATCCTGGTTACCATAATAAGCCATTCAATTTTAATGGAAAGATATACAGTACATTTGATTATTTTCCAAAAGACTATCTCTTAGAAAGAAAAACATGCCTAAAATATGTTGTGGGCGTTTTTTTGCATTTAAAATAAAGCACAAATACACTCACAGCAACAGCATGTTTTTTTCTTTCAAAAAGTCACGAAAACTGTCAAACATTTCTCTTCATTTTCCCATACAAATAGTAAACTGATAAATATAGTAACCAGGATTTATTTTCACCATACACTCCCTCCTTCAACAACTGTCTCAGTCCTTTGCACTGTTTATTTTTATTCTTGATACATGAAACAAAATGGTAACACTAAGTTTTTATTTAACATTATTAACTACATTAGCTAATATGAATGTACAATTAACAATACTTCTACAGCAATTATTAATAGTAGTTGTTAATCTCAGTTTTAAAATGTTAATCTCAGAATTTATTAATAGATATTTAAGATCAAATGTAATTCACTGTGAACTGACATGAACATTTTTATTAACTAGCACGAACAAAGGTTAATAACTGCTGTAAAAATAAAATGCTCAATGTCAGTTAATGCTTAAACTAATGTTAACAAATGAGAACTTATTGTAACATTTTACCAACAAAACAAACATTTGAGCATTAAAATGTTCCTGAGGATGAAGTTACATTACTAAACTCTACTTAAATGTGATTTTTAAGTTTAGTGTGTGTTTTTAAGTGTTCTATATATAAGCAACAATTCAGAGACAGTAACACAACATACCGCTATTGGGCACCTTGAAGCCCAACGCAGGCCTGCGTGTGTGTGTGTGTGAGTGCACATTTGTATATCCATACGATGAGTAGTCTGACCAAATTTAGACATGTCTTGTCAGCCAGCAAAATTTTATCTCCAAGTTCATCTTTCATTATTGAAGTATGTTTTACACTGTTTATATATTCCCAGAGAGTGAACCTGGAGCAAGTGTGTGTGCCTATAGTAGATACAACACAAAGAGTGTGGCAATACTGACCTCCAGCTACAAGAATAGGACACACACACACACACACACACACACGCACCCGCACACAATGTGTTCTTTTCATTTGTGGGTAGAAAGCTAAAGCGAAAGAGGTTGAAAATGAACGGTGTCAAAATTAAGTGTCAAAACCCCCTCTAAAAGCAGTCAACATACCAACAAGACCAGGCTGGGAGACCAAGGGTCTCATTTATAAAACTGTGTGTAGGAGCCTTACTAAAAGTATGCGTAAAAATATTCAGACTTATAAAACTGTACGCCAGATCCTGCGCAAAATTCCCTTTATATATCCCAGTCAGCGGAAGATTGTGCACACATATGTCTCTGCGCCGTCTCCTCCCCAAAATAACCATATGTGGAGCTTACAACGCCTAGTTTTATTATGCATATCCTCATCTGCATATCATTTGCATATGCATATTCATCCACGTGATACTTTAACGGTACAAGACATTAGGAAAATATGAGATACGGATGTGCCGTCACATTACATTGCTAAAAATCATTTAGTAGCTTATCTTTGCCTTGTTTTTAAATAAATAAAGAAATTAGTGTAAAATACATTTCAGATTAAGTTTCTTAATCTTTTCCACTGGCCAAATAGTGTTTTTTAATTGCTTTATATTTTCAATGGAAACAGATTGTGCATTATTGATCATTTTGGTCAAAAATATTTTCTCAGACCATGAGTTCTGCTATTATCATGCGCTAAACAATCATCGCTGTAGTTAAAACATTAAAACAGCATGCCACTGGAAAAGTCAAAAGCACTGCATTAACTACAAATATTTCTATTTAGTAAAAAAAAAAAAAAAAACTTCTCGGAAATGATTTCACGTAATTTAATGGCATATTTAATTTAAATGTGTATATCAGATGTAAAAAAAAAAAAAAAAAAATTTTATTTAAACTGTAATTGTGAACATGCACTGTATTTATGATTAGGACTATTAAAGCAACACTAAGTAAGAATTTTTACCTTAAAATAATGTTTTCAAAATCGTTTCAGTGGTTCATCAAGTCGTGACATGGTGAAATGCACGTATGCCACCGCTTTGCGGTCCTTTATCTGCTATAACCACGCTATGTAAGATTGCCAGATCGGGTCTCGTTTCTGTAGTGCAAATGAGACCTAAGAAAACTACAAATTTGACTTGCTTTACGGCAAGCGTTACAATTGCCGATAGGTGGAGCGTACTCGACAGTAGACTACAACTACACTTTCATAAAATCATACTCTACCTTGTCTGTGGCCATTGTTGATTCCAAAGCCGGTGCTGGATAAACAGAAAGCATGTGCGTGCGACAGTAGGATGCGGTATGCTAAATTATTTACGACAGCAGTAATGGACAATTCCTCTTCCAACCTGTAGGGCGACCGCAGAGGAAAAGTTGCTTGGTGTTGCTTTAAAGTGGTTTTCCGTTATCTGCCGTTAGTCCCTCAGCTCACCATCTGTGTTGCCAAACTGCTCCGTCTCCAAAATGTTTGTACTCGTCAGAGTTTGCGTGCAGGTGCGCAAATTTTCCCGTCAAGTTTGTTTTTATAAATCACAACTTATGCGTCGGAAGTGGCGTACGCCAAATGAGGCCCCAGCAAACCAGTTTAGGCTGGTTTATGCTGGATTTTTCAGCAGTAGTGTTTGTGTGTGTGCTCATTGTGTGTTTCCCCACATGCATGCATGTCATTAAATGCTGAAACTATTCTGAAACTTTAGTAAAATCTTTCCAACAATACAGAACATATGAGAATATTTGAGCACAAACTGAGATGTTTCTAGACAGATAAACAACATTAGAGAGGTTCAATATAAGTGTGGCAAGCAGGACGAGGCCGAGAGCCGTGAGAGCGGAGAGAATCTCTCGGAGGCGCTTCGGAAGCACAAAAGGGGAGCAACGACAGTGAAGGATGAGAAAGGACCAGGCCTGTACATTTATGTTTTGTTCATATGTGTGTGGCAGTCGTCCATGAGGGGCTGGCGCGTTACTTTCGTTTTGTGTTTGTTTATTTCAAAGTCTTTAAACGTTCACCGGATCCCGGTTTCTCTAAATAACGCTGCCTGGCGTTGTTATTTAGTCTCTCCCGATAGAGCCCCTTTCCTTTTGCTTCCTCCTTCTCCATTGATTCCCAAGAAACTGTGCTGTATCGCCAAAATGCAATCAAATATCAAGGCGATCTCGCTCTCTGTCGCTATTTCTCTCCGTCTCACTGTTGAAGTAACCATGGCAACGGAAAGCTTATACTTCCATAATGGCGGCGCCGCCCCAGCATGCAATGCAGCGTGACTTCACCTTCCGATCTGAGTCTTTCGTTTATCCCGTGACATATCCCCATAAACTGACCTACCGGATTCAGAATTGATTCGTTCACGTTTCCAGTCTATCGACTTCGGGTTCAAATCATTCATTGATCACGTGACAGCCCCACATAGGCTGAAGCTATGCAGTCAGTTCCGGATACAGAATTGATGAGTTCATCTCTCGGGTTCGAGTCGTTCAGTTTTATGTCACGTAACTGGATGTTGTTATAAGTGTCACAGTCGTCGTCTGGACCATTCTGTCTTCGTCTTCACTACACTTCCAGGAATCCTTCTTGTCTCCACACCTGAACTCACTCCCTCAATCACCCACCTGTTATTCGTCATCATCATCTGTGTCACCTGTCCTCACCTCATTATTGTTCATTGGTATCTGTATTTAGTTTCCTTCTGTTCAGTTAGTCTTCGTCGGTTCTTGTTTGTGTTACCTTGGTGTGTTTATCATCTGCCCGTCTGCCTGCCTATACCTGTTTGTTGATTTGTTTATAAGTAAAATTTATTGAATTGGAAATCTGGACTCTTGTCTTCATCTACCTTCACCACACCCGTGACAATAAGGCTACATATAGGTATCTTTATCAAAGTGATTTTCCCCATCATAGATAACGTTTAAAGGAAGCACAAATGATTCTTCTAAAAGAGCAGATATTTGTTCTGTTCTTAATTTCATGTCCTTCAGTGTGTTAATAATTAAAGGAGTGACAACTGTGGCATAAGATTAATGGTTTTAAATGGATAAAATGGATCAGACCACATTTGCTTTTAACAAAATAAAAGCTGTTTATTGGGAAGTAGTACATTTGCTAGTATTACTGAGCAACGCTCAACTGTTTCATATGCGGGAAACTTTCCTTCATTTCACGTGACGTGTTTATAGGTCAGTCGAAAAATAAAAGCAGGGCTTGACCATGCAGTATGACCAAGACCCAGATGACTGAAGGCAGGATTGTGTTTCTGTACATCTGTTTTTATTTTTCAAACCCACTCAGACCTACGTCTCAGTTCATTGTTAGTTAAATCTGAAATTGTTTTCACTTAAAAAAAAAGAGAAAAGTTAAATAGAACTTTAGAGAATAAGATGGACTTATACAACTACAATAAAACACAAACAAAGGTGCATTTTGAATAAAATATGAGGAATTATTTAAAAATAATTATTGATTTGATAATAATGTGACTCAACTGATTTGTCTTTTATATCAAAAGTCATGAATCCTCCATCTGGCATCTATTTGGTTGTAGCTGCGACTGCAAGAGTCTGAGGAGCAACACACTTTTTCATTAGTATTTTCCACTGATTCTGCATTTTCAGGTTTCACTGGTGATAGAAGCTCCCGTATCTCCATTCTATACTACATCTGACAGCTCTCTATACAGCACCACAGCTGAGCCAAAGTCTGATGTTCCAAATCGAAGCATGAACAACACAGATGACTATATAACCGTCATAACTGGAGACTTCCTCTATATTTCAATCATCGCATTGAAATTCCCATGATCTATCTGGCTATTTAGGCTGTTAGTTCTCTCATCAAAGCTAAACGAGATGCTTCAGTTTTTGTCATAAATCTACTTTTTTCAGATCTCATACAGATTGTTTGCATGTTTGCATCACTACTAAGCTTCAACATCTATTGGTTGATCACCTTAGTGGGCCTATTATTGTGGGCTGGTTTTACAGGTTTGTATTTCATGACATGCATAGCCATAGAGAGATACATTCTGATTGCTCATCCCGTTTGGCACAGGTCTCATCGCCCAGTCAAATTGCTTGTTTGTACTGGTTGGCAACTGTCAAAATGGATGGCTTGCAACATGACTGTTTTGAAAGAATTACAGTAGGAATGGTAAGGTCACAGTATTGGTTGTCTGCAACTTCATACATCATCTGTCTTGGAAATCTGAAACAAAAAAACTACATAATATATGCAGCTTAAAACAAAACATAGATGTCTCCTATATATGCACGTCATTACATACATTATCATCATCAGTTGAATGTGTGGTGGACAGGACATGAAAATCCATCAATACTAAAAAGAAATGTTTGTGTTGTTCACATGTGGACTAAACAGCAGTTAATAAGCTATTGCTTCAACTGATCTCTAACTTTTTTAACTTTAGCAAACACACAGAAATGAACCGATCAACTGCACATACCTCTGCTTGGCCATGAACTGTGGTCGAAAGCTGATGACGTTACATGCAGGTAGGCGCGCCCTCACGTGATGATGATTGGTCGATTGATAAGCTTAAATCTGATCCATAAAATCCTTCTGGACCCCTCACACCCAGACACTTCCTCTTTGAACTTTTGCCGTCTGGTAGATGTGGTACCATCATACCAAAAGGCGCAACCGAGGAGCTGAGCAGGGGTTACTCCAAACCCCCCAGCGACAACTCGGTTCTGTTCTTATTGTTCCGGCCTAACTTGATGTGGCTGCACAGGCGTGGTGTTCCATTCCTCCGCATGGTAGATCCCAGGGCAATGATTCTGGTCGGGCCCGAAGGGCGTGGTGAGGACCATGGGAAGCTGATTAGTAGCGAAGTCACCCTTCCAAAAATCAGACGTACTGTGGTGCATTACCTCGTTCACGGGAGCGTACAAGGGGTGCCGGGAAGGAACCACTAGGTAGTAGATGCAGGGCGGAAAACTTCGGAACAATCAGGGAGGTATTACCTTGGAGACTCTCACCGCTTGCGTGTGAGGGTTTAGCTACCTCACGTAATGGGGTGGATCAGTCTGCCGGGCCTTTTACCCCCGCAACCCGAAAGCTTTCCAGAACCAGGGTACGGCTGGGGGGAGCGGACGGCCATCAGCCGCAGTCAAACCTCTCCTTGCGTAGGTTTGACCTCTCGTCCAGGGATGGGGGAACAGTGGTGGCAAGAAGTTTCCAGGCCGCATTCTGAGCGATGGACGGAAGGCCCTATCTAGTGCCTATCCTCTCGGTACCAAAAGCACTAGGGACAGAGGGTGTGTAATGTCGGGGCAGGGCAGCTCCCTCTCTGCGGCTCCGGTGCGGTGTGGAACGGTGGAGTTACCCCTCATGTGATAAGATCAGGCAGGTCAGGGCGTCATCACGTTGCAGGTGAAGGTAAGTGTCGGCCGGGTCATCTCTTCAGGGTTCGAAGTCTCTGCTGTTTTGCTTTTGTCGTTACAGATGCAGACCAAGGCCGGAGCAAGTGCAATTACACCTACATTTCCTTACATTTGTACATACATATGGTCTATTGTCTTTTTTTTTGTATATTGTGTATTTTTTAAATATTTTTTAAATATTTTTTTTGTATATTGTTATTTCCTATTTACTTATTCTATTTGTATTATCTGTGTCCTATCACTGTCATTCTGTTTGTACTGTGGAAGCTTCTGTCACCAGAACAAATTAATCGTATGTGCAAACATACCTGGCAATAAAGCTCTTTCTGATTCTGATTCATTTTTGCGACGAGTTTGAAGAAGTTCAAGAAACCGAGAAAGCAGAAAGCGCATCTTGTTTGTTTTCTTAATTTCACAAAAATACAAAGTTTTGTTGTTATTCCAAATATCCAAATGGACATGGCCACAGCTCTCATCTGCTATTAACACGATAAAAGCTTGGGTAGCATTAGCTTGTTTTTACTGAACACACCCAACCTTAGATGATGTGAAAAACCTTCCCACATTTCCCGTGTCAGTTCAGTGTTATTATAAAACAAGGGTTTCAGTCAGCAATAGAACACAATTACCAAGACCTGGATGAGTGAAGGTAGGATTGTGTTTCTTTATACAGCTGAATTGACTATGCATGATCTGACATTACTAGCAAATTTGCCCATAAATTATCCGCTTCATATTGTAATTTATAATATGTGATGTGTATTTTCTCATACTGCTGTCACCTTATGTTTTTTTATCTTGAAATGTTACCGATCACACTAGATTACAATTTAATGTGTTCATGTTTATTTTATTTGCAGTTGAAGTTAGGGCGTGAAAAGGGCATGATCACCTGCAATAACACAAAAAAGCACAACCATAAATCGTGTATGTGGAATTTGCTTATTATAATGTCTCATTTTAATCTATTCTATCTAGGTTATTTAATCTATTACATGAGTCTATGTCATGTAATTAATGTATATTAGATTAAAATCATGTTGTTTTTCATAATCTGAAATCCTAGGTCTGGCAACAATTGGCGAAAACGATTACAAGAGTGAGGAAGAAAACATCTTGATTAAACCAGCTGGTCCTACATTTTCAGATGTCAGTAGTGATGGAAACCTCCAAGCCTCCATTAATGACATCTGAAAGCGATCTTTACAAAAGCAGTGCTGGTCCAAAAACGAATGCTACTAAAGCCTAGTTCACACTACATGATTTTAAAACGTTGGGCTGAACTGTTGGGCTGAACTCCTGAAATCAGGAGTGTTCAAGTTGTTGAGCTAGTTCACACCACACAACACAACGTGATTAATCCGCAACAGGGGGTAATGCACTACACGCGTTGACAACAACTCTATCACCCAACGATTCTATCTTGTCTACAAACCACGTTTTGTCACGAAAAATCACGCGATAAAACGAACCGGAAATGACGCGAAACAGCACGCGCGCCAATAGCCAGCGAAGAAGACGAAGAAGAACACAACACGCGAACATGCCTTGCTCTGATTGGCTGTAGCTCATGACATCACGTGAGCTTGAGTCGGGCGACAGCTCTGGATATCTAGCATGCTAGATATTTTTCTGGGCTCGGCGACGCGTCTGCGAGGCGTCTGCGAGCGTCTTTTATGCGTTGTTGGCTCTTTCATACTAGTAGATTGGCGAGCGTTCATCGCCCGCTAATCTCCCCGCGATTTGCACGCGATAAAACCCTGACCTGTTGGCGAGCTCAACGATTTGCAAATCGGGCTTAAATCGGGCTTACAATCATGTAGTGTGAACTAGGCTTAATCCAAGCTTGAACAACACTGAAGACATTATAACCATCCTAACTGAAGAAATTCTCTACATATCGATCATCTCCAGCATTGAAATTCCAATGATCTGTTTGGCTATTTATGCTGTTTATTTGATCTTCAAATCTAATCAAGCTACTCCAGTTTTCCTCATAAATCTGCTCATTTCAGATCTAATACTTATTGTTAGCATGCTATTCTCAGTCTTTAGCTACAAAATGATAATGCTTATCATCTCATGGATCGTAATGTATTGGAGTGGTATGGCAGGTTTGTATTTCATGACATGCATAGCCGTAGAGAGATACGTTTTGATTGCTCATCCCGTTTGGCACAGGTCTCATCACTCAGTCAAATGTCTTGTTTGTACTTCTCTGATGGGTTGGCTTGTGTCTTTTATTGCTTTACTAATGCTATTTATATACAACACAGAACTATTATTGTTCTTAGGCTTCATCCCCTATCCAGTGATCATTTTGTGTTTTGTAGGTGCATGCAGGTTCCTCTCTCACTCAACATCTCTCACTCCTTCAAAGAAGCAGTTGGTTCTGGCTCCTCTGCTCTTTGTGGTGATCAGTTACACATTTCTATTCCTACCAGTTAATATTTCATGTATTGTATACAAAATTGAGTGAAACATTTTCTCGTCTGGCTTTCATTCTTTATCTGTTAAACCCACTTGTGGACTGTTTGCTATGTGTTCATGAGGAGTGACGCTGAGAACATCATCAGGACACCTCCCTGCTGCACCAGACTGAAGAGAGTTCAGAGTGAAACTGGACACACAACATCTACTAATATACAGCATGTGTGAGAGATGGACACCCGACAGCTGATGTCAGCAGTTAATTTATGAATATACAATGATAGTTCTTAAATAACTCGTTACAGCATGTTTAACCAATGAAATGTGCATGACTTCAGTCACATGTGTTTGTGTACATCTTGTAGTGTGATTCAATTATTACATTGTTCCTTAATTGTGTTTGTGTTACTGTGCTTTATTTCTGTATGTAAATTTGATGCCTTGTATGCCTTCGACTTGTAATGTTCCCAGAACGTTCCGAGTTCTTTTAAGGGTTGAGGAATGTTATTGGACAGACCTTCAGGGAACATTCAGGACGTTCTGGGAATTTTTAGGGGACCATTACTATAGGACATTCTCTCTAGGCCTCTACACTACATTCCAATAACGTTTGCAGGACCTTTGAAATCCTTGATAATCACACAATTGCCCCTGTCTGCCTTGCTGCTGGTTTGTGTCTGTAACGTCTGTAGCTTCGTCTGTCTTTCTGTTTTGAATCATTATTTACTACCATTCCCTGTTGTTTATACTGCTAAATACAACTTACTCAACATCACATATTAAAGGTCCATTGCGCAAGTCTCTGAGTTTTTGCAGAACTATGCCCCCTCTGGCGACAAGCGAAACTGCAACCAGAGGTGTGCACGCTCATGGACCACACGCACACACACGCTTGCTCGAGCTGTTCATAACATAAGGAGCATCAGCCGCACAAATCTTTTTTTCAGAGGTAATAAAGTTATAAATCTGCAAGTCATTTTAAATATATGGAAGGAAAGGCATTTGAGTAAATTACACACTTGTGTGTGAGGGGAAAACGGGGGTAGTAGAAAACTTCGGTTTTTGTTTCCATCTATCTCCATGTTGAACTGTTTTATGTGTTTACTGCATCCACTTATGATTGTATTATTATGGAAACACGTTCATAAACCGTTTTATCAAGAAAAAAGCCAACTGAGGATCCCGTTTGAGCCCTAGAGCAGACCGGAGATCTCTCCATTTGTTGAAAGCCTTCCCGATGTTGACTCTCGTCTTATTCCGACGCCTGTCTGACTCCAATTTGACCCTTTTGGTGGCACTAGACAAAAGTTTTCTTTTCTTTGTCTCATGTTTAGTTTCTGGGGTTTCTGGGGTTGCTCTTTGAATCCATCTTCTACTTTTGTCGAAAGTTGACTAAAGTTTTGTTGCTCGAGTTGTCTTCGCTGATACGGAGAATGGCGGCGCCGGCGAATACACAAACCTGCCAGACATAGCCAGTTGAGCGTGAACCACATGACGTCACGCCCAGTCTCAAATTCCGTCCCAAATTCCATGTATGGGTTAGAAAAAAGGGTATTTTTAACATGAAATGTTGCGCAATGCACCTTTAACCTGACATCGCTAGCTTCAATCTAAATCGTTGCTAGCACAACAAGCTACTAATTCACTAGCCTGTAGCGTGCCATCCGTGCGCTCTTTATTTATTTATTTATTTAGCTCACGCGCTCGCGCCTTTTACAAATCCATCAAAGCTGTGGTAAGTAGAATCAGTCAACAAACACAGTGCAACATGCGATCATGACTTTGCGTAAACATACACGCCACTTTCAATTCAAGTGGCGTGTTATCTATACGCATTTTGAGCTATCCGCGTGTATGTCCACGCCGAAATCTTTTGCGTGTATGTCTACGCCATTAAATGTCCGAGTGATTCCGCGTGTATGTGTACGCCGTTAAATGTCCGAGCGAAACGAAGCAAAATCTATATCTACATCTGTGGAGCGATATTTCTTTTCCTAGGATGGTAGGAGAAGACTCATAAATGGTATTAACCCCAGTGACGGGTAGGTTTAGGGACGGGGTTGGGGTAGGTCATATATTTATATATACATAATACAGTAATATAACGCTAAGTCAAAGGCGTTGATAAACACGCTGAAAAGCGATTATGCGTGTTGATAGCACGCCAAAAATGGAAATAGAAAAGGCGAAAGGCTATTTTTTTAGGCGAAAATAGAGTTTGATCAAACACAAAAAGCATCATACATCCATCAAGTTAATAATCAAACTTACCGAAAATTTGTGGGGTCGATGATGACGCATGTGTTTTAAGAATAGAATGAAGTGAAGAGTGGATGCGATTGATTGGTTGATGCGTATATTCTAATAAGGCGCAGGCAGCCATCTATAGACCTACGTGCATCAGCAGGTAGATCGTTCACAAGTTAAATATAGAATACATGTATTTGTCATATCAAATTAAAACGTGACGTTTCAATTCACCATTCCTTGCTGCCCACGGGGGTTTGATTGACAGGCGAACTGGCCAATCATAACGCCGAATACGCAATTTTGTCCGACAACAAAGCTGTCAGTAGATTAAAGTCGGTGGACTTGAACTTGAAAACGGTATTGTTTAAATGACAATATTTGAAAGTTGAGACTTTGTTTCATATCAACAGTAAGCTGCTCTGAACTCTCTCTCTCGTAGTCACTCGGTGTAACGTTAGTCTTTGCCCCGCGATGTATTTTTCACTGCGTGAGTGAGAACATGATGTGTGTGACTCGTGAGAGACGCCTGGCTTGTCACACAGTAACTAAAAAAGGCGGGTCTTTGCGAACGGTCACTATAATATTGATGATAACGATTCCATGATAATGCATGGAATATACGGCAAAGCGCCACTAAATAACAGGGCTAATTTGTGGGGGGCGTTGCGTGGTAAGGCTTTGGCAATCAGATGGCTAGTATCTACTCCACAGCCAATCACGGGCCCCCTCCTTGCTCGGGCCCCGGGGCTTTAGCCCCGCCTAGCCCTATTGTTAATGCGGCCGTGCACATAGAGACTCTTTCACCTAGATATCATCATATAGAGAGACTGTGTCTGTTCCCCGAATTAGGAAATACAAAAAACTTCCAAACCCATCTAAGGGTAAAAATTTAATTGATGTTCAACAAATAAAAAACAGATTTAATACAAATGAAAAAATGATAAAGCTTGGGTTGCTGAATATTCAATCTCTTACTTCAAAAGCACTTATTGTTAATTATATGATTATAGACTATAACCTAGATGTACTGTGTATTACAGAAACCTGGCTAAAACCAAATGATTACATTGCTTTAAATGAGTCCACCCCCCAAGATTACTGTTATAAACATGAACCTCGTCTGAAAGGCAAAGAGGGAGCAACTTGCTGTAATTTATAGTAATATTTTCAAAATTACTAAGAAGTTCTAGTTTCAAATATAATTATTTTAAAGTGTTGGTGCTTAATGTAACAATATATACTCACCGGCCACTTTATTGGGTACACCTGTCCAACTGCTCGTTAACACTTAATTTCTAAGCAGCCAATCACATGGCGGCAACTCAGTGCATTTAGGCATGTAGACATGGTCAAGACAATCTCCTGCAGTTCAAACCGAGCATCAGTATGGGGAAGAAAGTTGATTTGAGTGACTTTGAACGTGGCATGATTGTTGGTGCCAGAAGGGCTGGTCTGAGTATTTCAGAAACTGCTAATCTACTGGGATTTTCACGCACAACCATCTCTAGGGTTTACAGAGAATGGTCCGAAAAAGAAAAAACATCCAGTGAGCGGCAGTTCTGTGGGCGGAAATGCCTTGTTGATCCCAGAGGTCAGAGGAGAATGGCCAGACTGGTTCGAGCTGATAGAAGGGCAACAGTGACTGAAATAACCACTCGTTACAACCGAGGTATGCAGCAAAGCATTTGTGAAGCCACGACACGCACAACCTTGAGGCGGATGGGCTACAACAGCAGAAGACTCCACCGGGTACCACTCATCTCCACTACAAATAGGAAAAAGAGGCTACAATTTGCAAGAGCTCACCAAAATTGAACAGTTGAAGACTGGAAAAATGTTGCCTGGTCTGATGAGTCTCGATTTCTGTTGAGACATTCAGATGTTAGAGTCAGAATTTGGCGTAAACAGAATGAGAACATGGAACCATCATGCCTTGTTACCACTGTGCAGGCTGGTGGTGGTGGTGTAATGGTGTGGGGGATGTTTTCCTGGCACACTTTAGGCCCCTTAGTGCCAATTGGGCATCGTTTAAATGCCACGGCCTACCTGAGCATTGTTTCTGACCATGTCCATCCCTTTATGGCCACCATGTACCCATCCTCTGATGGCTACTTCCACCATGTCACAAAGCTCTAATCATTTCAAATTGGTTTCTTGAACATGACAATGAGTTCACTGTACTAAAATGGCCTCCACAGTCACCAGATCTCAACCCAATAGAGCATCTTAGGGATGTGGTGGAACGGGAGATTCGCATCATGGATGTGCAGCCGACAAATCTGCGGCAACTGTGTGATGCCATCATGTCAATATGGACCAAACTCCCTGAGGAATGCTTCCAGCACCTTGTTGAATCTATGCCACGAAGAATTGAGGCAGTTCTGAAGGCAAAAGGGGGTCCTAACCGTTACTAGCATGGGGTGCCTAATAAAGTGGCCGGTGAGTATAGTGTAAATGATAAATCACGTTTGAGATTTGTGCTAGCTACTGTATACAGGCCACCAGGGCAGCATACAGACTTTATCAAATAATTTGCTGACTTTCTATCAGAGTTAGTACTGGCTGCAGATAAAGTCCTAATTGTTGGTGATTTTAATATACATGTAGATAATGAAAAAGATGCATTGGGATTGTACATTGGGATTGATTCTTAACTCTATTGGAGTTAGACAACATGTGTCAAGACCTACTCATTGTCGTAATCATAATCTAGATCTAATATTATCACATGGAATCAATGTTGATGCTGTTGAAATTCTGCAGCAGAGCGATGACATCTCAGATCATTATCTAGTCTTGTGTAAACTTAATTTAGCCAAGGCAGCAAAGCTGACTCTGTGTCAGAAATATGTTAGACCTATCACTTCAGATCACTGAGGATTGCTTTATTAATAATCTTCCTGATCAGTTTCATCATCTCAGCATCCCAGATAGCTTCGAAGAACTCGATATTGCGACAGAAACTTTTATCTCTCTTTTCCAGCACTTTAGACACAGTTGCTCCGTTGCGCTCATAGAAGATCAAAGAAAATAGTCCAACGCCGTGGTACAACAAGCACACTCAGGCCCTTAAGAGAGCAGCCAGAAAAATTTAGCGAAACTGGAAGAAACCTAAACTAGAGGTATTTCACATTTCATGGAAGGAGAGCTCAATTGCATACAGATATGCCTTAAGCTAGATCTGCTTATTTTTGAACCCTATTAGAAGAAAATAAACAAAACCTGTGGTATTTATTTGAAACAGTTGCTAAACTGACGATAAATAAAGTTTCATGCAGCACAACAGTAATGACTTTATGAACTTCTTTACACTCTAAAAACTGCTGGGTTGTTTCAACCCAACTTTGGGGCAAATATGGAAAAACCCAGCCGCTGGATTACATTTTTAAATTAAATTTTTAACTCAACGTTTGGGTTTGTCCATATTTGACCCAAAATTGGGTTAAGACAACCCAGCATTTTTTAGAGTGTACTTATAAGATTGATAATATCAGGGAGAAAATTATAACTATGCACCGTCTACAGCATCGCATCAGGGGGTGCATTGTAGTCTCCCTAAGGAAAAATTTGATTCATTGCTATAGGAGAGGAAGAATTTTCTAAACTCGTTAAATCATCTAAATCGACAACATGCATGTTAGAACCTATACCGACTAAGCTATTGAAAGAGATGTTTCCAGAGGTCATAGATCCTCTTCTCAATATCATTAATTAATCTTTGTCATTAGGATACGTACCAAAAACATTTAAACTGGCTATGATTAAACTACTTAAACTAAAACGGTGTCGTGTTATTAACCTAACCTAAGTTATTAACTAATGATCGTTGCGACGGAAGTGAATCAATCAAAACTAACTTTAGCTGGAAAATAACTTTATCCTAGAGCTGCAATGAAGCCAAAACAATCTCTGTTACTTTAATTTCCTATTATCACTGTAAAGCCGCTTTGGAACAATCTACATTGTTAAAAGCGCTATATAAATGAAGATGACTTGACTTGACCTTTAAGGGACAAACCTGGAATGTTATTTTTTGGTCCTATTTAGGTCCTTCCATCACGTTTACTGAATGTTTTCAGAACCTTTAGTAACATTACAGGTAAATTTAGCAGACAAAAATAGTCTGCGGCACTTCTTTCACACTGGTTCTTGGTCTCCAGAACCTTAATCAGGCATAAGCACTGTGTGTTCATGCTTAACAAATTCAGAAGAAGCGAAACTACAAAGCAGGAATCCATCATTAATTTATATTGTGAACAAAAACAGGTTATAAATTAATATTAAATATGGTCATGCAAAAGAAGGGTTGAGCCACCGTCAACATTTTTGATCATTTTCACAAAAATGTCATGGCCGCCAGAATATTTTGTTGTATGAATATCTGAATATGCAATATATCAAAAGAAAGAACTGGCCCTCTAATAAAAAAAATAAATAAAAAAAAATCTTTTATTCTAGCTTCATGTGTTTTTTTTTTTCATAAAAAAGTAACATTTTGGGCAACAAGCTGAGAAAATCACATTTTTGTCAAAGACTAAAGCCCGGAGGCATGTCCGATTTATTTGTATGATATATTACAGTCGTAACCTGAGACGTTCCCTTTCGAAAGGGAGCTCGCACTGTGTCCTGATACACTATGGGAATAGAAATATCCATGCTGCCATGCTGAGGGAATGTTTGCCAATCATGGCTGGGACAAGCACAAACAATATAGATTGTTTCAAAGCAGCTTTACAGTGATAATAGGAAATGAAAGTAACAGATATTGTTTTGGCTTTACAGCAGCTCTAGAAAAAAAGTTATTGTCCATCTAAAATGAGCTTGACTACCCCCTATGGCCACTGCCCGAGCTTCATGCTTTAATGAGGAAGCACCTTTGTGATTTCACCACGAAGGACATGACCCAGAGCCAGCTCAAAGGCCTGGACACCACAACCCAGTCTCTAAACCAGAGACAAAGAACACCTCCACAGGGCTATGGGGAGCAGAGGCCTTAGCAGGATGACTCTCGAAGAAGAGGAGGCCTGCCACACTCAACCAATGTGGTCTAGTGTTTTTTCTAACAATGTGGGAAACAGCTAAGCTCAGATACACCCAACACAGAGCTCGGAGAGCAAAGGGCCTAGAAAACAACTATCTGATATTATGAGAGAGGCGTCTTCTCTAACTCTACCTGCAGACGCAGCTGTTTCCATGGAGCTCTGAGGGATGGAGGCCTCAGCAGGATGACTCTAGAAAAAGAGGAGGCCTGCCACACTCACACCAATGTGGTTTCTAGTGTTACCTCTTACAACGTGGAAAACAGCTAAGCTAGGGTTTAGGGAGAGAAGGGCCTAAAAAACAACTCTGTTAGAAGGTTTTACACCCGCTGAGCCTGAGGCACTTACTGTACAGGAGGCCCAGAAATGTCACAACATCCATATGGGACTTGCTAAACTATAGTCACTCTGTCAAAGCTCTAGAGAGCGGAGGCCTCTCAAAGGATAACTCTCTGGAGTGAAAGGATGCCTAACCATGCCCTTGACCACAAGCCCCCAGGGAGACTCACTCAGCCTACTACCTGTGCCACTCTAATATCCACTGTAAATGTCTATAAATCTGGTCGAACAGAGACTCAAAATACCAACAATCAGTTTTTTAATAAGAGGAGTCAGCATACAGCCCTGTGTGTAGCTCTGGTGAGGCTGGTGAGCCTACAATCTTCCGCCACTATAGCCCATGGGTTTATCTAAAACTATAACAATTACGGAAAGTTTTCTCTGAATCAGAAAAATATGCTATTATAATAGCAATCCACGATGGAACAGGTGCACCTGTTTTAAAATAGAATGTGAGATGACGCTCTGATTGGTTTATTGCATGTTACGCTCAAACCACACCTATGAGTAATGTAGCTACTTCAGACCAACCCATTTTAGATCCGAGATCCGGAGATTGCGTTTCGCGTTTGATACTTGCCTTTCAGATCGCTAAAATAGGGCCCTTAAAGCCCAACACATACTTCTGAAAGGTAAGCTTATGTTGTCTATGTGTATGAGAGAGAGAAAGTGAGGAGAAATATTATATCTCACCTTATTGCGTGCGTAATATTTTGTACAATATAATATTATTTATAATATTTATGACCACAAAAAGCTGCAATGCGCAAGAAACAGGATTTCGGGTGTACGAGCACCGCTGCACACAATGTCGTTTCCTGGCTTAGAATACCATCGCGATTTGTCGCTTTCTGTGTGTCTAAATAAACTAGGAGCAGACATTCTGTCGAGGCAGGGGCTGAGGCCCGGGGAATGGAGGCTCCACCCCAAGGTGGTAGAGCAGATATGGAGGGTGTTCGGCCAGGCTCAAGCGGATCTGTTTGTGTCTCGAGAGACGTCTCACTGTCCACTCTGGTTCTCCCTCACGCATCCAGCTCCTCTCGGACTGGGTGCGATGGTACAGACGTGGCCAAGGCTACGGTCGAACTGCTCCCGGGAGTTCTGGAGAGAGTTCACAGGGACCATGTACGCCTACTCCTTATAGCCCTACGGTGGTCAGGCAGAGTTTGGTTCCCCGATTTAGTGTCTCTCCTCGACGGGCCTCCTCTGGAGCTACCCGTCAGGAGGGACCTTCTGTCCCAAGCAGGGGGCTCGATTATTCACCCTCGACCAGAACTGTGGAACCTGTTGGAACCAGAAGTTGTGGAGACCATTCTACAATCCAGAGCTCCCTTCACGAGAAAACTTTATGCTCTGAATTGAAGAGTTTTCCCTTCATGGTGTAGTGACCGTCAGTTGGACCCAGTTAACTGCCCGGTTGGTACAGTGCTGGACTTCCTGCAGGAGTGGTTCACTGCAGGTCTATACCCGTCCACTTCAAAGGTTTATGTGGTGGCCATAGGTGCTTACCACATTCCTTTAGGTGGAATGTATTTCGGTAAAGATCCCTTGGTATCTCGTTTCCTCCATGGTACTTTGAGGCTGAGTGAGGCCTGCAGCTCGCACTAGGGTGCCAACATGGGATCTGGGCATTGTCCTTCAAGGCCTTTCCAAGGCTCCCTTTGAGCCTTTGAAGGAGGTGCCAGCTAGGTTTCTTATATTGAAGACTGTTCCTCCTCGCCATTTCATCTCTTAAAAGAATAGGAGATCTACAGGCATTGTCGGTTGCACCCTTGTGCTTAGAATTTGCGCCTGGCATGGTTAAAGCATTCCTAGACCAGGCTATATTCCCAAGGCACCCACTAATGTGTCTAGTTCAATAGTACTGCAGGCCTTCTGTCCTCATCCTTTTCAAGATTCGGACCAGGAAAAAAACAATCTGCTATGTACAGTTAGGGCACTGGATGCCTATGTCCAGAGAGAGGCCCTGTGGCGTAAAGCTGAACAACTGTTCATATGTTTTGGACACATCAGTTGAATGTGTGGTGGACAGGACATGAAAATCCATCAATACTAAAAAGAAATGTTTATGTTCTTTAACTTAAATGAACCGATCAACCACACATAGTTCTGCTTAGCCATGAACTGTGGTCGAAAGCTGATGACGTTACATGCAGTTAGGCACGCCCTCACGTGATGATGATTGGTCGATTGATAAACTTAAATCTGATTGGCTAAAGATTATGACTGATCCGTGTAGGAGGAGAGTACTGCCAGGAAAGTCTCAAAAATACACACACACAAATCCAAGGCGATTCACACGTGAATGACGATTTGCACATTCACATTCAAGGATACACTCCTAAATTTTAAACATTCGAAGGTTTTTGTGCCCAGTTGTATATCAACGAATTGTGTTTTGCATTTGTGAAATGTATTTTATGAATATTTAATTTAATTTGTGCATGTGAATTGCTTTTTGTGAACATGTATTTTTTTTACGCACGTAAAATGTTTTTTGTGCAGTTGAATTTTGTTTCATGCATGTGAAATTGTCTACTCATGTGTGAATCATGTTTTTTGCGTAAATTATAAATGATTCTGATCTGGCTCCAAAAAATCCTTCTGGACACCTCACACCCAGGCCACTTCCTCTTTGAACTTTTGCCGTCTGGTAGGAGCTACAGACAACTGAGCACTAGAATGGCCAGGTATAGGAACAGTTTCTTCCCTCAGGCAATCCATCTCATGAACAGTTAATGCCCCCACTTTGCAATAAACATGTGCAATACACAACACTATTTATACAATTTATTTATTTAACACACCATACTTATTATTTACATTTCCTTGGATTAGTAGGTACATACCTGTCTTTTTTTTTGTATATCGTGTATTTTTTGTTGTTGTTATATTGTTATTTCCTATTTACTTATTCTATTTTTATTATCTGTGTCCTATCACTGTCATTCTGTTTGTACTGTGGAAGCTTCTGTCACCAAAACAAATTAATCGTATGTGCAAACATACCTGGCTATAAAGTTCTTTCTGATTCTGATTTCTGATTCTGATTCATTTTTGCGACGAGTTTGAAGAAGTTCAAGAAACCGAGATGGCAGAAAGCGCATCTTGTTTGTTTTCTTAATTTCACAAAAATACAAAGTTTTGTTGTTATTGCGAGTGTACAAAAACAAAGCACTTTACAGTTTCGAATGATGTCTTACTCTTATCTAAAAATACAAGTGAATGTGCCGGCGCGTTGGTCGACCCCTTGTTAAACTTGTCATCGAGATGGCTGCTTTTTATTTAGAAATGTGTAAATGACAATGATAGTCATCTGGGGAATCACCTGTTGTCAAAACCAAGAACTGTGAGCCTGCAGTCAAAAAGGGAAAGCAACAGAGCCCATGCTAAAATGAGAGTAAATATCTGCATGGCTTTTGAAAAGTGGTGAGATCTGAAGGGATGGAAGACAGACATTTCAGTGTTTCAAACAGAGATGGCGAAAGAAAGGCAAAGTTCCGTACTGCAGCTTTGACAAATTAGTGGTTCCAAATGGACATGGCCACAGCTCTCATCTGCTATTAACACGATAAAAGCTTGGGTAGCATTAGCTTGTTTTTACTGAACACACCCAATCTTAGATGATGTGAAAAACCTTCCCACATTTCCCATGTCAGTTCAGTGTTATTATAAAACAAGGGTTTCAGTCAGCAGTAGAACACAATTACCAAGACCTGGATGAGTGAAGGTAGGATTGTGTTTCTTTGTACAGCTGAATTGACTATGCATGATCTGACATTACTAGCAAATTTGCCCATAATTTATCCTCTTCATATTGTAATTTATAATATGTGATGTGTATTTTCTCATACTGCTGTCACCTTATGTTTTTTTATCTTGAAATGTTACCGATCACACTAGATTACAATTTAATGTGTTCATCTTTATTTTATTTGCAGTTGAAGTTAGGGCGTGAAAAGGGCATGATCACCTGCAATAACACAAAAAAAGCACAACCATAAATCGTGTATGTGGAATTTGCTTATTATAATGTCTCATTTTAATCTATTGAGTCTATGCCATGTAATTAATGTATATTAGAATAAAATCATGTTGTTTTTCATAATCTGAAATCCTAGGTCTGGCAACTATAGGTGAAGACGATTACAAGAGTGAGGAGGAAAACATCTTGATTAAACCAGCTAGTCCTACATTTTCAGATGTCAGTAGTGATGGAAACCTCCAAGCCTCCATTAATGACATCTGAAAGCACTCTTTACAATAGCAGTGCTGGTCCAAAAACGAATGCTAGTAATCCAATCTTAAACAACACTGATGGCATTAAAGCTATCAAAACTGATGATATTGTCTACATATCGCTCATCTCCTGCACTGAAATTCCCATGATCTGTTTAGCTATTTATGCTGTTTATTTTCTCATCAAATCTAATCAAGCTACTCCAGTTTTCCTCATAAATCTGCTAATTTCAGATCTAATACTTATTGTTAGCATGCTACTCCGAGCCATTAGCTTCAACCGGATAATGTTTTACACCTCATTGATCGGAATGCATTGGAGTGGTTTCACAGGTGCGTATTTAATGACATGCATATCCGTAGAGAGATACGTTGTGATCGCTCATCCCGTTTGGCACAGGTCTCATCACTCAGTCAAATGTCTTGTTTATATTTCTCTGATTGGTTTGCTTTTGTCTATTATTGTCTTTCTAACAATCGATGTAAAATCAGACCTATTACATTTTATGGCCTTCATCCCCTATCCAGTGATCATTTTATGTTTTGTAGGTGCATGCAGGTCCCTCTCTCGCTCAATATCACTCACTCCTCTAAAGAGGCAGTTAGTTCTGAGTCCTCTGCTCTTTGTGGTGATCAGTTACACCTTTCTATTCCTACCAGTTAATATTCTAGGTATTCTGGTTACAAAATTTAGTCATTCACAAAAACTTGCTCGTCTAGCTTTCAACCTTTATCTGTTAAACCCGCTTGTGGACTGTTTGCTGTATGTGTTCATGAGGAGTGACGCTGAGAACATCATCAGGATGCCTCACTGCTGCACCAGACTGAAGAGAGTTCAGAGTGAAACGGGACACACAACTTCTACTGATGTACAGCATTCTCATGTGTGAGATATTCACACTAAACAGCTGATGTCAGCAATTCATTTATGAATGTGCAGTGATTCATAATGTTATAGTTCTACCAGAAAGACCCGGGAGGTAAATTACGTAACAAAGCATACATTTATTAACAGCCCAGCAAGCAAGTATTGTGTTATAAAGTTTACACTTCCTGTAATTTTGTTTGTGTTACTGTGCATTATATCTGTGAATAACTTGGAAATCTTGTCATTGATCTTAAAGGTGCCCTATGTAACCCTTGTGCCCTATGTAACCCTATGTAACCCTATGTGCCCTTTTTGTTTCTCACAATTTACAAAATTTAAATTAGTCAATACATCATCAATCTTTCTTCCAAAATTTGTTTTTGTCTTATTCTGATTCACTATGCCCGTCAAAAGTGTTAATTTAGACAGAGATGGATGCTTTTCACGCGAAACTGTATAAATACGTCACTCACCTGTGCGTCTCTCGTCATATCCGTAATTAGACAAAAGTTGCTCCGGCTACATTGATGCGTATGGAAGTGGCAGAGATTAGTTGTCACAGTGAGCGAGAAAGTTTTACATGGAGCAGCTAAACCTCTAGCTAAAACTCCAGGGAATCACCCGTTTTAAACAAACAGCCAACATAAGAGAGTCTGCTGGCCAAGAGAGAATGCGACAGAGCTCGTAATAAAACAAGAATCAACATTGGCTTGGCTGTTTGGAGAGGCGAGAACTATCTAAGGGATTTGAAATATAAAAGCGACTCAAAGAAGGCATTTTTTTTACTCAACAGGTGAGTAAGATATTTTATTTAACAGATAAATTGCCATAAGTAGCTCTCTAAAAGACTTGATTGTAAAGCATTATCAATTGTGTTGGGTAATTTCATTATGGTTGTTGTAGAGCTGTGCTGGAGTTTATTTTCAAGCAAGTACCTTGTCTATTAATGGATAAAGCTACAGTAACGTCTTCAGCTAGTCAGCGTAAGATCCTTTCCATCTAAACTGGTTATATCTCTTAAGCCTAGTAGTGAATGTTTTATGAGCAGTATAGGATAACCATATTCATCCGCACGGTCACGCAAAGTTGAAGCACAATAAAAATAATGTTATTCTGCAAAATGCATTCAATTTAATTTTTTAACCGCAATAGGGCCAAAAGTTAGTTTACCTTTAAAGTGGTTAGAAACTTTCTGAATTGCTGATGCCACATTTTACTAATAGAGAAATAAAAAAGGAAGCAACAAGTCAATTTCTTCTGTCAGAATCCTTCAGTAACTGTAAAAAAAATATTGATGCATGATTTATCGACCATATCAGTTATCAGCAGATACTACACTAAAGAAAAATATTGAACTACGGGAACAATGGTTCCCTTTCAGTCGTGAACGTCAGACGTAGTCGACGTCGACTGAAATGGGATCACGCTAGGGAGCCTATTGTCTTCGAGTAATTTAGAACGAGCCAATGCACATTGGCGTGCGAGATATGCATCTCACACTCCGCCCCGCGGCGCGGGTACAAATACGGAAGTAGATGCACGCACCATTGCCTTTCACTTCGGAGCCGAGCTTCATGTTCAGGTCTGTAGAGTCTTGTTATACAACGAGCGAGTGTGTCGTGCTTCTTCTGGAAGTCTCTCCTGGTGTCGGTGTTTACAGCGCGAGTGCAGCGGTGATCGCGAGCTTCCGAGCTCTCAACTGCTGTTGTCACAGCAACCAAATTTCTGTTTGTGTTTGTTTGTCTGACGGCCGTTTGAGGGCGAAGAAAGTGAGTGCTTCACTGATACAGGCTGCACCATTCCTGTATCAGTGTTGCCGCGGTCATTCCCCTGTGTGCTCCGGCACTGGTGAGAGTTTTTCACTTCCTGAAAGAACAACACGGGTGCGTTTGTGTCTTTTTCAAGATGTCATTCCGCCCGTGCGTTTCTGGATGCGGTCGTTCCCTGTCTCTCTTTGACGGTCACAATTTTTGCATCACGTGTTTGGGCTTACAGCACGCTGAAGCAGCTTTTGTGGACAGTTCATGTTTCCATTGCGGGAATATGACTGTCGCGGTGTTGAGATCGAGACTCGCCTTCGTCCGCGAAGCGCGAGTCCCCATTACCACGCCCCGCCCTCGGGTGCTGCGTGAGATGGGTGATAGGAGGATAGTGGTGGATGTCTCGCCCGGTAACCATTCCCTGTGGGCTCCTCACTCCTCCTTTCCACCGCAGCCGTGTGAGTCCCCCGTGGAGCGTGCTGGTCCATCTGTAATGGGTGGGCCAGCCGTTTCACCCGGGGCTCCCCCAGAGGACAGGACGCCGATTGCAGCATCGGAGGGTGAGCTGGCCTCTGGAGATGACGACTCGACTGCGTTGTCTTCCTCTGGGAGTATAACGTTGCCCGAGCCGGATCCAGATTTGTCAGTTATGCTGAAACGGGCCGCCGAGGCTGTCGGGCTCGAGTGGAACCCTCCACCGTGTCCTGCTCAGTCTCGGTTGGATGATTGGTATCTCGGGGCGGGCCGTGCTGGTTCTCAGCCCGCCGCCCCAGTACCCTTCTTTCCTGAAGTGCATGGAGAGCTTACTAGGTTGTGGACGGCACCTTTTACTGCTGAAAACTGCCTGAGTGGTTCTTCCCCCCCTCGCTACCCTTGACGGAGGAGCGGTGAAGGGTTATGAGGCTATCCCTCCAGTGGAGCGGTCTTTTGCGACACACCTGTGTCCAACGGCCGCTGCATTTTGGACGGGGGATCCTCGTCTCCCCTCGCAGGCCTGTGAGCTCGCGTCAGATTTGATGGTCAGAGCTCACAAAGCTGGCGGGCAAGCGGCTTCCTCTTTGCATGGACATGCACGAGGGTAGTCTAGATCGTGCGCTCATGAGTGAGCTCCGCACTGCCACTGACCTCGCCCTACGGGGCATGAGTGTCGCAGCGTGCGCGGTCGGTCTAGCGATGTCCACTTTAGTGGTCCAAGAGCGCCATCATTGGCTCAGCCTGGTTGAGATGGCGGATGCGGACAAGGTTCGGTCCCTGGACTCCCCAATTTCCCGGGTTGGGCTGTTCGGCGACGCGGTGGAGAGTTGTACCCAACAGCTCTTCACAGCCCAAGAGCAGACGGAGGGTTTTCGACACACCCTGTCCTGGCGGCCTGCTGTTGCCTCCACCCGCCGCCAGTGACAGTTCCTCCGCCTGCCTGTCGCCGAGGGCGTCCCCTGCCGCTGCCTCCGGTTCCGCGGGGCCCCCGCAACAGCCTTCACTCAGGCCCCAGCGTAGAGCCAGCAGCAGGCAGGTCGCCCGGTCTGTCTCAGGCACTGCCCAGCCAGGGGGCGAGTGTCAGACGAAGCATCCCTGAGACAGGCCACCCAGGGTTGGAGGGACGAGCTCTTCAGATGGTTACCGTTCCACCACTGGCTCCCCGGAGTCCAGTGGTTCCCAAATTGTCAAATAGCGAATTCCTCCGTCCCTGGGTCCCAAGAGCGCGAGGTTGGCGGTGTGCGACCCTGTGGAACAGCCTTGCACCCCTTAGCCCCCTCTTGTTCGCCAGCCGGCAGCACGACGCGTTCGAGGACCCGGTCATCCGCCTTCTCACGCATCTCCTGCTGTCCCGTGGAGACAGGTAGGTGTTGCACTGCACACTCAGACCCCGCTTCGGGCCGCCCACGGGCCTTCCGAGCCGGGTTCCTGTCCTCCACCACGCTGCCTCACCTCGGGTACGTCTGTGGTCTCTGGGCCCTGGTATGGTGTGTGTAAGCCTAGAGTGCTTCCTACCGCTCCATTGGCCCTGAGTTACCAGCAGACTCGGCTTGCGATTCATTTCGCTTGGCTTCCGCCCTGGCTCAGTGATATTTTTCACACCTAGGTGTTGAGCTAATGCTCCTAGAATTAGTGATAATTATCACACCTACGTGTTGAGCACTGCTCCTGGCCTGTGTGCGCACGTCACAGTCCTACTGGCGAAGGACGCGATGTAGCCTCTTCCTCAGCCGATATGAAGACCGGTTTCTTTAACCTGTTCTTTATTGTACCCTAGATATGTGGTGTGTCAGGGCCACCTTGGACCTGTGTCAGTTGAAACGGGCCCTTTTTCGAAAGCCTCCGTTCAATTACTAACACAGAGTTGCATTTTCAAATGCTCCATCCCCAAGGATGGCCTGCGGCGTTCGACCTGAAGGACAGTACTCAGATTTCTATCCTCCGCTCCACAGAACATTCTGTGTCTGGCGTCGAGGGTACGAAGTATCCGTACAGGTCCTACCCTTCGAGTGCTCCATAGCCAGTTGGGTCTTCAGGTCAACTGGGAGAGATTAATCTCGCCCACGGGCTGAGTATCTCTTTTCAGTTCAGGAGAGGGACTCGGTCCAACACGTCTCTCAAAAGAGTGTGTTAGGCTAGTGCTAGAAGTGAGAAAGGGTTCAACTGAAAGAATTTTCAGAGGCTCCTGGGGCATATGGCAGTCGCAGTCGCTTGGCTTCCTCCATATGAAGACCGCTTCAGCACTAGTTTTATGATCGAGTCCCGAGGTGACCGTGGCAGAGCGGCACGCCCTGTGTGATTAAAAGATCACCCCGGCCTGCCGCCAAACTCTCAGCCCGTGTTTAGACCTTCAGGTCCACTGACACTGACTGAGGAGCCATGTACAAAGGGCATGCTTTAACGGAGGCCTGGGCGACCTCCGACTGCATTGGTATTTGTTACCTCGAGTTGTCAGTTCACCTCGCTTTGAGCCACCACTGCTCAGCTAGCTGGTACTGGTCTGAAAAGACAACATCGCGACCATTGCGCTAAGCTTCCCTCGCATGTCATAACTCGCCTGTCACCTCCTCCTTGGAGTCAGAAGCTTCTGAGGTTGCTTCTTTCCACTATAAAATTCTTCCGGCCTGCTCAATCGTGCCGCCAACGAGCCTCACGACAGCTATGGCCAGGGAGAGTGGAGACTCCATCCCCTGGCGGTCCAGCTGGGCAGGGACCACTTCGGGGCCGCACAGTTACATCTGTTGCCTCTCCGGACTCGTCCCTCTGCCAGTTGTGTTTCTGTCTGAAGCAGACATCCCTTGGACAGACACTAGCTCTCAGCTGACCCCGGGGCCCCGCAGAAATGCGTTCCCCAGTGAGCCTTCTAAGAAAGCGACTATGCGATTCATTATCGCTTGGCGCTGCTCAAGTTCAGTGATTTTCATCACACTCAGGTGTTGAGCAGAAATGCTCCTGGAACTCAGTGAATTTCATCACACTCACGTGTTGAGCAGAAATGCTCCTGAAGCTCAGTGAATTATCACACTTAGGTGTGGAGCAGAGTTGCTCCTGAGGCTCAGTGAACTTATCACACTCAAGTGTTGAGCAGAGATGCTCCTGAAGCTCAGTGAATTATCACACTTAGGTGTTGAGCAGAAATGCTCCTGAAGCTCAGTGAACTTATCACACTCAAGTGTTGAGCAGAGATGCTCCTGAAACTCAGTGAACTTATCACACTCAAGTGTTGAGCAGAGATGCTCCTGAAGCTCAATGACTTTCACATCTAGTGTTGAGCAGTGCGCAGGTCGCTTGCACCTACTGTGCTAAGTCAGGAGTGGAACAGGTCTGATAGTTGCCCCTTATTGGCCCAACCAGATCTAGTTCCCTCGACAGCCTTCCTGACTTCCCCTGAATATTTTTTGGGGATGGGGCATGATGGCACCCGCGTTCAAAAAAAAAAAAAAAAAAAATGGACGTGGAGGTTCAGGTGGTTACCACAAGGATATGTGGTAGTGACCATCACTTCTGCAAGCACCCCCTTAAGATAAGGCAGTTGTGCTTCGCTAAGTTAGAAGTGGAACCTATTCATTGAATGAGTCTTCTCTCCTGAGGAGATCCTGAGAGCGTTCGGTCATTTCAGTGCTCTCTTTCCTGCAAGTTGGGTTGGAGTAGGCTGTTCCTTCACCCTCAATATGATGACGATCATCATATGCAGAAGCATGGGAAGCACGTCCTGATCGTCAGGTTCCTGAGGGAGCAAGGGTCATCCCTGCGTCCCTCTTTATCCTCTTGGGCCTATCTCTGGTGCTACTGCACTGCAGAGACCACCCCTGAGCCACTGCGGGCAGTGAGTTAAAAATCTGTTTTTTACAGTTCTCCTGCTCGCATTGTCTCTACTAGAGGGTAGGGACTTGCTCGCTTTCGGTCAATGACTTGTGCCTGGAATTCGGGCCGGCTAACTCTCATTAGCTGAGACCCCGGCCTGGATATGTGCCCAAGGTTCCTACCTCTCCCTTAAACTGGGACCAGGTGGTGAGCCTGCAAGCACTGCCCCGGAGGAGGCAGACCCAGCCCTGGCTTTCTCTGTCCGTCCGCTTCATCGCGGTTATACGTGTACAGAACGCAAGCCATAGGACCTCAGACCAGCTCTTATCTGTTAAGGAAGTCAGCAGAGAGGGAAGGCTGTTTCCAAGCGAGGTTGGCCCACTGAATGTGGTTGCCTTATCTTGGTGAAAATCCCGAGATACTCATGTCCACTTACGTGGTGAGCTCCTCTTTTATGAGTGTTGCTCCCACCTAGGCGTTGACACAGAGTGCTTCGCTGACAGATATTCTAGAGTTGGGGGCTGGGCGACACCTAAGTCGAACCGCGGCTTCCCGTGGGCTCCCTTCATATGAAGCCAGTTTCACCATGAGCCCGGTTCGAAGTGTCGGCTTGCTGCGCCATTCCCCTCCTATGGACTGGATACGTGCGCCATGTTGCTCCAGTAGAGTTCCCTTATCCGAACCCTGTTGAGTTCCTCCGCACCCCTCCGACATCAGACGTGGCGGTACGCCCGGTGTTAGGCCTACCACTCGTAAGCAGTGTGGAACCTGTGTTAGGCTGGGTCCATATGTTGTGATCCCTACGGTGATCCCATATGTGTATTCTTCCACGGTACGGCTCCCTACGGTGAGCCCGTGTCTTCCCTCGGCAGAGCCTGCTCTGCTGTCATTGGCTGGTTGAGTCTCCCCCCTGTCATAGGCTGGAGCCTCCCCAGTGACCTTCCATATGTTGCACTGCCCGGTCTCCGCCCAGTTCATATGTGTATTCTCCACAGGTTACCTCCCTTCGGGCAGGATGTGGCTTCCGCAGCGTCCCTTCCTTCCATGTACAGGGTACGCTTTCCCAGTGTTATCCAAGTCTAACTGAGTGGGTCTTGTGGAACAGCAGTGACTTCCTGGCCTAAGCCCTATCCTCTTCCGCTAAAAAGGTCGGGAGGATCAGGAGGCTTTTGTCTAGGCACTGGAAGGTGGCAGCTTTAGTGGCGTTTTCAATGGTTGATCCCATTTCAGTCGACGTCGACTACGTCTGACGTTCACGACTGAAAGGGAACGTCCTGGTTGCGTATGCAACCCACCGTTCCCTGAAGGAGGGAACGGAGGACGTAGTCCCCTTGCCACTATCGCTGGACCACCGCTGACTCCGAGTTACGCTCGGCTCCTCAGCGAAAAGCAATGGTGCGTGCATCTACTTCCGTATTTGTACCCGCGCCGCGGGGCGGAGTGTGAGATGCATATCTCGCACGCCAATGTGCATTGGCTCGTTCTAAATTACTCGAAGACAATAGGCTCCCTAGCGTGATCCCATTTCAGTCGACGTCGACTACGTCCTCCGTTCCCTCCTTCAGGGAACGGTGGGTTGCATACGCAACCAGGACGTTCCGATATAAAATGACATGAAGATTCAATTAAAACAACCCACCTGAACTGAGTAAGTTCCAATAAAAGTATACAAGTGAAAATAATGTCCCATCTCTTTTTGGTTAACTAATAGCTAGTATGCTGTACATTGGCATGCTATGTTGTAACTTTCCTCTTACTATGTAAAGTAATTGCTCATTAAAACAACTTGCTTAATTGATCAGTTCATAGCCAATAAATAAACTTCACCGGACATTCAGTCATAATTTTATTATATCTGTCTGCACTCATTAAAAATGTATCCGAGAAAGTTTTTATTATAAACACACTTCGATGACATGAAAGCAGAATGAATGTGTATAAATAGGTCAAAAATCAATTATTACTTAAACTGTGACAGCATCACAATAAATCCAACAGACTGTACAGCCTTCATTCATAAAACCCTTCACAGACACGAAAGAGTTTGCTAGTATTCAAGCACTAGATTACCAAGACTTTACTATCTTTTTAGAGCATCATTATTTGAGTTACTTGTATCTCATTCACTCTGGATTAGTGTCAGTTGTATAAAACAAAATCCCAGCACTTAGCATAAGTGCTTCACACACTCAAATGGACACTCTCCTTGACCTCTAAATTAACCGGTGTGGTCTTTGGGGGTGTTACTATCATTAGGCTTAAATGTTAAATAATGAATCAGTGCACACTGACAATCTGACAGGCAAAACACTGCAGAGCATTTAATGAACCATTACGATAATACACACCTGACATGCTGCTTTGAGACACGCTTTAATATTCCATGTGCATGTGTATGAAAGAGACAGGTTGCGCCTCAATTATAAATGCGAACATGATTAATTAATCAACTTTAGGGGGAGAGAGAAGACAGGCATCTTCGGTCTCATTTTCTCTGTTTCCCTTTAAAGTGATGAGGCTGATGTATTGTCATGGTTTTCTGACACCAGCAGGTCTCTCAGGCTTTCAGTAAGAATAATATGATCTAAGCATGTGCAGCAAATACGCACAAACACATTAAAGGTATGGATGTCTACACACCAGTTTATCAGATAACAGTGTGAATCCATTTATTTCATAGGGAACAGTGCAATGCAAAGACGTAAAGGAAAAACAAAAGCATTTGAGAAAGGGATGACCTGTTATGCAACCGACAAGTTGCAAAGTCTGACCAAATACAATTTCGCTGCTCGTGAGCTAAACCTGTTCATGCCTTAGCATATTTGCAGCAAGTACATCTTAAAGGGGTCCTATAATGCTTTTTTTCAAAAAAATGTAGTGTAATGCTGTTTGAGCATGAATATGGTCTTCAAAGTTACAAATCACAAAGTCACTCCAAAGCTAGTTGTTCTCTAGATCAGTAAACACTGTTTCCCTTTAAGGGAACTCGTGCTGTGTCAATTGACGCCGTGGGAACGCTCTGCGGGATTGCGTCGTGAAACACGAGTGAAATCAGTCCAATGGTGTGACGAGACGTCAGAGGCGCGTGACATCATCAACCAGGAAACTATAAAGTTTCTCTTTCTCGCTTTTCCCCTGATTGCTCTGCTCCCAGGGATTCTGGAGAGAGTTCATGGCGTTCATGGCGTCAGGCCTATGAGGGTAGTCCCCTCTGGAGAGGAGTGGTCAACACCGCAAGTGCACAGTCTACATTCCTCTTCCAAACCTATCACCTCATGTGCTTCAAGGCGCAGCGGTCTCCCACGAGCACGTATCTCAGAAACCGCCCGGAAACGTAGCGGTTCTGGGATATTTGCCCCTTCTAAGGAGGGTCTCAGACCCAAAAACTTGGCCTCTGATGTGCTGGTCTCTCAACCGAGGTTGTGGAGACCATTCTTAACTCCAGAGCCTCCCTCCCCAAGGAAACTGTATGCCTTGAAGTGGAGGGTGTTCAATTCTTGGTGCAGTGGTTGTCAGCTGGACTCAGTTAACTGTCCTGTTGGTACAGTGCTGGAGTTCCTGCAAGAACGATTTACTGCAGGGTTATCCCTCTCCATGTTAAAGGTCTACGTGACGACGACCATAGCAGCTTACCACGTTCCTTTGGGTGGTATGTCTTTAGGGAGAGACTCTTTGGTAACAAGTTACTGGAGAGGCATTTTGAGGCTGAGGCCTGCAGTACTCACTAGGGTACCGGTATGGGATTTGGCCGTGGTGCTCCAAGGCCTATCCCTGGCTCCCTTTGAGCCTATTGGGGAGGTTCCAGTCAAGTTTCTGACTCTCAAGACCATGTTTCTCCTAGCTATTACTTCTCTTAAAAGGATAGGAGATTTACAAGCTTTGTCAGTTTCCCCATCGTGCTTGGATTTTGTGCTTGGCATGGTAAAGGTATTTCTTCACCCTAGACCGAGGTACATTCCTAAAGTTTCCTCTTATGTGGCCAGATCTATTGTTTCTGCAGGCCTTGTGTCCTCCTCCATTCCAGGATGCCAACCAGAAAAGAAATAATCTGCTTTGTCCGGTTAGGGCATTGGATGCATACGTCCACAGAGCTGCCCTGTGGCGTAGATCAGAACACCTCTTCGTATGTTTTGGACCCCCTAATAGGGTCACCAGCATCTAAGCAGAGAATGAGGAAATGGATAGTCGAGGCTATCTCTCTTGGCCTATTCAGGTTCACTTCAAGATGTTTGTAATGCGGTGGGCTGGTCCTCACTGCACACATTCGTGAGAGTAGTCCTTACCGGACACCATGTGTCAAAATGATTGATGACTTCCGGTTGCCCTTGACCTTTGACCTTTTCCGGTCCCGCCTTTTCCGGGTGTGCATCCGGTATCTATAGATAAGGATTGACCTATTGACCCCACCCATCCAATCGATTATGTGTTTTGACAGGTTGTGCATCCGGCGTCTATTGATAAGGGTCGAGCAGTTGACCCCGCCTATCCGATCAATGAAATGTTTTGAGAGTTTGACCATCTGGCCTGTATTGATAAGGGTTGTGGTGTTGAGCTATCTGATCAATCAAGTGTTTTGACATAAGCATTGTGCGTTTTTATGGCAGAAAGTTTGAAGCGGTTGTTATAGAACATGTATCACAGGCATTCCAAACTCCCCTATATATAAATGGGGTCAGTGTGTTCTACAACCAACAGAAACATGAGCTACATGAGCATGGATGGTTTAGCCTCCCCACAAACCCCCGAGACGGGACTGACCAGTAGGATGATGGAAAGTCTGACTATGGCTCCGAGAAAACCTTATGGTCATGTTCGTTTGACAAATTTTCTCCATGAAGTTTCGGAATGGACTGAAGGTGAATTTATGATGTCTAGTAATCGTGTATTCGGGTACAAATTTCACAAACCAACACGCGTTGTTATGCTCTACACCACTGACGGCGTCGGTGAGTTTCAGGTTGGGGAAGACCCATGTGTGACATTTCCTGAAAAAGACTGGGGTCTATTTTACAAATTTGTCTGGAAGGATCTGAATGACGCTGGGGAAGAGCCTTTGTATGTGGCTGAGTGGGTTGGGGAGACCCCGAATGTCCAATACCGTGTGGTCGGCGACCATACTAACAAGCAGCCGAATGATTCTGTATACATATTCAGTTGTAAAGACAAGACTAAGCTCACCAACACCCGGTCAGGAACTGTCCTGCCCCAGGATCATCACGATCTGTATGAAATGCAATTTTTGTTCAAGTGGTGTGATCTGAATCTGCTGAATGGTGTTTTTTCAATCATCAACAAAATGTTCAAATGGTGCGACATGCATGACAGATACAACAAGATTAAAGTACAGTTGTTCCACCCTGAGAGATGTGTGCGCAGCGGTATGGGGTGTCTACCGTCCGCCACCATTCGCTACAGCCATCATAAACCTCGACGCGGGGACCCTCCCAAGCGTCGTTTATAAATCGACGTCTCCACCCCCTTTACTACAACGACCATAAATTCAGGCACCCAAACCCTCTATACAACATTTATAAACCATGGCTGAAGATGGCGCTTCAGAAGCCGAACATGTGTGCAGCTGCGGAATTTCTTTCGGCAGCATTCTTGACCCTCCCAACGCCTGTGATCCGCCGGACCACCACAAAGACTGGACTTCGACTAAAACGATCAAACGTCGCATAGGCTTTGAAACGTGCATTGGAAACGATTGGGGTCCGGGTAACATTAGCAACCCCGAACCATTGAACACGCAAAACGACAACGGGGCGGGCAACAGTATTGAGCCCGACAAAGACAAGGATTTGGGGGTCGAGCGCAACCGGCCCTACGAGACATTCAAAATTTTCAAGCTCCATAACGAACCGCAATCGTATGACATATCTAAAATCGACGGTCCCCAGCCTCATGCTAATCAAGCCTTCGACGTCACAGACGGATGTTTCAATGTGTTGGGGTTCAAACTCATAAAAGCTGCGACCGTGGTTTTGCTCCAACATCTCATCGGAACGAAGCTGAAGGACGAGTGCGAGGGGTGTGAGATTGATCACCCCAGCCAGCTGCAGCATTCCTGCCTGTTTGACCCTCCTAACTACTACTTAGACACGCATTTTGATGAACTTTCGGCCAAACTGTTTAGACCCTATTTTCATGTCATCATCGCTATCGTGCTAAAACGGTGTGGGTTAAAATCTCACCCTCAACGGATTCAAGGAACAGTCGGGACTATTCTGCACGAATTAAAAGACGAGCCATTCATTGGTGTTAAGCTTGAAGAAATCAGAGTTGGACTTCTGGAGAAACCCTGCGACGAAATAGTTCACGACGTCGTCGATCTCTGGGAAGGTCTCGCGATCGTGAATGGACAGTGACCAAATCCCCTGGATGACCCTGACTGAGGCATTTAGCCGTAAGAGTTTCATCAAATTCAGGTTTAAAGAACATTACAGAAAACAACTAATTTCATTGCTGCGAAAAGTCATCGAGTACGACAGACAATCGGACGACGATGATAGTGATGATGATGATTATGATGATCTCGACACCAGACGTGTAAGAACTCTCAAGACACAAATGAAATTTATAAGAGGTGCAACTAGTTCATGGGAAAATTTAACAGATATATGCATCAATGGTATGGCGGCACCATGGGTATTGATAAAAGACGCTTGAATGTAGCGATGCGTATGCAACCCCCGATTTGTTATGTATGTGTACATATGTAGCAGATGTATGCCAAATTATTGAATTGTTTGTCAATTACATCCTAGACAAACACATGTTGGCCTGTCGCGATTTTCTTTTCTGGCTCGACTATCAGTGACGTCATTATGACTATCCTACTTTTATCACCGTCCATTTTACTTTGACTATGCATGTAACGTTGTTATATCCAATTATTCTATATTTTATTATATCCATTTTGTACTAACCTCATTATATTCAATTTTACTTAGATTTTGTAGTACTAATATTATTCTATTTACTTTCTGTTTGATTTTTATTATTATATTAATGTCATTTACTTAAATTGTGTATCCTGTAACTTTTTTTTAATAAAAGATTGATTCAAACCACATGTACGAGTTATTCTTTTATAGCGATCGAAACGACAGCATGACGGAGCTCATGAAAAAGGCTTATTATACACCCTCCAACCCTGGTTCTTTAGGGGGTAAAAAACGATTAAAAGACGCCGTCTTAAAAGATAGCGGGGTCCATCTAAGCGATAAAAAGGTTTCAGAATGGCTGTCTGGTGAGGATGCTTACACTTTACACAAAACAGCCCCTATAAAATACAAGCGAAATAGAGTAGTTGTGTACGGGGTCGATACGCAGTTCCAGGCCGATCTTGTGGACATGACAGCCTATGCCAAGGATAATGACGACAATAAATATTTGCTGACCTGTATAGATGTGTTTAGTAAATATTCGTGGGTTCGCGTGTTGAAGAATAAGAGTGGCGTAGAGGTTACTAGAGCGTTCGAGTCTATACTCGAAGAGGGGCGTGTGCCGCAGAAATTGCAGACGGATCAGGGAAAGGAATTTTTTAACAAACAATTTCAAGATGTAATGAAAAAGCACGATATTAATCATTTCGCTACCGCTACCGATTTGAAAGCCAGCGTCGTGGAACGATTTAATAGAACGTTAAAAAGTCGAATGTGGAGATTTTTAACGGCTACAAATTCACGACGATACATAGATGTTTTACAAGACATTATGCAGGGGTACAACGTCAGTTATCACCGAAGTATTAAAATGAGACCCGTGGACGTCAACAAACTAAATGAGGGTCATGTGTTTCAAAACTTGTACGGGGATATAAAGAAGACCGAGAGACCCCCATTTAATTTCAAAGTCGGCGACATTGTCAGGATTTCTAAAGTGAGAGGCCCATTCGCCAAAGGTTATGAGCAGAACTACACGGAAGAATTTTTCACTGTATCCGAGCGCATTCCGCGCGAACCACCAGTCTACAGACTCACAGATTACGACGGCGATGCCATCGAGGGTGTTTTTTATGAAAAAGAGATGCAAAAAATAATTGTGAGTAAAAACAAATCTTTTAAGGTGGAAAAGATTTTAGGTCAGAAAAAACAGGGGAAATCTACGCTTGTTTTAGTGAAATGGGTAGGCTGGCCTTCAAAATTCAATAGTTATATAGATAAAAAAACTCTGGTGGACTTACAATCTCCTTAAAACAAGCCAGCGTTTAACGGATGAGATCATACGAGTGAAGGACTACCATGGACGATCAAGGTTTCTACGTCACGCTACCGTGCAATGCATCATCGACAGTTTACCCCGGAAATCGTATATCCGCCTACACAACCAGGATAGCAAAAGCTATAGAATTGAAAGGACAATGGGAGGTGGGACTAGCCGAAATCGAATATCCTAGAAGCTGGTATAACTTTAACGATGAAGACGGTTATTTTACCCTACACACTGCCCCAGGACCCGCGAATAACGCAACCCCTACAGACAGTGCACCTTTTAAAAAAGACTTATCAGGGTTTTTTGTATCGAGGAAATTACAAATAAGCGGGGGCTACTACGCAAACATTCGTGCAATTATCCGTTTGATAAATCGAGTTCTCGTACCCTCGGCAGTGTTGGATCACGATGAATTAAAAAACAAAGTGTTTCTGGTCGCGAGACCCAACATTTCAGTCAGTTTCCATGGTAAACTCGCTACTATTTTAGGAATGATACCGGACGATAATCTCGGACGTTCGAACTATCATGAAGCAGCCGATTTTACTACGAGCGTCACTACGTATGCTCCTCATCAAGCCGATATCAACGGTGGGTTCTACACATTGTACGTTTACACCGACATCATTCAATATCAATCGGTCGGTGATTCTTACGTCCCCCTTTTGAGATGCGTACATATATCCGGTAAAAGCAATGACGCAGTCATTGCTAGTTACGACTCCCCCCATTACGTATCGATAAACAAGGATCACATCACCAGCATTACCATAGAGTTGAAGGACGACCAAAACCGCGAAATACCATTTTCTTACGGGAAAGTCATCGTAAAACTACACTTTAAACCCGCGAATCATTCTATTCTTTAAAAATGAGTTATTACTATAACCCTAGAGAGCCCCATACAGCCGACTATGTGGACTATTACCGAAATCAGGCCGGAGGGGGTTTGCCAGGGTATTCCGGCGGATCGGTTATGTATGGAGCAGGACTAGGAGGACTTTTCAGAGGTCTGTTCAGGATGGCCATACCTCTGTTAAAAAGAGGATTTAGCATCGCGAAACCCCATCTAAAATCCGCTGCTAAAAATATAGTATCCGACGTCGTCTCAAACGTATTGACGCGTGCCCATACCAATAATGCTAATGGTCAAGACGGATCAGGGCTGATGGTCATGGCCCGTAAGAGAATGTCTAAACCACCGGGTGTGAGGAGGCGTGGTCAATGCGGTAAGAAGAAGAAGAAAACAACAAGTGGACCAAAGAAGCGACCAGTCACACGCAGAAAGCGTAAGAAGTCTGTTAGTCGAAAATCATCCGTCAAGAGATTCGTAAAAACCATATTCTAACATGGCGCTACTGCATCGTATGTCGGGAGAATGCATCAAGTCCGAGTTGGACTTATTTACAGTCCCGCTGACACAGACGGTTATTGAGAAAAACAGTTATTTAGAAGTAGCCCCTTTATCCGCCATATCGGACACCGCCCCATTAGAGTTTTTTATCGCGGGGAACGGGGATGATTATGTAGATCTAAATAACACGATGCTCTACCTACGCCTGAAAATCACAAGACCTAATGGAGCAGACATCGTACATCCAGCAAGGGTGGCGTTAATAAATTATCCTGGAGCCACTATATTTTCACAAGTCGACGTGACCCTAGGCGATCGTCTGATATCGCAGAGTTCGAACACCTATCCTTATCGGTGCATCATAGAGAGTCTGATCAACTATAGTAAAGATTCTCTGGAATCTCTTTTCTCCGCCGGACTGTTTTACAAAGATAGTTCTGGTCATATGGATTCTAACGACCCAGTCGGACGTAACGCAGGGCTGACGAAGAGATCGGTCTACACTAGCGAAAGCAAGGTGGTGGAACTGATGGCCCCTATACATAGCGATATATTCTTTCAAGAAAAACTTTTGTTAAACGGTGTAGACATCAAAATACGCCTAATTAGAGCAAAAGATGAATTCTGTCTGATGAGGTGCGATGATGTGGCTTACAAAATAAAAATAGAGTCGGCATCCCTATTTGTCAAGAAAGTCACTGTAGCACCGCCGGTGAGACTGGGACATGCCCAGGCGTTACTCTCGACAACAGCCAAGTATCCCATAGATAGGGTGGTTCTAAAAAATTTCTCCATACCCGAGGGGACGCGTGTTTCAAATCAAGAAAATCTGTTTTTAGGAACCCTACCAAAATCTATCGTCATAGCTATGGTCGACAATGACGCATTCACCGGTTCCTACGAAAAAAATCCATTTGCATTCAAACATTACGACCTGGAGTTCCTAGCCGTCTATGTCGACGGACAACAATTCCCCGCAAAACCTCTACAACCTAATTTCGGAGCTGGTTCGGCAGTACGCGAATTTTATCAGCTGGCGATGACGACGGGGAGACATCTTAAAAACCAACCACTCTCCATAGACAGGGGTGATTTCCTGAACGGATACACACTTTACGCATTTAACCTGACGCCTGATGAAGACTGCGGTCAGCACATATCCCTCATCAAGTCCGGGAATATCAGACTCGAAGCACGATTCAGACAACCATTGCCGAATACCGTTAATTTATTAATTTACTCGGTATTTGACTCGATTATAGAACTGTCTAACCGAAGACAGGTACTAGTCGATTACTACTGAGATGAATACGCTACAACTCGCCGCTATCATGGATAAAATTACGTGCAGGATTCATTTTCTCGGGGTGCTACCATGCGATCAACTCCCCAAAAAAACGCTGAGGATCTTACCGTCGATGGCCATCATAAACACTCACCCTGCACAGCTGCCGGGAGAGCATTGGGTCGCCGTTTATTTAACCCAAGATGGACCGTCTTGTTTTTTCGATAGCTTCGGCAATCCACCCGACAGCCCCCGCTTTCCAATCAGCATCAATAACTTTCTAACAACCAACGATGTTGATGTGTTACATTCCGGCAGACGTGTCCAGGATTTTTCATCGGATACCTGCGGACAGCATTGTGTGTTTTTTCTCTATCATCTAGCTAGAGGCTACGACTATAACCATGTGATGAAATTATACACTGATGATTCTATTAAAAATGATAAAATGGTGTCCCTATTTGTGAAGAGATTAAGACCGTATGCTTGTAATGATAAAATGTTATCATGCATTCACTGTGTGCAGACGTGTTTGACGTATAAATAAAAAGCTTAAAATCATTATATATTTGTTTATCGTCTTTTATTTAATGTATACATAGAATAGAAAGATTCGTTAAAATTCCAACCATCGCTTTCGTTTGAGAGTCGGTGATTTAAACACACTGTCTTTGGACTCTGGAACCGCGTAAGGCGAATATCGTCGTGTTTTTTTATAAGGTCTAACACGGCGAGGGCTTGGGGTGCCGGGTTTACGCTTTAGAGAGTTAATTTTGTGTCTGACCTGCTGATTCGGCACTGTAGAAAATGGGATGTTTAATTCAGCAAACGCTCGTAGAAACTCTGTCCATCCTATAGGTCTCCGATCATCCCTAACCTTTTGAGGGGCCGTAACATTTTTTAACAAATCGACCATGTGTGACCCTCGTACGGTGTTGCCCCTGAACACAAACTCGCCCGATTCGTTCCATGCGCTTAGACCTCTAGCTTTAGACATCTTGTCTAATATGTATCTGCTGTTTTTCATGCTTCTCGAAGGGACATTCTTCAGAACTTCATCGACAATATCCTCCCCCACAGCTCTGCCGTCTTCAACGATAGGACCAGCAGCACCCCCCTCTGATTCATCTTTATGACCGGAATCAGTATTAGGTAACGAGAGCGTTAAAACGCTACTCTCACGATCGCCTTGTTTAACGATGTTCAAAAACCTGGTAAGGGTATTGGTGTAAAGTTTGGCTTTTTCGTACGGATTCAAGTCTGTGCGACGTAGAATATTTCTTATGGCGTCATCCAAACCGTTCTCTACGCTCCGTTGAATGTTCTCGCGGGGGTTTTCACTCTTCATCTTATCCAGTTGATGGTGCGGGACTAAATACATCTTCTCTGCATACTCCATCCTATCGATTCGCTATTAAACTCGTAATAAACGGTACTGCGACGCTTAGGAGTGGCAGCAGGAACCCGCCCTTCTGGTTAAAGACTCGCTTCTTGGCCGTTATGCCGATTTTTTTATCGGCTACAAATTTGATTTCGGCCTTTCTCTTTTTCAACTTTCGATACTGTTGCTTATTGACCGGGATGGTACCGTAGAGGATGTTAAGCGCCACTTCGCACAGTGCTAAAATGAATTCGTCGGACGCCGATTGTAAAATAAGACGTCGATGTTTAGGACTGGCTTTATGTAACAGTTTTAACACAGGCAAATGTTTACAAAGTCTGGCAGACATGGTGATTTATAGCGTTCTTCTTCTTTTTTTCGGGATATAAACCACTTGACGGTCGGAAAGTAAGCCTGTTCTGAGACGGTACTGCTCCGGAGTTTTCGCTTTATAGTCTATCATTAGGTAGCCGAAAGCCCGATCGACAGCGTCGTGATAACACTCCATAAAGTATTTTGTGTTTCCCGGGTACATTTGACGTCCTAGCATCGACACTTGATTGACGTCTCGCGGATTTTTAAACAGAATAATATAATTGGCGTTTAAGCTTATGGTTCGGCTGGACTTACCCTGGGCAAATAAATTTTGCACTATGTAGATAGCGCTGAGATTGCGGTGGTGACAGTATTGGGTGAAAACACGTTGAAGTTCCGCGTTACCGCTAGCTTGCTCCATTAAATCATCCACCACGAGCAAGTTTGTCTTGGTGACAGGCAGTAAATCATCATCATTCAGAGTCTGGGGTATTCCTTGCACAAATTTAATGTCGTACAATTGAAGTAAATCATCATACAAAGTCTGCCAACAATCATACAACCAAACAATGTTTTCAATTTTCATGGAAATGATATTCAAACCTTTTTCCAACAAAAGTTTTACAAAATATGACTTTCCAGAGTTGGAAGGCCCACTCACGACACAACTGAAAGGGTGTTGAAGTCTGAAATCAAAATCGGAAACATCCTGACCCCCTCTATGCACCATCTGATCAGTAGCCATAAGGAAGTGTGGTGAAATCAGACAGAAGCCTACGTTTATTATAGACCACCTTAAACCTTTTAACGACTGATTTGTTGTGCAGTGTGAGAGACTTTTTATTCCTCACAATGTCTTCCGTCTGAGCCAGGATGTATTTGGATCTATCATGCGACGTCACATAGCTGTCAACCAGACCAATCAGGGATTCGAGACAGATAGCTTGGGAATTTTTAGCATTCAGGGTTATCCCCTTAGCCTTCATGCACGATTTACCTTTGACCGTTTCAAAACCATACGATTTGGGTCCGCTCGAGCAAAAGACCGTTATGTGGTCATCATCGTCTAATTCGCTAGTAAGATCCCCCAAATAATCCCCCAACGGAGGCTCCCAGTCCCCATCCCTAGACACAAATACGACGCTGTCTGTGTCAGAGTATAACAGTCGCTCGCCGAGTCTATCCATCAATTCGTACAATTCCAGTCGGGCGTGCGCGGTAGTAAAGGCCCCTACAAAAACATTCACGTCGCGTGCCTTGCAAACATCCTCTTTGGACGGTTTATGCTGGACGAGAGCAACGTCTTCTGAGATGAATGAGAAATACGTCAATGTGTCGGTATTACCAAAAACGATTCTGGTGAAATCTTCGGGGTCGCTCACCAGAGTCGTTTGAGGCAAGTTCTGTCTTAAAGAGAAGCGGCCCCACAAACTGTTCATAATTAATTTTGTGATTGCCCTCTGGGCGGCGTTGTACTTAATCTTTTCAGGGTCTAGTTGAATCCCCTCTTTTTCAAAATAGTCGCGAATGTAAGTCTCTTTCTCAGCATCCGTGACAACATTCGACGGGTAGCCCGACGCTTGCTGTTTCAAACGCAAGAATGTTTTTACGTATTCGGCGAACAACGTGTCTGACTGTTGTGGAAAATGCCAAACCTCGTCTATCTTGGCTACCACATAACCCTTCTCGATGGCTTTTAAAAGCTCGATAGTCACCCAACAACCGGAGAGCGCTCTTTCCTTATCCGTATGGGTACAGCTCGTGGTCTGGTTTTGGTCGTGAGCACACGCGGCACAAAGGGGAAACATGAGTTTTCCTTGGCATCTGTAAGGGAGAACCGGGTGCAGTAATTTGCGGGGAGGGTACACAGTCGCTTTGATAAGGCCGTAATAATTTTCAATCGGTTCAAAATCTTTGAAAATGATTTGGGGGTGTTCAATCGGGTAGCTTTTCCTCGCCTGACAATACGGGTACAGACTGGTGAAGTCCAGATACTTTATTTTCTCATCACCGGTCACTTTGTGATAGAGTTTATAGGCGTTCGTTCTCCCGCCGTACAGAGCGTCTCGCGGGTTCAATCTCTCTGGCGCGGGATAATCGGCCATAAATTCGATCACGGACGGGTCGGTTTTTTTCATATCGTCCCATTGGCATTCCCAAAGAACTTCGATTTGCAAACCGTACGCGTTCCGCAGAATTTCGATCTTATCGTCAAATTGGTTCCTGAGAACCCCGTAGGGCACTCCGGACAAGGGGTGTGTCTGATGAGGTGTAAAGCGACAACAATGACCATGGAAAATACAACCCGCGTACTCTAGACCGTGTCGAATACCATCGTGTTCATAGAATCCGTCTAAAAAGTACTTACCGATCGATACTTCGCCGTGGTTTAAGGCGTGGTGGACGTCTATGTTTCGAGTCTTTTTTATATACTCGAGCCATTCAATCGAACCGCTCGAGTATGCCTTATTCTGATGGACGTACGCTTTGTTATGAGTGAGGGCGAGCGTGTTTCTGGTGAGATAATGTGTTTTGAAGACCCCCATCGAACAGCCGGCGATCGTCGTGAACGAAAAAGGGTCGAGTTGGGTGCAATGCATGAAAGACTCCCTGTATTTCATGCATCCTTCACGTAATAAGACGACGTCGTTAACACCGTACTCGTGCAGTTCTTTCTTGAAGTCAAAGAACTTGCCCTCAACCGTCTGGTACCACTCGCAAAACTTTTGTCTTTCTTTGACCGACATGTTATCGTAATTGTAGAACTTTTTGTCAGGGTATGGTCCGAAATAGTTCTCATTTTCCACCCTGTTGAAAAGGTGGGGGAAGTAGCCTTTTTCAGTCGTCGTTAAGTCTAACGCTGCGGGCATTTTGGCAAGAGCCATTGGGAAGAATGAGTAGCTATCGATATATCGCTGGGCATACGCCTCATCGTACATGAAAATTAATTTGCAGCCATGCATTATGACGTCCAACGCAATCCCGGCTTTGCTGAAAAACTCAAGAATTAAAAAGGAGTCAAATCGGGATGAATAATGCGCTATGAAGCAGTAACCATTATATCGCGGCTGTCTGAAGCGATTGATTAGCTTAGCGATACAGTCGGTACCATGAGCGGTAAATTTCTCCCCTTTGAATGTGATGGCGCAAACAAAATTGGCCTCGTGTCTGCCGTTCTCGTAACGCGTTTCAAAATCGTAGAAGATGTATTTCTCACACGGTTCCTTAGGCGGTAGGGGTTGTATGAAGCATTGATGCTCACCAACCCCTGTCAGACGCTCTCGACAATGCTCACATCTGTCCAAGGCACATGTGTGTTTGGTTTTCTTGTCGCCCGGTTTAACGTCATAACGCCTGTTACATAGTTTGCAAAATTTTATAATATTGCAGGCGGGGTGTTCCTTACCGGGAGGTGAGTTTTTTTTATGCATTTCGAAGCAATAGGCGGATTTACAGTAACGCAGACAGTCGGGGCAATGTATGATTCTTACAGGGAACGTGTAACAATCGGCGTCGAAACAGATGTTGCAGACATGCTTACATCGATGGTCTCTGCGACAGCTATAACTTTTATAGCAGAATGAGCACACGTATCTAGAACCCATGAATCCCTCCAAATTCAGTATCATGTAATAATGATCTTTGTGGATGTATAGGAAAACCGTTTTTGGGTGGGGTTCGTCAGAATTTTTGAACGTTTCTACGATCATAGCATTAGATCTGTGAAATACAACGATTTTAATGTCTAGCACACGTTCGAACGATGCTATGTCGTCAAGACCAATTCGATCTTGGATTGAGAAGCCGGCGTTGTTTTGGATAGTGATAGCCAGTTTTTCTAACTCGTTCTCGGGTAATTGGGGGTTAAGAAAACGGGCGAGACAGATGGAGAAACACAAATTATTCGAAATATTTGTGGGGCAGAATAAGTTCGTCTTTTTTCTTTTAATCACCTCATCAACAGCCAGATCTGTTAGCTTACGTCGACCCCCGCCTTGTCGGTTAAAGACTACAGACGCGTCGATTTCAACGGACTGGTCAGATAGTAGCCGATTGTTACTCTGTAAAACTTTTTCAATTTGATCAAAAACCGAATCTATGTCGTAATTATTACCGCTAGTTAAAATCCCGCTGACGGGTTCTTGGAGACTGGGGGCTGACACTGTAATATTGATTACGGGGGCACTGTGGTCGAATTCTCTAGCAAAATTAACAACCCCTGCGAACATGTCGTGTAAGTAAGTATGATAAGAGGCCAAATCTGTCGAGTTAATATCTCTCAGATTCATAGTCCTTCTCAGCGTTACGCCATTGAAACGAGGTCGTGGTAAAACATGATATCCGTTAACGTCCCCACCGTCGCGAATCAATCTGTCGACGTCGGCGCGGCTTAATCGTGGCTGTGTAGTGGAATCAACATTACCTGATGTCGATGCTTGTGATGTATCATTACCGTCAGGGAGCACTGGTGATTGCGATGGTTGGTTGTTTAAAACACCGCCAAATTGCACAACAGGATCGAACAAATTCATATTTGGATTTACAGCTAATTCGAAAAGATCCAAATTAGCGACGGGTTGCGAAGATTCTAAATTAACCAAATAGTCTTCTAAAGAATTCGGAAGCATACTTAGCATTTCGATTTCGTCCGGTGACGGTTCTGTATCGTCTGCATCAAAGCTTTTAGCACCCTCCATTTTAGATTTCAGACCAAAACATGAAATATAAAAAGCATACACGTAATAGTACAAAATCAGAGTATATGTAAAAAAGCATATAAAAGATTTAAAAAAAAAAAGCATATACGAAATAGTACAAAATCAGCGTATATGTAAAAAGTATTAAAAAGCGTACATGAAATAGAAATAAATGAAATGCATGATTTGATAACACAACTCTATTTTACTCATCCGACTGATCAACGAGAATGAGAAGAAGATGATGAATCAAAAGTATCAGTTCACGATGGAATTCGGCGAACATGTGCTCATTTCTATTGACACGACGAAATATTTCGTCACCCAAATTTCGAATAAATCGATCTTGCGTATCGATTCTATCATGTATCTCCTGCTGAGAGCCGCGAAGATCTCGGCTAAATGAGGATAATCTACTATGTGTTTCGATCTGCGCATCACAAACCTGAACTTGCAGCGTCTCTATTCTACCAAGTGTTTCGATATGCGCGTCGCGAAGCTCAGCATGCAATGTCTCTAAATGGTTTTGTGTATCGGTGTGTGCATCACGAAACTGCTGTCTCAATGATTCTACTGAATCAATAAGCGCATGCATCAGAGGGGTAGGATGCTCATCATCAGCTGGCCGAGTCACTGGTACTACTTCTTCAGCATCGATGTCTCCTTGGTCTTCTTCCGACGATTGGTGAAAGCAGTTGTTTTCATCTATAGTTTGATTAGTTTTTATGGCCGATACCTCGTCGTCGACCCCGCTCACCCAAGAACCACAGCTCCATGCTTCCAGTTGATCGCTATTCCAATCCGTCACATCATCATGCTTTCCGGTCGAACCTATTGTGTAGAAAAATAACGAAATCGTAATCGTCTTGTTCAATTTAGATTTTTAAACTTCCGATAATGTAGTTAGTCTTACCGTAAAACACTGTCGTATCAGGACTGAGGTGATAGTTGCATGGCCTACTGGTAGATGGATCAGCCGACTGGTTGATAGCCAAGGTATCAGGGGCAATGGCCGGCGGAGTAGCCGGCGGCGTGTTAGGTAGAATGGTCAGAGGGTCGGCAGGAGGACCGGCATGCGGGGTGATAGGACTGGGGGATGGTACGGCAAGCGGTGTGGATGGCGTGGTATCGGACGTGCTGGAACCGCCGGTCTTTCTGACCTTTCTCAAAGGTTCATCGCTCGATCCTGCACTCTCACCATCATTATCATCATGCGTAAGATCTACGACATCTAATACTGTGAATTAAAAATTATGTTAAAATAAATAAAATAATTCATTTTAATTTTGTAAAACAATATAAAAGTTCTCACATGCGTCGTTAATGGCTTGGAAGGCAGCCAATTCGATGTTCGGGGTATTTGTGCCTGGAAAATATAAAACCTGTTTATGCATGAAAGACAAATTGGTGAGCTGATTTTATACACATCAACTCTGAATAATAAAACACGTACGCATGTAATGTAATGTAACCCGCATCTACAACCTTCAGCCTCGAGAGGGTAACTGACGCTAGAATCTGAATGGCCATTCTTTTAACAAATTTGACACACACACACACACACACACACACGCATACACGTACACGTACACACACACACACACACACACACACACACACACTGGATAAAAAAAAAATTTAAAAAAAAAAAATTTAAAAAAAAAATAATAATAATAAAATAAAATAAAATAAATAAATAAATAAATGAAATTAATTAAAATAATTATGTTAAAAAAGATTATCGATCCTAAAATCAAATCAGCATGTCATACCATTTACAACCGCTAGATGGACCTATTTCACATGTCATACCCTTTACAACCACTAGATGGACCTATTTCACATGTCATACCATTTACAACCACTAGATGGACCTATTTCACATGTCATACCATTTACAACCACTAGATGGACCTATTTCACATGTCATACCATTTACAACCACTAGATGGACCTATTTCACATGTCATACCATTTACAACCACTAGATGGACCTATTTCACATGTCATACCATTTACAACCACTAGATGGACCTATTTCACATGTCATACCATTTACAACCACTAGATGGACCTATTTCACATGTCATACCATTTACAACCGCTAGATGGACCTATTTCACATGTCATACCCTTTACAACCACTAGATGGACCTATTTCACATGTCATACCATTTACAACCGCTAGATGGACCTATTTCACATGTCATACCCTTTACAACCACTAGATGGACCTATTTCACATGTCATACCATTTACAACCACTAGATGGACCTATTTCACATGTCATACCATTTACAACCACTAGATGGACCTATTTCACATGTCATACCATTTACAACCACTAGATGGACCTATTTCACATGTCATACCCTTTACAACCACTAGATGGACCTATTTCACATGTCATACCATTTACAACCGCTAGATGGACCTATTTCACATGTCATACCATTTACAACCGCTAGATGGACCTATTTCACAAATCAGGATGAAGTACGTGTCTACCCGTGGGTAGGGGGTGTTATGTGGCGCCAGCTTTAAAACACTAACAACAACAATAACAACTTTCAGGCAGTGTTAAAACAGGCTTTTAGGTTTTAAAACATCGCGAAAACAAAACGATCTACCTTCAGAACCATGTAGACTGCAGAAAAAACTAGTTTGTCATACAACGACTCGTAGAATCAATAGAACATAAACCATAGTTAGCATACAGATGATATAAGCCAAGCCAAGCCAAGAACTATAATAGGAGATCGAAATGAGTTCGGTCTACACCCCGCGATAGTATATGGGAAACGATTAAGGTAAGAAAAATGTTTGTCTCTGTTTATTGTCGAACATAAAAAAAAAAACATTGTAGCATGCTAACTATACAGTCAACCTACATTAAGGAAGGCCTAGTCTTTTCATAATAAAAGCCATGGGTATGTATAAAATTAATATCGTAACCGATGCATTCAGCATCATCAAGCGTCGGATAAAAATAACAGATAGCTGATAAAAAATAACAGATAATGGTAGCAATAGCAGATAAAGCAGTTAAACACATCAGACAGCAGATAAAAATAACAGATAGGCGATAGAAATAACAGATAAAAGGTAACAATAGCATAGAAAACAGTTAAAAACATCAGATAAAAATAATATAGTTAAAACAATCTTTTTAGATAAAACAATGCAATAACTCCAACAACTACTCAACCGATGATTAAACCAGTAATGAATTATTCCTAATGTATAAAAACAGTATATTAATATAACATATAAAACACTTACTTTTTTGCATCTTGACGAAGGTGAGCGGTGATGGCCTGCAGACAAGGGTATTTGACAAATGTTTTTGTGTTTGGCTGGAATCCGAGCTTTATTTATACACCTGTAGCACGCGGTGAAAAACACTACTCTTTCGCCACTAGATGGAGGTGTTGCATAAGGAATAACTTCGCATCCAGGATGTCGCTATCGCTGTCGTGATGGAACAGATCGTAACCGTAGCGTCATAATTTAATCAAACCTGTCAAGCGTCCCGCGAGAATGATAACCAGCCGTGTTTTAAAAAACAAACGACCGGCATGATCAGCCGTGTGTAGCGGAGATAAATGATGACAAAGACGTCATATCGATGTTAGGATCGGTTGAGCGAATACAGACTACACTCGTGTATCAGAGATCGATTGTTTACTGCTTTGACACCCTGACACACACACACACACACACACACACACACACACACACACACATACACAGACAGGCATGCACGGATAGGCATACATGAGACACGATGCTTTTATAGACATTGTAAACTCATTCGTGAGAAACGCTGTTTTTTGTTTTACAACTTTTAACTGCATGTTTCAACCATACAGTTAAATTATTTTATAACCGATTCATTTATACTCTTTTAACTGTATGTTTTCAACTTTAGTTAAATTATTTTATAACCATTTCATTCATACCATTTTAACTATATGTTTTCAACTTTAGTTAAATTATTTTATAACCATATCATTTATACATTTATAAAGAATAATGTTTCAACCTTAGTTAAATTATTTTATAACCATTTCATTTATACATTTATAAAGAATAGTATGTTTCAACCTTAGTTAAATTATTTTATAACCATTTCATTTATACATTTATAAAGAATAGTATGTTTCAACCTTAGTTAAATTATTTTATAACCATTTCATTTACACCATTTTAACAGTGCGTTTTCAGCTTAAATTGTTTTATAATCATTTCGTTTATACATTTATAAAGATCAGTATGTTTTTCAACTCTAGTTTCATTTGAATAATATTTTAAACGATAGACCCTGTTTATGTAACATTGTTTCAGATATCAGAGCTGACATGGAGAGGTAGGCGAGAACCCCCGTGACACACTTGCAGAGGTAGGGGGAGCGTCTGTGACACACATGCAGAGGGAGGAGAGGGACGCCCTGTGACACTGACTTTTTTCGGCTCACATTACACAGGAAACCACAATGGCCTCTGGAATGCCTGTGATACATGTTCTATAACAACCGCTTCAAACTTTCTGCCATAAAAACGCACAATGCTTATGTCAAAACACTTGATTGATCAGATAGCTCAACACCACAACCCTTATCAATACAGGCCAGATGGTCAAACTCTCAAAACATTTCATTGATCGGATAGGCGGGGTCAACTGCTCGACCCTTATCAATAGACGCCGGATGCACAACCTGTCAAAACACATAATCGATTGGATGGGTGGGGTCAATAGGTCAATCCTTATCTATAGATACCGGATGCACACCCGGAAAAGGCGGGACCGGAAAAGGTCAAAGGTCAAGGGCAACCGGAAGTCATCAATCATTTTGACACATGGTGTCCGGTAAGGACTACTCGTGAGGTTTATCGACCTAGACTTGGGCTCCACACCTGGGGCTCAGGTGAACGTGAATATTGTTACATTAGTTTTAGGTTTTTTTTCCTAAAAATCATATATTGTCCTACGAATAAAATTATACAAATTCATACGAAATTGACACCTCATTCAATAATCATGAGATTGGGTTGGTCAATTTCAGCATTCTGTTGCATAATAATGACTATTTCAACTGATTTTCTACACTGTGCTTCTTTCATGTCTCTCATCCATTCTCTCTTTTCAAATGATGACAAGTTCAACTCAATTTAATATTTCAAGTCAATTTGTTTGTATTTATTTGGTAAGTATCATCTGTAACATATTGCTAGTCAGTCATTCTCACCAAATAAACCCGTTCTGGACTGTCCTAAACATCTTGTCTGGGTTTATTTTGCGATAAGGACAAGCTCACATATCAGACAGAATAAATACAGATGGTTTAGCACCACAACATGCATCTGTTCTTCATATTTTGTGCTTCCTGCTGCTCTGCGTGCCCACTTCCGGTTTCTCCCACTATCGATTCCTCCACCTCATTACTTCTCTTCTATCTCATTCCCTCCCGGTCCTTCTTTTGTATAATTTCTCTGATAGTGGATTCCGTGCCGGGTTGTAAATCTGTTCTCGTTTCCAGAGTTCAGCCAGCGACTTTGTGATCGGAGAGTTAAACAGCAGAACAGAGAGAGAGAGTGGCATGAATCAGTGATTGATTTATTGGAGCGGAGGTCCTTCAATGGTTCCGTAATGCAAAAGGGGCATTAATCACACTCTTACCTGTATGTGGGTGGGTGTACGTGTAATACTGGAGTGACGGCGGTCCCACGAGACATGATGCACTGACTAAACCATTGATACAGAACAGAGCACTTATGCAAAACTTCACTGTGAGTCTTTTCATCACAGACACTCAATGTATAAAAGAGGCTATTCATCAAGCAATAGAACAGACAGGAGAATGCTTTAACCGTCTGTGTACTAAATAAGGATTGATCTCCTTGCATTCATCACAAGGCTCCTCTGAGCCAAAAGTGTCTTCACATCTTTGTTAAAAGATAAATGATAATCTGACACATAGGCACACCCAGGGAGTCTATAATACACAGAGAGAGTCATCCGTTATCATTCACATCCATCTCAACACCAGGTGCCCGACTGCTAAAGGAAGTATGTGATTTGAAATCTACCACAGAATTTTTGAGCCAGTTAGCAAAGCCGTAAATGTCACGTGACTAATTATTCTAAAACCTCAGGATTATTATGTCATGCCAACACTGAAGTTATTTTCATGCTTTTAAGAGCCTTCAAACTAAATCAGACACTTATATTGCATCTGATATACTATGATTCATTTAAATGTTTATGTTGCTGGCAAAATTATTTAATCAGAATGCATAGATACTTTTGAATAGCTGCAAGAAAGGGATTGTTCACACACACACAAAAAAAATATCTCATCAATTACTCACCTTCATGCTATGTATATAACTTTCTTTCTTCAGATAAACACAAACAAAGATTTTTAGGAAAATAATCCATATCTGTGAGTCCATATAAAACTTTTGAAGCGAATCAGTAGGTGTGAGTGTAAGACAAATAGTAATATTTTTAACTTTTATAACTATAATGACGAGAGAATTTTCATTTTTGGGTGAAGTATCCCTTTAATGGAAAACGGTGCATTTTGACTGCAGAATGAAATAGTCACAAAGATGAATAGAGAGAGAGAGAGAGAGAGAGAGAGAGAGAGAGAGAGAGAGAGAGAGAGAGAGAGAGAATCTTGTGAACACCACACACCGACTAGCAGTTAAAAAGGACGACCATTGTTAAAGAAATCGTTTTAAACAAACCCATCCTCTTTTCTGTGGAACACAAAAGGATTAATTTATCAAGCGATCATTTTCCCTCTTAAATTTCCTTTATAATCATATTTTATATTAAAACAATTATGTTGCAGGTTGCAATATTTGAAATGAATTGATATGGGGAATATATATGAATATAAACAGAAAAATACTGTTCATTTTCAAGGAATAATAATTAAAATTTTAGTCTGTTCATCACATAAAACTTGTTGAAAAGCATTCCTTGGAAGGCAAATATCACAAGTCGTATGAAATATTTGTATCGTGCTTTTTGTCTGGAGCTTGACAGACTGTTTGACTTGACATTTTGTGATCTATGGATGTGTTTAAAGAAAAACAGCAAATGGGTTTGGAATGAAGTAACGTGTGTAAGCCTCAGTGTTCATGCATGTGTCTGTGATGTCATGAGGCTTTACTGTGGTGCTGTCCGTGGTGCTGAATCAACTTAAGCTGTAGAAACTGCTTCAACATGTCAAATCGTATTTCTTCACTCATGGGATGTACACTCAGCCTTAGATTAAACGGAGAAAACAGTGGCCAAGCCTTTGTAGCTCAAGACTTAGTTAGCACTTCATTTACACAATCTAACATGAAGATTGCAATGCATTCTCATCCTTTGGCGTCATATAGGTGACGCCATTTGACATTTCGTTGAAATCTTACGCACATGGCATCCTTTAGCGTCAATATAACACGTACTGTTATGGGTAGGTTTAGGTCTGGGGTAGGGTACGGTTATGACGCCTTGGGTTCTGCGTCTCATATTGATGCTAAAAGGTTGCCATGTGCGTAAGATTTCAACGAAATGTCCAAAGCGTCACATGTATGACGCCAAAGGATGAGAACGGGCTGAAGATTGTGTACACCCATAAAAGAGTAATTAGGCCATTCTACTTAGTTTGCAGTGACAAAACATAAAATAATGTCAAAATGGGATATGTAAGACTAAAGGATTTTTTTTTTTTTTTTTTTAAGATACTCTTTCTTTAATAATCTGTGTTTTTCAAACTGCTGTGATTTTTGGATATTTTGTTCAAAATAATTAGTATAATTTAGCAATTACAAATATAATTAAAATAAATGCGTGTGTAATAAATTAGAGCTGCATGATTTTTGATAAATTGAGAATCACAATGTATTTGTTTAAAACAGAGATCACAATTCTGAATGGACAACTAAATTAAACAGTCTATTTAATATATATATATATATATATATATTTTTTTTTTTTTTTTTTTTTTTTTTTTTTATCTGTTTGAATGAATGATTTAATGACTCGCTCATAAGGACTTCACTTGTTACTGGATGAATTAGCGTTTTTAAACAAATCCATTGAATGAATGATCCAGATATGAACGCAGATATGAACACAGATATAAATGTTCCGGTGTGATTGTACTCGTCAAAGATTTAATAGACACAGCTGATTCATTAAAAATGTAAGTTGTTTTAAGAAATCATATAAATAGTTAAATCGCTTGTTTTCACAGGTTTTCTGTCGTTTGTAGTATACACTGACCTAAAGGATTATTAGGAACACCATACTAATACTGTGTTTGACCCCCTTTCGCCTTCAGAACTGCCTTAATTCTACGTGGCATTGATTCAACAAGGTGCTGAAAGCATTCTTTAGAAATGTTGGCCCATATTGATAGGATAGCATCTTGCAGTTGATGGAGATTTGTGGGATGCACATCCAGGGCACGAAGCTCCCGTTCCACCACATCCCAAAGATGCTCTATTGGGTTGAGATCTGGAGACTGTGGGGGCCATTTTAGTACAGTGAACTCATTGTCATGTTCAAGAAACCAATTTGAAATGATTTGAGCTTTGTGACATGGTGCATTATCCTGCTGGAAGTAGCCATCAGAGGATGGGTACATGGTGGCCATAAAGGGATGGACATGGTCAGAAACAATGCTCAGGTAGGCCGTGGCATTTAAACGACGCCCAATTGGCACTAAGGCGCCTAAAGTGTGCCAAGAAAACATCCCCCACACCATTACACCACCACCACCAGCCTGCACAGTGGTAACAAGGCATGATGGATCCATGTTCTCATTCTGTTTACGCCAAATTCTGACTCTACCATCTGAATGTCTCAACAGAAATCGAGACTCATCAGACCAGGCAACATTTTTCCAGTCTTCAACTGTCCAATTTTGGTGAGCTCTTGCAAATTGTAGCCTCTTTTTCATATTTGTAGTGGAGATGAGTGGTACCCGGTGGGGTCTTCTGCTGTTGTAGCCCATCCGCCTCAAGGTTGTGCGTGTTGCGGCTTCACAAATGCTTTGCTGCATACCTCGGCTGTAACGAGTGGTTATTTCAGTCAAAGTTGCTCTTCTATCAGCTTGAATCAGTCGGCCCATTCTCCTCTGACCTCTAGCATCAACAAGGCATTTTCGCCCACAGGACTGCCGCATACTGGATGTTTTTCCCTTTTCACACCATTCTTTGTAAACCCTAGAAATGGTTGTGTGTGAAAATCCCAGTAACTGAGCAGATTGTGAAATACTCAGACCGGCCCGTCTGGCACCAACAACCATGCCACGCTCAAAATTGCTTAAATCACCTTTCTTTCCCATTCTGACATTCAGTTTGGAGTTCAGGAGATTGTCTTGACCAGGACCACACCCCTAAATGCATTGAAGCAACTGCCATGTGATTGGTTGATTAGATAATTGCATTGAGAAATTGAACAGGTGTTCCTAATAATCCTTTGGGTGAGTGTAAATGCACCTCTATCTGCAGGTCCAACTGCTGAGTCTTATGCTATGAAGGAGAAAGAAAACTCCTGGCAACTCAAAAGTAAATTAAAAGCACATGGCAGGGGGGATGATGGTTACAGGAAGATATCCAAGTCATTGAATATCCCATGGAGGACAGTTAAATCAATAATTAAGTGTGGCACAGCTATAAATCTAGAGCAGGCCATTGTCAAAAACTAGGAGAGAAAAGAGGGAGGCCTCCAAGAGACCAATGACAACCTTAAAGGAGATGAGAGCAAAACTGAGCTTTATGAAACACTGCACATTTCCAGAAAGTTTGAGACATCCTTGAGGTCTCTTCTGAAATTCTTGCAGACACATGTAAGAGTACTAGGGGATTATTTCTCAAAAGAAAATGGGGATCGTTTTGACAACGTTGACTTCTGTACGGGAAAAAATGCAAAGGAAAAGCGTTTCCGCTTTGAATACATCTTTGTCGTTGTCACGTTTTTTTCTGTGTTTAGTTTAATTTTCATGGACTTTTAGTTTGTTTCTCATCAGTTACCTGTTTCCTTTGTTTCCCGCCAGTGTTTAGTCACCATGGTCACTCATGCAATCAATACACCTGTACGTCATTTAATTTGTTATCATTGTATATTTAAGTTCCTCCTTACGTTGAGTTTAATTCTCGGGTATGGTTTGTGTGAGACACGCTGTATCATTTGTTTATAACCTTTGGATCTAATTGTGTTTGTTTTATTTAATAAAGACTGTTGTTATTTGAACCTTTTGAAATCTTCATCGTCTTCATCCGACTACAACATTACAGTCGTGTAAACGCATCCTGAGAATCAATTTTCTTACAATTAACTTCATTGCTGCACTTCCTTAATAATTATATTAACGATTCTGTCATTGTGCATACTTAAAATAAATCTACTAAACAAAAACTGCTTTGTTAATGCATTTTAACTGACTTTTTATTACTATTTAATCTGTTCAACTACATTACATGAAGAACCAGTTAGAATCTGCACTAATTTAACTCTCGCAAGAATGACTTCAATCGATTCAGTCATTACACTAATTCATTTTGACCATTAGAATTGATTCATGAGAATCATTTGTTTGCAAAGTCATTTTTAAAAATGGATAGATATCAACGGAAACACAAGCAAAACAGGTAGTTTGTTGCGTGATAAACTGGATCTCTGTTCCTAAGCCCAATTACAAAAAGCGTTCAAAGACAAAACTTTCGAATGGATACTGTTATGAGATGGATCAAAAGAATAAACATACTGAATCAGGCCACAAAACTCTTTTCAAATCTATAACATATGCACAGAGATGGAATATTAAGGTGAGAAAACATCACAAGACTTCTGAAGAATATGTGGTTAATATTGAATGCGGAGTAGTTTGTACTTCTAAATTTTTTATCAAAGAAAATTTCCTTCCCGTCCAAAAATCAACATTCTGCCGTCATTTCTCTCAGGAAACATGTTTATCATGCTCATTTAGATGAAATGAAATGGAGAGAGACAGTGAGAGAGAGAGGGGGGTGTAGAAAGCAGAATGCGTAATCATGTGCAGGTCTTCGGAATTTCATTTTTCAGACTCGCTCAAGTCAGGGTGATTAGCGCATGGTTAAATTTGATTAGCCTCTTTCTGAGCGCGCTAATTGAAAATGCTCTCACCGTGTATAATCAATATCACACAGTTTTGTGCGCTCAAAGACTGATTATGGACACGAGAACCTGCAGCCACACACACGCAACACCGTTCTCTCTCTAGTTGCAGAGTCTTCTCACACACAAAAAAAAAATTAGCTGAGGAACATTTCTTGAGCATGTTTAGATGGTTTTTCCCTTTGCTAACTGCGCAACTTCAGCTCTCTAAATTAATGAGGCTGATATAGTGCACTTCAGTGTTTATGTGGGAATAACTTCACTTCGAGTACAGAATCTCTTCATCAGTCCCTGCAAGTGGCCTAATGCTGCCTTCAAATCCTCCCGGGACTCTCATACTTAGAAGTGCGGAAGTCGTTATTATGATGTGATGGGCGCTCAAGTGATTTTGGTCATAATAAAATTGACGGATTAGGCAATTTCGTATTCCTCCCTCACTTGTATAATGTACTTGGTGGCAAACACAGTACGTTTTTTAGCACTAACAAAATAAAACTGGAAACGAAGCGCACAAGGTGTGTAATTGATATTTATTGGTGTATTTTATCATTCTCGAGCTGCCATAAACTGGCTGAGAAGTATTTGCTGGTAAGATTTATTGCTTTTCTGCATTAAAAGTATCCTACACAAGATGCATCCTAAATTGCACAGTCAACTTAATTATGATCAATACAGATTTGCTTCCAGCGTGATTCTTCAAATCGACACGGCCTCAACTGCAAGTCGGAGCTTTAAGACAATCTTGGCAAATACGACATTGCGGTGGCGTCCGTCTGCACTCATCTCGTAAATGTAATTGTTGCGACGTGACCAGAAGGCAGCAAATGCATTAGGATTATTATATTAGCATATGAGGGACGACTCGAAGCGTATGTAGAATAGCAATAAATCAATGGTACACTTTGGGACAGTGGGATAACAGTGATGATAATGAGGTAAAAATGAGAAATTATATCTTGCTATTCACCCATAGGAAAGACAAATCACCCATGAGGTTGTTGTTTCACCTAGTTAGCAATGAGCTAACATGAAGAGAGAATGGTTTTGTTTTTGATTATCAGATTCTTTCATGTCTCTGGCAGATTTATGTCTATGCACTCAGAATTGTGTTCAATCAAAGACAACTTTTACTCTTTTACGAGAAACATTTGAGAAAGTTGACACTTCCAAGGCCATGAAGTGATATACTATAAAATACGACAAATCATGCACATTTTAACTTTGTTAAACTTTGAACTTTAAAAAAAAAAAAAAAAAAAAAACGTTGTACTCCTTCAGGCTACATTGTGAAGACAATGTGACCTTCCACTGACATGAGATCCATCATTTGATTTCTTCACTGGCACGTTCTAAAAGGTCTTTCGAAGGTGTTCGATTGCTTTTATATTGGTCAAATCTGTAGTAAAAATGAAATGTGCCTGTTTCGACCTCGCCTGTGGAACATTGAGTGCAAATTGTCTCGGTCACCAGCTCCAGTTATGCTATAATGGCTGTATCCACAATTCAGCAGCAACACCATGAGTACATAAATTGCATAAAAAAGATTTTCCAATAACATCTGAGCAATTTGAAGTATAGCTGAACACAAATCATTGGTTTTAATGCTTAAGAAGAAGAAGAAGAAGTTTGAGGTCGGTAAGATTTTTTAAAACTTTTGTAAGATCTCGCTTTTGTAAGACTGTTCACCGCCCCTTAGGAAAATTAGCCATAGTTTTTATGATTGATTGCAAAATTACCATAGTAATAACTATATAACTTGTCTATAAAAAATGTACAAGAAAATTGAAAAGAAACGTACTGTGAAATCTGTACTTGCAAAGTCTGTGCATGAAATCCGTTCTGGACGATCCTCTTGTTTGTTAACATTCTTAAAGGAATAGTTCTCTTCAAAATGAAGTATTCCTTTAAGCCTGAATTAGGCTTGAATTGCTTTGAAATTGAAGCCATCCTTAATATTTTACATATGAGTAGAGTTTGCGGTTATGGAGGGGCAGGACATTTCCCGAACGCACTAAGCTGCGCCAATCACAACACACTGGGTCAGCTAACCAATCACAGCACATTTCGTATTTCAGAAGGAGAGGCTTCATCGAAACTGTTTGGCACATTCGAGACAGACTGGGGAGAGAGGAGCTGTAATCATGTAAAATATGTGATCAATAATGGGTTTTTTTTAACAATCAAGCATGAAAGCATATTCTAGCATACACCCCAAAAACAAAATCAAGACTTTGTGACAGTGCATAATAGGTCCCCTTTATTTGTGTGGAAACTATGATACAATTTTTTTTTTTCAGGATTCGTTGAATATTGTTTCTTTTTATATAATCTTTTGTAACATTATAAATGTCTTTACTGTCACTTTTGATCAATCCGTCCTTGCTGAATAAAAATATCAATTTCTTTAAAACCCTAAAAACTTTAGTGTACTTATTTTCACTATGTTCATTTTTGGGCTTCTCTTAGCAAATATTCATACATGCAATTAATTTGATGAATTTAAGCATATAGCAAGCAATCAATTAAGGTTTTTAAATTAATTAAAATTAGGGCTGGGAAAAAATTAATCTTAATTAATCGCATCCAAAATAAAAGTTTTGTTTACATAATATATGTGTGTGTAGTGTGTATAATTATTTTGTATATATAAATACACACATATGCATGTATATATTTAAGAAATATTTGCATGTATATACTGTATATATATTTATACATCATTTATATTATATATAAATATACATATTTTTATATGAATAACACATTTTTCTTAAATATATACATGCATGTGTGTGTATTTATATATACAAAATAATTATACACACTACACACACATATTTTATGTAAACAAAACTTTTATTTTGGATGCGATTAATCACGATTAATTTTTTCCCAGCCCTAATTAAAATCTAAACACATTCATTGTTCGCATGTCTTTCCTTACCACATGTCTTTAGAAAAGTCTGAATACACACCAATAATTTCAGATTTTCAGCCGATTTGTCGAGCTGACCCCTCTCAAGTCTCGGGAAGTGAACTTGTTAGCTCACCATGGGGTGTTGCATCCGTGCTTTTCTGCAGTCTGCAGGGGGGGGGGGGGTGTATTGTACACAAGATAAAATATGTGTACGATTGAGCATCTCTCTCTCTCTCTCTCTCTCTCTCTCTCTCGCTCAACAACCAGATGATGCAATTTCCTATCTAATTAAAGACTTCAATCAAGCAATTAAACCCTACAGTCAAATTATCCGCCTACCCGTCCAAACGTCCCGTATCTGCCAAAATGCCACTTGCGTTTTCCTTTCCGTGCTGGTGAATTATCAAAAGCAGTCAGGCTAAAACTCACCTCCAGCCCTATCTGAGACAGACGCTAGCTGCTATGACTCACGACAAGCTTTTATCTTTAAAAAAACCATGATTTGAGCAGCCGCTTTAACCACACAACTGGGCATCATTACACAGCTGTGCGGTCAGCAAGGGAGGCGAAACGGAGAAGGATACATCCATTTCTCACAGAGATGGTCTGGCGCACACGTATATACGTATATATGTGTGCAAAGAGACTCTTTTCTGTACACACGCCTTCCCGTGGGAAGCTGTAATAGCCAGTTTAGCCAGTGGAGCTAAACCTGGTGCTGGCTTGAGGCATCGGGCCCATTACTCTTTCGCGCTCTGCTTTAATGGGACGATCCGTCACAGGGGCGACCGTTCACGTTAGCTCTTCGCTAGTGTTAAACCGAGTATGCTAGTCTATTACTCATTTCGCAACTTTTTAATGGGTGATTTAGCCACTCAAGCTAAAGCTAATACTATTTACTGTCCACACTTAAAGAAAGACTACATTTCCCAAAGCTAACACCGCTTAGTCACGGATCATACGAAGTCAAGCCGGATCATCCATCTCATTGGCTCCTTTGAGAAGACAATGCAATACTTGCTCAGAACGCCCATTAAGCAGTGTTATTTTTGTATAAATGAGATACTATTATAGTTTTTATACGATTTTTTTCATAGATTTTTTATATTTAGTTATAAGTTTCTTGTGTTTTTGTCATTTTTAATTATAGGTTTTTCAATGTCTATGTAGTTTTTATTAAGTTTATTTCAGTTATTTTAGTGCAGTATTTAATATATTGGCACATTTTAGTAACGTTTATTTTATTTAAAGTAACAAACATTGTTTTTGTCAACTATAACCCTGGGGTTAAGTCGTGTTGAAAAAATATCAGTTTGTGTCATTGAAAATGCTGTGATGATGACCAGATGATTTTTGTCATTATACATCATTTTTTATAGATTTTAATTTCAGTTTTAGTTATTTTAGTACATCAAGTTAAAGTGCCCATATCATGCTATTTTAAAGGTTCCTAATTTTGTTTTAAGGGGTCTCCTACAATAGGTTTACATGCATCCAAGGTCAAAAACACATTTTCTAATATGCATTGCAGCATCATCTCATTTCTCAAAGGCTACGTTCACACTGCGAGCCTAAGTGCTTAATGCCGATTTATTGTTCAGATCCAACACATTCTCATCCCAAGGCGTCATCTAACTGACACTTTTGACCATGCGTCAACATGCCGACGCACATGGTACCCCTTAATGAGACCCCAATATGAGACGGTCATCCTCGGGCGTCATCTAACTGACGCTTTTGACCATGCGTCTAAATCCGACGCACATGGCACCCTTTAGTGTCAGTTAGATGACGCTTCCGTTATGGGTAGGTTTAGGTCTGGGGTAGGGTTAGCGTTAGACCACTAGGAGGCGCGTCTCATATTGACGCTTAAGGGGTACCATGTGTGTCAGCATGTTGACGCATGGTCAAAAGCGTCAGATAGATGACGCCTTGGGATGAGAATAGAGAGCCTAAGTCCCTCCCCTTCCGGTCGACCACCATGGGACCTTATTTTGGAAAAATATTGCATGGTAGTCAATGGCGAGAAACAACAAATATTTTGATCTCGTTTGAATTGTGCCCTGAATTACACATATGATGTTTGTCAATTTAAAAGATACATTTTAAAGTCAAGAAAGTCGCAGTTTGATGTAACACTGTTGAGGTATAAGACTGTGAAAATACGTAATTAAAAAGACTACAAACCCAAAAGGCGCACATTTTCTCTCAATGAATGAAGCTAACTTTACTGAAGCTAACATCTGTCATTTCGTCTATAGTCTTACGTTATAATCGTAACGTTACGCCGTCATGCCTGAGTGTTTTGTACCAGACTGCACACACACGAGCAGCGGATCTCGCTCGTTGTTTCGCTTGCCGGGAGATGTAGTTCATTGAGCGATTTTCACATAAAACTAAATGTCACTCTTCTGTTTTATGACAAACTGCGACTTTCTTGACTTTCATAATTATCTTTTAAATTGACAAACATCATATGTGTAATTCAGGGTACAGTTAAGACGGAATAAAAAGATAAATTGTCTATCGCCATTGACCACCATACATATTTTTTACGAAATAAGGTCCCATGAGCCGGAAGCGGAGGGGCGGGACTTAGGCTCTCTATGGTCTGTCAGATCAGATTTTTTTTATTTTTTTTATAGCTGTTTACTTTGTTGTTTTAAATGTGGCCAATATCAGATTCCAGTGTAAACAGATCATGGTCCTGAACTGACCCGCATGCGCAAAAGAATGATAAAAAGACGTCCCGCAGCACGCTGTGATACGGAAGGAAACATGGGGAACATCGGTCGCATCGCAAAACATCTGACCTGTATCAGATTTAGGACCACATACGGAAGTGGCCCCAATCAAAATCCAAAAGATCAGATTCCATGTGTTTTGTGCTGTTCACACTGTCATGACACAAACCGATCTGAATCACATGCGAGCAAGAAAATCGGATTTGGGCCACATTTACCTGCAGTCTGAACGTAGCCAAAGAGTCTGAAAACGGTTTATTTCTAGATTTGGTCTCTCTAAATCCCCGCCTTTCCGAGAGCTGCTCTGATTGGTCAGATGGCCTAGTCTGTTGTGATTAATCTACTCTGTTTTGATAGGTCAGACGACCCAGTGTGATTGGTCTACTCTGATTGGTTAGATGTCCCAGTCTGTTTTGATTGGTCTATTTTGTTTTGATAGGTCAGATGACCCAGTGTGATTGATCTACACTGCTCTGATTGGTTAGATGTCCCAGTTTGTTGTGATTGGTCTACTCTTTTCTCATTGGTCAGATGACCCAGTCTGTTGTGATTGGTCGACTGCTTACAGTGTTTTTCGGACACAAACCACCCATTTTTATAACTGAATTCCAGCTCTGAATCTTCCTCAGCACTTGATAAACAGTGATACGAACAGTAATGATGGAGTTGGTTCCCTTTCGAAGGGAACTCAACAATACGTCATTCGACGCTATGGGGGGGAACGCCTCAGGCGTGACAGGTGTCTGAAATCACTATCAAATCACGTCAATCACATTGACCGGCGACAGCCCGTGAATCATTAGCGTGAATGATTAACGTGCGACCTGGAAGTATATAAGGGTGCCTTGCAAACATGACAAATCATCTTTTCTTCTTCAGGGACTGTTTTGTCTGTAACTGCTTTGAAAATCAGGATGGGGCCATGTCAAGGTAATAAGGTAAGAGAACTTTTTTGGATTATCAGGGCCCTGAAGTTCCCCGTTAGGTGGCCAGAATGATAACTATGTTAGCCTTCGGGCTATTAGCCACCTCAGGGTAGAGTAGTTGGTCTCTCTCTGATAGAATGTTTTACTTAGAGTGTTGACTGACGCTAGAGCTTCAGACAGATCTTATGTCCGGCCCATGGGACCGTTTTGACTTTTCTGAGTATTTCGCCCCTTGAGCTCTGTTGAGTTTTCATTAGGTTGAGCGTTCTGCAGCCCTTTTGTATAGAATAATACAGACTATATTCTTTAGTAGGCTGTGGCTCCTCTGAGCCCTCAGATAGATCTATGCTTACAGGTTGGCCCTCACCAGGGCCGCCTTTGTAGCTGGCCTAGGCTGTGCCAGGGATATTAGAGGCGTTCTGCTAAAATTAGCATTTCTTCCTCTGACCCTTCACTTTGTGAATGTAGGTTTTTGGCATCCCTGTATAATCAGCCTCCTCCCATGGGAGTCGTTAGGCCAAGGCCCGCCCCCTTCTCTGCATTCTGGGGTGACTAGAGTAATGCAGCGTGGTGCAGAGGATGGTTTATAAGGACATGGTAGGCCTCAGTTAGGCCTCCGTGGTATATAAGTCCTTTTGAGCAGGGTTAGGCCGTCTTTCGCTTTACGAAGAAGACTGAGCTTCCTGCCCGACCCTGCCGTGCAGAACTGGCCTATGGATTTAGGCCGCCAGTATGGGCTTCACTTAACTCGCTGAGCTACTGCTCGAGCGCTGGGATTGTAGGTGGTTGGCTTTCATTCAAGCCCCACTCCCCTAGGTTGGGCACAGATGTTTTTCTGTTACCCCTAGAGCCGCTGGCAGGCCCGCACCCTGGTAAACTCAGGGTGAGGTGTGAGTATTCCCCTGTGATTCAGGGTAGGTCTGAGCACTTCACTCCCAGTTCTGTTTTTATCCTACCTCGCACTACTATGGCTCGGGTCGAGTATGAAGTAAGCCTTCACTTCTTCTTTGGTCGAAGTTCGCTCCCCTGAAGCCAGAGCATTGCCCTGTGCTGACGCCCATGCATAGATGGTAGGCCCCTGACTAACTGGGGCCTCCACTGAGGCAGAGTGACGTATGTTGTACTCCCCTTGTTCTAAGGGTATTAGCTCTCTATGCTGAGTACACTGCCATGGGCAATGTGATTAGGCACCAGGATGCTGTAGGCGCTGTGTAAACAGCTTATCTGCCAACGAAGGCTGCGCCATCAGGTAGTAGGCCTCAGCAGGCCTCCTTGTATGGGCAGCCCCCAATCGGGCGCTGTAGGCCACTTCTCGAGAGAAATGGTTGGCTTTGGTGGTTCGGGCAGTTGACTCACCGGTGGGTAGTAGGCCTTAAACAGGCTTCCTCTGAGGTGAGTCCCAACATTGTGGGACATACTTTATAGCTGCTACAGGTAGCTAGCCGTACTAGGCCTCCTGTGGGTGGGCCCAATAGTTCCATTGGTGTGGTATGGTTCCCAACAGTGTTCCTTTGTAGCAGAATTGACTTGCTGTCAGCTAGTAGGCCCAACCAGGCCTCCCTGATAGGCGAGTCCCCAGCTGGCTGGCCTTAGCAGGCCACCTTGGAACTGTCACCCGGACTCAGCTAACAGTTGCTATCAGGTGGTAGGCCCCTCAGGCCTCTCTGAAGAGACAAGCCCAAGGACGGGCAACTGGACAGCTAGCCTGGCTTACTATCGGGTAGCAGAAAAAAGCTCCCAGATATTATGGCTGTCAGGTAGTAGGCCTCACTAGGCCTCCCTGAAAACGAGTTCCCACATGCTGTGATTATCAGGTAGCAGGCCTCACCAGGCCTCCCTGAGGGTGAGTTCCCCACGTACTATCGCTATCAGGTAGTAGGCCTCTCTAGGCCTCCCTGTAGGTGACCACATACTGTTGCTATCAGGTAGTAGGCCTTACCAGGCCTCCCTGAGGGTGAGTTCCCACAGACTGTAGCAATCAGGTAGTAGGCCTCACCAGGCCTCCCTGAAGGTGAGCTCCCCACATACTGTGGTTGTAGGGTAGCAGGCCTCACCGGGCCTCCCTGAAGGTGAGCTCCCCACATACTGTGGTTGTAAGGTAGCAGGCCTCACCAGGCCTCCCTGAAGGTGAGCTCCCCACATACTGTGGTTATCAGGTAGTAGGCCACTCTGGGCCTCCCTGAAGGTGGAGCACCCCACATACTGGGGTTATCAGGTAGTAGGCCTCTCCGGGCCTCCCTGTAATGTTTCTCTAATGGTGCTGGGTTTATGAAGCTAGTGGCCTCTTGCTATCAGTTTCAGCTAGCCTTAATAGGCAGCTGCTGAGGGCGAGCTTGCGCCCTGGCTCGCTAAAGTGTTTATTCTCTGCTATTTGCTCCCTCCTGGAACCTTTCCTGCCTACAGCCTGGTTTGCCTACCAGGCAGACCTTGTGCTCCCCTCACTGAGGGTCTCTATGAGCATGCGGCTTCCTGAGTCTGGTCAGACGGTCGTAGGCCTCTCGTGAGGCCTCCCGGTTAGATCAGCCATTAGGCCTTCACAGGCCTCCTCAGTGTTTGCAAACACTGGGTTGATCCACGGATCGAGTAGAGAAACTCCCCTCGCTAGCAAGGGTCATAAAGCACTATGCTGAGTCATACTCTCCGGTATATCCCGTCTCTGAGATCCGGGCCGAGAGGTTCACTGCCAGCGTCGCAGTCCCTCGGGTTGGATGCCTTACTTAAGGCTTTTTTCCAGAGGCTCTGTCTTCGGACAGACAGGAAGTGGCCAGACTAAGTGTCTATGTATCTGACGCCAGGTCAGGCCGTCCTGGTGGCATATCGGGGTGAGTACGTTCCCCTGAATAGTGACTGGCTGGGGTTCCTTCGGATTCCCTAGCCACATTCCCTAGAAGGGGCCCCTTCTAATTGAAGTTGTGGTCCTAGGCCTTTGAGCAGGCCCAGGTAGGCTTTCATTTAACTACGTTTATGGAGGTTTTCCTGTTAGGCTTATAGCTTTGGCTATGACCGTAGGGAATGCTGTCACTGACAGCCCAGTGTGACCTGAGGGTGAGTGGTTCTAGCATTTCATTTGAATTTGCTGGTTCGGACAGTTGTCACTGCCTTTGGGCATGCACTCCCTCAGCATGGCGGAGTGGGTATTTCGTTCCCCATAGCGTCGAATGACGTATTGTTGAGTTCCCTTCGAAAGGGAGCGTCTCAGGTTACAAATGTAACCTTTGTTCCCTGAGAACAGGGAACGAGACAATACGTCTCCCTGCCATGCCTCGGGGCTTGCCTGCCGTACAGTCCCTTCAGACGATAAGGTGATTTGTCATGTTTGCAAGGCGCCCTTATATACTTCCAGGTCGCACGTTAATCATTCACGCCAATGATTCACGGGCTGTCGCCGGTCAATGTGATTGACGTGATTTGATAGTGATTTCAGACACCTGTCACGCCTGAGGCGTTCCCCCCCATAGCGTCAAATGACGTATTGTCTCGTTCCCATTTCTCAGGGAACAAAGGTTACATTTGTAACCTGAGACGTTTTTCCATATCAATTCCAGCATGACACCATCCTCATCCTTTTGAAGTGCATGCAAAGTGGATTCGCAGCGCAGAAAACGCTGTCTTTTCTAGATGTCAACAACACAACAAAACTCTTCCAGGCCTCAGCGATGTCTACAGTAAATATATATATATATATATATATTTTTTTTTTTTAAGGTAATGTTCATTTAATTTAGTTTTTATGCTTTAAGTTTCTGTCAACTCTAATAACCCTGTGATTAGATGGTCTATGTGCTGATATCCAGAGTGTCTAAAGGAAGAGCACAGGTGAAGTCTTCAGAGAGCAAACTCATGATGCTCCAGTGAGCTTGTGATGGACAGCTACTATAAAGTAGCCAAGAACATCTTGTCCAAAGTAACTTTGCCCATCAGTTTTTCAGTCCAGCTGCCTGTCACGTATTCAGTCATGTGTCCAGTCGTCCGTGGTCCTACACAAGACAATGAGGTCATGGAGGTGGTGAAACCTGGCTGGTTGAAATTCTACAAGGATCATTTGATACATTACTATCATGACATATGCTTCGTTGTGCAAAATTTAATAGCAGATGGCAACAGACAGACAGCCCGATCCAAACCTCAAATGACACTTATGTTGATACTTCAAAGGGAAGCCTTGTTAGATTATTCAAAATGAAAAAGTGATCACAAATAATTGCTTCAAATGGCCCTTCTAACATCCATCAAACCTCAGCATCAGATACTATTTTAGCTTGGAAAGACAATGGAAAAGTTTGAGCTGAGTATCAATACAGATTTATGATTAATTCTAATTGATTGGGTTAAAATCCATTTGCTTAAATATGTTAATAGTTAATTTTATATAGGGAACTTTCTAGCATTGTGAATTACAACAAATATTGATTGGAAAAAAAATACATCAGGACACAAACTATGCAGCTAAATTGCTATTTATTTGATAGAAATGTATTTAACAGCTAATCAAAACAACCAAAAACTACTATGTTTCGGTCATCAATGAACCAGTGATTCGATTTGTGTAAATGCTACAATGATTCACTCATAAAGACATTAATCTGTTATGTCCATAAATGAATTAGCATTTTTGAAGGAATGAATTTGTGAGAATGAGTCAGTGGTTCGCTCATAAAGACACTTGTTGTCTTCTACTGACATTATTATGCAAGCTAAAGAAAGAGTCACTAAACAATTCCCCATTGCTTGAATTTGACTGGCATATTTTAATAATATTGTAAAAGAACAATAATAAAAATAATCATCAATATTATTAAATTATTACAAAATAAAATATTTATATTATTATATAGCTAAATAACAGTCAACAATAAATACATTTTAGTGATTATATGACAAAGTCAGCGGAATTTAAGAATCAAAATTAAGATGACTACGATTAACCAGAAAATTATTTTTACAAAGCAGTACTCTTTTTTTTTTTTTAAGTGGGAAATTAATTATTAAATTTCACATTGCCAGAATGGAGACGGCCGTTTGAAAGAGCAGAACCGGATTTCACAAAGTACAACATGTTCTTGGATTAAGATCTTTGTTGATCCTGGAACAACATTCGAATCAACCAATCAGTTTGAGGGACAAGTTAACAGTTATTGTCAATTTTAGGCTTACAACCAGAGTTAGGTGCTTCTACGTCAGAAGCACATCACCTGTAATTTCCCTCTGATTTTAGGGAGAAATTATGTGTGGGGTTAGGTTTAGGGGTAGGGATACGAATGAACGAATGATGAATTTATATAGGGCTTTTACTGTGTATTGCTGTTCTCTCCTCAGGGTTCTCTCCTCAACCACCACCAGTGTGCAGCATACACTTGGATGATACTATGGCAGCCACAGTACAACGGCGCCAGTGCGCTCACCACACACCAGCTCTGAGAGGAGAGAGAGAGATAGAGCCAATTCAGTTGATGGGGATTATTAGGAGGCCATGATTGATAAGGGCCAATGGAGGGAATTTGGCCAGGACACCAGGGTTACACCCCTACTCTGTTATGAGAAGTGCCATGGGATTTTCAATGACCAAAGAGAGTCAGTACCTCGGTTTACGTCTCATCCCAAGGACGGATATGATTAGGATTAAATTTTCAGACAGGAATGTTGTTCCAGTATCAACAAAATATGTTGACCCAGGAACATGTCTTACTTGGCAAAATCAGGACATGAGGAGGAGGAGAGTTAATCTCACGTAACCAGACCTTCAGACTGATGGCAGAAGGTCTGGACTCCGTCACAGCTTTCATTGGCCAAGGACCTCCCAGAGGCCGTCTGACTGACATGTAAAGCAACCAATCGCAGTTCGTTTTATGCAGCAACATGTTTAGTAGTGTGAAAATGTAAAGTCGATGTCCCTCGTGTAAAACTCTTGGAAGTATTTTAAAGAGTTTATGCTGTGAACTACACATATACTTCACATACTTTTGAAAATACAGCATTTAGCAGATTCTGATAAGCACTCATTGTCACAGTTGTAAACACGACGGCTTTCTTCTTCCATGAGAGGGTTTGGGATCACGACAGCTTTGTTTACAGGTGGTACGTTAAAGAACACATCATACAAGTCTCCCAGAAATCCTGTAGAATTCATCCAATCAGATGACGACTTCGATCGTCTGAAGCTGAGACTAAAGGAGAAAGGTTGAAAAGTATAAAGTATCTGTGACATCAGCTGAAAATAAACAACAGTTTAAAGGTGGATCCAATTAAAGGTGCAGTAAGCAATTTGTGAAACATGCTGTTAAAAGTAGATCGGACTGAGCACCTAAACACTTGTAGCCAATCAGCAGTAGGGGGCGTGTCCAGTCATGATGGGCAGGAGAGAGAGAGAGCCAATCAGCAGTAGGGGACGTGTCCACTCATGATGGGGGAGGAGAGAAAGTAAGCTAGAGGTAGATTTGAAGCCTGTAGAAAGAGAGATGGCTGAGAGACATTACAAAAGAAAAAAGAAAGGTTATGATCAGGCAAGAGCTTTAGGACCCTCTTTAATATTAGAGAAGCTTTCCAGTGCTGGAGAGACCTAGCAGAAGTAGAGGAAAGCGGTTGCTTGCGTTGTTTCTGCTCCTTACATGAGTAACATTGGTTTTGAGTGTGCGCTGCTGGCGACTAATAAACAACTCTTGCTTGTAAATACTCTTGTGTACTGGAGGCTATGTTCATTCTTTGTTCTTCCTTGTCATTCATTCGTCATCTTTGGTTTATTTTTTTACAATGCTTTATTTTGCTTTGCTTCTGTTAGGATAAAGAGACATCCACCCTTGCATTGCGTTTTCATTGTTTCAGAGGGACTGTACTTATAATATAATTCATTACGAATTTCACAGCCAGCCCTATAATTAAACAAAAGATTTAATATAGCAAGTCTATAACAAGTCTCTCAAGATGTCACAATGCCAACGTCTGTCCTTTATCTACTGGGGAAACAAAGCATCTTGAAGTTAATCCTGCGAACACAGTTTTGGATGCATTTCACTCAGTTTGGTCGTTCTGCCAGCATCAGTTTATTCACCATGGGAACTAAGACCAAAGTGGTCTTGCTACATCAACTAAATCTTATTCCATAAACCTTTATTTGATGTTTTGTACTTCACATCCTCTCTATATAACATTCATACATACATTCAAGCAGACTTTTAGATTTTCTGAATCTGAGGAAAATGTGAGTGGTGCTTGTCCATGCAAAACTTACATTTTACAGTACATTTACATTTATGCCAGATGCTTTTGCCAAAACGACTTGCACTGCATTCAAAGTATACATTTGATCAGTTAATGAATTCATGCCAGAAGAAAATCACCCAATTTATACAAATTGAGGCATCATTCATGTGTGCAGCAAAAACTGTGTGGGAAGAGTTACATGAAGACCTTTAACATTTAAAGTTAAGAGTTTAAAACAACGCTGAACCCAGAGTATGAGCAAATCACCATTGAAATTCATTAAATAAAAAGCTAACTACACCTTTAGAGTAAAATGTTCAATGTTCTATATAGAACACTGTAGTTCTTGAATCAATTCTAAAGTGCACCTATTATGCTATTTAAAAAAAAATTGCTTTGGACATCTCCTACAATAGGTTTACATGCATCCAAGTCCAAACAACACTTTTCTCAAAGAGTCTGAAAACGGTTTGTTCGAAAAATTGGTCTCTCTGCTCTGAATGGTCAGATGGCCCAGTCTGTTATGATTGGTCTAATTTGATCTGATTGGTCAGATGGCCCACTCTGTTGTGATTGGTCTACTTTGTTCTGATTGGTCAGGTAGCCCAGCGTGGGCTGCGTTCAGCCCCGACAAAATGTCGCACAACGTTTTTTAAACAGAAACGGTGATGCGTTGGACACACTGTTCTGATGACGCAAGAGTTGCCACTATGGCAGCTGAGAAGGCCATTCTTTGTGAAGAAATTTCAGAGCCTGATGAAGTCGGTATAAATATGTGTTTAACAAAATATGCCCGATGTTACAGTTACTGCACTTGCCGCCCAGAACACAAGAGAACATCCCAATCGAGTGAAGGGATTGCTGAAACTGAAATGGAATCACACATCTTACCTAATTCAGACTAAAACGCATCTATTTAGCCTCACATACTGACTTTATTTGTAGTTCGTACTGTTTTAATACCCTGTATTTTCTTTCTCATTTTTAGGAAAAGCACTTAATTACCATTGTTTATTTCTATACCAAATGTCATACACTTGCAATGAAGCTAAACATATAAACAACTACACATTGTTGATATCCTATATTTTTACAATAAAACTTACGACAAACATGTCTTCTAATATCCTCAGTTGTTGCGTATACCGAGCTGCATCGAACACATTTGTAAATTACTTTCCTTGAACGCATTGTGCGAGTTCACTTTAATACCGCGTGCTTTATATACATGTTGCTGCTGATTGGACTGCAGTTCTTCTGAGACGCCCACCAAACAAGAGAAAACGCATCTCAAACCCCGTTGCACACCGGTGCACGCCGTTTCCAGGAAACATGATGTTCAACCCGGAAACCGTAGCAAAACGTTGCGCACCGTTTTGAACTTGAACGTGCCCCTGTTGTTATTGGTTTTGTATCTGCTCTGATTGGTCAGTTGGCCCGGTCTGCTTTGATTGGTCTAGACTCTGCTCTGATTGGTCAGACGGCCCAGTCTGTTTTGATTGGTCTACTCTGCTCTGATTGGTCAGATGGTTCAGATTGTTGTGATTGGTCTACTCTGCTGTGATTGGTCAGATGGCCAAGTATGTTGTGATTGGTGTACTCTTCTCTGATTGGTCAGAGGGCCCAGTTTGTTGTGATTGGTCGACTCTGTTCTGATTGGTTAGATGGCCTAGTCTGTTGTGATTGGTGTACTCTTGTCTGATTGATCAGATGGCCCAGTCTCTTGTGATTGGTCTACTCTGCTTTGATTTGTCAGATGACCCAGTCTGTTGTGATTGGTCTACTCTGCTCTGATTGGTCAGATGGTCCAGTCTGTTGTGATTGGTCTACTTTCTCTGATTGATCAGACGGCCCAGTCAGTTATGATTGGTCTACTCTGCTCTGATTGGTCAGATGGCCCAGTCTGTTGTGATTGGTCTACTCTTTTCTGATTGGTCAGGTGGCCCAGTCTGTTGTGATTGGTCTACTCTAGTCTGATTGGTCAGTTGGCCCAGTCCGTCGTGATTGGTCTACTCTGCTCTTGCTGCTCATTTTGGCAGTTCAGAGTGAATTATTTCTTTTTGGAAACAATTACTTTATTTATTGTGCACTTTGATCTTTAAATCTTTGCAGACATTTTACATTCACAAACTGCTGTAAACATGAAAGGTATTTTTCAAAAAGCATTATATGAGCACTTTAAAGAAGGCTTTATGCCAAAAAAATTCAATATAAGGAGAAATGTCTTAAATGATTGCATGACACTTTCATGTTTAACAGGTTATTTGAAATTTTCTCGTGATACAGAATGTTTATGAGATGCTTAATTCTTAAAAAAGGTGAATTTAAATTAATTAATTAATTAATTAATTAACTAAATCCATAAAATGATCCCATAATGGGAAACCCTGAAAGGTTCTATATATGAAGCGCCTGACGGAACCCTTTAAGATTCTACATAGAACCTTTTCCTCTATTCTTCATTTAGCAAACTCAGCAACCCAGTTTTGCAGTGACAGACAAACACTAGCATGGAAGCTTGATTGATTTGGAGAGTTTGTCTGAATGATCACATTATTTCACTGCCAGAGTGTGGCAGGAGAGATATTGTCACAATTCGACTGTCAAGCGGAGAAAAAGTCAGAACAGCATCTCTATAAAGCAGCTGTTATTGTCTGTCACACCGTGGATAATTATCGTTTGCTATTGTGAGAACGCAAATACATTCATTTTTCCCTGTCTCCATCCCTCGCACACACATAGACACACAGTGAATTTGAGACACTGTCGCAATGCTCTTTTGAGTGACTCTGAGATATGGTGTTGGGTCAATCCAGCGACACAACCGCCAATCAAACACGAAATCCGTATCAGCAATCCACAGACACGCTGTTCAAACACATCCTCTCTTTCTCGGTCTTCTAGTAGGCTATGTCATGCAAGCCAAGAGGAAAAATATCTGTCCTCTCTCCTCTGCTCCCGAAGAAATCAGTTCATTTTTCTGAGATTACTCTCCAAACAAGTCAGTCCATTCCTCTGAAGTTAGTCACACCTACTATTGGAATACAACAGTGAGACGGATCAAAATTAGTGGTGTTTGCTACTGTAAATGAAACAACACTAGTACAATTGCTCATGCTTATTGTAAAGCATGTTGATACTCCTATTCTTAAGTACTTTGGTCTAATTGTCCGGTTAAAAACTGACAATTACAAGACACATAAGATACCTAAAAAGCAACACTGCAAAATATATGACTTGTTTTCAGAGAGTATCTCTTTAATCAAGTGTATTTAACAAAACAGTACAAAAGTTAAAAACAAGTGACAATAAATCTGCCAGTGAAGTAAGACCAAATACACTTTTTTTCATGATATAATCTATGAAAACAATTAATATATTGTGCAGGGTTGCATATTTATCTTGTTTTAAGTCTTTTTTAGATATTTTTTTAGTGGAAAACAAGCAAGAAAAGACTAATTGAAAATGCAACTTATTTTTGGTAGGTTATACTTGTATCCAATGGATAAAAGCATCAGCCAAATGTAAAAATGCAAATGTAATAGGGTTTTATGTTCTGCTTGTTCAAATCAGTAATCCCAAGTACAATGCAAAAATACTTCTGTGTGTAGCTCGTCCTGCAACAGATGCAAAAATACTAAATGATGCGAAGCAGTCATAGTCAAATAAATAAAACTGTTCCCATCCTCATCCCAATCACCTTTTATCATACCGGTTAGTCAGTACACAGTTTTATTTCATGAAGCAATTAGACAAAATTAGAAACCACATAGCAACACATTAAGACCACTCCAAATACTTAGAAACTGAATAGCAAGAAACCACTCAAAACACCTTAGCAATGACTCAGAAACACATCAAAAGCGCTCATAATTAGTAACCGTATTGCAACTTTAAAACCATTTAGAAATCCTTATTCAGTAGATTACTTACAAATTGTAGTCCTTTACTGATTCCAAATGTCTGTGTGTGCGATTCCATAAACCTGGAAGACCTTGTGAACGGATATAAGCAGTAGACTTTAATAGAAAGGGGAATTTAAAACATAATAAAAAGAATTAGGGACAATCAATACATTATGAAGAGTTTACTGCCATTGTGTGAATAACATATCATGTAATCAATAAAAAAGTAGTGATTATGGGTATTTTACAGCACTGTCCTTTGCAGCCCCATAGCAACATGTTGAAACCACTAAGAACACCTTAACAATCACATAGCAACACCCTGACAACCACTCAGGATAGTGGTTCAAGTTCTGCATAGGCAAACACAATCGTAATTTTAAGAATCTGGCTTATGAGTTCATCTAATCACATTCACCCACAAGTAGGTCTTATCAAGCCCATCTTTTTACACATCCAGACCACTTTTCATTCACTCCCTCTCCTCTCTCATTCTCTGTAGTTAGTGTTAATGGATATCTGTCAGGACGAAAGCCGAGAGAGACTAATGGAAGCGCTTGCGGTTATGAAGATGAATGTATATCTGGTTGTATCACTGATGACCGTCTACCTCATCTCCGCCATTAGTACAGCGGCTCTCTCCATTTAAGGACCCTCACCAAAGTTCTCGGTGCTCTAATGACATCTGCTCCTCACCGCAGGACGCCTTTTGAGGAACGTGCACAGAGATTTTGAACTCTAGAGAAGATATGGAGCCACTTGTACCCGAACTGTCTTTCTGTTGGTTAGTATATCTGTCCATTAATGCTATTCTGTAGATGTCCTTGTATCTTTGTAGATTTGCTCTTTCATGATTTAAGAAACACAATACAAAAAAAACAACATTTTATAGTCATATTGAATGGAACAAACACAGTGGTTATGTGGTCTGTGAAAATTCAAGTGGAATTTTTTTTTTTTTTTTTTTTTTTAACTGTTCATTGAATGATTACAGAAAGAGGTTTGAGTTGGGTATTGTAAAGCATATTCCGAACTGTGAACTCCCAAATGTTTAAAGTCAGCATGAAACAGAAGTTGCAATCATCTGTACTTCCCTATTTTGACATAACCTAGTGAAACGGCTTCTCAAACAAGAACAAATGCAGGGCGGGACTTGATTTTGTCCATGGGGAATTGATTGGATGGTTGTGGTTTGTTATTGGTGGATCTCGTGTGAGTGACAGGTTGCCCCCGCCCTCACGCCAGTAAACACATCATCAGAGAAGAGAAGAGAAGAGATGAGCAGCGAGAGCGAGGGGAATTTATTCTGATTAACGATTATGAGAGCACATGAACTTAAAAAATAATGATGTGCAAAGATAAATCATTTATCATAAATACTGCAATATTCCATTAAAAAGTCTTCAGAGTAAAAAGTCATTTTTCATATTTTTAAAGTTAATATTATGTTCTACGCACTCCCCAACAAAACATCTCTCAGCTTGTTGTTCATATAACTTAATTGTTGTCTAGAAGCAAGAATTGACATCTCATTTGTGATTTTACATCCCTATGGGTTTTCTTATAAAACTGATCCACTATAAAGCACTAACAATGCTAATTGAGCTCAATTCTGGCTCGCTTACTGTAAAAGGCCCAGTATGAAATCACACAGCTCAGATCCATCAATTTAAACACTGAAGGGTAAAAACAGCAAGGCTTAAATTCTTTGACAGCTCTGTCTTGAAACATATGTCACTCAGCAACCCGAACACCTTACCTCCCAGCATGATATACCTAGCTAACAGCACTGGCTAGCGTTTAAAAGCTACAGACACCAGGCTACACGAGGGCTAATGCTCTTTCGAGCAGCTGCTAGCAGTGTGAGCGACAATAAAGCTACTAGCATGACATCCTTTGGCTATAGATGTGGGCGCAGTTGTGTTGTGTTTGCAGTAATAATGAATGGTTAGACTGTGGGTTGTTCAGATCAGAGTGTTTTAGCCTCAGCGTAGCCACCAAAGGGCTGGCTGAATATTAAAGGCAGCAAGTATTAAGAAACCCAGCGGTGAGACCGCGTGGCCGCTAGCCAGACCGAGCATGTGTGCCTGTGAACGTGTTAGCGTAGCGTGGACGCTAAACTGGCCAGTTTCCAACACAAGGCTGGAAATCCATGTTCAAACACCTGGGTGTGAAATGCAACAGTGCTAAAGGCAGACAGATTGAAAGAGAGTGGGGAAAAGGATCAGCTTGTTCTCCACTTCATGCCTAATGGAAACATTTTATTTCTCTCTCACGGCCTTCTTCCATTTATGCCATCAGCCGCCCCTCTCTTAGGTGCGTTGTGACATGTCTATGTGTAGGAGGACATGATATTAGAATTATTTCATTTTCATCATTATTTTCATCATCATCAGAGAAGACAAAAACGAGGTATGTTGTGCAAACTGTTTACGTTATTGCGCACACCCCGATTCAGCTCAGAAAATCACTTTGCATGCACTCACACACTTTCATTTTCCATGTTCATGCCACTGCCAATGAATTAACAAAGCTAAATTCTTTATTAAACCTGCTGGACCGTTATCAATGCAAATGTGACAATGCGATCAGGCACTGCCTCTCCCGCTCTCTCAGTCTGTCTCTCTGCCAGAGGGAATATAAGGTCATTACTGCTCTAATTTAAATCTAAAATAGCAGCAGATTGCAGAATGTGCGTGTGAGGAGAATCATAAGAACAATATAAGATTTGCAGAGTCGGTCAACAACGAGAAACAACCTCTCCATAGTCTCCATAGTGCAAATCATTACCCTTTGCCTTGCTTTCTCACACAGATAACATCCTAGTGTCACACTTTAGCAAAGTCTTGGTCACTTGCCAGATTTTTATGGCCACGATTATGCCTCTAACAGAAACAGAACATCTGACTGATGTGTAAAGCGTCCAAGCACTGTTCGCTTTGGTTTGATGTAGGAATGGGTAAATATCAAATAGATTAGGGAACGCATGATATATATTGGTACCATATTAGTTTTCAGTCAATATTACAGATCGGCATCAAATGGAAGTCATTTTTATCCCTAGTGTGACATATGAGTGAAACAGCTTCTCGAACAAGAAAACAAATACAAATGTAGGCGGGACTTGATTTTGTCCATGGGGAATTGATTGGATGATTGTGGTTTGCTATTGGTGGATGTCATGTGAGTGACAGGTTGCCCCACCCTCTTTAATTAAAATAAAATATTTAATTAAAAACTTGGCAACTTCCCTTGGCAACTAACTAAAAATAAAAATATAAATATTTTTAAATATATATATATATATATATATATAAATGACAAAAGTGTATAAAAAATTACTAAAACTAAAATGAAAACTGAAAATATATACTAATATATATATATATATATATATATATATATATATATATATATATACATATATATATTTACACTATTCAGACAAAATAGTTAGAATTTTAATATCGGCCATAACATGGAAATAATTGTCAGCTTATATCGGTATCAGTCAGATTTTTTATACACTAATTGTTTCCCAAAAAATAGACAATATCACAAGAATAGACGCTGTAGAATGTCTCTAAATTCAGTGCTACCTTCTAGAACAACCTTTGTGTGGAGAATGAAGCAGTGATGCCTTAAAATGCTGCCTCCGTAGACAGTTCACTGCGATTGGAACAGAGCAACACAGAGTTCCAGTTCGACTCTGTTTAGCAGTCTAGAAGTTTCTCTCTCACACACACACACACACACACACACACACACACACTGCAAGTGAAGCATGCTGTGGCCTGACACGCTTTGATGGAAGTTCAACTCAGAGCTGCAGAGGAACAGTAACAGTGTCTGGAAAAGAGAAACCGACCGCTGAGATCTCCACTCTCCCGACAGACTGAGACAAAAAAAAAATACACAGAAAAAAACAGTTCCTGTTACTGGATCTCTTCTACTCGGCCGCAGTCAACAGGAACCTTTCAAAAGCTAACAGGGTACAAACAGGGTTGTCACAATACCAAACAGTCAGCAGTCTATTGTAAATATAGTCAAAACCACAGTAAAAATATTAAACTATTGAACATTGTATTTAAAAAGTGATATTGGTGATATTAAATAATATTAATAATATTAAGTTATATTAACAGTAACACTTTACATTAAGATTCAATGTGTAAATGTAAATTCATTTAAATGCTGTATTGTTTGTTGTTCATGATCATTAAAAAAATAAGTATCGTGTGTTACCATTTCATATTAGTTATTACATTTACTGATGCTAATGTAACCTTATTTTAATATGTTGCCAAATTAACTCCAATGGCAATTCAATTAAACCAAGAGCTTGTAGCATTCAAGTATTTCTCAATGAAGTAAATATTGTTAATTTCTACTAATTATTCTTGTAAACAGTCTACAATAAAGAATAAAGAAATAAATTAAGAGCAATGAGTGGCTTTGTCTTTTAATTGCAAATATTGTTGATTAGTATGGCCAACATAGACATTGGCAGGTCTATTAGGCTTAATTTACATTGCAAATCCTATCGCACATATCCCATATTTTGACACAATCCAATTATTCTTTTTGTCTTGACTGTTTACATTCACTTAAGACCAAGTGGCTGTGTACATTCATACCTCGCCAAGATGGGCATTTTGGCCAAGAAGCACATTCATATGCTCAGCCACATTAGCCTGGTTTATACTCAGAGGAAAAGTGCCATCACTGTAAGCCTCGCAGCAGTGTGCATCGCCTCTAAAAGGTCCCGCTTTGTGCAGCAGTGCACCACAAAATTTACTTCAATACCACTGGATGAATTTCAATCAATGATAGAAAAGCAGATGCGTTGTTGTTTTTTTCAAAGCAGATGATAAATATGCCAAACAATATTAAAAGCACCATGTTTTAACCTCCAAATTAATTGCATGAAGTTGTAGCTTTTCAGTCAATAAGTGCATTTGTATTTGTAAAATCAATAACAATGCCCAAACAGTACACTAATGATTGTACTGAATATTAATTCAGGTTCTTGTACAGCTATTTTGCAGTGTATAAGATTACACATTTCTTTAACAAGTAATTGGAGATTATTTTAAATGTAAAACTTAACATGTTGACTAATTTAAAAACAATAAATTATTAACTGCAAACTTAAGTACTTGTGTGCAGAACCTGCATAAATTCTGGTTGTTACACTCTCAGGGCCGGTTCACACAGAACGCGTTTTTACGGTTAAAAGATTCATTTTTTAAAAGTTGAACTTGAGTGCCACATTTTTAAAACGCCGCACCATGCAAGCGTTCGAACGAGCGCAACAGTCCAACACGTCTGTCTAGCTTGTGTTTACATTGAAAAACAATGGAAAAGTAGCACAGTGGAATGGAAAAACTCGTTCTGTGTGAACAAAAAAGGTTCAATGGGGTTCTATATAGAACTACTGTCACGGTTCGTAAATTCATTGTTTCCTCCTTGTCTCGTGTAGTTGTTGTTATGTGTGTGGGCGTGACGGCTCGTTCCACATCTTCTCTCCAGCTGCATCAATCTGTTCTTACATAAATACTCATCACATTCTCCTCTCTTTGTCAGATCATTGTTTGGTGTTCTCGTTTGTGTGTGGTCCTGTTCCAGTCATCGTTGCAGTGTTGCGGTCTTGTTCCTGTCCTCGTTCCCGGCTTCTGTTTCGTGTCTGGATTTCGTCTCTGCACTCTTCATTTGGATCTTGACCATCTAGTCCCTGCGTCACCAACGCACCAGAGACTGTACCTGTTTGTATCTGACCCAATAAAAGAGTATACTTGTCATGATCGATGAAGTTGAAGCAATAATGCAACTACTACTTCCCACTGTTATTTCTTGGTTGTTCACCTGATATTTTCTCTGCTTTACATCTTTTCAAATCCCTCCCTAATACAAACCTGTAGCAAGGTTAGATGTTGTGGGAAGGAGGAGGCAGGAACCGGTGAACATTCAACAAGTTCAATAACATAAAATAAAACAAATACAAAACGAAAGTAAAGGCAGCAGTCCCTCACGGACGACTGCTGCCACATAAAACAGAAACAAAACACCAAATAAAACCCAGGCCTGGCCTCTCTCGTCCTTCACCGTCGTCGCTCCTCCTTTTATGCTTCCGCTCCTCCGTGAGAGATACGAGACCGGTGCGTTGCGCAAATTGCGAGGACCAGCACTAGGACGAGAGCACCTGGGACCCTGGTGTTGAGTCCAAGTTCAAAGAGTAGAACCTTACAAATGTGTGTGGTGAGGACAAACCTGCCGCATCACAAACATCTTGGAGAGCAACTCCTGTTATAAGGGCCTTGGAGGTTGCCGTCTCCTTGGTGGTCCTGAGAGATAAATCTGTGGCTCAATGCAGCTCGACGCAAACTACGTCAGGGCCAATTCCCCCGCTCTCATCCATGTCTTCTAACAATTCAGCTTGGTAGGCCTGCAGCAGCGACATTGTGTGAAGGCATTCTGCAGCCTGACCAGCAGCTGAATAAGCTTTACCCACTAGTGATGATGTGGTTCTGACTGGCTTAGTGGGTAATGCCGGGGCCTTTAGGGAAGAGATAGCTCGCAAGTGTCTCTTCCACTTTTGGCATCTCCCCATAACCGTGCTCTTTATAGCTAGATGTAGAGGAATAATTGGATGTTTGTGCACTATACACTCTATATGAAACCGGTTTCTCCCACAATCTCGACACCTCGGTGTGGAGATCGGGGGGAAATTGATAGGCCCCGGCGTTGAGGTTGTGATCGTGATGTAGGAAGCGTTCGTCCAGTTTACTTTTGAAACAAACGTCCTGTTTATCTGCGTGCCAGTCAATACTCAATCTTTCAACTGCTCTTGTCACAACCTCAACCAGCTCTTCAAATGCACAAGACTGAGGTGGTGAATCTTCAGAATCTCTTGCATCGACACTGACAACGTCCAGTTCCTTAGAACTAGGTAGTTGCAGTGTCTGTGCCTCAATCGGGGCGGAAGGAACCGCAGTTCTTGCTTCCAAACCCTGAGAGAAGGCACTGGATCTTATCAGGTGAAGGCAGAGATAAGTCTGGGCCCGTCTCTAACCCCGCTCATAGATTTATTTGTGAAGCCCATGTCTGTGATCACAGCGTCCTCGTTTAAAAGAACGCCGGGCGGGATCAGAGTGTCCGCATTTGGAAGCACATCACAGTGCTCACAGCCAGCACCCTCGAGCGCTGAATGTGCATACTCCTAACCCAAACAAGCTATACAAACAATGTGTGTGTTCCCACCCATTAAATAATGCGGGCAGGGGTGCACACACATCCTGAACTGCTGCTTGCTCGCCATGACTTATATATATATATATACTATATATATATATATATATATATATATATATATTACACTATATATACATACACTCACCTAAAGGATTATTAGGAACACCTGTTCAATTTCTCATTAATGGAATTATCTAATCGACCAATCACATGGCAGTTGCTTCAATGCATTTAGGGGTGTGGTCCTGGTCAAGACAATCTCCTGAACTCCAAACTGAATGTCAGAATGGGAAAGAAAGGTGATTTAAGCAATTTTGAGCGTGGCATGGTTGTTGGTGCCAGACGGGCCGGTCTGAGTATTTCACAATCTGCTCAGTTACTGGGATTTTCACGCACAACCATTTCTAGGGTTTACAAAGAATGGTGTGAAAAGGGAAAAACATCCATTATGTGGCAGTCCTGTGGGCGAAAATGCCTTGTTAATGCCAGAGGTCAGAGGAGAATGGGCCGACTGATTCAAGCTGATAGAAGAGCAACTTTGACTGAAATAACCACTCGTTACAGCCGAGGTATGCAGCAGGGCATTTGTGAAGCCACAACACGCACAAGCTTGAGGCGGATGGGCTACAACAGCAGAAGACCCCACCGGGTACCACTCATCTCCACTACAAATATGAAAAAGAGGCTACAATTTGCAAGAGCTCACCAAAATTAAACAGTTGAAGACTGGAAAAATGTTGCCTGGTCTGATGAGTCTCGATTTCTGTTGAGACATTCAGATGGTAGAGTCAGAATTTGGCGTAAACAGAATGAGAACATGGATCCATCATTCCTTGTTACCACTGTGCAGGTTGGTGGTGGTGGTGTAATGGTAAATTACACTGGTGTGTTGGATGTTTTCTTGGCACACTTTAGGCCCCTTAGTGCCAATTGGGCATCGTTTAAATGCCACGGCCTACCTGAGCATTGTTTCTGACCATGTCCATCCCTTTATGGCCACCATATACCCATCCTCTGATGGCTACTTCCAGCAGGATAATGCACCATGTCACAAAGCTCGAATCATTTCAAATTGGTTTCTTGAACATGACAATGAGTTCACTGTACTAAAATTGCCCCCACAGTCTCCAGATCTCAACCCAATAGAGCATCTTTGGGATGTGGTGGAATGGGAGCTTCGTGCCCTGGATGTGCATCCCACAAATCTCCATCCAATGCAAGATGCTATCCTATCAATATGGGCCAACATTTCTAAAGAATGCTTTCAGCACCTTGTTGAATCAATGCCACTTAGAATTAAGGCAGTTCTGAAGGCGAAAGGGGGTCAAACACAGTATTAGTATGGTGTTCCTAATAATCCTTTAGGTGAGTGTATATATATATATTAGAGTTTCCGCTAGAAAAAAATGGTGCCGGTCAAAATGACCGGCAGAGTTTTTGTTTTACGGACATTTTGATGATATGCCGGTCAAATATCGCCTCTTAATTAGTCAAGTTGAGGAAAACTGGAGGCAGGCTATGTAACTTAAAAAATTACATAATCAGGCCGTATAGAATACAACATGTTTACTAACTTTCAAATAGACGGAAAAAAACATGAACGCCCGATTGGCGTCAATCAACGGCAATTGTTTTTACTATGGTTTCACATTCATAGTTTAACAAACCAATTCCCCTTCCCCACATAAAATATCTGAATAGTAGCCTATTGTTTTTACTCAAGCGAACTTAATTATACACTCTCAGTATGTCTCAGTTAGCTGGTAACATTTAAATTGTCCACCGTGAAATGACTCCTTGTCAAATGAACTGGAACAAACAAATGACTAGGCCTATAATTTTTATTTGTATTATTTTATTCTTTTTTTCTCTGTTGTCACTGTCAGAAAAGCTGCAGGTGAAAATTTGATCTGAATCCAGATCACTTTGCACGTTAAAATAAACCATTTGATAAATAAAAAAAATTTACGGGTCACAGATACACGTCAATTTTATTTTTATTTAATGCCAATTCAATATTATAATCTTATCAGTTAACGGTTAATAATCGATTAACGAGCGGCGGTTGTCGGTCGGGAAAATTAACCGAAATGAGCATCCCTAATGGATACATTTAGTTGAAATCACATATGAGGATTTTGCAGGCTGTGGAGAAATGCAATCCTCCATAGCCGCAGAGCGCTGTCATGACAGCGAGGGCATCACTTCGCAGGTTTACGACATCGATAAGAGGAGCGGTATCCGCAGACTCAATGCTTATAAAATGGCAAATAATCCTTCTAAACGATCGGTGTATTTTTGCTCAATACATTTTAGGCTTATTCTCAAATTCAGATTGTGTTAGGGGGGCGGGATTATTAGGTCATTTTAATCGGACATTTCATTTTTTTCCGGCCAATGTCCGGTAATTTCCGGACAACGGAAACCCTGATATATATATATATATATATATATATATATATATATATATATATATAGACAGATATAAAGACAAAACAACACCAAATAGACAAGGACAGTTTCACAATGAGCGCTACTGAAAACACAGTAGCTCTGTTTTGGGCACGCATTATAGTTTCATGGTTCATGACGTCACCCGTCACAGCATTGGACTGATTTTACATGTGCTTCAAGAAGTCATCACGCGAAGCGTTCACTTAGCGTCAATCGACGCAGCGCGACTTCCCTTGAAAGGGAATAATGTGTTTTTTGAACATTCCACCATGAAAACCTACTCTAGTATAGCCACACAAAAAAAAAAAAAACTTTGGGCATAATCTGGCATCTTCTAAATCTTGTTTTCTGAAAAACGTTATGTTTCATAAAACAAGATAAAAGAAATATTGTTGTTTTAAGCATAAAGTCACTAACTTTTTTAGATAATTTTTATTTTGCTTTACAAGTAATATTTAAGATTTTTAATTTAAGAATGTTAAGATATTTTACACGGAAAAACAAGACACGAATACTGAGAACAGATTTTTTTTTTTTGCTGCAGTGTCCAGAAATTGTGTCTGGAAATCCTTGATGGCTGTAGGATGGAGCTGTGTTTAAAAACTATCAGAAACAAAAATAAATCTATTCAAGTAACACACAGTCCCTAACAGAGAGAAATGTGAGTGCAAATAATGAGCGATTAGTGAAACAGAACTTCTTATTCAAGCTGCAAATAAATTGACATTCTCTTTAGGCACAGATCCCGTAGAGCACTAAATTACTGCAGAAGACTTTCAGAGCAGTTGGCTAATACGAAATTAATCGTCTAATGTCTGGTGCAAATTTTTTAAAAGCAAAACAATCTGTTCTTAATATCTTGTGTTGGGCAACTCTCATTTTAGCACAAACTTTTTACATAGAATCCAGATAAGGGCTGGATATTTTGCAAGCCAAGGTCAAACATTTACAGCGCACACACACACACACACACACACACAACTGTCATTTTCATTCTAAATGAATGCAGCACATCTAGTGAGGGAGAGTGCATTCCGTCCAACACACTTTAGTCTCATCCTCAGACGGCAGTGCATTCGCAGACTGCCTGATGCATACTGTATTGCACACAAAATGGGCACTTTCTCAGCCTAGCAAGCTCTAATCTGGTTGGCAGGCGAAACACAGGATTTTACCAGACATGTTTTACATGTTTTTACAAAAACCGTAATGCAATTAAAAAACAAGATAACAAAGAATACAAACTAGCATAAGTAAAAAAAAAAAAAAACTGAAAGACCTGATAATGCACGATTAGGAAACAAGAGCCCCAGATGCACAACACTGTTTTTTTGTGCACAAACGAATCATTCTGAGTAATTCAAGTCATTGCAAAGCAAGTTATCAAACTTGACAACAAAATCAACAAATGCAACAGTGCAAATAAAACTAGCAAACTGTAAAAATGCAATTGTCCTTATTAATTGTTTATACCCCAGTGCATGATGGATTTTAGGCCTGGTTAATTTTACACTGTTAAAAAATACTCAAATTTGTGAATAAGTTGTACAAGGTTTCTACTTTAGAAACAATAACTGAGAATTCAGTATAAATTTAACAATCCTAAATAATATATACTTAAAAGTTTCAGGCTGTCATTTCTACATGCTTGAACTGAGTACAACTGTGCAATGCTTAATTTTTTCACTTACTGAAAAGGATATAAAAAAAATATTTGTATGCTGGATTTAGAATTGTAAATTTTACTGAGGTCAACAACTGAAAGTTTGGTGCAATGACAAGTTCATTTATCCACGAGTTATCCATTAGGACAATTGTATATTCCATTTGCCAGTGAAATAATTCATACATATTACTTTCAGATAAAAAGAAAGACTGCACACATTTTCCAAAGACATCATCACAGAGTTTTCTGTATAGGTCACGAAGACGACTGTGCCATAACTTCAATGAGTTTCCAGGTCGGTCTATTATTATGCTCAGGGATTAGAAGCCACTGAAGAAATGAAAACCAAAAATTAAATATATATATATATATATATAAATATAGCTGCGAGCAGCGATTACGGGCCCAAGCCGGTGGCACCGCAACCCTGGTGCACCAGGGTGGCGGTACCGCCGGCTTTGGCCCTTCATCGCTGCTCGCAGCTATATTTATATATATATATATATATATATATATATATAAAGCCGGTGGCTCGCCACCCTGGTGCCATTAGGGTTATTGTGCACGACGTGAAACAAAATATCTGCTCGCTATCTGTCGAACGGCTCTGGTAGTTCCGCTTCAGCACTGATGATGTTGTAGAAATAGTGTGCTCCGCTTGGTCTGGATTATTCGGGATTTTTTATTTTATACAGAAATAAGTTAGTGTTGATTAAAATGAAGGAAAACAAATATATTGATCTGAAATATAGCACATTAATTTTACATTTATTAAGGTTCAATTACCAAACATACAATCTTAATTTAATTTAAAGCAAACAATACATTTAAAATACATGGGTTGTATGAAAATAAAAAATAATGAAAATAGAGACTAGTAGGTTAAAATGATTAAATGTTAAAACGGCTTGCCATATTGGCTCAGAGAGAGAGAGAGAAAATGAAATTTTAGATACAAGTAGCTATTAATAGATACTAGTATTTATTCAATAAATACTACTACTAAGTCATTAGATACTAGTACCTATTAAATCATAGGTTCTCAAAGTGCGGCCCGCGGGCCAATGGCTGCCCGCTGAAACATTTCTGGCGGCCCGCGATAACATCTGATAACATCTGTAAAACTGTTAAAACTATTGCTTTGAAAAAATGAATATCTCCGTTTAGTGGTGTTTAGCGGCATCTATAGGCATAAGCGGTAATTACATGGTCCGACCGACCGATCGCACTTGACCTCACTCCCAAGGCCACCAGGAACAGTGGTTGTCTACACAGGAATAGGAATCGTGGCCAACCGAAACCAGCACCACAAATCCCATTGCAATTTAAAAGGGTATGTTGACCAAGTAATCAATATTCAATGTGACTTAATAATAATCTTAACAATGTCAAGCTTATTAATAGCCGCGTTTCCATTACCTTTCAAATTTTTCGCGGGCGCGAACACTTGCATTTTCCTATCAACAGTGGAAACAACTTAAACTAGTCTATCATTTCTGGTCATACAGAACATAATAATGCATTATTCGCAACTACTTTTATTTGTGTAAACTCATAACAAGAAAACGTGCTTTTGTAAAATAAAATAAAACAATCAGTAGCCTAGGCTACGCGCTTTCATGATCTCCGTGAACTGGAGCGCGAGAACTGAAACAAAATATAGCCTATGTAGGCTAAAGCTTAAAATGTGCACTTTTAAACAAACAAACTCGAATCGAAAGCAAATACCTGATTATGTAATCCGTATGAAAGGTGGATTTCTCTCTAAAAGCGCATCTGCTTAACAGCGGAGATGGAGATATGTTTTTAGCCGACACTTAGAAAACAATAGTTTATTAATAAACAATTAAAATGCCTCGCTGTTTTTCAGACGCATTTATTATCATTAGCCTATAACTCACCTATAAATCAGGCTAGATCAGACACAGGCTATATGGCTCTACTCATTCATCACTGCTGGAAAAATATAAATTCCAGGTTCTAATTTGGCCTTAGAAAACCAGCAAAATCGACATGCTTTCCATATTAATTTGTGAATATTTAAAATGTTTAATAAAGGGGCAAAAAGTCATTTAAACAAAAATCTGAAAAAGTCTGTCGATATTTACTTTTTTTGCGCAGTTGGTGTAGCCAGTTCAAATTAAAATTGTGTTCAACTTTGCGTTTTAAAAAGACAACAACCGTTCATTTTTCGTTTTTCAGTTACGGGTTAAAAAAGATAGATAATAATATGCAAATCTGCAATAATGGAAATGCGACTGACAAGCAATGATAGATATGAATGATGATGATGACTTGTTTGGTAGCCTAAGCTTCTATTTTAAAAGTTTCTTTCTCTCCCCCCCAAGATTTTCACAAGTTTTGCCAGGTTTAGCCTCAGTTACGAATTAAAATGTGTTTATTGCAACTAATGTAAACTGTAGAGATGCAACCTGGTCATTAAAATAATTTCAAATGGGATTTTCTTTTCAGTTTTTTTTTTCTTTGTTTTCTCCCCTGCCCCTTTGGCGGCCCTCAGTTCAATGTTGGGTTCCTAAATTGGCCCTCACCTATCAAAACTTTGAGAACCCCTGTATTAAAGAGATACCAGTACTTATTCATTAGCTACTAATACGTATTCAAAATAATATCTAAAGAATACGCACTAGTATCTAAAGAATACGCACTAGTCGCTAATGAATAAGTACTAGTACTTAATGGAATAGATACTAGTATCTAAAAAATAAGAACTAGTAGCATGAAAATAGACTAGTAGACTAAAATGATTAAATGTTAATACGGCTTGCCATATTGGCTCAGAGAGAGAGGGAGAGAAAATGACCATATTCAAACCAAAATATCTAACTTCCTCTTGGTCTGAGCTAATGACAGTTAATTAGAAAGTTGTCCGGCTTGATCTGAACCATATGCATACCTGTGTCTGTCGAGTTTCATGCAATTTCAAGCATGCTAAGAGTCTCAAAAGCATCAAACAAGAATATTAAAGTTTGATGTGTTGCCACGGCAACAGTATCTAAGATATCAATAATCCTTTCACAGGTCTACATCTGCCGTGTGTTTACATTATACACATAAAGTTTGAAGCAAATCGGGTACAAATAAGAGGGTGATTTCAAAGCATTTAGGAAGTGACACACTTCCTGCTGCCAGTTGGTGGCGCTATAACTTTGACTCACAATAGTCACATCCATGTGATCGGGCTCTTACAACGAACACACTGTTGAAGTTTCATCAAGATCAGTTAATGTATGGAGTAGTTATGACACACTTCCTGTTTCACGTTTCTCGCCATAATTTTGTTTCCTCGCCACGGCCAAACCGTTCGAGATATCAAAAATCCCCTCGCAAACTTTCATCCTCAATGTCTTGACTTCATGCTGACCGAGTTTCGTGCCGTTTGTTTGAATTCTCTAGGAGGAGTATTTCACATTCCATTGCGTGTGTTTTACCAACAACCCTAAATAGCCGACTTCCTGTTGGGCTGGGGTAAAAAGTAAGAGTGTGAAGTATATATGAAACGAGGAGATCTACATGTGTACCGAGTTTCATATTATTACATGCAAGCGTGTTTGATTTATGGACCATGTTTTCGGACCCCGTTCCAGGGGGCGCTGTCGAGCCCCCCTGCCACGCCCGGGTACCATCTTCAGCCCGGCCCTGATGGCCGCGGGTTCTGACATGTGTGCAAAGTTTCAGGAGTTTTTGAGCATGTTAAGGCCTCCAAAAGTGTCCAAAAGGTAGTAAAAAAATAATAAGAATAATAATAATAAAATATATAAATATAGCTGCGAGCAGCGATTACGGGCCCAAGCCGGTGGCACCGCAACCCCGGTGCCTTTAGTTACCTAAAGGCACCGGAGTGGCGGTGCCACCGGCTTTGGCCCTTCATCGCTGCTCGCAGCTATATTTATATATATATATATATATATATATATATAAACAAGCCGGTGGCACCGCCACCCTGGTGCCTTTAGGGTTACTGTGCATGACGGGCAATAACTTAACCCCGCTTTGACTGTTGAGAAGATGTGTACTGTAGAGCTTGCATTGGTGTGGGCTCTGCAAAAGTGTGCATTGAGGGCACATATCATATGCGTGAGCAACCTTCTGAAACCTAAAATGAAAAATGAGACACCCTACGGTCTCATGGACTTAATGGACACATGAAATAAGTACACAAGATTGAAAGTTAAATCAAGTGTGCCAAGACAGAATATTACTTGCCTGATCTGATTAGAAAAAAGTTTGTGTGTGTGTGTGTGTGTGTGTGTGTGAAACGTGATTGAACAATGTAGACATAAAAACATACTCCGTCCTTTTGTTCATACAGGACATTATTAAAACTGCAAAGTGTTTACTTATATTTGTGTACAATCGCAATAAAACACAACATTGTGCTTTTGTCAAACTGTAAACTACAACTGTCACCCAACCAAAATCTCTTTTTTATTTTATACAGAAATAAATAGTCTATCATTCAGATGAGAATAAAGTTAGTTCAAATTTTAAGGAAAACTCTGAAATATAGCACATTCATTTAAAATTCATTCAGGTTCAATTACCAAACATACAAATCTTAATGTAATTTAAAGCAAACGATACATTTAAAATATATGGGTTGTATGCCTATTTTTTTTATATAAAAAGATATATATCCAAAAAGACAAGGCCTAAACTTTAACAAGGGTTAAACAATCACTGTAGCAGACACAATCATACACACACACACACACACACACACACACACACACACACAGACACAGACACAGACACACACACACACAAGTCAAATCACTTACATTTTAGATGCAATATTGACTTTTTTCTGTTTCAGCAGTGAAACTAGTTAAACAAAGATCACAGCAGAACCATCGAGCATCTCACAGCAACGTGTTTTCTCATTACTGAATGATTCAGCATTTTGAACGAATCGGTTGACTCAAAGATTCAATGACCAATCCATAATCTGTCTCATTCATGAATGACTCAGCCGTTCGAACGAATCGTTCGAACAAATGAATCAATGACTCGCTCATTAAGACGGTCGCCTGGCGACACCTAATGACGGTTTAGTGATATGTTAAAAAGTATCATTCTTTCAAACGATTGTTAATTAACTCATATTTGAAACATAAGCTATATATATATATATATATATATATATACACACATATATATACACACATATATATACACAAAAATAAAATAAAAACACATTTGAAGCGTGTTTGCTTACTAAATTGTGAGCACAACGAAAGTTGCAGCAAATATCAGCAACAGGAGTCAAATTTCATTAATCACGAGAGTGAAGAGCTGACTGGAAAAATTATGACGGAATATTTTGTGTAAAAGCACCTATTTAAGCGAATCTGTCATTTACTCTTTTGTTGTTGTGTTTTCCCTGAAAACCGGAAGCAATCGGTCCCCGATATGGCGCTAATTTTAAAGTGACACTAAAAAGTATGCGGCTGCACTGGCATTCATAACGGTGCGCGTCCATGGCGACGAGCGAGCAAAACAGAGCGAACGTTTTTTCATTTCTACTTCCATAGAAATTCATTCGAGCGCACTGTGAGCGCCACCACTATAAATGTCCATGCGGACGTCCTTACTTTACTTTCACTTTTAACTTAGCGATTTAAAAGCCCCCGGTGTTACACGTCAAATAACCGGTGAGAAAATATTCTCGGAGTCACATAGGCTACCTAATATATTTAAATACAACAGGCCTACCTGATTTTGAACACAAGAGGGCAGTATAGCCCTATGTATTATTTGATATATTTATTTTTTTAACTGAATAGTGCATTCTGGCTGTTTTTAAACTTGTACATTATTCTTAAATTGAAAACAAGAATAAAATGGGTTTAGTTGTGATATTTGTATAATTTTATCTAGAAATAAATGGTGTATAATTAAATTTTTAGAAGATATGAGGCTTTTAGTGTTTATTTTTTTTACATGACTTCAATCCCTCGCCATAGCAAAACAATTAGAGATATTCAATAGATATTCACAATTATGCTTCTTTAATGTATTTTCATCATGTTGAAAACATTTGGTGGGAACAAAATAAACCACTTAAGAGGAGTGGGTAAAAATGTAGAGGCTGGTTTTGCAAAACATTCACATTCAGACCAAAATAGCCCACTTCCTTTTGGGCTAGCTTAAAGTTGTTTGGCCCTATGAGATCTATATACCGAGTTTCATAATATTACATGCAAGTGTGTTTGATTTATGGACCAAATTTTCAGACCAAGTTTATGGACCAAGTTAATTTAATTAATAAACTAATTATATAAAACTATTTTCAATGCACTACAATTAATTTGGTTATATGCCTTTACTTATTAATAAAACCTATTTAAAAAATACAAGGCATAAGCCATTTATTTTCCTTTTTAATGCAGGCAAAACCACACAGCAGTGAAATGGTTAATCTAGCCCCCCTCCCCCTCCCCACACTCACAGACACACACACACACACACACACACAGAGACGTAGGCTCAGAGAGAGACACATAAAATGACAATTTTCAAACCAAAATATCTAACTTCCTGTTGGTCGTAGCTAATTACGGTAAATTAGAAAGTTGTCCGGCTCGAAGAGTACAATATACATATCGAGTTTTGTTACTGTAGATAAAACTAACCCCCCCACTTTTGTCAAAAGCATTTAGAAAGTGACACACTTCCTGCTGCCAGTTGGTGGCGCTATAACTTTGACTCACAATAGTTACATCCATCTGAATGGCCTCTTACCACGAACACACTGCTGAAGTTTCATCAAGATCAGTTAATGTATGCAGAAGTTATAACACTTCGTGTTTCTCTTTTCTCGCCATAAATTAGTTTCCTCGCCACGGCCAAAGCGTTCGAGATATCAAAAATCCGTCCGCAATTTAGCATCTTCAAAGTGTTGACCTCAAGCTGACCGAGTTTGGCGGTAAACGGATGCAATCTCTAGGAGAAGTACTTCAAATTCCTGAGCAAGCGTTCTCCAAACAACCCATAATAGCCGACTTCCTGTTGGGCTGGCGTAAAACTTGACCGAGGGTAAGTTGTTCGGCCCGATGAGATCTAAATGTGTATTGAGTTTCAGATTAATTCATGCAAGCGTGTTTGATCTATGGACCAAGTTTTGGGGACCCCGTTCAAGGGGGCGCTGTTGAGCCCCCCTGCCACGCCCGGGTACCAGCTTCAGCCCGGGCCTGATGGCTGTGGGCGCTGACCTGTGTGCAAAGTTTCAAGAGTTTTCAAGCACGTTAAGGGCCCCAAAAGCCCCTGAAACATTGAACACCATTAAAATAATAGTCAAATTCCCCAACCCCCCCACACACAGAGACAGGGGGAGAAAATTCTCCTGAAAATCATATTCAAACCAAAATATCTGACTTTGTGTTGTTCGGAGCTAATGACTGTCAATTAGAAAGTTGTCCGGCTCGAGGAGACGAATATCCATACCGATTTTTGTTACTGTAGGTAAAACTAATACCCCATTTTTGACTAAAGGTGGCGCTACTGAGCCCCTCACCACGCCCGTTTCTGAAACTTTGCACATGTCTACTAGCTAATAAATGAGATGTGTCTGTCGAGTTTCCTGCAATTTCAAGCATGCTAAGAGTCTCAAAAGCATCAAAAAAGAATATTAAAGTTTGATGCGTTGCCATGGCAACATTATCTTAGATATTAAACAATCCTTTCACAGGTCTACATCTGGCGTGTTTTTACATTATACAGATGAAGTTTGAAGCAAATCGGGTTAAAATAAGAGGGTGATTTCAAAGCATTTTGAAAGTGACACACTTCCTGCTGCCAGTTGGTGGCGCTATAACTTTGACTCACAATAGTCACATCCATGTGATCGGCCTCTTACAGCGAACACACTGCTGAAGTTTCATCGAGATCAGTTAATGTATGAAGAAGTTATAACACACTTCCTGTTTCTTGTTTCTCGCCATAAATTCGTTTCCTCGCCACGGCCAAACCGTTCGAGATATCAAAAATCCCCTGGCAATTTTTCATCCTCAGTGTCTTGACTTCATGCTGACCGAGTTTCGTGCCGTGTGTTTGAATTCTCTAGGAGGAGTATTTCGAATTCCTGAGCATGGGTTTTCCAAACAACCCTAAATAGCCGACATCCTGTCGGGCTGGGGTAAAAAATCAGAGCATGAAGTATATATGAACCGATGTGATCTATAAGTGTACCGAGTTTCATATTATTCCATGCAAGCGTGTTTGATTTATGGACCAAGTTTTCGGACCGCGTTCCAGGGGGCGCGTGCTCTAGCCCCCCTGCCACGCCCGGGTACCAGCTTCAGCCCGGCCCTGATGGCCGCGGGTTCTGACCCGCGTGCAAAGTTTCAAGAGTTTTCGGGCACGTTATATATATATATATGTATATATAAATATAGCTGCGAGCAGCGATTACGGGCCCAAGCCGGTGGCACCGCAACCCCGGTGCCTTTAGTTACCTAAAGGCACCGGAGTGGCGGTGCCGCCGGCTTTGGCCCTTCATCGCTGCTCGCAGCTATATTTATATATACATATATATATATATATATATATATATATATATATATATATATAAACAAGCCGGTGGCACCGCCACCCCGGTGCCTTTAGGTTTACTGTGCATGACGGGCAATATCGTAACTCCGCTTTGACCTTTGAGAAGATGTGTGCTGTAGAGCTTGCATTGGTGTGGGCTCTGCAAAAGTGTGCATTGAGGGCACATATCAACCACAAAGTATGCGTGAGCAACCTTCTGAAACCTAAAATGAAAAATGAGACACCCTACGGTCTCATGGACTTAATGCACACATGAAATAAGTACACAAGTTTGAAAGTTATATGAAGTGTGCCAAGACAGAATATTACTTGCCTGATCTGATTAGAAAAATAGTTGGTGTGTGTGTGTGTGTGTGTGTGTGTGTGAGGCGTGATTGAACAATGTAGACATAAAAACATACCCCGTCCTTTTGTTCATACAGGACATTATTCAAACTGCAAAGTGTTTACTTATATTTGTGTACAATCACAATAAAACACAACATTGTGCTTTTGTCAAACTGTAAACTACAACTGTCACCCAACCGAAATCTCTTACACACACACACACACACACACACACATAGTTTAAAAGCAAAAAAAATCTTTTGGACATTCATCATATTGCATTGGTTTTCATTTATTGTCCTCGATCAGAGCCCTAATCTGTTTATTTTTTTCAGTTACACATTCTACATTGATTAAAAAAGAAAAATCAAATGTGTTTTTATTTTATACATAAATAAATAATCTATCATTCAGATGAGAATAAAGTTAGTGTTAGTTCAAATTTTAAGGAAAACAAATATATGATCTGAAATATAGCACATTCATTTATAATTCATTCAGGTTCAATTACCAAACATACAAATCTCAATGTAATTTAAAGCAAACAATACATTTAAAATACATGGGTTGTATGCTATTTTTTTTTATATAAAAAGATATATATCCAAAAAGACAAGGCCTAAACTTTAACAAGGGTTAAACAATCACTGTAACAGACACAATCACACACACACACACACGTCAAATCACTTACATTTTAGATGCAATATTGACTTTTTTTTCTGTTTCAGCAGCGAAAATAGTTAAACAAAGATCACAGCAGAACCATCGAGCATCTCACAGCAACGCGTTCTCATTACTGAATGATTCAGCATTTTGAACGAATCGGTTGACTCAAAGATTCAACGACCAATCCATAATCTGTCTCATTCATGAATGACTCAGCCGTTCGAACGAATAGTTTGAACGAATGAATCAATGACTCGTTCATTAAGACGGTCGCCTGGCGGCACCTAATGACGGTTTAGTGATATTAAAAGTATCATTCTTTCCAACGATTGTTAATTAACTCATATTTGAAACATAAGCTATATATATATATATATATATATATACACACATATATATACACACACATATATATACACAAAAATAAAATAAAAACACATTTGAAGCGTGTTTGCTTACTAAATTGTGAGCGGAACGAAAGTTGCAGCAAATATCAGCAACAGGAGTCAAATTTCATTAATCACGAGAGTGAAGAGCTGACTGAAAAGATGATGACGGAATAGGCTATTTTATGTAAAAGCCCCTATTTAAGCGAATCTATCATTGTACTCTTTTGTTGTTGTGTTTTCCGTGAAAAATAATAGACTATTGAACTCACAATTCAAGCAATCGGCCCCGTTATTGCACTAATTTTAAAGTGACACTAAAAAGTATGCGGCTGCACTGGCATTCATAACGGTGCGCGTCCATGGCGACGAGCGAGCAGAACAGTTTCCATGAAGAATAATAGGCTATACGCTTATTTCACGCAGCCGTTATTTTAAATTCGAAAGCAAGGCTGTACTTCCGGGGAAGAACCCCGGAAGTACAGATAAACAACAATGCCTTGGACTACCAACCTGAAGCTGCTGCCGCGATTTACACTATTGGATGTTAATATCCAATATAGGATATGTAGATATAGTTCGTTCCTGCTTCTTTTTTTACTTTCTGAAAAAAAATTTTTTTTATAAATGAATTTCACTGTATATAGTCTAAAGTATGAAAGAAATGTATGTACATTTTTAGAACAACAAATTTCTACATTAAACACAACAATACACCATCGCATTCGCGACTCTCCTATGCTTAAAGGCGACACTTCCGGTTTTCTTCCCACCGCAGCCTCGCTTTCGATTTCAAAATAACGGCTGCGTGAAATAAGCGTATTGAACTCACAATTCAAGCAATCGGCCCCAGAAAAGGCGCTAATTTTAAAATGAAACTAACGGCTGCACGGGCATTCATAACGGTGCGCGTCCACGGCGATGAGCGAGCAGAACTTCCATAGGAATTCCCTCGAGCGCTCTGCACGTGGCCATTATCAATGTCCCGTATTTAAAAGCTCTCGGCCCTCAGTCACATACCAAATATATGTATAATGTATATATAAATATAATTTTGGACACAAGAGGGCAGTATGGCCCTATGTATAATTTTGTGTTTAAACTAAAAGAGCCCCTCCCCCCCTCCCCACACAGACACAGACACACACGAATGGCAGGGTGCATTCTCTCTGTCAGAGGGAGAGGGAGAGAAAATTCTCAGAAACATCCACATTCAAACCAAAATATCTAACTTCCTCTTGGTCTGAGCTAATGACAGTTAATTAGAAAGTTGTCCGGCTTGATCTGAACCATATGCATACCTGTGTCTGTCGAGTTTCATGCAATTTCAAGCATGCTAAGAGTCTCAAAAGCATCAAACAAGAATATTAAAGTTTGATGTGTTGCCACGGCAACAGTATCTAAGATATCAATAATCCTTTCACAGGTCTACATCTGCCGTGTGTTTACATTATACACATAAAGTTTGAAGCAAATCGGGTAAAAATAAGAGGGTGATTTCAAAGCATTTAGGAAGTGACACACTTCCTGCTGCCAGTTGGTGGCGCTATAACTTTGACTCACAATAGTCACATCCATGTGATCGGGCTCTTACAACGAACACACTGTTGAAGTTTCATCAAGATCAGTTAATGAATGCAGTAGTTATGACACACTTCCTGTTTCACGTTTCTCGCCATAATTTTGTTTCCTCGCCACGGCCAAACCGTTCGAGATATCAAAAATCCCCTCGCAAACTTTCATCCGCAATGTCTTGACTTCATGCTGACCGAGTTTCGTGCCGTTTGTTTGAATTCTCTAGGAGGAGTATTTCACATTCCATTGCGTGTGTTTTACCAACAACCCTAAATAGCCCACTTCCTGTTGGGCTGGGGTAAAAAGTAAGAGTGTGAAGTATATATGAAACGAGGAGATCTACATGTGTACCGAGTTTCATATTATTACATGCAAGCGTGTTTGAGTTATGGACCATGTTTTCGGACCCCGTTCCAGGGGGCGCTGTCGAGCCCCCCTGCCACGCCCGGGTACCATCTTCAGCCCGGCCCTGATGGCCGCGGGTTCTGACATGTGTGCAAAGTTTCAGGAGTTTTTGAGCATGTTAAGGCCTCCAAAAGTGTCCAAAAGGTAGTAAAAAAATAATAATAAATATAGCTGCGAGCAGCGATTACGGGCCCAAGCCGGTGGCACCGCAACCCCGGTGCCTTTAGTTACCTAAAGGCACCGGAGTGGCGGTGCCACCGGCTTTGGCCCTTCATCGCTGCTCGCAGCTATATTTATATATATATATATATATATATATAAACAAGCCGGTGGCACCGCCACCCTGGTGCCTTTAGGGTTACTGTGCATGACGGGCAATAACTTAACCCCGCTTTGACTGTTGAGAAGATGTGTACTGTAGAGCTTGCATTGGTGTGGGCTCTGCAAAAGTGTGCATTGAGGGCACATATCATATGCGTGAGCAACCTTCTGAAACCTAAAATGAAAAATGAGACACCCTACGGTCTCATGGACTTAATGGACACATGAAATAAGTACACAAGATTGAAAGTTAAATCAAGTGTGCCAAGACAGAATATTACTTGCCTGATCTGATTAGAAAAAAGTTTGTGTGTGTGTGTGTGTGTGTGTGTGTGTGTGTGTGTGAAACGTGATTGAACAATGTAGACATAAAAACATACTCCGTCCTTTTGTTCATACAGGACATTATTAAAACTGCAAAGTGTTTACTTATATTTGTGTACAATCGCAATAAAACACAACATTGTGCTTTTGTCAAACTGTAAACTACAACTGTCACCCAACCAAAATCTCTTTTTTATTTTATACAGAAATAAATAGTCTATCATTCAGATGAGAATAAAGTTTGTTCAAATTTTAAGGAAAACTCTGAAATACAGCACATTCATTTAAAATTCATTCAGGTTCAATTACCAAACATACAAATCTTAATGTAATTTAAAGCAAACGATACTTTAAAATATATGGGTTGTATGCCTATTTTTTTTATATAAAAAGATATATATCCAAAAAGACAAGGCCTAAACTTTAACAAGGGTTAAACAATCACTGTAGCAGACACAATCATACACACACACACACACACACACACACACACACACACACAGACACAGACACAGACACACACACACACACACACAAGTCAAATCACTTACATTTTAGATGCAATATTGACTTTTTTCTGTTTCAGCAGTGAAACTAGTTAAACAAAGATCACAGCAGAACCATCGAGCATCTCACAGCAACGTGTTTTCTCATTACTGAATGATTCAGCATTTTGAACGAATCGGTTGACTCAAAGATTCAATGACCAATCCATAATCTGTCTCATTCATGAATGACTCAGCCGTTCGAACGAATCGTTCGAACAAATGAATCAATGACTCGCTCATTAAGACGGTCGCCTGGCGACACCTAATGACGGTTTAGTGATATGTTAAAAAGTATCATTCTTTCAAACGATTGTTAATTAACTCATATTTGAAACATAAGCTATATATATATATATATATATATATATATATATATACACACATATATATATACACACATATATATACACAAAAATAAAATAAAAACACATTTGAAGCGTGTTTGCTTACTAAATTGTGAGCAGAACGAAAGTTGCAGCAAATATCAGCAACAGGAGTCAAATTTCATTAATCACGAGAGTGAAGAGCTGACTGGAAAAATTATGACGGAATATTTTGTGTAAAAGCACCTATTTAAGCGAATCTGTCATTTACTCTTTTGTTGTTGTGTTTTCCCTGAAAACCGGAAGCAATCGGTCCCCGATATGGCGCTAATTTTAAAGTGACACTAAAAAGTATGCGGCTGCACTGGCATTCATAACGGTGCGCGTCCATGGCGACGAGCGAGCAAAACAGAGCGAACGTTTTTTCATTTCTACTTCCATAGAAATTCATTCGAGCGCACTGTGAGCGCCACCACTATAAATGTCCATGCGGACGTCCTTACTTTACTTTCACTTTTAACTTAGCGATTTAAAAGCCCCCGGTGTTACACGTCAAATAACCGGTGAGAAAATATTCTCGGAGTCACATAGGCTACCTAATATATTTAAATACAACAGGCCTACCTGATTTTGAACACAAGAGGGCAGTATAGCCCTATGTATTATTTGATATATTTATTTTTTTAACTGAATAGTGCATTCTGGCTGTTTTTAAACTTGTACATTATTCTTAAATTGAAAACAAGAATAAAATGGGTTTAGTTGTGATATTTGTATAATTTTATCTAGAAATAAATGGTGTATAATTAAATTTTTAGAAGATATGAGGCTTTTAGTGTTTATTTTTTTTACATGACTTCAATCCCTCGCCATAGCAAAACAATTAGAGATATTCAATAGATATTCACAATTATGCTTCTTTAATGTATTTTCATCATGTTGAAAACATTTGGTGGGAACAAAATAAACCACTTAAGAGGAGTGGGTAAAAATGTAGAGGCTGGTTTTGCAAAACATTCACATTCAGACCAAAATAGCCCACTTCCTTTTGGGCTAGCTTAAAGTTGTTTGGCCCGATGAGATCTATATACCGAGTTTCATAATATTACATGCAAGTGTGTTTGATTTATGGACCAAATTTTCAGACCAAGTTTATGGACCAAGTTAATTTAATTAATAAACTAATTATATAAAACTATTTTCAATGCACTACAATTAATTTGGTTATATGCCTTTACTTATTAATAAAACCTATTTAAAAAATACAAGGCATAAGCCATTTATTTTCCTTTTTAATGCAGGCAAAACCACACAGCAGTGAAATGGTTAATCTAGCCCCCCTCCCCCTCCCCACACTCACAGACACACACACACACACACACACACACACAGAGACGTAGGCTCAGAGAGAGACACATAAAATGACAATTTTCAAACCAAAATATCTAACTTCCTGTTGGTCGTAGCTAATTACGGTAAATTAGAAAGTTGTCCGGCTCGAAGAGTACAATATACATATCGAGTTTTGTTACTGTAGATAAAACTAACCCCCCCACTTTTGTCAAAAGCATTTAGAAAGTGACACACTTCCTGCTGCCAGTTGGTGGCGCTATAACTTTGACTCACAATAGTTACATCCATCTGAATGGCCTCTTACCACGAACACACTGCTGAAGTTTCATCAAGATCAGTTAATGTATGCAGAAGTTATAACACTTCGTGTTTCTCTTTTCTCGCCATAAATTAGTTTCCTCGCCACGGCCAAAGCGTTCGAGATATCAAAAATCCGTCCGCAATTTAGCATCTTCAAAGTGTTGACCTCAAGCTGACCGAGTTTGGCGGTAAACGGATGCAATCTCTAGGAGAAGTACTTCAAATTCCTGAGCAAGCGTTCTCCAAACAACCCATAATAGCCAACTTCCTGTTGGGCTGGCGTAAAACTTGACCGAGGGTAAGTTGTTCGGCCCGATGAGATCTAAATGTGTATTGAGTTTCAGATTAATTCATGCAAGCGTGTTTGATCTATGGACCAAGTTTTGGGGACCCCGTTCAAGGGGGCGCTGTTGAGCCCCCCTGCCACGCCCGGGTACCAGCTTCAGCCCGGGCCTGATGGCTGTGGGCGCTGACCTGTGTGCAAAGTTTCAAGAGTTTTCAAGCACGTTAAGGGCCCCAAAAGCCCCTGAAACATTGAACACCATTAAAATAATAGTCAAATTCCCCAACCCCCCCACACACAGAGACAGGGGGAGAAAATTCTCCTGAAAATCATATTCAAACCAAAATATCTGACTTTGTGTTGTTCGGAGCTAATGACTGTCAATTAGAAAGTTGTCCGGCTCGAGGAGACGAATATCCATACCGATTTTTGTTACTGTAGGTAAAACTAATACCCCATTTTTGACTAAAGGTGGCGCTACTGAGCCCCTCACCACGCCCGTTTCTGAAACTTTGCACATGTCTACTAGCTAATAAATGAGATGTGTCTGTCGAGTTTCCTGCAATTTCAAGCATGCTAAGAGTCTCAAAAGCATCAAAAAAGAATATTAAAGTTTGATGCATTGCCATGGCAACATTATCTTAGATATTAAACAATCCTTTCACAGGTCTACATCTGGCGTGTTTTTACATTATACAGATGAAGTTTGAAGCAAATCGGGTTAAAATAAGAGGGTGATTTCAAAGCATTTTGAAAGTGACACACTTCCTGCTGCCAGTTGGTGGCGCTATAACTTTGACTCACAATAGTCACATCCATGTGATCGGCCTCTTACAGCGAACACACTGCTGAAGTTTCATCGAGATCAGTTAATGTATGAAGAAGTTATAACACACTTCCTGTTTCTTGTTTCTCGCCATAAATTCGTTTCCTCGCCACGGCCAAACCGTTCGAGATATCAAAAATCCCCTGGCAATTTTTCATCCTCAGTGTCTTGACTTCATGCTGACCGAGTTTCGTGCCGTGTGTTTGAATTCTCTAGGAGGAGTATTTCGAATTCCTGAGCATGGGTTTTCCAAACAACCCTAAATAGCCGACATCCTGTCGGGCTGGGGTAAAAAATCAGAGCATGAAGTATATATGAACCGATGAGATCTATAAGTGTACCGAGTTTCATATTATTCCATGCAAGCGTGTTTGATTTATGGACCAAGTTTTCGGACCGCGTTCCAGGGGGCGCTGTCGAGCCCCCCTGCCACGCCCGGGTACCAGCTTCAGCCCGGCCCTGATGGCCGCGGGTTCTGACCCGCGTGCAAAGTTTCAAGAGTTTTCGGGCACGTTAAGGGCCCCAAAAGTGCCCGAATAGTCGTAAGAAAAATAGAAAAAAATATATATATATATATATATATATATATATATATATATATATATAAATATAGCTGCGAGCAGCGATTACGGGCCCAAGCCGGTGGCACCGCAACCCCGGTGCCTTTAGTTACCTAAAGGCACCGGAGTGGCGGTGCCACCGGCTTTGGCCCTTCATCGCTGCTCGCAGCTATATATATATATATATATATATATATATATATATATATATAAACAAGCCGGTGGCACCGCCACCCTGGTGCCTTTAGGGTTACTGTGCATGACGGGCAATAACTTAACCCCGCTTTGACTGTTGAGAAGATGTGTACTGTAGAGCTTGCATTGGTGTGGGCTCTGCAAAAGTGTGCATTGAGGGCACATATCATATGCGTGAGCAACCTTCTGAAACCTAAAATGAAAAATGAGACACCCTACGGTCTCATGGACTTAATGGACACATGAAATAAGCACACAAGATTGAAAGTTAAATCAAGTGTGCCAAGACAGAATATTACTTGCCTGATCTGATTAGAAAAAAGTTTGTGTGTGTGTGTGTGTGTGTGTGTGTGTGTGTGTGTGTGTGTGTGTGTGTGTGTGTGTGTGTGTGTGTGTGTGTGTGTGTGTGTGTGTGTGTGTGAAACGTGATTGAACAATGTAGACATAAAAACATACTCCGTCCTTTTGTTCATACAGGACATTATTAAAACTGCAAAGTGTTTACTTATATTTGTGTACAATCGCAATAAAACACAACATTGTGCTTTTGTCAAACTGTAAACTACAACTGTCACCCAACCAAAATCTCTTTTTTATTTTATACAGAAATAAATAGTCTATCATTCAGATGAGAATAAAGTTAGTTCAAATTTTAAGGAAAACTCTGAAATATAGCACATTCATTTAAAATTCATTCAGGTTCAATTACCAAACATACAAATCTTAATGTAATTTAAAGCAAACGATACATTTAAAATATATGGGTTGTATGCCTATTTTTTTTATATAAAAAGATATATATCCAAAAAGACAAGGCCTAAACTTTAACAAGGGTTAAACAATCACTGTAGCAGACACAATCATACACACACACACACACACACACACACACACACACACACACACACACACACACACACACAGACACAGACACAGACACACAAGTCAAATCACTTACATTTTAGATGCAATATTGACTTTTTTCTGTTTCAGCAGTGAAACTAGTTAAACAAAGATCACAGCAGAACCATCGAGCATCTCACAGCAACGTGTTTTCTCATTACTGAATGATTCAGCATTTTGAACGAATCGGTTAACTCAAAGATTCAATGACCAATCCATAATCTGTCTCATTCATGAATGACTCAGCCGTTCGAACGAATCGTTCGAACAAATGAATCAATGACTCGCTCATTAAGACGGTCGCCTGGCGACACCTAATGACGGTTTAGTGATATGTTAAAAAGTATCATTCTTTCAAACGATTGTTAATTAACTCATATTTGAAACATAAGCTATATATATATATATATATATATACACACATATATATACACACATATATATACACAAAAATAAAATAAAAACACATTTGAAGCGTGTTTGCTTACTAAATTGTGAGCAGAACGAAAGTTGCAGCAAATATCAGCAACAGGAGTCAAATTTCATTAATCACGAGAGTGAAGAGCTGACTGGAAAAATTATGACGGAATATTTTGTGTAAAAGCACCTATTTAAGCGAATCTGTCATTTACTCTTTTGTTGTTGTGTTTTCCCTGAAAACCGGAAGCAATCGGTCCCCGATATGGCGCTAATTTTAAAGTGACACTAAAAAGTATGTGGCTGCACTGGCATTCATAACGGTGCGCGTCCATGGCGACGAGCGAGCAAAACAGAGCGAACGTTTTTTCATTTCTACTTCCATAGAAATTCATTCGAGCGCACTGTGAGCGCCACCACTATAAATGTCCATGCGGACGTCCTTACTTTACTTTCACTTTTAACTTAGCGATTTAAAAGCCCCCGGTGTTACACGTCAAATAACCGGTGAGAAAATATTCTCGGAGTCACATAGGCTACCTAATATATTTAAATACAACAGGCCTACCTGATTTTGAACACAAGAGGGCAGTATAGCCCTATGTATTATTTGATATATTTATTTTTTTAACTGAATAGTGCATTCTGGCTGTTTTTAAACTTGTACATTATTCTTAAATTGAAAACAAGAATAAAATGGGTTTAGTTGTGATATTTGTATAATTTTATCTAGAAATAAATGGTGTATAATTAAATTTTTAGAAGATATGAGGCTTTTAGTGTTTATTTTTTTTACATGACTTCAATCCCTCGCCATAGCAAAACAATTAGAGATATTCAATAGATATTCACAATTATGCTTCTTTAATGTATTTTCATCATGTTGAAAACATTTGGTGGGAACAAAATAAACCACTTAAGAGGAGTGGGTAAAAATGTAGAGGCTGGTTTTGCAAAACATTCACATTCAGACCAAAATAGCCCACTTCCTTTTGGGCTAGCTTAAAGTTGTTTGGCCCGATGAGATCTATATACCGAGTTTCATAATATTACATGCAAGTGTGTTTGATTTATGGACCAAATTTTCAGACCAAGTTTATGGACCAAGTTAATTTAATTAATAAACTAATTATATAAAACTATTTTCAATGCACTACAATTAATTTGGTTATATGCCTTTACTTATTAATAAAACCTATTTAAAAAATACAAGGCATAAGCCATTTATTTTCCTTTTTAATGCAGGCAAAACCACACAGCAGTGAAATGGTTAATCTAGCCCCCCTCCCCCTCCCCACACTCACAGACACACACACACACACACACACACACACAGAGACGTAGGCTCAGAGAGAGACACATAAAATGACAATTTTCAAACCAAAATATCTAACTTCCTGTTGGTCGTAGCTAATTACGGTAAATTAGAAAGTTGTCCGGCTCGAAGAGTACAATATACATATCGAGTTTTGTTACTGTAGATAAAACTAACCCCCCCACTTTTGTCAAAAGCATTTAGAAAGTGACACACTTCCTGCTGCCAGTTGGTGGCGCTATAACTTTGACTCACAATAGTTACATCCATCTGAATGGCCTCTTACCACGAACACACTGCTGAAGTTTCATCAAGATCAGTTAATGTATGCAGAAGTTATAACACTTCGTGTTTCTCTTTTCTCGCCATAAATTAGTTTCCTCGCCACGGCCAAAGCGTTCGAGATATCAAAAATCCGTCCGCAATTTAGCATCTTCAAAGTGTTGACCTCAAGCTGACCGAGTTTGGCGGTAAACGGATGCAATCTCTAGGAGAAGTACTTCAAATTCCTGAGCAAGCGTTCTCCAAACAACCCATAATAGCCGACTTCCTGTTGGGCTGGCGTAAAACTTGACCGAGGGTAAGTTGTTCGGCCCGATGAGATCTAAATGTGTATTGAGTTTCAGATTAATTCATGCAAGCGTGTTTGATCTATGGACCAAGTTTTGGGGACCCCGTTCAAGGGGGCGCTGTTGAGCCCCCCTGCCACGCCCGGGTACCAGCTTCAGCCCGGGCCTGATGGCTGTGGGCGCTGACCTGTGTGCAAAGTTTCAAGAGTTTTCAAGCACGTTAAGGGCCCCAAAAGCCCCTGAAACATTGAACACCATTAAAATAATAGTCAAATTCCCCAACCCCCCCACACACAGAGACAGGGGGAGAAAATTCTCCTGAAAATCATATTCAAACCAAAATATCTGACTTTGTGTTGTTCGGATCTAATGACTGTCAATTAGAAAGTTGTCCGGCTCGAGGAGACGAATATCCATACCGATTTTTGTTACTGTAGGTAAAACTAATACCCCATTTTTGACTAAAGGTGGCGCTACTGAGCCCCTCACCACGCCCGTTTCTGAAACTTTGCACATGTCTACTAGCTAATAAATGAGATGTGTCTGTCGAGTTTCCTGCAATTTCAAGCATGCTAAGAGTCTCAAAAGCATCAAAAAAGAATATTAAAGTTTGATGCGTTGCCATGGCAACATTATCTTAGATATTAAACAATCCTTTCACAGGTCTACATCTGGCGTGTTTTTACATTATACAGATGAAGTTTGAAGCAAATCGGGTTAAAATAAGAGGGTGATTTCAAAGCATTTTGAAAGTGACACACTTCCTGCTGCCAGTTGGTGGCGCTATAACTTTGACTCACAATAGTCACATCCATGTGATCGGCCTCTTACAGCGAACACACTGCTGAAGTTTCATCGAGATCAGTTAATGTATGAAGAAGTTATAACACACTTCCTGTTTCTTGTTTCTCGCCATAAATTCGTTTCCTCGCCACGGCCAAACCGTTCGAGATATCAAAAATCCCCTGGCAATTTTTCATCCTCAGTGTCTTGACTTCATGCTGACCGAGTTTCGTGCCGTGTGTTTGAATTCTCTAGGAGGAGTATTTCGAATTCCTGAGCATGGGTTTTCCAAACAACCCTAAATAGCCGACATCCTGTCGGGCTGGGGTAAAAAATCAGAGCATGAAGTATATATGAACCGATGAGATCTATAAGTGTACCGAGTTTCATATTATTCCATGCAAGCGTGTTTGATTTATGGACCAAGTTTTCGGACCGCGTTCCAGGGGGCGCTGTCGAGCCCCCCTGCCACGCCCGGGTACCAGCTTCAGCCCGGCCCTGATGGCCGCGGGTTCTGACCCGCGTGCAAAGTTTCAAGAGTTTTCGGGCACGTTAAGGGCCCCAAAAGTGCCCGAATAGTCGTAAGAAAAATAGAAAAAAATAGAAAAAAAAAAAATTATCCTAAGGAAAACAATAGGGCTCTTCGCCCTTTCATGGCTTGGGCCCTAATAATAAATAATCCTAAGGAAAACAATAGGGCCTTCGCCCTTTGGGCTTGGGCCCTAATGATTTGTTGTGCAGAATGTAGAAAAGTGCATGGGAAAAATCCCATTCAATTGTTATAGAGTGAAAATGTTATTTCTAAATGCTGGTAATCAGTTAATTGTGTAACTAGTTTGTTCCAGAAATTTTCAAACAATTCTTCACAGTAAACTTTCAAAAGCCAATAACAGACTTTACAATCTTTTATATTAAGACAACTTGCTTAAAAAAAAGTGAACAAGAATAAATGAGGGTTCACACACCCTCTAGAGTATGTGTGTGTGTGATTCTTCTCTCTCATCTGTACTCAGGTATCTGACCTCATCAGTCAGCGCTGAGATGACACAACCTGCCCTATAAACCTGTCTGTGTAATAGAAAGACAGGGAAAGGTTGATTGTGTCTTTCTGTACATAGTACATGTCCTTCAACTCAAATTGATATCTACACACACACACACACACACACGCACACGCACACACACACACGCACACGCACACAAACACACACACACACACACACACACACACACACGTATCCCAGTAAGTGTAGGCCTACTACCTCTCATGTTTCAGAATATGTTGTCATCCAAAGTTGCAATTTTAACTTATGTTCAAAATTAAAATATTGCATAAAGCATTTGTGAATAAATTACAGTTTCCATCCATGTGTTCCAGGGAACAAAATCATCACAATTTATGTACTTTTTTGTAAAAAATAGACAAAACACAATAAACACCGTCATATTATGAGATGCTTGATGTTTGGGAACACAGTTGTGTGAGAGTTTTGGTAGGTTGTTATACCCAACAATTTTAATGACAGACTTTGGCTCAGGCATTTCAGAAATGAAGCTCTAGCATAAGTTCTGCTGGGAAGACTCAATTGTTACGTCACTTATTACCTTCTCATCTATCCGTAATACTTGCAGCACAAAAGACTACTTACTCATGTCTGAGTTCGCAGATGCTGACGCTTCCATTTACCTCCATCCTCCCCACCAACACCAGGATGGTCCCTTCCCGTACCTCACAGGGGGTCGACTGTCTTCAGGCAGGAAATGCAGAGTCCGTACTCTCAGATTGCGAGCTATATGGACAGGGCCTACGCCAAAGATCTCTATATCATAATATTGCTTGCTGGGCTGTTAATAAATGGTTAATTGTTACAGTATTATTCTCCCGAGTCTTTCTGGTAGAACTTCAAAACCAACTTTTAAGATTTCCCCAAATTCGCATTGAAATAGCGAATGGAAACATATCTACAGATAAGCATTCTGTGCGTTTATGCATTTGTCTATAAACTATAGTGGCACTGGTGATGGAAGAACTACTCACATACAGCTCAATTTTCTAGTTTAACAACTCAAATAAATTCCCGTGTTGCAGTGCATTAGTAAAGCAGGTGTACATGGATGAGTAGAGCTCATGCAAACACTCACATAAGACATTATTTACTTATTAAATATTTACCCAAACAGAGGTTTTGTCAGATTTCACTCGCTCCCCAGGACAATTTTGTATCTCAGGGCGTTTACATTTGTAGTTTGATTCTATGAAATGAAAATGATTCCGAAGATCAAAAAGGAAAAAAAACAGCTTTTATGACGTATATTTTGCACAGAACATCCAAAATAATGCTGTGTGCTGGGCTAAATGCGCTTGCTGTGCGTATACATATATATAATATATATTAGTGCTGTCAAACGATTAAAATATTTAATCGCGATTAATCACATTAATGTCATAGTTAACTCGCAATAAATCACATTAATGTCATAGTTAACTCGCGATTAATCACAATTAATCGCACATTTTTATCTATTCTAAATGTCTCTTGATTTATTTTTGTCCCATTATTTTTTCTCATTTTAATGCTCTTATCAACATGGAAAAGTGGATCGGCTTGCTTTGTGCAAATGTTTTTTTTTATTGAAAACAACATTGACAATAATGTGTTCAATTTCACACTAACATTCTCACTTGGAGCAAATAATCTCTCACACAATCTAACACTGTCCATCAATAAAAGGGTGAAAGAAATACTGACGAGGTCCTGATATTGACGAGGAGGCAGAGAATTCGCATCAGCTGTGTGTGTGTGTGTGTGTGTGCTTGGCCATCAAGTGGTATTTCAGACTGGACGTGCTGCGATGATGATAGCTCAGTTCACAACGACAAAACACACAGATCACTTTGGTCTCGTCAATGGAACCATTTGGCAACTTTTTTTAAAAGTAAACTTTCCATTCAGAATTCCATTCTCGCTCCATCTCTCCGACACCGAGTGCGAGTTGACACACAAACCCGCGTCCCTTTACTCACTTGTTACAGGGCTTGAATTTCGGGCAGGGGATTGCGCGTATTGAGCATAATTTTACTCATTCCCGCAGATTTTGTGCTCACACCCAAAGTGCGCGCACATAATGACAAGTATATTGGCTATATAAAACAGTCGGCTATAATGGGTCTGTGCGTCAGGTCTTAAAGTGACAGCAGCCTAATATACCTGCTGCCAAATTATGAGATCATATTAAAATTATCTTCATGGCAGTTTTTCCCTATGGTATCGATGTCAAAATTGTGGCCAGGGAAAATGCTGAGTGGCTAGTAACTTTGGAAAACCACTAGCCACAGTTGCTGGTGAGCAAAAAAGTTAATGTCAAGCTAATAGTCTATATATGCAGTATATATATATATCATGATATTTTTACCAGCTGAAAACTCACGAAGAGCTTATAAAACGTGTAAAGGTGTCAAAACAGCGGCAGGAATTCCTCTGTCACACACACAAACAAAGATCTGCTGCAAGGAAACGGCGGTTGTGACGCCTGTACCGAGCTATGACGGGAAACATCGTAACTAAGACGAGAAAAAACAGGTGTGCTTGTCTGTCCTTTTTAGGGCTGCATCTTTTGCATCCTGTTTTTGGGTTGTTTAGATGTCTTTGGTCTGTGTTAGTTCATATTTAAGTCCGTACCAGATTTCATTTGGAAGCAGATCTAGACCTGGAAAGGTTGGCCTCGGTCTGCTTGGTGCGCGCCAAGGTTCGGATGGCACATGGCAGCATTCACACTTATTCAAATGAACCGCACTAACAGAGCAATCGCACCGGAGTTCATTTTACTCGAACTAAATCTATAAAGTGTGATCACACACTAAAGTATAACCACACACTTGCTGCTGCATCATTAGTACTGTACCAGCAGTTGCTTTATCAAGAAACACACCTGTAAATCAATAACCTCTCATTTCCAGCTTTCTCTCTTTGCCCCATTCACTCACTGTCTGCATGTGTATGCCTGTGCCTGCTGGCCGACTGCCACATTCGGGAACGTATTGGAAGACTGAACTGATGTTCTGTTTGTCCTCGGAATGATCCGGGCAGCGGTCCAACTTGTGCGCGTTCACATACATTAAAGGAAATGTGACACACATATAGCCTTATATAGCGCCAACACTTTTTATATCAGTCACTGAGCTGTGCTGCTTTACTAAACGGTTTGTGTGCACATGCATGTTTGTTTTTGTATGCATGCATGAACACGTATTAGGCTATGTGCCGTGTGTCAGAGATGCAGTGTGTAGCCTATGTGTGCGTTTCTGGTGGCCAAATCCTCCAGATGGGTCCAGATGGCGGTTTGAGTCTGTGAAGGTGTGGAACAGACTCTGTGTGAGCATTTTGTAATGCCCGAATGCAACACCATCCCCTGAGATGTGTGTGTGTGTGTGCGTGCGTGTGTGCATGAGGGAAAACTCTCCGACTGTTCTTTCTTGCTTGCACATTGTTTGAGTGCAAAACATCTCAAGGTATGCGTTGTTCTACAACCCAGGTGTGTTTGAGTGTTTGTAAGCAGTTGCATTTGTTCGGCTAAATATACCAATAAATAAAAAATGAACTGTTTCCAGTCCACCTGTCTCACATTGCACACATCCTGGTGCAATACACTTCCTAGGCAGTATATATAGTGTACAAAGACATTTATCTTTTTTATATGTACAAATATAAACATTCAAAACAGCAGTAGGTTGATGCATGTTGTCCAGTTATCATATCAAAAAAAGCATCATATTTTGCATATCGTACAGTTAATTATACACAACTGTTCAAAATATTTCTTTTGAAAGAAATTAATACTTTTATTCAATATTTTTTCAACATTGATAATAATCAGAAATGTTTCTTGAGCATCAAATCATCATATTAGAATGATTTCTGATGGAGCATGTGACATACTGAATAATTCTGAAAAAGTCAGCTTTGATCACAGGAATAAATGACATTTTAAAATATATTCACATAGGAAACAGTTCTTTTAAATTGTAAACATATTTCATAACATTTACGTTTTTACTAGATTTTTTTTTTATAAATAATTGCTGCCATGGAGACTTCTATCTAGAAAAAAACATTAAAAAAGATCTTAATGACCCCAAAACTTCTGAACAGCATTGTATTAATCAAAAATAATAATGGTAATAACTAAAATAAAAAATAAAACAATAGTGTAAAACTATAGTATGCTGAGAGTCTAATTGTTGTGTTTGTGTCTCATTTTCTTAGTTTGAAAATATCAGCAGGTTATCAGTGTGTGGGTGTGTGGACGCATGTCTAAGCATGTTTGCGTGGGTTGTGATATTGTATTTTTGAGACGATGAGATATATGTTGCTTTGTAAGTGTGTGAAGTTGATTATTCCCGTTCGCGTTGAGCCTGTGATGCACTACCATCTTGGCTTTGATAAATTAATAATCCTTTTGAAGTGCTAATCCCAAACACTCAGCATGATTCATGCGATCCATACAACAAGTGTCTTTCTCAAAGACTTACACACTCACTCAGCATGTAGCTCTATGAATATGGAGATGCACAGATGGAAACAGAAAGATTTATGTGCGTGCACATGCATGAAGAGTAGGCATTAGCCTAACTGTGGTGAAAGATTCTTCAGCTACAAAGATATAATCGGTCTGCAAAAAAATCTGCATATATGCATTTATTCATTGTAATTGTTAAAATAAGGAGCAATTTAAATAAAAGGTACAGATGTAGGTTTAAGGCATTAGAGATGCATGGATAACATAATATAAATTGAGTGTACAGGAATGAACTGTGGCTTCATCCACAGCTCCACCTAGTGTTGAGAACATGACCTACTTCCAGATTTTAATATTTATAATAATGCTGAAAATTCAGCTTTGCGTCACAGGAATAAATCACATAGTCAAATATACTGATATAGAAAACAGTTATTTGACAATATTGCTGTTTTCAGTATTCTTTTAATTAAATAAATGCAGCCTTGGCGAGTATTTTTTGACGTTTTTGTTTTTTCAAAAACATTTAAAAACCCCAAACTTTTGAACGGTTTGACAATGACTGAAACATTTGCAAGCACACGCAAACATCTCCCCTTCAAGAGGAATGTGAGCATCAGTATTCAGAAGGAATAGCAAGAACAGCTGCAGTGCTGGTTGCTTTTATTTTCCTGAAACTCTGGAGGAAGACAAACTGCCTGACGAACACCTTCCTGCTCTATCAGCAGTCACACATGACAGTTCACCGAAGAGACTCTGCGTGTGCGTGTGTGTGTGTGTGTGTGTGTGTGTGTGTGTGTACACTGCCTGCAGAGATACTGGCCTCCTAAGCAAGTCCCAGTCGTATGACACCATCATGATGTGTGAAAACAGTGCACACAGTCATCATGTCATCAGAGCACATCGGCTCCGGACTTTAATTGAAAAGGACCATTCCGTTATTGATCAATCGTAATCAATTAAGCAATTATCCCGACCTCTCAGTGCTTTAATTGTGGCATTCAAGCAATTATTGTGAAGATAACACAAGTCAGGATCAATTCCTATGGTGACATTTAGCACAGGATTACAATCACCAACACAAAACAGAAACACAAATCACATACCTGCAAACGAGACTGTCACTAAACTATGGAAGCTAAAACAATAAATAAAGGTAATTGCGTCATTTTACTTAACAATTCTGAAAAAAAGAGTCAGATTTGTGGGATAAAAAGTCACAATTATCTGACTAAGTTTCCATACTAAACTCACACAGCTCTTGAAAACGTTCCTGGTTCCAAAGTTAAATAAGTCTAGACTTCCTGGAGAGAGCTTTCCATTAGCTTTACCATTCATTCCAATGGAAGTTGTTCAGTTGGTGCAGCCCATACTGCCAAAAAATATATATATTTTCAGATATATTTTAAAATATATACAAGAAATTATTAAAAATTATTATCTTAAATTATATTTTAAAAAAAGAATTATTATTTTGATCAAATAAATGCAGTCTTGATAAGCACAAGAAACTTATTTTAAAAACATTTTAAAAAATCTTACTGACCTGTAGAAAATATTGTCAAAATGATATATTAAACATATTTTAAGGAAATGTACCATCTTGCCCTTTAAAATACATTTTGGCAATTGAAGGTTTAAAAAAAATATCATATTTTTCAATTTGAAATAAATACTTTCCTTAAGCCATGCAGTTTACATTGCATATTTAGCATATTTTTGAAAATATCTTGGGCAGAATAAAATATTTAAAACATCTACTGTAACACAATGTAACATTTGCAATTCATAGCAGTACCATACATTTTATTCCACCAGAATACACAGCTACTTGTGAATGGCTGTCCATGGAGAAAGATGTTTTTGTATCCAGATGGTGCAGTTACGACATCTACTAGCAGGTGCAAACTGGGCCATGCTAACCAGTCAAACTCTGACCCCCCCGGTTCCCCCCTGTGAACAGCCCTGCCTGCAGATCCTCAAAAGCTGGCGAGGCTCTTAAAATAATCATATGGCAGAGCCAGAGTGCTAACCAAGGGTTGCAGTCTTGAGAACTCTCAAAACTACATTAACCTGGCCTTCCCCTGCCTCGGGGTCTCATTACTTAGAGTAGAGTCTTGGTCTAGGTCTCAGTTCTTTTGTCTAAGACACATTACAGCACACATTAAAAGGGTCATGATCTTGTTCTTCTGCTGGTCTGAATCTGACAGCAATTTGCAGAGACATAGCGAACTGAAATGAACTCTCTGACATCAATAGATTCAAAATATCATATTTATATCTGCAAATATAGAGGAAAGAGCAGATCAGATTTGTATCCATACTGTGGAAGAGACATTTATGTGGTCAAATATAAATCAATAGAATGTGCAAGATGATGCAAATGAAGATGTTTACAGTGTATGAAAATAAAATAAAATAAAATCTCTTAATACCTGTATCAGTCAGCAGAGGGCCTCTCATCAGACTCTCTAAAGATTCATTGCTTCAGTCATAGCGCATCTTGTCTACATTTTCCAGTAATTAAAGACCTGTGAAAAACTCCTTTTGTTCTGGTACATAATTCACTTTGGTTTAAATTTACTCTTCTTTGTGTTATGCACTCAGCATGTTGTTCTTGGATTATATGGCTTTTATTATTAGCTTGGCTTAAAGTCCCCGTGAACCGGAAGTTGCAAACGACTTTTCTCCAGTGTTGTGACGTATTTCCGAGAGAAACGGAATACTAAATGAGGCAAAATAGTGGGCGTGGCTTTTTTTCCAACTAGCACCTGATTGGATCTAGAAAAGTAGGTGTTTTTATTCAGCCTGTCTACTGTCAGTTGGAGGGGCGTGGTTACGGATGTTAAGCAGACACCCAAACCGTCAAACCTACTTCATCAGGGAAGGTCCTCCAATGCAGAGGGGAGGGGAAATTTCAGATTTTGATTAAAGATTACGAAGCCAAAAGATTTTTTTGTGTGGATTTACTTACATGGATGAATTGTTCACCACAAAACGATCAATTTAGGCAAACAAAGTAAGTATGGTCAATTTTGAATTCATGGGGACTTTAAGGAAATCTGGACTGTTTTTGACAACCACAGTGGCTTATTACTGCATCGTTTTTATCAAATCCCAAAATGGATTTCAATAATGTTCTTTGATTTAACCCAGGGGTTTTTAACCTTTTAGACACCCTGGACCACACATATGATCATCCTCATATAAGGGACCCTCATCCTGAAATTTAAAAGGCATCTATGCTTTATAAACATCCAATTTATACACAGAAAATTGTATTTTATACATTTTTATTTATATTGTTTTTTTTATATATATATAATTTAATCTAATTTAAACTATTTAATAGATTAATAACAATTGATATTTTGTTTTATTTTAATTGCATTTTTTTATAATTTATTAAGTAGGTTTTTAAACGGTCATTTTGAAATATTGTGTTCACTTACGCCTTCGTCTTGTATTGTGTTAGTAAAATCATCAGTCTATTGCAGATGTAGATATTTATATATGCGTCTAACTACTATCTATGCATACTACTCATACTAGTTCCATATCAGTCAGTCACGATTGTCTTTACATCAGAACTGAACTGATCTCGTCTGAGAGCCCAATCACCTTCGAGTGGTAACAGAACAAGCCAATGCACATTGGCGAGTGAGATTTGTATCGCACATTGAATTGAATACTCACATGATGGTGCAAGATGACCATTGCAATGTTGAGGTCGAGACAATAGGCCCTATTTTAACGATCGCATGGTCTAAAGCGCACGGCGCAAGTGCACACGCGATGCATGGTTTAAAAGGGTTGTCCCTATTCTCTTAATGAGTAATGGGTGTGTTTTGGGCTTTACGTGCAATAAACCAATCCGAGTCTCATCTCCCATTCCCTTTAAAAGCCAGTTGCGCTCGTGCCATGGCGGATTGCTATTTACATGACGGAATCTGCAAGCGGAAAGACTGAATGCGTCTCCAGAGAGGAAACGGACCTGCTCGTGCGCGAGGTTAAAGTGCGCAAGCAAACCATCTACGGGACAAGCCGGATTCCACCATATCTTTATGTACACAATACTAATCTTTTACATTGTCCCGTGCTCCGGACCTTAACGGCTGGATGATTGGTATCTTGGGGCAGGGCGTGCTGAACACCAGCGTCTCGCTTCAGTGCCTTTCTTATTCGAAGTGCACGAGAAGGTCACGTAGTCGTGGAAGGCATCTTTTTCTGCCAGAAACCAATCCACTGCCTCGTCCGCTCTCACTACCCTCGATGGCGGGGAGCTCAGAGGGTATGTGGAGATCCCACAGGTGGAGCATGCAGTTTAGGTGCAGTTATACCCACAAAATGCTGCCACCTGGCGGGGTCGTCCACGTCTCCCATCCAAGGCAAGTAAGTCCTCCGCTGCACTCGCGGCCAAGGCTTACAGCGCCTGCATGCCATGGCCCTCCTGCAAGTATACGAGTCCAAGGTACTAAAATAGCTGCACGAGGGTAGTTCTGACCCCGGATTGATGCAGGAGCTGCATACAGTGACGGACCTCACCCTCTGGGCGGCGAAAGGCAGACGATGTCCACATTAGTGGTGAAGGAGTGCTATCTCTGGCTGAACCTGGCCGAGATGAAGGAAGTCGACAAGGTTCACTTTCTTGACTCCCCCATCTCCCAGGCCGGTCTCTTCGGCGATGCCATCGAGAACTTTGCCCAGAAGTTCTGGACAGTCCAGAAGCAGACGGAGGCGATCAGACACATCCTGCCCAGACGGGATGCTGCTGCCAACACCTGTCTGTCTAGGGTTCCACAATGCTTGCACGGTGTCTGGAAGCTGGCTAGCGCTTACCAGCCTTACCTGCCTGATCAGACTCAGCTATGCAATTCAGTTCGCCTGGCGTCCCCCCAGATTTAGCAGAGTCCGGTTTACCTCAGTGGTAGACATGGATGCTCCTGTCCAGCATGCGGAGATCACAGTCCTATTGGCGAAGGGCGCGATAGAGCTGGTCTCTCCAGCCAACATGAAGTCAGGGTTTTACAGCCCATACTGCATTGTGCCCAAGACAGAAGTTGGGTTACGACTGATCTTGGACCTGCGCGTCCTGAACCGAACCATTAACAAGCTCCTGTTCCAAGATGTTGACGCAGAAATGCATCCTCACTTGTGATCGCAGCCAAGATTGGTTTGCAGCGATCGACCTAAAGGACGCGTACTTCCATCTCTCGATCCTACCACGACACAGACCGGGCATATGTCATCCGCAACTGCAGTTATGCCATTTAGATTGCTTCATATGAGCCCGCTTCAGCACTGTCTTCACGACTGGGTCCCGAGATGGGCACGGCACACATCGAGTGGAAATCACTCCGTTCTGTCGCCGTACAATCCATGGTCGGACCTTGTTTTACTCCGGGCAGGAGTTCCCTTAGTACAAGCTAGTGTCCAGGCATGTTGTTGTCTCAACAGATACCTCCAACATGGGCTGGGGTGATGAATTGATGGGCAAGCAGCTTCAGGCTCCTAGACAGAACCTCACCTGCAGTGGCATATCAATTGCATCGAGTTGCTAGCAGTACATCTTGCCCAGTGCCTGTTTCTGCCGTCGCTGCGGGACAAACATGTGCTGGTCCGTGCGGACAACACATCAACCGCCAAGGTGGTCTACGCCCCCGTTGTATGTCGCAACTCACCCGCCATCTCCTCCTGTGGGGTCAGAAGCGACTCAGTTGTCATCGTGCCATTTACATCCCGGGCGAGCTCAATCATGCAGCCGACGAGCTCTCATGACACCATACGTCTAGGGAAGGGTGGAGACTCCACTCCAGGACAGTCCAGCAGATTTGGGACTGCTTCGGGGTCGCTCAGGTTGACTTGTTTACAGGGAAGACCCCCTCCACAGGGCTATCTCCCTCCACTCTGAAAGTGTATGTTGCCGCTATTGCCGCACACCACGATGCAGTAGACAGTAAGTCTCTGGCAAAACCCAACTTGATTGGTTGAATCCTCCTCAGCCAAGCCTCATCCCCTTTTGGGACCTACAGAGAGCACCCTTTGAGCCCTTGATGTTCTAAAGTATGTAGTATATATACTATGTACAGTATGCAAAATTTCTGCTAATTAAATCAGTAAAATGCACACCATACATCAAAGCACAATGTGCTGGATAATATACTGTGTTTCATTTCCAATGTGTTGAACTCTGAAAGAAAAAGAAAATCACATTTTTCTTGATATTATTTGATGAAAGACATCTCTACACACAATTTGAAGAAATATGACGCACTTCATGTAAACATCAGTAAATATCACATAAAGAATTAATGTGCCGTTCATAACTGCCTTGATGATGTGAACTGCATTAATCACAGCATCACCAATTGTGAGGAGGACATATTACATTTTTTTATATATTTAAAAAAAATCTTTTTTAAATAATTATGCTGCATGTATTTGCAGACAGAATTTGTCGGAGCTTAAATAAAACCTAAAGTAATAGTTCACCTAAAATTTGAAATCCTGTCTGGCTCATATTTGATTTGAAAGCTACATGCAGCTTAGGCGAATAATAAGCTGATAATTATAATAAGCTTCAGAAATATAACACACAGGTCAAATTGACTAATGGACTTGGGTGCTTTTTCTACTCACTATAGTAATGTACTGTTTGATGTATTAATTAAGTATTTGTATATGTATTATTATATTTAATTTATTTAATAGATTAAAATAATTAAAATGTATTTTTTTAACGTATTATTACACCCGTGTCACCCCTTTATAGCCCCCTTTTACCAGTTTGAAAACCCCCTATAGTGCTTTTATGGCGTCTTTTTGTGAGAATGAGTAAGTGATGGCAGAATTTTAAGTTTTGGGTGAACTATGGTACTGGGTTATAACTTTGCACAGATTCCATCACTAACGCTTAACTATTATGGTTATACTTTGGGAAAAATGTGACTGTGAATAGAAACTCTGGCTGGATTGTCAGTTAGAATAATGTGAACGCATATGCTTTTCAGGTCTCATGATTCACGCTGAAACTCTGACACTAATGACTGTATTACTGCGGATCGTGTGGGTGTTTCATTACAGCTGCTGCTTTCAGTCCATGTCTGTTGCTGTTGGAGGGTGAAACTTTTAATTATGACAAATAAAAGAGAGAGAGAGAAAAATCTCACTACGTTTTCAAATGCATCTCTTAAACCCCTTCCTACTTTATATTATTTTCTTCTTCTTTTTTACTTGATCCTCAATATTTCATTTCTTTCTCCAGGCACCCCAGATTCGATCACGACAAATCTACAGTGCAAATAAAGTCAAAAAATACATCAGGCAGCATCCCTACAAATGCAACACCTCAAAGGATCAAGATATTTTCAACACCTGTCTGTCAACTAAGAAAGCAATTTACGTTCCACAACATCCTGCGGCATTATGATCATTACATCAGCTTCACACTTTTCCTTTTTTTTTTTTTTTTTTTTTTTGCATAATCAGTTCTGTCCTTCTCTAGCAATTGTGGAATGATCAAAAGCAGAAACATGAAAGAATTTCACATTTTATGAAAGTGACTGAAAGTTTAAACATGAGGCCTGTAAAAAATGCTGTCTGAAATAGACATATTACATTATAATTAGAAAAATAAACAAACCACAGTTTACCACATATACCTTTGCTACTATCATTAACATTACAATAAAATAATTTAGGTAATTTGGTGTTGTCCATCAATGTCATCATAAAAATTGAGGTAGCAAAATTACAACATTTTTTGAAAGCTTACTTTTTTGGAGGATTGTCAATTGCCTCATTAATTTTAATTGATTTTTATGTGGCTTATATTTACACATGGTCACATCACGTTTAAACACTTTTTCCTAATCAAACTTAAATATTAAGAAACAGAATCAACAAATGATTGTTAAAGCAGGTAAAAACGACATAGTAAATTCTCTTTAGACCCTAATTTGCCTGAATGTCTGGTTTTCATCATAGTAAGTTTTGTGGTAGCCTACTTTGTGCACAGCTAATTTCACTTTGTGCTGAGCAGTCATGTAACATCTGGTACTCACCAACACTAGTCCGACTGATTCATCTCCCCTGGACCTGCAGATGCAAACCTGAAAAGACAACCACAGCTGCTGTGTTGTTTTGGAGAGAAGGAGTATCTTCAGCTCCAGTTCATCGCGGTAAAGTAGCCTACCTTCAAATGTCTCCACAAGAGGGCGACAATCGCCACGAAAAACAAACTCAAAACAAAAGTAGTTAGCCTACCTATCATTTTGATGCATAGTTACTGAACAGATGGAATGTAGGCTACTTATTCACAATCACATGGACTAATTAATGATTAATATTAACTTTTGTTCATTATCAATATATTTAATGTTAACATATTTCATAGTAAGCACATAATAATACAGATAAGACACTCATAAGCAAGAAATGTGAAGCATGAGAAGTGAACTTAAACTTGGTGATTTTGTTACTTCTGAAAGCTGCCTGCACGATCACCGGTTTTTATGTAGCAGATATGTTTAGGTTGTTTTTTTTTACTCTTTTATGTTCTGTTGAGACATTTGGCCAAATCTTGACATTGATTTGTTTTATTACGGTTGAAACGGGATGAAACTCAGATCTAAAATCCAAGCTCGTTATCAAAAAGTCTTTCATATCTATCCAAATTCATCCTTTGGACAATGGTGATGAAAAACATCTTAGTGAAAGTTTATCTTCAAACACAACAGCTCTTTTGCTCTTTGGCTTTTAGTCAAATGACAAATCCACTGTTTTATTCTTATACTTGTGCCACAAAACTCAATCCTCTATAAAATATGTGACCTCAGGGCAAAAAGCAGAGTATATACTTGTTTTGTATTTGATGAAAACATATAGCCTAGATGATATACAAGACAGCCATCATCAGAGAATCATATTTTATTAATAAATAAGAAACAGTTGCAAATATAGCTTTCAGAGATTTAAAATAAGTTGCTGTACATTTAAAGTAGCTCCCAATATTATAATATTGCTCCCAAACATTAAAGCAGGCTTTGAGATTAAAGCTCTGAGACTTTGGTTCAAATGATCCTCCATGAAGGCTGGTAAGTCATTCTGGTATAATGATCCAGGTCCGGGTCCTTCAGGGTCTCAGTAAGGCTGGTGAAACGTAGGCATTAGCCCTTAGCATCAGTCTGCTTCCTTCATTCAAATTGGCCTCAATGATGTATTAGTTTTCCAGGCTGGTCTTGTAGATGGCCATTCTATTAAATCCATCATAATACTGAACATTTACATTAATTAGGGTTCCACTTGTGAGGAACAGATGCTCCGTTAAATACATAGGCCTATTTAGACACTTACAACACACTTAATTAGGCTAGAGTCATTGTGTTAAATAATCAAATGCCAAACCAAGCACAATCTTTCAAAGCAACACCAAATAACTTTTCCTCTGCGGTCGCCCTACAGGTTAAGCGGAATTGTCCATTACCGCTGTTGTAGCCTAAATAATATAGCCTATACCGCAGACTAACTGTCGCACGCCCGCTCGCTGTTATCCCGCACCGGCTTTGGAATGAACGATGTCCACTGACAAGGTAGAGTATGTTGCATGATTTCATGAAAGTATGATGTATTGCGACATCAGGAACGAAGAAAAACTAAATAGGCCTAATGACTATTGTAACGCTTGACGTAAAGCAAGTCAAATTTGTAGTCTCTTCTGTCTCATTAGAACTACAGAAACGCGACCCGATCTGGCAATCTTACATAGCGTGGTTATAGCAGATATAGGACCGCAAAGCGAATCCAGAAGTGCCTTTCACCCTGTTACGACTTAATGAACCACTGAAATGATTTTGGAAAAATTATTTGAAGGTAAAAAATCGTACTTAGTGTTGCTTTAAAGAAAGATAGACAACGTTCACTTTTCAAGCAAACCATGTATGAAACGACATTTGTTAAAGTGATAGTGAACCCCAAAATGTAAATTTTGTCATCATATACTCACCCTCAAGTTGTTCCAAACCTGTATGAGCTTTTTTCCGTACGATGCATTCAATGGCCACCGTCAACCATCTGGTTACCAACATTCTTCAAAATATCTTCTTTTGTGTTCAACAGAACAAAGAAATTCATACAGGTTTGGAACAACATGAGGGTGAGTAAATGATGGCAGAACTTTCATTTTTGGATAAACTGTTCCTTTAAAGCCTGAATGATAACTATATTAGTAGCACACACACAATATCATCCTGTATATTCTAAACGCGTGCTGGAGTTTTGTCGTCTGCCCCTTTAAACGCTTGAGCTCCTAAAGCAGGATGGATTTTGATTAGCTGTCAATGTTTTATCGTTCATCTTCTAGAGGGGAAAAGGCCATTCTGAAAGTGATTCCAAACGACATTGTTTCTCTGTGCCGTTATTGATGTGTTTTGGACTTTTTAGACCAATATCTTTGTCATCTTTATAGTTATTGTAACGGGCCTTTAGGCTTTTAATGACAAAACAATAGATTAAGACAAAATAAAAACAAGTATTGGACTTTTAGACTTGGATCATGTTCATAGTTATTGTGAGGAACTGCATGTGGTCAACATAATACACTCTTAAAAATTAAGGTTCTTTATTGGAATCTATGGTTCCACAAAGAACCTTTTACATCCATGGAACCTTTCCATTACCCAAAAGGATCTTTATAGTGGAAAAAAGTTCTCCAGACTAAGAAAAAATATATTTTGAGAACTGTTTGTTCTTTGGGGAACCGGAATGGTTCTTCTATGGCATCACAGCGAATAGCTTATTTTGGGGGTTTTGTCTTAACAGTAAAATGCAGACCGGAAAGTGAGAGACAGGGACAATAGGATCAGCACATGACTCGGGTCAGACTCAAAGCCGACAGCATGTGCACAACATGCCACAGCACTGACAAACTCCTTAAGTTTGTGTCCTTAAGTGTCAAAATACTTTAAGAATCCGCTGTATTTCTGAGACGGTTCAGAAAGCACCAAAAAAATAAGAGAGATTTGTTCGATGTATTTTGCATTAGGCTCGGATTCATGCGTCTGAACTTGTCAGAGACATATTTCCATATTTAACAACAAATCAATTTGAAAAGCCACATGGTACAAAAATAAATAGCTGGATTTAGAAAGATTATGTATATATTCCAAGTTATTTACAACACTGTTGTCACAGTTCAATTTCCAATTAGTGCTGCATCAAAAACCTAGTTCAACTGGATTTATACTTTTGCAAAAGGCCAAACACACACTTTATCCATCTTATATAATCTTCTGACTCATAGTGGAAATCTGAACCTTTGGTTTTAAAGAACTAGCAAAGTCATATTTAGCCAGTGTGGTACAGAAAGTTTTGCATTTCCCAAAACACATAAAACAGCTGAAAAGGCTCTATAAACCAGTCCAAAATGGAAAGTAATAAAAAAAAAAGATTAAAAAAAATAAGTTGATTCTTATCAGAACAGTGAAACAAGACTTACTTTGTCATCTAAGACAGTGAATCACACTTGATTATTATTGTCTCACAGCATATAATCATATCCTGTAATATTTTAACAACCAAAATGATCAAGTATCAGGTGTGGTTTTGCTGGAGGACAAAGCATAAATACATAGATGGATGTAATTTATAGGCAGAAACAATATTTTAATCAATACATCGATATTTCAAGTTTTTAATTTTTTCAAAAAGACGTTGTCATGTGGACAATCAGTCATTAACGATACTGACGCAGACCTAGCTTGATTTCAATACAGACATCACTGAAAGTAATGATAACTTGAAATGTAGTAAGTGATTCAAGTCAATGAACAATTTTTCAAACTTGTCGTTTTGATCAATTTATCAAAAGAACTTGATCTTTCATTCAAGCCCTGGACTAAACTGATCTGTTTGTAAAGTGCGGCCACATTACTGTTACCATTAGGCTGGAGCAACCAGTGCGATTGCAGCGGGCCCCATGCTTTAGGGCCCCTGTGTGAACGCCAACGTACCCCGCTTCCTCTATCTCGCACTGGGCCGCCAAACTGGGCCCTATGTTACTCTGACAAATTTGGCCTCATTTAAATCCGGTCAACTGGAATCTATGTGATCAGGAGTGGAATCAGTGAGGCCGAAAACACAGAAGTTCGTCCACGTTGACGGACAGAAAGCTGCTCGGTTTAAAAGAGACCTCTGTGTGAGCTGTGCTTCAGACATCGCTGCACTAATAACCATAGACAACGGACTTTCTTTTGTCTCCGTTCCGACTGCTCCTTTGAGTTAACTAATTCTGTTCTGAATTCTCATCAAGTAATTCATCTCAACAAAGCAGATTATTGCGGTTCCTTATGTATGTTTTGAGTTCATGACGGGTTTTTGTGTGGTGCGTTTATCCGAGTTTCCTTTTATTTCTTTATTCCTATGATGTTTGGTTACACTGTGTACTTCAAAACTGCCTTGTCTCTCACGATGAACAACAGAATTACGCAAAACGCGTAAGCCATGTTCATCCGCAATGGCTGTATTTGTATTGTTATGCGAGGTATTGTTTGTCACTGCTATGTGCACATTTGTCTCAATATTGCGTTTAACAGCTCTGTGCGTTGCAAAGTTTCTGGAGGCCGCAATCTTTTTTGCGGCAGCGACACGTGCGGCCGCCAGCTGAGGGAACTGCTTGGTGTACAAGGCTGATGTGTACTGCAGTTCAGGCGTAATCAACCTCTGACAAAGCCCAAAAGTGTCATTATTCAACCCCAGTCGGAGGTTATAACCTTGAATAACTGCTGCACCATATTGAAACGGCTTTAATTTTGAATCCTTGACCTGCGCAGGATCAACCGCCCCTCCACCCTGTAAACACATTTGCTCAAGCTTCATCCTCTTTGCCCTCAGAAGCTCTACTTCCCGTTGGAGCGTCGTCCGTCCGAGTGTGGAGTCTATCCGTTTCCAGAAAGTGGCATTAAAGTGCTGGTACAATCGCCAGTCTAGCGAATTCCACTGTTTTACCCGCTCTGCGGTCTCTGCACTTAAGGGTCGGCGAGAGCGTTCACTGCGACTGTTGAGGCGGAAAGACGAGATATCATCCAGTGACCAGCAGAGGGCGTGCTTTAGAAGCACCAGTGATTCATCGAAATACTCCGAGATGAGGATCAGCGGAAAGTCGCGTTCCACGGCAGTGATGACCTCGGCGCTACGCCTGTCCAGATCGGTGTCGTTCTCGGGCGCTGTATTATCCAGACCGAAGTCAAAGGTCAAAATGTTACGTGCATAGTGGTTGTTAGGCACAGAGGTGTTGTAGCTCCGCCCACCCTGGATCAGGAACTCCTCAAGGCTTTTGACAACACGGAATGCCGGGTTCGCTTTGTAGTAAACGAACAGGGATTCCATCATCGCCACCGGATTCCGAAGAATGGAGAAGTAGAATGTGTCCTTAGGCATCAACTTCCTCACCTGAATGTCAGAAAGATATAAAGACAATATGAGCTTATGAATAAAGTCTTTTTTTTTTTTTTGATTTCCAACACTGTTTATGACTAACTTACAAATAAAAATGTACAATTTGAAGAAATTTTGACCTCTTGTTCTTTGTCAAAGACAGATAAACATAGCCCGCTTAACTGAAGTTCCATCACAGAATGCAATCCCCATCCAATCAGTGCAAATGTCCTCTAAATCATTCGGATCTGCACCTGCCTACATCAATCTAGCACTGGGTGATTTGTCTTCCTCTTGAAAATTAAAATAGTCAGTGGTTTCAAATGATTTATGTGCTTGCCAAGTTGTCTACGCACATTCAGGATTGCATTCACAACACAGAGAGTCTTGACAAAATTGCAAACTTCTTCAGCTCAAATGTGCTTAATGGTTAAAGCTTAACCCTTTGGTGCTGTAAATTAAATAATTTTTTACTTCATCCGAGTGGTAAGAAACTTGGTAAAGGTTTTGACACTTGCTTTGTGGACACAAAAAAAAATAGGTTGAATGGTCCTGAAAAAATAGTCACTCTTGTATTGTTCACAGTCAAAAATGACCGCATTGGAAAAGAATGGGAGATTAATTTAATGGAAACGTTTCGTACTGCGCCAAACAAATTCTTCCTGAAAGCTATATTTTTGGAGACATCAACCTCAATTTTGGAACACAGCTTGTTAAGATTTATGGCTTTGATTTTCTCAGTTTTAGAGTAAACATGTTTTGTAAAATATGTATTTCATATGAAAAATGTACAAAAATACTATTCATTTTTTTATAATAAATGTAAAAATGTATTAACTTTTTTCCAGATTAATAATCTGCAATAATAATAAGCAATTATCTGCCAAGTGTCGTCTTTAAAAAGAGACCAAACTTAAGTCTGTGCTCCAAAGCATTCAAGATTTATGACAGTTTAAGTTGGAAATTTTATTTCCAGGTCCATGCTCAAAAAGTGACTACATGGATTATAACTACTGTATAAATATCATTTTTGACCGACAAGTGAACAGTACCAGAGGGTCAACCAATTAAATATAAGGCCAAATCAATATAACATTAAAAAAACAGAATAATAAATAAAAAGTGACATAAAAAAATTTATTTGGAGTCTGCTCCATCTGCTCTTTTGCATCAGTTGGTTAAAATCGCATAACGCTATTTAATCAAATCCAAATTTTAATCAAAAACAGTGCCCATATGCACTGCATGTTTTTTACCTTATGCTGCACAATCCAGACTTATAATAAAAAGTAATGATTGCATTCTCCTTATTTATTATTCCATGTTTATATTATATTATGAAATATATATTGGTTTACAATCCACAGCATTTTAGGGCTTCTATTCAAACCCTTCACTTTTAACATCATGAATCGTTCTTTTATTCATCATCTAATCCTGCAAAAACTTTAGGGTGCATGCTTTGGTACATCTCTCTCTTGGAAGCTCTCAGACTGACCTCTTGTGAGCTGAATCTCATATGATTGCACAGGATGTGGAACTCTTTCACGCTGCGAGTCCTGACACCCTCCACAAAGTGTGCTGCAAAGAATGTTGGGTAAAATAACTGGCTGTGCATGTTCAGCGGCAAGGCAAACGTCAAGTTATGGCTGTCCCCGTAACGATAGAGAATGTTCAATATGGTGCTGCTGGCAGTCTTGTGCGTCTTGAGGAAGACAATGTGGTTTGTGGGTTGACACGTGACAGCTTCTGATTTTAATGTATATTTATCAGTGTCGTTATCAGAGCGTGGTGGTTTTTGAATTTCAGGGTCATTTTCGTCGATAACTGGCTGGTGCTGAAATGGTTTAGCCACTTCTTGGTCAAGCAAGAGTTTGTTCAGCTCTATTGGTGGAACTGCTTTGGTAATGCTGGTAAGCTTTTTTCTTGCAACCTCCAAGATTTGGTCCCTTTCCTCTTCTAAATGAGGGTTTACGCTCTCGCCTATTTTCGGTATGAAATAATGCTGGTCGACTGGTTCCTCAACAATGGCTGCTGAGACAGACCAAAGGTTTCCTAGATTTTCCCAGTCTATGCGTTTCACGGGTCTATGGGTCTCTGCAGGCATCCTGACCAGCTGTTCACTCACAAGTTTCAAAACCTTGGAACTCCTAAACAAGAGAGAAAGAGACAGTACATTTTAGATATTGACCCTAATGGAACCTACACAATTCAGCAATATTTCATGTCCTATATATTGTCTTTAATGGAAATATCATCCAATGAAAGCTGTTAAATCTGAGCTAAAAAGTCTCCCTCTATATTTACTATACATAAAGCTACATCTACATCAATCCAGATGCATTTAAAAATGCATATATTTCTACATATCTTGGCCTTCAATCCACATTGAGACACCGTTTTTTGTCCTATATACCGGTAATGGAGCTTTTTTAAGATGCTCTTTCAAGTTGTTAAATACAGTATGACAATTCTATTTTCGCATTATAATGTGGACAGTGAAAATTTGAAACAAAACATATTAGAAAACGTAGACGCATGTTTAATCATGTAACGCATTTGTAGCCATATACACTCACCGGCCACTTTATTAGGTACCCCATGCTAGTAACGGGTTGGACCCCCTTTTGCCTTCAGAACTGCCTCAATTCTTCGTGGCATAGATTCAACAAGGTGCTGGAAGCATTCCTTAGGGACTTTGGTCCATATTGACATGATGGCATCACACAGTTGCCGCAGATTTGTCGGCTGCACATCCATGATGCGAATCTCCCGTTCCACCACATGCCAAAGATGCTCTATTGGGTTGAGATCTGGTGACTGTGGAGGCCATTTTAGTACAGTGAACTCATTATCATGTTCAAGAAACCAATTTGAAATGATTAGAGCTTTGTGACATGGTGGAAGTAGCCATCAGAGGATGGGTACATGGTGGCCATAAAGGGATGGACATGGTCAGAAACAATGCTCAGGTAGGCCGTGGCATTTAAACGATGCCCAATTGGCACTAAGGGGCCTAAAGTGTGCCAGGAAAACATCCCCCACACCATTACACCACCACCACCAGCCTGCACAGTGGTAACAAGGCATGATGGTTCCATGTTCTCATTCTGTTTACGCCAAATTCTGACTCTAACATCTGAATGTCTCAACAGAAATCGAGACTCATCAGACCAGGCAACATTTTTCCAGTCTTCAACTGTTCAATTTTGGTGAGCTCTTGCAAATTGTAGCCTCTTTTTCCTATTTGTAGTGGAGATGAGTGGTACCCGGTGGAGTCTTCTGCTGTTGTAGCCCATCCGCCTCAAGGTTGTGCGTGTTGTGGCTTCACAAATGCTTTGCTGCATACCTCGGTTGTAACGAGTGGTTATTTCAGTCACTGTTGCCCTTCTATCAGCTCGAACCAGTCTGGCCATTCTCCTCTGACCTCTGGCATCAACAAGGCATTTCCGCCCACAGAACTGCCGCTCACTGGATGTTTTTTCTTTTTCGGACCATTCTCTGTAAACCCTAGAGATGGTTGTGCGTGGAAATCCCAGTAGATTAGCAGTTTCTGAAATACTCAGACCAGCCCTTCTGGCACCAACAATCATGCCACGTTCAAAGTCACTCAAATCAACTTTCTTCCCCATACTGATGCTCGGTTTGAACTGCAGGAGATTGTCTTGACCATGTCTACATGCCTAAATGCACTGAGTTGCCGCCATGTGATTGGCTGCTTAGAAATTAAGTGTTAACGAGCAGTTGGACAGGTGTACCTAATAAAGTGGCCGGTGAGTGTATATCTATGGTTATACCAGCATTTTGTGCCTGCCATTCATTGTTTTTTAGTACAATCTTCATATTACATTCCTACAAAACTGACAGAAAATGGCTGTGTTCTGCAGCAAAACATGAGGGCAATTGCATATTACGATTAATACAACATAATTGCGATTATGTTGCCGTCTCAAGACAGCAGAGAACTTGAGTGATCGATGCCTAATAAAACCCTCACGGTGAATGCCGATTGTACAGGAGTTGTTGCGTCGGAATATAATGAAATTGAGGTTGAGTTGAAGCAACTAGAAAATTAAATTCACGAGTTGTTAAATAGGCAGTCCAATCTGCTAGAGAGAAAGAAACTGCCTGAATAGATAAGAGTTTTTAAATTCTTCCTCTTTTAATAATGACTCTACCAGGCCCAGACACATTTTGATTATTGGAGACACAATGGTAAGACAGCTGAATGTTTTTATGGCTTCTTAATTATTTATCTTCTTCAATATTAGACTAATTTGCTAGAGAGAAAGAAACAGCCTAAGGCTTGTCGGAGAAATCCCGGTGGATTCAGTAGATCCTAACGATGGTGTATTCAATCAACGGATACATTTAAATGCAGCGTCACCACAGCGAGCCAATGTTTGAACAAAGAAAGGAATGGAAGGAATACTCCATCACCGCCACAACCGGTTTCTTCCACCATTAATATTCCTAGAGTAGATGTTTGAGTTTATCAACGCCGCTTTTAAATTCTTCCTCTTCAAATAATGACTCTACTAGGCCCAGAGACATTATTATTATTTAAGACTCAATAGTGATTGTTTCTTATTTGTGTTCATCAATATTAGACTCAATTGCTCCAGTCAAATTAAGGTCAAGGTCAGTAGGAAATCAATTACCTTGGATGAATGATGATATTCGTAATTTAAGGAGAGAGTGCAGGAAGTCAGAACGTGCATGGAAATCAACAAAACTTCTTGTTCATTTTGAGCATTTGAAGAGTATTTTAATACATTTTAACTACTAACTGCCATAAAGCAGGGTTTTTATTCAAAACCATCAATAATTTGCTCAACCAGCTGGCTAGTGCTGCTTATTGTCCGATAGACTTACTCGTTTTTGTAATTTTTTTGTGGATAAGGTCACTAACATAAGGGTGTCAAGTACTCCTTTGGTTCAATGTGTTGAACAATCAGGTTGTAGGGAGTTGGTTACATTCTTTTTTTTTCACCTATATCAGAACAGGATCTTTATGAATTTGATCAGAAGCCTTCCAGTTTTCATACAATAGTGGTTCCTAAAAGAGGAAGGAAGTTCCTGTTTAAGGAAGCCATTGAGACTTAGGTCCAATTATATTGTCTATAGTGAATAGAATAGAAGCTCTTGTAGCTGGATGTGTCCCAGAGGACCTTAAGATTGCAACAGTTCAACCACTTCTGAAGAAGCCCTCATTAGATCCTGCAGTTACTAATAATCTCTCCCTAAAATACCTTTTATTTAAACAAAAAAATTAAAATTAAAAAAAAATAGAAAAAACAGTGGCTTAACACTTTTGGAGATTATGAATGAAAACATGTTTGTGTAATTTCAATTAGGATTTGGAGAAAACCATGGTACAGAAACTGCCCTATTAAGAGTGACAAATGACTTACCGAAGGCAGAGGATGATGGAGAGTGCTCCGTTTTGCAGATATGACTGCAGCTTTTGATACAGTTCACCATTTAATCTTTATTGATTCATTAAATAGATAGGTTGGAGTTTCAGGGTGGGCATTTTGTAACTGTGATGTTCCACAGGGCTCCCTGTTGGGACCAATTTTGTTTTCAATTTATTTTCAATTTACCTCTTGGATCCGTAATCCGGAGACATCACATACATTTTCACTGCTATGCAGCTGATTTACAGTTATACAGGTCACTGTGATATAATGATCTGACAGGCTTAGATGTTCTTCATTCATTCTTAGCAGATATATGAAAAAACTGGATGGTTTGTAATTTGCTGCAATTGAATACTGATAAAACTGAAGTTGAGATAATCAGTCAGGGCTCTAATAAAAGTCAGGTTGAGTCAGCTCTTAAATAAGGTGTTCCCCAATTTCCCACAAGTAGTGAACAATTTAGGTGTTTACTTTGATACCATGTGATTTTTTAAATTATGTCAAGAAGTTCGTTCAGTCAAGTTTTTATCAGTTATGAAATATTCCCAAGATGAGACCTATTGATTTTAAGATATTATTATTATTATTGACATAAAGCACTACATGGAGTGGTGCCTAAGTATTTAGCGGAACTTTTAAGACCTTATAAAACAGTTAGTTGTCCCAGATCTTCTAGTCATTTTTTGTTGGCTGTTCCAAGATCCAGATACAGAACAAAATGTGTCAGAGCCTTTGCAGTGAAGGCTCCAATATTATGGAATAGCCTCCCAGTGGATATTAGATTCACGGAATCTGTGCCTGTTAATAAATAAATAAATAATAATTTAAAAAAAAAAAATTTGTATGTTTTTGGATCTTTTGTTTTATGTAGTATTCTGAGTTTATTTTATAATGTAGGCCTGTTTGTATATTTTGTCGTTTTACCTGACTGTATTTTTTGTAAAGTTCTTCATGTCTATTTTACCTTTTGTAAAGCACTTTGTGCTATATAGCTTTAAAGGTGCTATTTAAATAGTTTATTAGTATGTATTAGTATTATTAGACCATACATGATATACCAGTAAGTGGTGGGATATTTTTGTAACTCAGGGAGCTTTTATTATATTTTATGCATGTGCAGTAAGGTGATTAAAGCGTTTTTCGATGTTTCTGTGTGGACGAGGAGAGTGTTTTGAGACAAAAAAAGCATTTTTAAAATGACTCCGGATTCATGTAGATGCATGAATTTTAAAACGTGCTTAACCTGGCCTGTCGGACCACTCCCAGCATCTGCAGCGCCACGCAGAGGACAGTCAGGACCATCAGAGTGAACCACATAAAACGCAGGCGACTGCAACATGCGACTCTCACACACCTGTAAACACAGTTCAGAAAGAACCACAGGTTAATAAAGAACAACAAAATGCAACAAAGAGAAACAAAGTGAATGCAAGTTCGATACATGCATATACAGCTTAGCTGAACAGCAAATTAGCTGAGAATTTAAGCAGAGTGAGAGTTTAAGCATGTGCTTTTAAACCATTCAAGCGCGACAAGACAAGAGACCGCGCTGTCTGTGAATACCCTGACGCACACACGACACGCGCCAGTATTGTATGCCAGAATCGAGCTTTCACGTCTGAACAAACAATAACAGACATGTATGCCAAAATGTCCGTTTTGTCGAGTATCCTATAACATAAGAGCAGTTTTGAATTAGTTAAAGTCTTAAATGAACAAAGAGTTGTGAGAAAATGAAACACGTGTGAGATCCACGTCTGTCAGAAGCGTCAGATCTTAAAGTGACAGCAGCCACTAATTCTGTCAGTAAAGTTAATCAAAGAACAAAAGGTAACAAAATTACTCACCGCTATTGACTGAAGAACTTTTGTAGCTCTAATAAGGATTAATCTATATTTAATTTATGCAGTGCAGATTGTTTGATAACTGTATTCAATTTCCTACCTGTTAGACAGGAAGGGCACAGGTAAATAAGACATTTATGGGTTTATGTGAGGATTGTTTTAAAGTAACAACAGGTAACTTTCAGCCTTCATAATATATTTCCAAGTCTCTTGTGATGGTACATCGACTTACAATAGGTTGAATGACACGTCTGCCATAGCCTGACGGGGACTGTAGCGTTTTTAATCGTACTTTTAAACTTCGGGTTTCGGGTAGTAACCGGCGAACAAAGAGAACTACAAAATTCGACTGCTTTACGGCATATACGTCACTTCCACCGCCACCCCCACTTCCTTAAAATCGGACTTGCGAGCCAAATGTTATAGTCATGGCCGAAGCAGCACAGAAAAACAAGAAAGCAAAGGTTTTATCGGAGCAAAGCAAAAAGAGAAAGTGATCGCGTTAAAGGCAGAACGAGGATCAACATTGCAGAGCTGCCAACTCTCACACATTGGCCGTGAGACACCCACATTTAATTGGTTTCACACGCTCACACGCCACACCCCCGGTTTCTCACGCTAAATTGTCAACCCGGTCGGTCAAATGCCTGAAAGATGAGTTTATCTATAGATCTCTACCTGTTGAGCCACTCGTGATCGACAAGTTATACCGCAAATTAGTTCAAATCTCCCAGAATCTAGAGCGAGCGCGCACGCGAGACAGAGACTGTGCTCCAACGCGCGCGGACGGCAGGGAGAGAAAGCGAGCGAGAGACCTTGCGTGTGCAGGGAGCATCGAACCCCCCATCGAAAAAAGAATGCCTCTCTCTAACCTCTCTAATTCGCTAGAGTAGTAGCGAATTATCAATCTGGTAGCTAGTAAACGATATTCTAGTTTTTGATGGTTAGCTATCGCTAGTATTCTCGTTCTGATTTGAACTTTGCAATCGATGAAATGCAAATAGCAAATGTTTGACCTAAAAAGTGTAGTCTACTCAACATGTACAAAGAAAGGAGGAAGATTATTAATAAAATCATATTTTAGGATACCTAACATGTCTGTGATATTTGTTTATTTGTCTTGCCTCAAGCTATAATGCAAATCGATTTGTAAAATTTGCAGATTCATTTATGGTAGCTTGATATTATAATATTGACGATATATGGTTATTATCAACCACTCAAACATTGCATTGAAGTATCATATAGATTCAGTAAAACGGTAACCAATGACTAGGCTACTATAATGACGCTGGCTTGTAAACGCGATCATTTGTCGTTATAAAAAAATAAAACACATGAAATTATATTCATATGACATGCTGAAATATATGCCACTGTACCTGGGATGAAGACATTTCACACACGCGAGAACACCTGCATGTGACCTCCTCCTACAGTGTTCAGGGCTATCATGGTTGTCAACAATTGCACGTGCATGTAGGATGACAGTTTACGACAGTAGTAGAGGACAATACTGTTTCCCAACTGTAGGGGGAGCCCGAGAGCAAAAAACTACCTGTTGTTACTTTAAGTTCACTTAAATTAAAATGTGTTATATTTTTTGAAGCCTAATAAAATGTAAAAAAAAAGCTTTCAATACACTAATGTTGAATGGCTTTAATTAAAATGTTTAAAACTGGGAGAAAATCTATTTCATTGAGACATCAGTAGCTGTATTAATATCAGTAATACTGTCCTTCATTCATAAAAAGATGCCATTAAACAAGTGTGTCTTTATCTTTGTTGTTTCTACATTCATTGGGAGATTAAAGGGGAACTTGGTAACTTTTTTAACTTAATAAAACTGTCTAGAAATCATTTGGATGGTTAAACAACCTGTTCTGGTGAAATTGGTGACTTTCCCCGCTCCCCCCAGCGTTCCCAGGCGGAAAACCAACCTTGCAACATGGGGACTAGCGTCCCGGCAAGATAGAAATCGGAAGTCTCGTGAGAAGCGAGAACTGGCGAGAACGAGCGCGAAACACGAACTGCTTTGCGGCAATTTGACATACACACGCCCCCCTCAATACTAGCTAGAATTAGTACAAGCGACGATGGATCATTCACATGTCCAACGAAACTACAAAAGAGACGGTTATCGGCGGAGGTGAAAGAGAGGAGGAAACTTTTTGACCATGCGAGGGACCACACAAGAGTAAACATTAGCCGTGCGTTCACTGAGTGAGTGGCGAGAGCTAAAAGAAAGTTAAGAATGCAAAACAGATGTTGACCTTGCGTTTCTGCTAATGCAATTGTAAGTACGTCTTTGTTATCTTTATTCCTTATTCTTGTAAGTGTTTATAAATGTGTTCAATCCATGACCGTCTGTGGTAGTTAGCTGACTGGCTAGCGAGCCAACGTGTTTGTATTAAGTACGGTAGATTGCTGTTGTATTGGGTTGCTGCTATCTGTGGCAAACTTGACAGACAACTATTGTCATATGCTCCACACGATCAAGTTGGCCGGCTCCGATAATAACAAATGCACATGAGCAGCGGTAGAAAGGGGGATGAGGGTGCCGCAAGTGACATTTTTTACTACAGACAGTGTTGTGATATACGGCCCACAGCTGTAGGGGGAGCTTGTGGAGAAAACATGCGACAACAAAAGTGAAGATCAGCGAAGAAATGACTATTCTCTGCTAGAGTTGCCGAGTTCTGCTTTAACTGTGAAATTACTACATTATAAAATATTAAAAACGTAAAAAAAGAAGTTTTTTTAATTGCAATTAATCAAAGAAAAATGGGTGATTAATCTAGTTAATTTTTTTAACCGATCGACAGCACTATATATATATATATATATATATATATATATATATATACACACACACACACACACTCACCTAAAGGATTATTAGGAACACCTGTTCAATGCAATTATCTAATCAACCAATCACATGGCAGTTGCTTCAATGCATTTAGGGGTGTGGTCCTGGTCAAGACAATCTCCTGAACTCCAAACTGAATGTCAGAATGGGAAAGAAAGGTGATTTAAGCAATTTTGAGCGTGGCATGGTTGTTGCTGCCAGACGGGCCGGTCAGAGTATTTCACAATCTGCTCAGTTACTGGGATTTTCACTCAAAACCATTTCTAGGGTTTACAAAGAATGGTGTGAAAAGGGAAAAACATCCAGTATGCGGCAGTCCTGTGGGCGAAAATGCCTTGTTGATGCTAGAGGTCAGAGGAGAATGGGCCGTCTGATTCAAGCTGATAGAAGAGCAACTTTGACTGAAATAACCACTCGTTACAACCGAGGTATGCAGCAAAGCATTTGTGAAGCCACAACACGCACTACCTTGAGGCGGATGGGCTACAACAGCAGAAGACCCCACCGGGTACCACTCATCTCCACTACAAATATGAAAAAGATGGCCTAAAATGACCCCCACAGTCACCAGATCTCAACCCAATAGAGCATCTTTGGGTTGTGGTGGAACGGGAGCTTCGTGCCCTGGATGTGCATCCCACAAATCTCCAGCAACTGCAAGATGCTATCCTATCAATATGGGCCAACATTTCTAAAGAATGCTTTCAGCACCTTGTTGAATCAATGCCACGTAGAATTAAGGCAGTTCTGAAGGCAAAAGGGGGTCAAACACAGTATTAGTATGGTGTTCCTAATAATCCTTTAGGTGAGTGTATATATATATATATATATATATATATATAAATGTAAAAATCAAGAATCGAACCGTGACCTTAGAATCGAAAATTCAATCGAATCAAAGATTTGGAGAATCGTGACACCCCTACTTCACGCACACACACATACATATATATATATATATATATATATATATATACACACGAGAGAGAGAGAGAGAGCGAGAGCGAGAGACTGATATGAGCAATCTCGCTAGTTATTCCACTACATTGAGTACGCGCTGTGGGTAAAGGCTAACAGTAACCATAACACTGGAGGAGGTCCAGGAGATGCCCACTCCAAACCATCCATTCTGTTCCAGCCCTACATGCCCTTAATCCTCCAGTGGACCTCACAAAACCATAGCTAGAACACACACTCGCCAAGGATCTTGAGCCCACCGCAAACACAGAACAAGAGCCTATTCCCACAACAGACCCCCTGCCAGAGGCCACGTCCATCCTGAAGCCTGGCACCAAGTCTGACCAGGTGTGAGTTGTCCCTATTTCCGAATTTTTAGTGGAGCTGGAAGGTGCGGAATCATGTCCAACCCATTATCCAACTTAAAGGTCTTGTAACGACTGACACACATCAGATTTGACAATCAGTTATATTTAACAAATAATATTTAAAACTCACTCTGTGATCTATGGCTCACAACCAGCCATCAAGAGTGTGGCACAATGGCCCTCATTTATCATTCTTGCGTAGAAACAAGCGTATATGTTGGCGTTAGATTATGCTTACACTCCTCTCACCGCCTGATTTATGAAGCTGTGCGTACCTTTGAAATCCAGGTGTACGCAATGCCTGCCCTTGATAAATCCCGCGGCTGAAAACGATCGTCATTAGAATAGCACGCCCCTATATATTCAAGTCTCCGCTTCCCCCACGCCCTCATTTTACGCCATGGACACACGGAAGACGGCAAAGAAGAGAAACTTCTCCGACGTGGAGCCGAAATGACCTATCACAATGCAATATTTTACAGCACGTCTTTTGAATTAGCATCTTACAGTCTATGATTAGCATTCAATTTCGAATCACGTCACATGTAGGTGTACAATAGTGATGATGATGATGATGATGATGTGATGTGGAGTACCATTCATTCACATTAATAATTGCATGACAATTTGTAATATTGTTCTTATTATTACCATTTACGATTTTTATTATTAATGACGCTTATTGTTATTTAGAAGAATAATGTCGTTATTATTATTATTATTATTATTTAAAAGAAGAAGAATGTAATTTTTTATTATTTTGTCGGTCTGAATTATTTTTTGGTCATTGAAAGTCTTTTATTACCGACCCCAGTCCGTGCGCACCTGCCGGGGATAACCCTGAAACGTCAGGGTAAAGCGCAGGCTTGCAACTGAAGGAATACGCTTACAAATCAAATGCTTCGGAAAAGTCACACAAATTAAAAATTGAAGTCCATGTTGCACAAAAATAAACACTGAAGTTTATAATTACTATGTTGTTGTTGTTTTTTTACTGTGGGTCATAATATATCATATCTTTTAGTTTGTCAGTGCGTTTTGTGGTGTTAGGGATTGTTTGTCTGCGCATTTCCGCACAAACTCAAAACGTGCGTACATGTACACCACCTCCTGAGCTGGCGTAGGATTTGAGCGTGCCGTACGCCAACGTCCATATTGATAAATCTCAAAGTCACCGTGGTTTTGAGTGTACGCCAGGTGTACGCTGGAAATTTGGTGTACGCAGTTTTGATAAATGAGGGCCATTGTCTTCATTTAATGGAGAAGTCCAACTCCAACCATCAACTCATCCGACTTTCTCCCTTCTCCTGTTTGCTCTGCGTGTCCTCTCCGGCCCAGGCAGGCCACAATCAGCACTTCGGCCATGGGAAAAGAGTCAAACCAACCACGCAAGTTCATCACCAATTCTTCAGTCAACACCGAAGAAATCGATTGAGACTCGCGGAACCATAAAAAAAAAAACTTCTTCAGGAACTTCACGAAATGTTTCACTCCAAAGGCCATGCAAGTATACATTTAATGTATACAAGAAAGACATTTCCCTCCCCCGGAAATGAACATTTTTTAGAGTTAATAAACAATTAACACCAAGTGTTCATGGGACGAACAGGTGGATTGATTGTAATATTAATTTTACTACATTAAGTTAATTCTATTAACTGATCCAAATATTCATAATCAATTATAACAAGTTATGATTGATTATTAATATTTCTTTAGAGCTAATTTGCTACAGTCTGTTCTTCCCCGCTTGGATTTTTTTTTATTCCCTTTAATTTCCAAATGGCTCTGCTCTGGGTTGCTCCCTGCCTCGTCTCTTCCATGGCTCTCCTTCTGCCGACTCCACCATGGACTCTTCCTCCAATTTTCCCCGTGGATTTTTACTCCCATTCCTCCTTGGACTCTCCTCCCATATCCCCATGGACTCTTTGTCTGGTATGGTCTTTGTTTACCAAATCTGTTAAGTGTTTTAGCCCCTGAATTTACTCCTTGTGTTTCCTGCTTTGGATTATCTTCGCTTTGTTTATAAATAAAAGTATAGCTGCAAGTAGATCCTCCTTTCCTTATCCTCTTTGCTGTCTGCACTGTGGCACTTCTTCCCCCACAGATATCACTGCATTATTAAAAACGTCTTGTTCTTTTGAACGGTCTGTTCTTCAATGAAACCTGAAAAAGTAGGCTACCAAATTCCACAAAAATATTAAGCAGCACAACTGTTTTCAACATTGATAATAAGAAATGGTTTTGAGAATCAAATCAGCATATTCAAATGATTTATGAAGGATAATGAAGACTGGAGTAATGATGCTGAAAATTCAGCTTTTCATCTCAGGAATAAATGACATTAACATATATTCAAATACAAGTCAGCTATTTTGATCTGTACAATTATACACACCATAAAATTCTTGTCATGCTATATACAAATACATATTAAATTCCTTACATTTCAAAAGTGAGCAGGTTGTTTTCAGCTTGATGTTTGTGCCCTACTGGTTGCTCCTTTTCTTAAAGCAGAATACCTTACCCTGCTCGAAGGTCTGCATTTGCCTTGGTTTCACCTTGGGACTTCTCTTTTTCTCTCTCTTCTTGCCCCCTTCTGTGTTTTTATGTGGCCACAGCATAAATCGCTTGGTTTGAGTCATGTTACAGATCAGCATAAATGAATTACAGACAGTCATTTGCCAGGTTAAAATTAGACTGCTGCTGTCATTGACTGTATTTTCATTTTCAACACACACACACACACACACACACAAAGAGAGAGAGAGAAAGAATGTTTTGCCTCTAACCAAGGAAACGAAACCACACTATGCTGAAACAGCAGTCCTGAAGTTCTAAACTCCAGCTAAACTTTTCAAGACCCGAGTCAATTCACAAAAGGCAGTACAAATTATATCCAGTAAGGGTGTCACGATTTCGATATTAAATCGAAATCGATCGAAATTAATTCAATGGTATCGAAATCGAAATAAAAAATGGTATCGTCGATACTGCCACGCCCCATGTCGCGTCCGTGATGGAAAGTTCGGATCGTTTTACAGACTCTATTGTTCAATCTCGTTCATCAAAATTAACTAAACTTTTTTTCTAGTCATTTCAGGGGCTTTTTAATGTTATACTATTAACATGCAAATTCCCCGAACATTAAGAAGATGTACATAATGAATGCAGTGAAAAATAATTTACACTACAGGGAACAAATAATTACTTTACCTTCCGAGTCTTTTGTTCATTTGTCGCGTGACAGAGGCAATGAACAGATCGTTTATGATGAATGACTCATTCATGATGAACAACTCATCACGGTGCGGAAAACAAAACAACTGTTGAAAGGCTGCGAGTCCTCTAACTGACACATCATGGCAACTGCAGATATCGAAGACCCATCAACGGAACTTGAACACCCTCCTGCTTCTCTGAAGTCGCCGGTGTGGAGGTATTTTGGATTTGCAGTGCGTTATGTTGACAACGTTCTCGTTGTCGACAAAAAAGCCACAGTTTGCAAGCTCTGCTATGTGCGTGTACCATATTCGTCCACTGGCAACACGACTAACCCAGATAGCAAAAAATATCGGCACGGCTTCTTTTTGCCGCCGGCCCCAAACTGTCGGCTATAGGTGCGCCCCGCTGGCGGAGAAGAAACGTTTGCCGCCGAATACGTCACTCCCATTTCTTGCGAGATGCCGCCGGCGAACAGCCGCCGGGCCGCCGACTTCATTCTCTCTGGCGGTTGCCGCCGTCTAAATGAACCGCGGCCGGCTGGCGGCAAGCAGCTTTGAAATCGACCAGCCATGTCATTGGCATGAGTGGAACTGACAGCATTTTAACTTTCACATTTAAAGCGATTATAATTATTATGTGAATTATATCAAATTTTTAGGTACCAAAGTCATTAGGGTTTATAACAGATTTGACTCAGTCTGATTCCATGATAAGGTTTAGGAAAATACATTTAAATTACGTTGAAACTCTGAAGCGATTCAGTGATAGGCCTATGTAAAATATATAGAATTATTTTATTCACTTAAGGTGACAATTCATTTCTTTGATTTATGCACAATTGAGATGCACAAATAGTCCAAAAAGAATTCCTTTTGTAAAACTTACTTGGCAATAAATATCTTTCTGATTCTGATTAGGTTTTAAAATAAATATTTCATTCATGGTATGAACAATTTAGCAGAATAAATGGATGAAGTTAGACTTTTAACCAATGCCTGAAATCAGTGAACAGTGAAAGACATCTGCAACTTGGCCAAAAGCTTGGGTATGCTTTAGTTTTTTTTTTTTTTATTAATTTGCAACCATGGTAATATTTATAATAAACATGAAAATCCCTGTTTTGACCTGAAAGATAAAGTAAAATATGTAGAAATATTTTGTCTCTCTGTCACCCCAGGAAATTTCGTTTATGTCTGTCATTTTTTTACAAGTTCGATTTATTTTAATTTATTTTACCTTTTACAGGTATAAGGGATTAATTTGCTATTGCGAGTTTTGCAATCTGTACAAATGTTTAAGAAAGTATTAAAGCACAAACAGAGAAGTACCTCCACCGGCCGAGAGGGGCAGTACCTAAAAAACGGAAGCAACTTTAGCAACACAACAGTGGCCACTCGTCACCTATTTTTTACAGTCTATGCTCGTCACACGATTTCAGTATTTGGAGAGGATATCCTATCTAGTCATTGACTACGATCTTTAAAGTAAGTACATTTTTCCTTTTTGTGTAACGCAATATTATGTTCATTTTTTACATTTTTAGTTCATCTTTTTCAAATATGTTCTTGCCTTACTAGTCAAGCTAGTAAGTTAGCCTGTTTACAAAGTTTTCGTCATGTTTCTGACATAGCTAATGTTATGTTAGTTAGGCTAACGTTACTTAGTTTCTTCCTGGCGTTAGTTTTTTCTTTTCCTCTTTTAACTATATTTACGTATGTTTATGTAAGTGTGAGTACTACAGTATGTGGTTTAAGATAGTATTGGTCAGTCGAATAATTAACTAACTTACGTAACTAAATCCTGAAGGACAATTCTCCCGCCCACGTGGGAATGGTAACGTTAGTTAGCAACATCTTTACGACAAGAAAGACTGATCAGTATAACTTGTGTTGTTTTCTAACTAAACATAATGGTGTTTTGTTTGATTCGACAACCATGCTGCTAGTCTAGTTTAACTTACAGTGTTAGCTAACACATGCTGCTTCGCCTTTTTTACTCACTGAATTCAAGCATGTTCGACATGTTGAAATGTATCTAACTTAGCTACAGTAGATCGCCAAAGCTTTACATCTAGAAAGTTTAACTTTTGGTGTTTTCTTACAAAAATAACGATGTATGTGTGTGTGTGTGTATATATATATATATATGTATGTGTGTGTGTGTATGTATATATGTGTGTATATGTATATGATTGTGTTTTTCTGAACATGGTTTTCTGTTGATCCACTTGTGAAAATGACTCGTTTTTTGAAGGGGTGAGCATTTTAATGTTGTTGATTTTTGCCTGGAAATTGATCAAAAAGTATACTTTATGCAAAATGTTCTTCTATTTTAGATGGTTCACATTGTTCAGTTTATCAACGAGGAGGATCTGCCATTTGCAGTGGTTCCGCAAGAGTGGCTCAGCGAGAGCATGTGCCATTGGCCCCCATTTAACCTCAGCAAAAAGACGAAGGCAACAATTTAGCCATCCTCTGCATACCTCCACACAGCACCTGGGAGAAACATCATTTTAAGTTCATGAAGGGAGCAGGTAAATGGGTCTGACTTGTGAATTTGATTTTCCTGTATTTCATCTGTGTAATTTATTTTCTGTTTATTGTGGATAACTGACTCTTTCATTCATTATTCCCTACTCTAGAATCTTGTAAGTCTCAAGAAAAAAAAACTCTAGAAAGATGCATCGATTCCAGAAAACCAGGAAAATGCTGAACTGGTATGTAAAATCTATTGCTGTGATGCTGGATTTGTGATCCTGCCACTAAACTATACCATTTGTTAGATCTTCAAATTTCTGTTTCCTCTTTCTCGCAACCAGGTTTCTCCCCAGTAATCCAGACTCCACTTCACAGAGCCAAGAGTTTGAGTACAAGTAAATGATGTTATTTGTGAAGTTTTTTTGTCTTGGAAACTATTGCTTCTATTTGAAGTCGGCATGAACCGGAAGTTACAAACGACTTTTCTCCAGTGTTGTGACGTATTTAAAAGTGAAAAAGTATATTGAACGGAGGGCAGGGTTTTACTCTAGCGCTCCTCTTCTCCATCTCTGCTCATAGCACGGTTTGAGGGGAGTTGCCACGCCCTCCCGCCACAGCACATGACCGGAAGAGAAGAGAAGTCGTTTCGAGGGGGGAGGGAAGGGTAACGTATTTGATTAAAGATTATAAGGCTACATGAATTTTAAAAGAATAATGAAGTGCACAGATAAATCATTTATAATAAACACTACAATATTACATATAAAAATACGAATTGTAAAATCTTACTTCAAGAGCAGGTGAAGCAAGTTCAACAAACAATGTTGAAGACGTTTGCTTGCACTGAGCAATTAGGTACAACTTGCAAACAGCACCTGTGGTTGTAGGTTTAATTCCCACTGGGGCAACCTGTACATGTAGTAGACCTAGATATAAAGTAAAATTTAACATTGTATACTGCATATATTACAGTCTGAATCCTTAGCCTTTCACATTTTTTATTTATTTATGAGAAGCTTCAGAGAAATGTAATTTGTAACACTTTTTTGGATTTTCAGCTTGGTGTAGGGGATAAAGCATGTTTTAGAGACATGTTCCTGAAGACCATTGTTCAAAGTAAGTTGGATATTTTTTTTAGATTTAAGTAGATGTGTATGTCATATTGTCCTCATGCAATTCAAATTAAATGACAGATCTGTATTTTCTATATTAGCCATCCAGAAGGACCCGGCAAACCAGGATGCACTGATGAGGCAGTCCAGGTTAACGTTACGCGTTACCTGAAAGGAGCATCTGACCGTGAAGGCAGAAAAAAGCGCCGCACAGCTGAGAGGGACCCACAGCCGACCACTTAAAACTAGACTGACTACTGACACCCCAGAATCACTGACAACTGGAATCCTTTCTTTATCTTGCAGTCAGTAGAGTCAAGACCCCTAAAGAAGTCAGAAGTGTCAGACTACACTCACTCACTGTGGAAATTACTTTCTTTTTTTCTTTTTCAAATAAAGCTTGTAAATCCTTGTGCCACAGGTCAGCATTGCCGTTACAATGGCCTATTCTACTCCAGAGCTTTACTGTAAATTACTACCACTTATCATATTGTTTGAAATGGTTTGTAAATGTAGTTATACTTTTATTTATTTGGTATCTTGCACATTATTTGGTATCAAATATCCTCTTTACTTGTCATAATGTTTACTGGTAATGTTTAGTGGTACTGTCCTTTTTATATGAACACTTATTGTAAGTGTTGTAATTTGCTTGTAAGGCTGTTTAACCAAAATTGAATTGGAAACCTGCATGTTAGTATATTGATTTATTTATTTTTCTGTTATGTTTCAGTGATCTGAAACATCTTGTTTAAATGACAGTTACTGTACTTTGAAATGTAGAATAAAAATGCCAATTGTAAATTTGTCTGGTTTGAGCAATCATTATTCTTGATAAACTGCATGCTATAAATAAATAAATAAAAAATATATATATAGCCAGAATAAGCGGCGGCAGAGCGCTCGACAATAGCGTTTGCCTCCGGCGGGCCGCGGAAGGACGGCCTTCAATATAAAGGCGGCGGAACGGCGGTTGGCCCGCGGGCCGGCCGCTTAACGAAGGCGGTAGGAAGGCGGCTGCCGCTTTTAAAAAGCGGCTGCCGCCGGCGGTGCGCCGTCCAACGTGTTTGCGATGTCGCCATTCTGACGCTTCTACTGCCGCCGGAGAACCGACGGTGGTCCGCCGACTCATTGCTATCTGGGAACATGGCTGCGCATCTCCGCAGACCGCACAAAAATATAGATTTGTCGGTCAAACCAACAACTGTACAAACTACTCTCCCGTCTTCATTTGGAATTAAATTTCCAAGTAACTCAACTCGTGCAAATGCACAAGCGCATCGCTGCAGATATGCGACCTTATTCGGTGGTGGAAAACTCCGGATTTAGGCATAATATAACTGTTCGGAAATAAGTTTAAGATGCTTAATTGTTCAGAGAAGAGAAGACTAGTATGGAGTCTATGGACATTGCTGTTTTATTGCTTTTGTTTGTTTTGTTGTGATTGTGAACATAAATGTCATCTTCTGAGAAGACTGCAGTTACAAAAGCAAAGTAACCTGCCGCAAGTGACATTTTTTACTACAGACAGTGTTGTGATATACGGCCCACAGCTGTAGGGGGAGCTTGTGGAGAAAACATGCGACAACAAAAGTGAAGATCAGCGAAGAAATGACTATTCTCTGCTAGAGTTGCCGAGTTCTGCTTTAACTGTGAAATTACTACATTATAAAATATTAAAAACGTAAAAAAAGAAGTTTTTTTAATTGCAATTAATCAAAGAAAAATGGGTGATTAATCTAGTTAATTTTTTTAACCGATCGACAGCACTATATATATATATATATATATATATATATATATATATACACACACACACACACACTCACCTAAAGGATTATTAGGAACACCTGTTCAATGCAATTATCTAATCAACCAATCACATGGCAGTTGCTTCAATGCATTTAGGGGTGTGGTCCTGGTCAAGACAATCTCCTGAACTCCAAACTGAATGTCAGAATGGGAAAGAAAGGTGATTTAAGCAATTTTGAACGTGGCATGGTTGTTGCTGCCAGACGGGCCGGTCAGAGTATTTCACAATCTGCTCAGTTACTGGGATTTTCACTCAAAACCATTTCTAGGGTTTACAAAGAATGGTGTGAAAAGGGAAAAACATCCAGTATGCGGCAGTCCTGTGGGCGAAAATGCCTTGTTGATGCTAGAGGTCAGAGGAGAATGGGCCGTCTGATTCAAGCTGATAGAAGAGCAACTTTGACTGAAATAACCACTCGTTACAACCGAGGTATGCAGCAAAGCATTTGTGAAGCCACAACACGCACTACCTTGAGGCGGATGGGCTACAACAGCAGAAGACCCCACCGGGTACCACTCATCTCCACTACAAATATGAAAAAGATGGCCTAAAATGACCCCCACAGTCACCAGATCTCAACCCAATAGAGCATCTTTGGGATGTGGTGGAATGGGAGCTTCGTGCCCTGGATGTGCATCCCACAAATCTCCAGCAACTGCAAGATGCTATCCTATCAATATGGGCCAACATTTCTAAAGAATGCTTTCAGCACCTTGTTGAATCAATGCCACGTAGAATTAAGGCAGTTCTGAAGGCAAAAGGGGGTCAAACACAGTATTAGTATGGTGTTCCTAATAATCCTTTAGGTGAGTGTATATATATATATATATATATATATATATAAATGTAAAAATCAAGAATCGAACCGTGACCTTAGAATCGAAAATTCAATCGAATCAAAGATTTGGAGAATCGTGACACCCCTACTTCACGCACACACACATACATATATATATATATATATATATATACACACGAGAGAGAGAGAGAGAGCGAGAGCGAGAGACTGATATGAGCAATCTCGCTAGTTATTCCACTACATTGAGTACGCGCTGTGGGTAAAGGCTAACAGTAACCATAACACTGGAGGAGGTCCAGGAGATGCCCACTCCAAACCATCCATTCTGTTCCAGCCCTACATGCCCTTAATCCTCCAGTGGACCTCACAAAACCATAGCTAGAACACACACTCGCCAAGGATCTTGAGCCCACCGCAAACACAAAACAAGAGCCTATTCCCACAACAGACCCCCTGCCAGAGGCCACGTCCATCCTGAAGCCTGGCACCAAGTCTGACCAGGTGTGAGTTGTCCCTATTTCCGAATTTTTAGTGGAGCTGGAAGGTGCGGAATCATGTCCAACCCATTATCCAACTTAAAGGTCTTGTAACGACTGACACACATCAGATTTGACAATCAGTTATATTTAACAAATAATATTTAAAACTCACTCTGTGATCTATGGCTCACAACCAGCCATCAAGAGTGTGGCACAATGGCCCTCATTTATCATTCTTGCGTAGAAACAAGCGTATATGTTGGCGTTAGATTATGCTTACACTCCTCTCACCGCCTGATTTATGAAGCTGTGCGTACCTTTGAAATCCAGGTGTACGCAATGCCTGCCCTTGATAAATCCCGCGGCTGAAAACGATCGTCATTAGAATAGCACGCCCCTATATATTCAAGTCTCCGCTTCCCCCACGCCCTCATTTTACGCCATGGACACACGGAAGACGGCAAAGAAGAGAAACTTCTCCGACGTGGAGCCGAAATGACCTATCACAATGCAATATTTTACAGCACGTCTTTTGAATTAGCATCTTACAGTCTATGATTAGCATTCAATTTCGAATCACGTCACATGTAGGTGTACAATAGTGATGATGATGATGATGATGATGTGATGTGGAGTACCATTCATTCACATTAATAATTGCATGACAATTTGTAATATTGTTCTTATTATTACCATTTACGATTTTTATTATTAATGACGCTTATTGTTATTTAGAAGAATAATGTCGTTATTATTATTATTATTATTATTTAAAAGAAGAAGAATGTAATTTTTTATTATTTTGTCGGTCTGAATTATTTTTTGGTCATTGAAAGTCTTTTATTACCGACCCCAGTCCGTGCGCACCTGCCGGGGATAACCCTGAAACGTCAGGGTAAAGCGCAGGCTTGCAACTGAAGGAATACGCTTACAAATCAAATGCTTCGGAAAAGTCACACAAATTAAAAATTGAAGTCCATGTTGCACAAAAATAAACACTGAAGTTTATAATTACTATGTTGTTGTTGTTTTTTTACTGTGGGTCATAATATATCATATCTTTTAGTTTGTCAGTGCGTTTTGTGGTGTTAGGGATTGTTTGTCTGCGCATTTCCGCACAAACTCAAAACGTGCGTACATGTACACCACCTCCTGAGCTGGCGTAGGATTTGAGCGTGCCGTACGCCAACGTCCATATTGATAAATCTCAAAGTCACCGTGGTTTTGAGTGTACGCCAGGTGTACGCTGGAAATTTGGTGTACGCAGTTTTGATAAATGAGGGCCATTGTCTTCATTTAATGGAGAAGTCCAACTCCAACCATCAACTCATCCGACTTTCTCCCTTCTCCTGTTTGCTCTGCGTGTCCTCTCCGGCCCAGGCAGGCCACAATCAGCACTTCGGCCATGGGAAAAGAGTCAAACCAACCACGCAAGTTCATCACCAATTCTTCAGTCAACACCGAAGAAATCGATTGAGACTCGCGGAACCATAAAAAAAAAAACTTCTTCAGGAACTTCACGAAATGTTTCACTCCAAAGGCCATGCAAGTATACATTTAATGTATACAAGAAAGACATTTCCCTCCCCCGGAAATGAACATTTTTTAGAGTTAATAAACAATTAACACCAAGTGTTCATGGGACGAACAGGTGGATTGATTGTAATATTAATTTTACTACATTAAGTTAATTCTATTAACTGATCCAAATATTCATAATCAATTATAACAAGTTATGATTGATTATTAATATTTCTTTAGAGCTAATTTGCTACAGTCTGTTCTTCCCCGCTTGGATTTTTTTTTATTCCCTTTAATTTCCAAATGGCTCTGCTCTGGGTTGCTCCCTGCCTCGTCTCTTCCATGGCTCTCCTTCTGCCGACTCCACCATGGACTCTTCCTCCAATTTTCCCCGTGGATTTTTACTCCCATTCCTCCTTGGACTCTCCTCCCATATCCCCATGGACTCTTTGTCTGGTATGGTCTTTGTTTACCAAATCTGTTAAGTGTTTTAGCCCCTGAATTTACTCCTTGTGTTTCCTGCTTTGGATTATCTTCGCTTTGTTTATAAATAAAAGTATAGCTGCAAGTAGATCCTCCTTTCCTTATCCTCTTTGCTGTCTGCACTGTGGCACTTCTTCCCCCACAGATATCACTGCATTATTAAAAACGTCTTGTTCTTTTGAACGGTCTGTTCTTCAATGAAACCTGAAAAAGTAGGCTACCAAATTCCACAAAAATATTAAGCAGCACAACTGTTTTCAACATTGATAATAAGAAATGGTTTTGAGAATCAAATCAGCATATTCAAATGATTTATGAAGGATAATGAAGACTGGAGTAATGATGCTGAAAATTCAGCTTTTCATCTCAGGAATAAATGACATTAACATATATTCAAATACAAGTCAGCTATTTTGATCTGTACAATTATACACACCATAAAATTCTTGTCATGCTATATACAAATACATATTAAATTCCTTACATTTCAAAAGTGAGCAGGTTGTTTTCAGCTTGATGTTTGTGCCCTACTGGTTGCTCCTTTTCTTAAAGCAGAATACCTTACCCTGCTCGAAGGTCTGCATTTGCCTTGGTTTCACCTTGGGACTTCTCTTTTTCTCTCTCTTCTTGCCCCCTTCTGTGTTTTTATGTGGCCACAGCATAAATTGCTTGGTTTGAGTCATGTTACAGATCAGCATAAATGAATTACAGACAGTCATTTGCCAGGTTAAAATTAGACTGCTGCTGTCATTGACTGTATTTTCATTTTCAACACACACACACACACACACAAAGAGAGAGAGAGAAAGAATGTTTTGCCTCTAACCAAGGAAACGAAACCACACTATGCTGAAACAGCAGTCCTGAAGTTCTAAACTCCAGCTAAACTTTTCAAGACCCGAGTCAATTCACAAAAGGCAGTACAAATTATACAGACAACAGACTGCTTTTCTGTGGTAACATACAAACTTTTGACAGCTTAATTTATACATTCTAAAATTTGCCCATTTTTTTTTTGTCTTCAACACAGCACAAGAGATCCTAAGGTTCATGCATTAGCTTATAGTAAATACAATTTTGTTGTCCAAATTGAGATCCTTTTTGAAAGTGGATTTAATAGATAAAACAATAAAGGTTGCAATTAAAGCTAAACATATTTTCTTACAAAAATACATGATAGGCCTAAAGATTTATAAGAACCATCTTGACTTGCATTAAATAGAGTTTGCAATTAAGGAACATGCACATTTAATTTCTCAAAAGATGAATGAATAAGTAAGGTAAACATCTTTAAACAATTCGTTTGGCATGCTTGAACTCTAATGAGAACAGCCTGTTTTTCTCTCTAAAAGATTATATGAACTCATGAACAAGTGCATAGTTAAAACTTTGCAATGGCTGGAATATAAAGACGTATATGTTTAAGTTTTAAACAACACGAGCATGTTTACTGAATATAATCAACATGTTTTGACGTAAAGAACAGTCATTGTTTTTTTGTGGGGTTTTTTCATCCCCCATATTAACAATGATTCGGTGGCGGCTGTCGTCACACAGACAGAAACAGAAAAACATGCAAACATGAGGAAAAAATTTAAACTCTTTAACAAAACCGCTCGTGTTACCTCAGGCTATAAACATCTGGAATAGAGAATATAGCCTATTCTCTTGTCACATATGCACAAAAGACACATGCACACTAGTTTTCCATAATAATGAATCAAGTTATAGAGGTGAATAAATAAATAAAAAAACATCTTCCCTAAGAGAAGTGATCAAATTATGCATCCATTGACCACAAACAGTTTTAATAACTTCTTAAAGGAGCACTTCACCCATTTCAACATTAATCTTTATTGAAAGTGGGTCATATTTGTAGTCGAAATGTAAAATAAATTTTGAATTTGGTGCCCTCTTGACTGAGAAAAGACAGAAAATAACTTTAGGGCGCATTTGTGTGTAAGACCACAACTCCCAGAATGCACCACGTTGCACAGCTCCGCAAGCCACTCCCACTAATCCAGAACAGCGCAAAGTCGCAAACATCAGAGAAATCACTCTTTCGTCTACGTTACTCTACAGGGCTAACGTTAGCTGCCACCAGAGTTAGAAATTCATTTCACACAAAATGTATAGTTAGTTGGCGAGCAGGACGAGGGACGTGAGAGCGGCGCGAGGCCGGTGGCGTGAATGATAATGAACGACACCTGTGAGACGCACTGGTCTCTCTCGCGTCTCTCACCGAGGAGCCGACGCATAAAACGAGGAGCGACGACAGGGCAGATCGAGAGAGGAACAGGCCTGATTTTATGGTGTGTTTTGTTTCTGTTGTGTGTGGCCAGCATTGAGGGGCTGCTGGCTTATACTTTTGTTTTGTATTTGTTTATTTTACTATTAAAATGTTTAAATGTTCGCCGATTCCCGTCTCATTCTTCCCACAACAACAAACCCCGTTACATTAGCAAACTCATTAGCGAATTAGCATCTACTCCTCGTTTGTATTTCTTTCTATATGGTGAATTATTGCATGGATATCTGGATGTTCCAGTCAGAACATATGGGGTGCGACACTAGGATGGTTCACATCACAACACAAACGTCCGTGTGCACAAAACTCCATGTCCGTGTCTGCCTCTGACATTTCTTCTAGAAGGAATTGGCATTTTAGAGATTATTTGCAGCAGACAGACTCTAGCTCGGTGTCCATAGAGGCACAGTTACAGCACGAGCACCACCAATTCGCTACAGCGCGAGCAAGCCCGGGCTTCTCGTCTGCGCCGGGCTGGTCTCCTGCGGCGGCCGCTGCCGCAGCCGCCGCCGCCTCTTGTTCCTCCATCAGCCTCAGCTGCTCTTCGCTTTGTGGCTCGTATAAATAGCCACGAACATCAGTTTCGAGCAAAAGATTTTCAAAATCCTCGTCTTCCATATCGTGTGTCGTAAATTCAGGCATTATGGTAAACCTAACTGCTTGAGCGCTTGTTAGCTTAGCTTGCTGTCTTCCAAGCAAGATGGCGGATTAATAGTTTAGTTTCTTCAGGTTTAGTCCCACCCACTGATCTGTAATAGGCCGGTGGGGTGAGTGGGTCCCACGCCCTTGAATAATAATGAGCTAAAGGCTGTAGTTTTCTTAATATGCAATGAAATTTATCTTCCGTCCTATCGTGACGCAAAATGACGATATTTACGTCACGATAGGACGGAAGTAAAACACTTAAATCCTTTTTTCTCCCATCTCAGAAAAAAAACAAGCAAAATTCCACCATCATTATAATATATGACTGGGTTTCTAACAATACAAACCTTAATGCAAATGGGTGAAGTGACCCTTTAACATGGATGAAGCCTGTTGCTTCAACAGACTTTACATGCATATGAAGCATTGCTTTAGCTTAAAATTAAGTATTGAATAGCCTATCACAAATAAATAAACATACAGGTAACACTTTAGATCACAGTTTCCATGTTACTTTTTTTATTGTTTACCAAGTAATTTGCCAATTCACTAAAAGTAACATGAGATTGAACCTCAAGGCAGCTTTTGTATTGTGTACACCGGGAACTTCAATACGTCCTTGGCTTCAAGTGCCTCAAAATCTTTATTTTATGATGAGCATTGGGTTTTATTTAAAACATATAGGCTCAGAGAACTAGGCCTCCACTTTGAAAGGTTTCTTAAATGTTCTCCAGAGGGAATCTGAGAAACTCAAAATGCGTCTCAAGTATCTTTTTTTCAATTTTGAAGTGTATAATTCACTTGCTATAATTGTAAACCTAACCAACAGTAACATGATCCCGTAATGACGTCGGACCTAATAAGGTTGAGCTGTTTTCGCTCAAGCAGACATAGGCTAAATTAATAGATTGTAAATCTATAACAGAACTGAAGTCTGGTTTTGATGAAGGAACTGCAATAGCACCACAATTTTTTCGAAACTGTAGGCTAAGTATTCACAAACATACATTTATAGCTGATTTACATTAGATCAACTTGAAAACGTAAGCTAGTGTATTATTCAACATGTTTAACGAGTTTTTAATACCCATGGCATGACATAATATTAAAATTCTCTGACATTCCTATTTGAATGAGACCGAATGAAACTCGACTCGGTTCGTTGAAACCCAATAAACTAAGCGGCGAGGAATTTCAGGAGGAACGCGCGCATCACACTTAATTCATCACGCTCGTGCATGCGAGATGGAGAGAAACGACCGTTATTAATCCAGCGGAGCTCGCGCGCATCCGGCGGGAACATACCGTCGCGCATTCACACACAACACCGTCATTTAAATGTCACTCAAACTCACCACGACGAAGACAGTAACTAAGAGTCTTTCTAAGAAAAAACTTACAATGAAGCATCTATATTGTGAAATCTTAAAGAGTTCACTTACGTGGTCCACGGTGAGGCGGTCCGCCAGTTAAATGCTCTCGGCTCTCGGTCCGTGATTCTCTGAGGAGGGAGCATTTCGCTCGCGCGTACCGGAGTCGGCGACCCCGATAACCACCCCCAGCGGACCTCGGACCCCTGGAGTCGTCAAACGATCCGCCGAACTCGTGAAACACTGCTATCCGTCCCTCAGGTCCACCGGTGGGACTCCTCCCGCTAACGACGGGTTGAGTCTGAGGGAAAGAGAGAGAGTAAAGGGAGCGAGTGACAGATAAAGAGAGCTTCAAGTGGCGAAATGCACAGCTATATCAGAAAAAGGTAGGTTTTAACATGTCCTTACAATGAAGAATGCAGAAACCACGTCCTGGAGTTTGAGGAACAGTCCAAAAAGCTTGTGAACAGTCTTGTTCTTATATTTGAGACACAAGCAATGATGTCAATACTAATGAAAACGGTCATAATCCATGCCTGTCTTACTGTGATCCTATAATACTGAGTTCATTACAGACTGAGCACACCTGTCTCTCCTCCCTCTCTCTTTCTGATTGCCCCGATGTCATTGGAGGAGAGCAAGAAGTACAATCCGTTCTATGTGCCCTTGTTGTTCTTCCCTGATGAGGGAACTTGATGCCGAGACTGTGAGCACTTTGTGACTGCTAGGAGCACAAAGATATCTTTGTGTCAAGATACTGTAATACCAGGGGAGCAGCAGGTAAAAAAAGCAGACAAGAGTAGCATACAAGAAAGAGAAGGATGATTGCAAAGTGAGCAAAGCGTCGAGGTTCTCAGTGTACTGAATATCTTTGCCTTTATTTAGAGTGACTTGCAATTATTTTAAAGTCAAATTTCTTTCTGTTTTTTTTTTTTTTTTGCCTCCACCAGATGCTTAGCAGAAACATATTTTAAAATAATCTATATATAGAGGCCTAAAATGGTAAACAAATTGTAATAATGAAAATTAAGGAACAACATATAGGAATCTGTTATGCATTTTATTAACACCCTGGTGAAAATGACTTTGGGTAAACATAAGGCCTAGATGTGCACAAAAATGTAAATACAAATAGGGGGGCAATAAAGTATTATTTAGATAAAGTATTGTCACCAGCTGGTTGCAGCAGAGATGAAACAGGATCTAAGTGCAGCAACTTTATTACAAAAAAAACAGAATCTCAGGAATATGACCAGAACAACCAAACTTAACACAACATAGACCTTACAAAGACCTGAACGAAACACAGGGTTTAAATAAACAGCAACTGAGGAGCTAATTAACAAGACACACCTGACCAGAACTAACAATCAATTAGAAACCATAGTGACAAATAGGGAGAGACACCAATTAACAGACTGAAAACCAACCATGAGCAGAACAGATCAAAAACAAACTCTAAAGTGAACAAACAAACGCAAACCGTAACAAATCAAATTTGATGTGTCGTTCAGAGACTTATGGGAACATGCTTTACTGATTTCACTTTACATTATAAGTAGATTTTCCCTTATAAAAACAGTTTAAGAATACTGCAAGGTATTGTCTTGTTGAATATAAAAAAATATTAGGGCTGTCAAAAGATTAATCACGATTAATCGCATCCAAAATAAAAGTTTGTGTTTACATAATATATGTGTGTGTACTGTGTATAATTATTTTGTACATAAAATGCACACACGTATATATTTCAGAAAAATATATTATTTATATATAAAATCTTTATATAAAATATACATTTATATATGCTACATTCAGTCTATATACAGTATGCAAATATTTCTTAAATACACATGCATGTGTGGGTATTTATGTATTAAAAATAATCACACACACTACACACACATATATTATGTAAACACAAACTTTTATTTTGGATGTGATTAATCGTGATTAATTGTTTGACAGCCCTTAAAAATATATATTATTTATATTATTTAGAAATTCATACTTTTTAATTCCAAAAATCAGAACTGTTTACTATCCAAGTATCAACAGCTGAATAGTATACTTCTGTCCATAAATAACATTGTGCTGCATCGCTCAGCACTCCCTGCTGTCATTGCATTCATATGTTTAGGTTTTTTTTTTTTTACTCTTTTATGTTCTGTTGAGACATTTGGCCAAATCTTGACATTGATTTGTTTTATTACGGTTGAAACGGGATGAAACTCAGATCTAAAATCCAAGCTCGTTATCAAAAAGTCTTTCATATCTATCCAAATTCATCCTTTGGACAATGGTGATGAAAAACATCTTAGTGAAAGTTTATCTTCAAACACAACAGCTCTTTTGTTCTTTGGCTTTTAGTCAAATGACAAATCCACTGTTTTATTCTTATACTTGTGCCACAAAACTCAATCCTCTATAAAATATGTGACCTCAGGGCAAAAAGCAGAGTATATACTTGTTTTGTATTTGATGAAAACATATAGCCTAGATGATATACAAGACAGCCATCATCAGAGAATCATATTTTATTAATAAATAAGAAACAGTTGCAAATATAGCTTTCAGAGATTTAAAATAAGTTGCTGTACATTTAAAGTAGCTCCCAATATTATAATATTGCTCCCAAACATTAAAGCAGGCTTTGAGATTAAAGCTCTGAGACTTTGGTTCAAATGATCCTCCATGAAGGCTGGTAAGTCATTCTGGTATAATGATCCAGGTCCGGGTCCTTCAGGGTCTCAGTAAGGCTGGTGAAACGTAGGCATTAGCCCTTAGCATCAGTCTGCTTCCTTCATTCAAATTGGCCTCAATGATGTATTAGTTTTTCAGGCTGGTCTTGTAGATGGCCATTCTATTAAATCCATCATAATACTGAACATTTACATTAATTAGGGTTCCACTTGTGAGGAACAGATGCTCCGTTAAATACATAGGCCTATTTAGACACTTACAACACACTTAATTAGGCTAGAGTCATTGTGTTAAATAATCAAATGCCAAACCAAGCACAATCTTTCAAAGCAACACCAAATAACTTTTCCTCTGCGGTCGCCCTACAGGTTAAGCGGAATTGTCCATTACCGCTGTTGTAGCCTAAATAATATAGCCTATACCGCAGACTAACTGTCGCACGCCCGCTCGCTGTTATCCCGCACCGGCTTTGGAATGAACGATGTCCACTGACAAGGTAGAGTATGTTGCATGATTTCATGAAAGTATGATGTATTGCGACATCAGGAACGAAGAAAAACTAAATAGGCCTAATGACTATTGTAACGCTTGACGTAAAGCAAGTCAAATTTGTAGTCTCTTCTGTCTCATTAGAACTACAGAAACGCGACCCGATCTGGCAATCTTACATAGCGTGGTTATAGCAGATATAGGACCGCAAAGCGAATCCAGAAGTGCCTTTCACCCTGTTACGACTTAATGAACCACTGAAATGATTTTGGAAAAATTATTTGAAGGTAAAAAATCGTACTTAGTGTTGCTTTAAAGAAAGATAGACAACGTTCACTTTTCAAGCAAACCATGTATGAAACGACATTTGTTAAAGTGATAGTGAACCCCAAAATGTAAATTTTGTCATCATATACTCACCCTCAAGTTGTTCCAAACCTGTATGAGCTTTTTTCCGTACGATGCATTCAATGGCCACCGTCAACTGGTTACCAACATTCTTCAAAATATCTTCTTTTGTGTTCAACAGAACAAAGAAATTCATACAGGTTTGGAACAACATGAGGGTGAGTAAATGATGACAGAACTTTCATTTTTGGATAAACTGTTCCTTTAAAGCCTGAACGATAACTATATTAGTAGCACAAAATATCATCCTGTATATTCTAAACGCGTGCTGGAGTTTTGTCGTCTGCCGCTTTAAACGCTTGAGCTCCTAAAGCAGGATGGATTTTGATTAGCTGTCAATGTTTTATCGTTCATCTTCTAGAGGGGAAAAGGCCATTCTGAAAGTGATTCCAAACGACATTGTTTCTCTGTGCCGTTATTGATGTGTTTTGGACTTTTTAGACCAATATCTTTGTCATCTTTATAGTTATTGTAACGGGCCTTTAGGCTTTTAATGACAAAACAATAGATTAAGACAAAAAAAAAAAAAAAAAAAGTATTGGACTTTTAGACTTGGATCATGTTCATTGTTATTGTGATGAACTACATGTGGTCAACATAATACACTCTTAAAAATTAAGGTTCTTTATTGGAATTTATGGTTCCACAAAGAACCTTTTACATCCATGGAACCTTTCCATTACCCAAAAGGATCGTTATAGTGGAAAAAAAGTTCTCCAGAGTCCAGACTAAGAAAAAATTAATTTATTTTGAGAACTGTTTGTTCTTTGGGGAACCGGAATGGTTCTTCTATGGCATCTCAGCGAAAAAAAACCGTTTAGAATCTTTATTTATGTAAACTGATTAACACATTAACACCAATTAATTCTGAGAAAAGTTATAATATAATTTGTTTGCAGATTTGATACAATGAAGTTCATAGATTTAGCTTATTTTGGGGGTTTTGTCTTAACAGTAAAATGCAGACCGGAAAGTGAGAGACAGGGGAAATAGGATCAGCACATGACTCGGGTCAGACTCAAAGCCGACAGCATGTGCACAATATGCCACAGCACTGACAAACTCATGCATTTTTAAGTTTGTGTCCTTAAGTGTCAAAATACTTTTAGAGGCCGCTGTATTTCTGAGACGGTTCAGAAAGCACCAAAAAAATAAGAGAGATTTGTTCGATGTATTTTGCATTAGGCTCGGATTCATGCGTCTGAACTTGTCAGAGACATATTTCCATATTTAACAACAAATCAATTTGAAAAGCCACATGGTACAAAAATAAATAGCTGGATTTAGAAAGATTATGTATATATTCCAAGTTATTTACAACACTGTTGTCACAGTTCAATTTCCAATTAGTGCTGCATCAAAAACCTAGTTCAACTGGATTTATACTTTTGCAAAAGGCCAAACACACACTTTATCCATCTTATATAATCTTCTGACTCATAGTGGAAATCTGAACCTTTGGTTTTAAAGAACTAGCAAAGTCATATTTAGCCAGTGTGGTACAGAAAGTTTTGCATTTCCCAAAACACATAAAACAGCTGAAAAGGCTCTATAAACCAGTCCAAAATGGAAAGTAATTAAAAAAAAAGATAAACAAAAATAAGTTGATTCTTATCAGAACAGTGAAACAAGACTTACTTTGTCATCTAAGACAGTGAATCACACTTGATTATTATTGTCTCACAGCATATAATCATATCCTGTAATATTTTAACAATCAAAATGATCAAGTATCAGGTGTGGTTTTGCTGGAGGACAAAGCATAAATACATCGATGGATGTAATTTATAGGCAGAAACAATATTTTAATCAATACATCGATATTTCAAGTTTTTAATTTTTTCAAAAAGACGTTGTCATGTGGACAATCAGTCATTAACGATACTGACGCAGACCTAGCTTGATTTCAATACAGACATCACTGAAAGTAATGATAACTTGAAATGTAGTAAGTGATTCAAGTCAATGAACAATTTTTCAAACTTGTCGTTTTGATCAATTTATCAAAAGAACTGGATCTTTCATTCAAGCCCTGGACTAAACTGATCTGTTTGTAAAGTGCGGCCACATTACTGTTACCATTAGGCTGGAGCAACCAGTGCGATTGCAGCGGGCCCCATGCTTTAGGGCCCCTGTGTGAACGCCAACGTACCCCGCTTCCTCTATCTCGCACTGGGCCGCCAAACCGGGCCCTATGTTACTCTGACAAATTTGGCCTCATTTAAATCCGGTCAACTGGAATCTATGTGATCAGGAGTGGAATCAGTGAGGCCGAAAACACAGAAATTCGTCCACGTTGACGGACAGAAAGCTGCTCGGTTTAAAAGAGACCTCTGTGTGAGCTGTGCTTCAGACATCGCTGCACTAATAACCATAGACAACGGACTTTCTTTTGTCTCCGTTCCGACTGCTCCTTTGAGTTAACTAATTCTGTTCTGAATTCTCATCAAGTAATTCATCTCAACAAAGCAGATTATTGCGGTTCCTTATGTATGTTTTGAGTTCATGACGGGGTTTTGTGTGGTGCGTTTATCCGAGTTTCCTTTTATTTCTTTATTCCTAGGATGTTTGGTTACACTGTGTACTTCAAAACTGCCTTGTCTCTCACGATGAACAACAGAATTACGCAAAACGCGTAAGCCATGTTCATCCGCAATGGCTGTATTTGTATTGTTATGCGAGGTATTGTTTGTCACTGCTATGTGCACATTTGTCTCAATATTGCGTTTAACAGCTCTGTGCGTTGCAAAGTTTCTGGAGGCCGCAATCTTTTTTGCGGCAGCGACACGTGCGGCCGCCAGCTGAGGGAACTGCTTGGTGTACAAGGCTGATGTGTACTGCAGTTCAGGCGTAATCAACCTCTGACAAAGCCCAAAAGTGTCATTATTCAACCCCAGTCGGAGGTTATAACCTTGAATAACTGCTGCACCATATTGAAACGGCTTTAATGATGAATCCTTGACCTGCACAGGATCAACCGCCCCTCCACCCTGTAAACACATTTGCTCAAGCTTCATCCTCTTTGCCCTCAGAAGCTCTACTTCCCGTTGGAGCGTCGTCCGTCCGAGTGTGGAGTCGATCCGTTTCCAGAAAGTGGCATTAAAGTGCTGGTACAATCGCCAGTCTAGCGAATTCCACTGTTTTACCCGCTCTGCGGTCTCTGCACTTAAGGGTCGGCGAGAGCGTTCACTGCGACTGTTGAGGCGGAAAGACGAGATATCATCCAGTGACCAGCAGAGGGCGTGCTTTAGAAGCACCAGTGATTCATCGAAATACTCCGAGATGAGGATCAGCGGAAAGTCGCGTTCCACGGCAGTGATGACCTCGGCGCTACGCCTGTCCAGATCGGTGTCGTTCTCGGGCGCTGTATTATCCAGACCGAAGTCAAAGGTCAAAATGTTACGTGCATAGTGGTTGTTAGGCACAGAGGTGTTGTAGCTCCGCCCACCCTGGATCAGGAACTCCTCAAGGCTTTTGACAACACGGAATGCCGGGATCGCTTTGTAGTAAACGAACAGGGATTCCATCATCGCCACCGGATTCCGAAGAATGGAGAAGTAGAATGTGTCCTTAGGCATCAACTTCCTCACCTGAATGTCAGAAAGATATAAAGACAAGATGAGCTTATGAATAAAGTCTTTTTTTTTTTTTTTTGATTTCCAACACTGTTTATGACTAACTTACAAATAAAAATGTACAATTTGAAGAAATTTTGACCTCTTGTTCTTTGTCAAAGACAGATAAACATAGCCCGCTTAACTGAAGTTCCATCACAGAATGCAATCCCCATCCAATCGGTGCAAATGTCCTCTAAATCATTCGGATCTGCACCTGCCTACATCAATCTAGCACTGGGTGATTTGTCTTCCTCTTGAAAATTAAAATAGTCAGTGGTTTCAAATGATTTATGTGCTTGCCAAGTTGTCTACGCACATTCAGGATTGCATTCACAACACAGAGAGTCTTGACAAAATTGCAAACTTCTTCAGCTCAAATGTGCTTAATGGTAAATGCTTAACCCTTTGGTGCTGTAAATTAAATAATTTTTTACTTCATCTGAGTGGTAAGAAACTTGGTAAAGGTTTTGACACTTGCTTTGTGAACACAAAAAAATAAATCATGGACATGACTTGAAAAGGTTAAATGGTCCTGAAAAAATAGTCACTCTTGTATTGTTCACAGTCAAAAATGACCGCATTGGAAAAGAATGGGAGATTCATTTAATGGAAACAGTTCGTACTGCGCCCAAACAAATTCTTCCTGAAAGCTATAATTTTGGAGATATCAACCTCAATTTTGGAACACAGCTTGTTAAGATTTATGGCTTTGATTTTCTCAATTTTAGAGTAAACGTGTTTTGTAAAATATGTATTTCATATGAAAAATGTACAAAAATACTATTCATTTTTTTATAATAAATGTAAAAATGTTTTAACTTTTTTCCAGATTAATAATCTGCAATAATAATAAGCAATTATCTGCCAAGTGTCGTCTTTAAAAAGAGACCAAACTTAAGTCTGTGCTCCAAAGCATTCAAGATTTATGACAGTTTAAGAAGGAAATTTTATTTCCAGGTCCATGCTCAAAAAGTGACTACATGGATTATAACTACTGTATAAATATCATTTTTGACCGACAAGTGAACAGTACCAGAGGGTCAACCAATTAAATATAAGGCCAAATCAATATAACATTAAAAAAACAGAATAATAAATAAAAAGTGACATAAAAAAAATTATTTGGAGTCTGCTCCATCTGCTCTTTTGCATCAGTTGGTTAAAATCGCATAATGCTATTTAATCAAATCCAAATTTTAATCAAAAACAGTGCCCATATGCACTGCATGTTTTTTACCTTATGCTGCACAATCCAGACTTATAATAAAAAGTAATGATTGCATTCTCCTTATTTATTATTCCATGTTTATATTATATTATGAAATATATATTGGTTTACAATCCACAGCATTTTAGGGCTTCTATTCAAACCCTTCACTTTTAACATCATGAATCTGTTATTCTTAATTTTAATCTTAACAGATCTGTTAATCTGTTCTTTTATTCATCATCTAATCCTGCAAAAACTTTAGGGTGCATGCTTTGGTACATCTCTCTCTTGGAAGCTCTCAGACTGACCTCTTGTGAGCTGAATCTCATATGATTGCACAGGATGTGGAACTCTTTCACGCTGCGAGTCCTGACACCCTCCACAAAGTGTGCTGCAAAGAATGTTGGGTAAAATAACTGGCTGTGCATGTTCAGCGGCAAGGCAAACGTCAAGTTATGGCTGTCCCCGTAACGATAGAGAATGTTCAATATGGTGCTGCTGGCAGTCTTGTGCGTCTTGAGGAAGACAATGTGGTTTTTGGGTTGACACGTGACAGCTTCTGATTTTAATGTATATTTATCAGTGTCGTTATCAGAGCGTGGTGGTTTTTGAATTTCAGGGTCATTTTCGTCGATAACTGGCAGGTGCTGAAATGGTTTAGCCACTTCTTGGTCAAACAAGAGTTTGTTCAGCTCTATTGGTGGAACTGCTTTGGTAATGCTGGTAAGCTTTTTTCTTGCAACCTCCAAGACCTGGTCCCTTTCCTCTTCTAAATGAGGGTTTACGCTCTCGCCTATTTTCGGTATGAAATAATGCTGGTCGACTGGTTCCTCAACAATGGCTGCTGAGACAGACCAAAGGTTTCCTAGATTTTCCCAGTCTATGCGTTTCACGGGTCTATGGGTCTCTGCAGGCATCCTGACCAGCTGTTCACTCACAAGTTTCAAAACCTTGGAACTCCTATACAAGAGAGAAAGAGACAGTACATTTTAGATATTGACCCTAATGGAACCTACACAATTCAGCAATATTTCATGTCCTATATATTGTCTTTAATGGAAATATCATCCAATGAAAGCTGTTAAATCTGAGCTAAAAAGTCTCCCTCTATATTTACTATACATAAAGCTACATCTACATCAATCCAGATGCATTTAAAAATGCATATATTTCTACATATCTTGGCCTTCAATCCACATTGAGACACCGTTTTTTGTCCTATATACCGGTAATGGAGCTTTTTTAAGATGCTCTTTCAAGTTGTTAAATACAGTATGACAATTCTATTTTCGCATTATAATGTGGACAGTGAAAATTTGAAACAAAACATATTAGAAAACGTAGACGCATGTTTAATCATGTAACGCATTTGTAGCCATATACACTCACCGGCCACTTTATTAGGTACCCCATGCTAGTAACGGGTTGGACCCCCTTTTGCCTTCAGAACTGCCTCAATTCTTCGTGGCATAGCTTCAACAAGGTGCTGGAAGCATTCCTCAGGGATTTTGGTCCATATTGACATGATGGCATCACACAGTTGCCGCAGATTTGTCGGCTGCACATCCATGATGCGAATCTCCCGTTCCACCACATGCCAAAGATGCTCTATTGGGTTGAGATCTGGTGACTGTGGAGGCCATTTTAGTACAGTGAACTCATTATCATGTTCAAGAAACCAATTTGAAATGATTAGAGCTTTGTGACATGGTGGAAGTAGCCATCAGAGGATGGGTACATGGTGGCCATAAAGGGATGGACATGGTCAGAAACAATGCTCAGGTAGGCCGTGGCATTTAAACGATGCCCAATTGGCACTAAGGGGCCTAAAGTGTGCCAGGAAAACATCCCCCACACCATTACACCACCACCACCAGCCTGCACAGTGGTAACAAGGCATGATGGTTCCATGTTCTCATTCTGTTTACGCCAAATTCTGACTCTAACATCTGAATGTCTCAACAGAAATCGAGACTCATCAGACCAGGCAACATTTTTCCAGTCTTCAACTGTTCAATTTTGGTGAGCTCTTGCAAATTGTAGCCTCTTTTTCCTATTTGTAGTGGAGATGAGTGGTACCCGGTGGAGTCTTCTGCTGTTGTAGCCCATCCGCCTCAAGGTTGTGCGTGTTGTGGCTTCACAAATGCTTTGCTGCATACCTCGGTTGTAACGAGTGGTTATTTCAGTCACTGTTGCCCTTCTATCAGCTCGAACCAGTCTGGCCATTCTCCTCTGACCTCTGGCATCAACAAGGCATTTCCGCCCACAGAACTGCCGCTCACTGGATGTTTTTTCTTTTTCGGACCATTCTCTGTAAACCCTAGAGATGGTTGTGCGTGGAAATCCCAGTAGATTAGCAGTTTCTGAAATACTCAGACCAGCCCTTCTGGCACCAACAATCATGCCACGTTCAAAGTCACTCAAATCAACTTTCTTCCCCATACTGATGCTCGGTTTGAACTGCAGGAGATTGTCTTGACCATGTCTACATGCCTAAATGCACTGAGTTGCCGCCATGTGATTGGCTGCTTAGAAATTAAGTGTTAACGAGCAGTTGGACAGGTGTACCTAATAAAGTGGCCGGTGAGTGTATATCTATGGTTATACCAGCATTTTGTGCCTGCCATTCATTGTTTTTTAGTACAATCTTCATATTACATTCCTGCAAAACTGACAGAAAATGGCTGTGTTCTGCAGCAAAACATGAGGGCAATTGCATATTACGATTAATACAACATAATTGCGATTATGTTACGATTATGTTGCCGTCTCAAGACAGCAGAGAACTTGAGTGATCGATGCCTAATAAAACCCTCACGGTGAATGCCGATTGTACAGGAGTTGTTGCGTCGGAATATAATGAAATTGAGGTTGAGTTGAAGCAACTAGAAAATTAAATTCACGAGTTGTTAAATAGGCAGTCCAATCTGCTAGAGAGAAAGAAACTGCCTGAATAGATAAGAGTTTTTAAATTCTTCCTCTTTTAATAATGACTCTACCAGGCCCAGACACATTTTGATTATTGGAGACACAATGGTAAGACAGCTGAATGTTTTTATGGCTTCTTAATTATTTATCTTCTTCAATATTAGACTAATTTGCTAGAGAGAAAGAAACAGCCTAAGGCTTGTCGGAGAAATCCCGGTGGATTCAGTAGATCCTAACGATGGTGTATTCAATCAACGGATACATTTAAATGCAGCGTCACCACAGCGAGCCAATGTTTGAACAAAGAAAGGAATGGAAGGAATACTCCATCACCGCCACAACCGGTTTCTTCCACCATTAATATTCCTAGAGTAGATGTTTGAGTTTATCAACGCCGCTTTTAAATTCTTCCTCTTCAAATAATGACTCTACTAGGCCCAGAGACATTATTATTATTTAAGACTCAATAGTGATTGTTTCTTATTTGTGTTCATCAATATTAGACTCAATTGCTCCAGTCAAATAAAGGTCAAGGTCAGTAGGAAATCAGTTACCTTGGATGAATGATGACATTCGTAATTTAAGCAGAGAGTGCAGGAAGTCAGAACGTGCATGGAAATCAACAAAACTTCTTGTTCATTTTGAGCATTTGAAGAGTATTTTAATACATTTTAACTACTAACTGCCATAAAGCAGGGTTTTTATTCTAAACCATCAATAATTTGCTCAACCAGCTGGCTAGTGCTGCTTATTGTCCGATAGACTTAATCGTTTTCGTAATTTTTTTGTGGATAAGGTCACTAACATAAGGGTGTCAAGTACTCCTTTGGTTCAATGTGTTGAACAATCAGGTTGTAGGGAGGTGGTTACATTCTTTTTTTTTCACCTATATCAGAACAGGATCTTTATGAATTTGATCAGAAGCCTTCCAGTTTTCATACAATAGTGGTTCCTAAAAGGGGAAGGAAGTTCCTGTTTAAGGAAGCCATTGAGACTTAGGTCCAATTATATTGTCTATAGTGAATAGCTCTTGTAGCTGGATGTGTCCCAGAGGACCTTAAGATTGCAACAGTTCAACCACTTCTGAAGAAGCCCTCATTAGATCCTGCAGTTACTAATAACTAGATCTCTCCCTAAAATACCTTTTATTTAACAAAAAAATTCAAATAAAAAAAAATAGAAAAAAACAGTGGCTTAACACTGTTGGAGGTTATGAATGAAAACATGTTTGTGTAATTTCAATTAGGATTTGGAGAAAACCATGGTACAGAAACTGCCCTATTAAGAGTGACAAATGACTTACCGAAGGCAGAGGATGATGGAGAGTGCTCCGTTTTGCAGATATGACTGCAGCTTTTGATACAGTTCACCATTTAATCTTTATTGATTCATTAAATAGATAGGTTGGAGTTTCAGGGTGGGCATTTTGTAACTGTGATGTTCCACAGGGCTCCCTGTTGGGACCAATTTTGTTTTCAATTTATTTTCAATTTACCTCTTGGATCCGTAATCCGGAGACATCACATACATTTTCACTGCTATGCAGCTGATTTACAGTTATACAGGTCACTGTGATATAATGATCTGACAGGCTTAGATGTTCTTCATTCATTCTTAGCAGATATATGAAAAAACTGGATGGTTTGTAATTTGCTGCAATTGAATACTGATAAAACTGAAGTTGAGATAATCGGTCAGGGCTCTAATAAAAGTCAGGTTGAGTCAGCTCTTAAATAAGGTGTTCCCCAATTTCCCACAAGTAGTGAACAATTTAGGTGTTTACTTTGATACCATGTGATTTTTTAAATTATGTCAAGAAGTTCGTTCAGTCAAGTTTTTATCAGTTATGAAATATTCCCAAGATGAGACCTATTGATTTTAAGATATTATTATTATTATTGACATAAAGCACTACATGGAGTGGTGCCTAAGTATTTAGCGGAACTTTTAAGACCTTATAAAACAGTTAGTTGTCCCAGATCTTCTAGTCATTTTTTGTTGGCTGTTCCAAGATCCAGATACAGAACAAAATGTGTCAGAGCCTTTGCGGTGAAGGCTCCAATATTATGGAATAGCCTCCCAGTGGATATTAGATTCACGGAATCTGTGCCTGTTAATAAATAAATAATCATTTAAAAAAAAAAAATTGTATGTTTTTGGATCTTTTGTTTTATGTAGTATTCTGAGTTTATTTTATAATGTAGGCCTGTTTGTATATTTTGTCGTTTTACCTGACTGTATTTTTTGTAAAGTTCTTCATGTCTATTTTACCTTTTGTAAAGCACTTTGTGCTATATAGCTTTAAAGGTGCTATTTAAATAGTTTATTAGTATGTATTAGTATTATTAGACCATACATGATATACCAGTAAGTGGTGGGATATTTTTGTAACTCAGGGAGCTTTTATTATATTTTATGCATGTGCAGTAAGGTGATTAAAGCGTTTTTCGATGTTTCAGTGTGGACGAGGAGAGTGTTTTGAGACAAAAAAAGCAGTTTTAATATGACTCCGGATTCATGTAGATGCATGAATTTTAAAACGTGCTTAACCTGGCCTGTCGGACCACTCCCAGCATCTGCAGCGCCACACAGAGGACAGTCAGGACCATCAGAGTGAACCACATAAAACGCAGGCGACTGCAACACGCGACTCTCACACACCTGTAAACACAGTTCAGAAAGAACCACAGGTTAATAAAGAACAACAAAATACAACAAAGAGAAACAAAGTAAATGCAAGTTCGATACATGTATATACAGCTTAGCTGAACAGTCGACAGACGATAAGTTCTGTAAATGTGAGAATTTACTGTAAGCAGAGTGAGAGTTTAAGCATGTGCTTTTAAACCATTCAAGCGCGACAAGACAAGAGACCGCGCTGTCTGTGAATATCCTGACGCACACACGACACGCGCCAGTATTGTGCGCCAGAATCGAGCTTTCACATCTGAACAAACAATAACACACATGTATGCCAAAATGTCCGTTTTGTCGAGTATCCTATAACATAAGAGCAGTTTTAAATTAGTTAAAGTCTTAAATTAACAAAGAGTTGTGAGAAAATGAAACACGTGTGAGATCCACGTCTGTCAGAAGCGTCAGATCTTAAAGTGACAGCAGCCACTAATTCTGTCAGTAAAGTTAATCAAAGAACAAAAGGTAACAGAAAATTACTCACCGCTATTGACTGAAGAACTTTTGTAGCTCTAATAAGGATTAATCTATATTTAATTTATAATTTATGCAGTGCAGATTGTTTGATAACTGTATTCAATTTCCTACTTGTTAGACAGGAAGGGCACAGGTAAATAAGACATTTATGGGTTTATGTGAGGATTGTTTTAAGTTCACTTAAATTAAAATGTGTTATATTTTTTGAAGCCTAATAAAATGTAAAAAAAATATATATAGCTTTCAATACACTGTAATGTTGAATGGCTATAATTAAAATGTTTAAAACTGGGGGAAAATCTATTTCATTGAGACATCATTAGCTGTATTAATATCAGTAATACTGTCCTTCATTCATAAAAAGATCCCATTAAACAAGTGTGTCTTTATCTTTGTTGTTTCTACATTCATTGGGAGATTAAAGGGGAACTTGGTAACTTAATAAAACTGTCTAGAAATCATTTGGATGGTTAAACAACCTGTTCTGGTTAAATTGGTGACTTCCCCCGCTCCCCCCAGCGTTCCCAGGCGGAAAACCAACCTTGCAACATGGGGACTAGCGTCCCGGCAAGATAGAAATCGGATGTCTCGTGAGAAGCGAGAACCGGCGAGAACGAGCGCGAAACACGAACTGCTTTGCGGCAATTCGACATAAACACACACACCCCCCTCAATAGCTAGAATTAATACAAGAGACAATAGATCATTCACATGTCCAACGAAACTACAAAAGAGACGGTTATCGGCGGAGGTGAAAGAGAGGAAGAAACTTTTTGACCATGCGAGGGACCACACAAGAGTGAACATTGGCCGTGCGTTCACGGACTGAGTGGCGAGAGCTAAAAGAAAGTTAAGAATGCAAAACAGATGCTGACCTTGCGTTTCTGCTAATGCAATTGTAAGTACGTCTTTGTTTTCTTTATTCCTTATTCTTGTAAGTTTATAATAAATGTGTTCAATCCATGACCTTCTGTGGTAGTTAGCTGACTGGCTAGCGAGCCAACGTGTTTGTATTGAGTACGGTAGATTGCTGTTGTATTGGGTTGCTGCTATCTGTGGTAAACTTGACAGACAACTATTGTCATATGCTCCGCACAATCAAGTTGGCCGGCTCCGATAATAACAAATGCACATGAGCAGCGGTAGAAAGGGGGATGAGGGTGCCGCAAGTGACATGTTTTTACTACAGACAGTGTTGTGATATACGGCCCACAGCTGTAGGAGGAGCTCGTGGGGAAAACATGCGACAACAAAAGTGAAGATCAGCGAAGAAATGACTATTTTCTCTGCTAGAGTTGCCGAGTTCTGCTTTAACTGTGAAATTACTACATTATAAAGTATTAAAAACGTTAAAAAAAAGTTTTTTAATTGCAATTAATCACAGAAAAATGGGTGATTAATCTAGTTAATTTTTTTAACGGATCGACAGCACTATATATATATATATATATATATATACACACTCACCGGCCACTTTATTAGGTACACCTGTCCAACTGCTCGTTAAAACTTAATTTCTAAGCAGCCAATCACATGGCGGCAACTCAGTGCATTTAGGCATGTAGACATGGTCAAGACAATCTCCTGCAGTTCAAACCGAGCATCAGTATGGGGAAGAAAGTTGATTTGAGTGACTTTGAACGTGGCATGATTGTTGGTGCCAGAAGGGCTGGTCTGAGTATTTCAGAAACTGCTAATCTACTGGGATTTTCACGCACAACCATCTCTAGGGTTTACAGAGAATGGTCCGAAAAAGAAAAAACATCCAGTGAGCGGCAGTTCTGTGGGCGGAAATGCCTTGTTGATGCCAGAGGTCAGAGGAGAATGGCCAGACTGGTTCGAGCTGATAGAAGGGCAACAGTGACTGAAATAACCACTCGTTACAACCGAGGTATGCAGCAAAGCATTTGTGAAGCCACAACACGCACAACCTTGAGGCGGATGGGCTACAACAGCAGAAGACTCCACCGGGTACCACTCATCTCCACTACAAATAGGAAAAAGAGGCTACAATTTGCAAGAGCTCACCAAAATTGAACAGTTGAAGACTGGAAAAATGTTGCCTGGTCTGATGAGTCTCGATTTCTGTTGAGACATTCAGATGTTAGAGTCAGAATTTGGCGTAAACAGAATGAGAACATGGAACCATCATGCCTTGTTACCACTGTGCAGGCTGGTGGTGGTGGTGTAATGGTGTGGGGGATGTTTTCCTGGCACACTTTAGGCCCCTTAGTGCCAATTGGGCATAGTTTAAATGTCACGGCCTACCTGAGCATTGTTTCTGACCATGTCCATCCCTTTATGGCCACCATGTACCCATCCTCTGATGGCTACTTCCACCATGTCACAAAGCTCTAATCATTTCAAATTGGTTTCTTGAACATGACAATGAGTTCACTGTACTAAAATGGCCTCCACAGTTACCAGATCTCAACCCAATAGAGCATCTTTGGGATGTGGTGGAACGGGAGATTCGCATCATGGATGTGCAGCCGACAAATCTGCGGCAACTGTGTGATGCCATCATGTCAATATGGACCAAACTCCCTGAGGAATGCTTCCAGCACCTTGTTGAATCTATGCCACGAAGAATTGAGGCAGTTCTGAAGGCAAAAGGGGGTCCAACCCGTTACTAGCATGGGGTACCTAATAAAGTGGCCGGTGAGTGTATATATATATATATATATATATACACACACACACACACACACTCACCTAAAGGATTATTAGGAACACCTGTTCAATTTCTCATTAATGCAATTATCTAATCAACCAATCACATGGCAGTTGCTTCAATGCATTTAGGGGTGTGGTCCTGGTCAAGACAATCTCATGAACTCCACTCTGAATGTCAGAATGGGAAAGAAAGGTGATTTAAGCAATTTTGAGCGTGGCATGGTTGTTGGTGCCAGACGGGCCGGTCTGAGTATTTCACAATCTGCTCAGTTACTGGGATTTTCACGCACAACCATTTCTTGGGTTTACAAAGAATGGTGTGAAAAGGGAAAAACATCAAGTATGTGGCAGTCCTGTGGGCGAAAATGCCTTGTTGATGCTAGAGGTCAGAGGAGAATGGGCCGACTGATTCAAGCTGATAGAAGAGCAACTTTGACTGAAATAACCACTCGTTACAACCGAGGTATGCAGCAAAGCATTTGTGAAGCCACAACACGCACAACCTTGAGGCGGATGGGCTACAACAGCAGAAGACCCCACCGGGTACCACTCATCTCGACTACAAATAGGAAAAAGATGGCCTAAAATGACCCCCACAGTCACCAGATCTCAACCCAATAGAGCATCTTTGGGATGTGGTGGAACGGGAGCTTCGTGCCCTGGATGTGCATCCCACAAATCTCCATCAACTGCAAGATGCTATCCTATCAATATGGGCCAACATTTCTAAAGAATGCTTTCAGCACCTTGTTGAATCAATGCCACGTAGAATTAAGGCAGTTCTGAAGACGAAAGGGGGTCAAACACAGTATTAGTATGGTGTTCCTAATAATCCTTTAGGTGAGTGTATATATATAAATGTAAAAATCAAGAATCGAACCGTGACCTTAGAATCCAAAATTCAATCGAATCAAAGATTTGGAGAATCGTGACACCCCTACTTCACTCACGCACGCACGCACGCACGTGAGAGAGAGAAAGAGAGAGAGAGAGAGAGAGAGAGAGAGAGAGAGAGAGAGAGAGAGAGCGACACTCCTCTCACCGCCTGATTTATGAAGCTGTGCGTACCTTTGAAATCCAGGTGTACGCAATACCTGTCCTTGATAAATCCCGCGGCTGAAAACGATCGTCATCGTTTTCATCGTGAGAGAGAGAGAGAGAGCGAGAGCGAGAGCGAGAGACTGATATGAGCAATCTCGCTAGTTATTCCACTACATTGAGTACGCGCTGTGGGTAAAGGCTAACAGTAACCATAACACTGGAGGAGGTCCAGGAGATGCCCACTCCAAACCATCCATTCTGTTCCAGCCCTATCTGCCCTTAATCCTCCAGTGGACCTCACAAAACCATAGCTAGAACACACACTCGCCAAGGATCTTGAGCCCACCGCAAACACAGAACAAGAGCCTATTCCCACAACAGACCCCCTGCCAGAGGCCACGTCCATCCTGAAGCCTGGCACCAATTCTGACCAGGTGTGAGTTGTCCCTATTTCCGAATTTTTAGTGGAGCTGGAAGGTGCGGAATCATGTCCAACCCATTCTCTAACTTAAAGGTCTTGTAACGACTGACACACATCAGATTTGACAATCAGTTATATTTAACAAATAATATTTAAAACTCACTCTGTGATCTATGGCTCACAACCAGCCATCAAGAGTGTGGCACAATGGCCCTCATTTATCATTCTTGCGTAGAAACAAGCGTATATGTTGGCGTTAGATTATGCTTACACTCCTCTCACCGCCTGATTTATGAAGCTGTGCGTATCTTTGAAATCCAGGTGTACGCAATGCCTGTCCTTGATAAATCCCGCGGCTGAAAACGATCATCATTAGAATAGCACGCCCCTATATATTCAAGTCTCCGCTTCCCCCACGCCCTCATTTTACGCCATGGAAACACGGAAGACGGCAAAGAAGAGAAACTTCTCCGACGTGGAGCCGAAATGACCTATAGCAATGCAATATTTTACAGCACGTCTTTTGAATTAGCATCTTACAGTCTATGATTAGCATTCAATTTCGAATCACGTCACATGTAGGTGTACAATAGTGATGATGATGATGTCATGTGGAGTACCATGCATTCACATTAATAATTGCATGACAATTTGTAATATTGTTCTTATTATTACCATTTACGATTTTTATTATTAATGACGCTTATTGTTATTTAGAAGAATAATGTCGTTATTATTATTATTATTTAAAAGTAGAAGAATGTAATTTTTATTATTTTGTCAGTCTGAATTATTTTTTGGTCATTGAAAGCCTTTCATCACCGAACCCAGTCCGTGCGCACCTGCCGGGGATAACCCTGAAACGTCAGGGTAAAGCGCAAAGGCTCGCAACTGAAGGAATACGCTTACAAATCAAATGCTTTGGTAAAGTCACACAAATTAAAAATTGAAGTCCATGTTGCACAAAAATAAACACTGAAGTTTATAATTACTATGTTGTTGTTGTTTTTTTACTGTGGGTCATAATATATCATATCTTTTAGTTTGTCAGTGCGTTTTGTGGTTTTAGGGATTGTTTGTCTGCGCATTTCCGCACTAACTCAAAACGTGCGTACACCACCTCCTGAGCTGGCGTAGGATTTGAGCGTGCCGTACGCCAACGTCCATATTGATAAATCTCAAAGTCACCGTGGTTTTGAGTGTACGCTGGAAATTTGGTGTACGCACATTTGATAAATGAGGGCCATTGTCTTCATTTAATGGAGAAGAAGTCCAACTCCAACCATCAACTCATCCGACTTTCTCCCTTCTCCTATTTGCTCTGCGTGTCCTCTCCGGCCCAGGCAGGCCACAATCAGCACTTCAGCCATGGGAAAAGAGTCAAACCAACCACGCAAGTTCATTACCAATTCTTCAGTCAACACCGAAGAAATCGATTGAGACTCGCGGAACCATCAAAATCCTTCTTCAGGAACTTCACGAAATGTTTCACTGCAAAGGCCATGCAAGTATACATTTAATGAGGTGCTCTGAAAATGATAAGCTGATGGTTCTTTTCATAGTTAAATTGATATTTTCCATTGTTCCAATTCCTGCTTCCGGTTTCATTCTGTCACTCACCATTTTACCTCTGCATGCATGTATGTGTGTTTAGTTTAGTTATGTTAATAAAACTTGTGCACAATATGTATTTGGTTCTGATTCTCTGCTTGCAACAAAGTTTATTCTACGATTTAGATTTTGACTACAGGCTCTTAGTACTGTACAGTAAGAAAGACATTTCCCTCCCCCGGAAATTAACATTTCTTAGAGTTAATAAACAATTAACACCGAGTGTTCATGGGACGAACAGGTGGATTGATTGTAATATTAATTTTACTACATTAAGTTAATTCTATTAACTGATCCAAATATTCATAATCAATTATAACAAGTTATGATTGATTATTAATATTTCTTTAGAGCTAATTTGCTACAGTCTGTTCTTCCCCGCTTGGATTTTTTTTTATTCCCTTTAATTTCCAAATGGCTCTGCTCTGGGTTGCTCCCTGCCTCGTCTCCTCCATGGCTCTCCTTCTGCCGACTCCACCATGGACTCTTCCTCCAATTTTCCCCGTGGATTTTTACTCCCATTCCTCCTTGGACTCTCCTCCCATATCCCCATGGACTCTTTGTCTGGTATGGTCTTTGTTTACCAAATCTGTTAAGTGTTATAGCCCCTGAATTTACTCCTTGTGTTTCCTGCTTTGGATTATCTTCGCTTTGTTTATAAATAAAAGTATAGCTGCAAGTAGATCCTCCTTTCCTTATCCTCTTTGCTGTCTGCACTGTGGCACTTCTTCCCCCACAGATATCACTGCATTATTAAAAACGTCTTGTTCTTTTGAACGGTCTGTTCTTCAATGAAACCTGAAAAAGTAGGCTACCAAATTCCACAAAAATATTAAGCAGCACAACTGTTTTCAACATTGATAATAAGAAATGGTTTTGAGAATCAAATCAGCATATTCAAATGATCTATGAAGGATAATGAAGACTGGAGTAATGATGCTGAAAATTCAGCTTTTCATCTCAGGAATAAATGACATTTTAACATATATTCAAATACAAGTCAGCTATTTTGATCTGTACTATTATACACACCATAAAATGTTTGTCATGCTATATACAAATACATATTAAATTCCTTACATTTCAAAAGTGAGCAGGTTGTTTTCAGCTTGATGTTTGTGCCCTACTGGTTGCTCCTTTTCTTAAAGCAGAATACCTTACCCTGCTCGAAGGTCTGCATTTGCCTTGGTTTCACCTTGGGACTTCTCTTTTTCTCTCTCTTCTTGCCCCCTTCTGTGTTTTTATGTGGCCACAGCATAAATCGCTTGGTTTGAGTCATGTTACAGATCAGCATAAATGAATTACAGACAGTCATTTGCCAGGTTAAAATTAGACTGCTGCTGTCATTGACTGTATTTTCATTTTCAACACACACACACACACACACACACACACACACAAAGAGAGAGAGAGAAAGAATGTTTTGCCTCTAACCAAGGAAACGAAACCACACTATGCTGAAACAGCAGTCCTGAAGTTCTAAACTCCAGCTAAACTTTTCAAGACCCGAGTCAATTCACAAAAGGCAGTACAAATTATATCCAGACAACAGACTGCTTTTCTGTGGTCACATACAAACTTTTGACAGCCTAATTTATACATTCTAAAATTTGCCCATTTTTTTTTTTTTTGTCTTCAACACAGCACAAGAGATCCTAAGGTTCATGCATTAGCTTATAGTAAATACAATTTTGTTGTCCAAATTGAGATCCTTTTTGAAAGTGGATTTAATAGATAAAACAATAAAGGTTGCAATTAAAGCTAAACATATTTTCTTACAAAAATACGTGATAGGCCTAAAGATTTATAAGAACCATCTTGACTTGCATTAAATAGAGTTTGCAATTAAGGAACATGCACATTTAATTTCTCAAAAGATGAATGAATAAGTAAGGTAAACAGCTTTAAACAATTCGTTTGGCATGCTTGAACTCCTCTAATGAGAACAGCCTGTTTTTCTCTAAAAGATTATATGAACTCATGAACAAGTGCATAGTTAAAACTTTGCAATGGCTGGAATATAAAGACGTATATGTTTAAGTTTTAAACAACACGAGCATGTTTACTGAATATAATCAACATGTTTTGACGTAAAGAACACAGTCATTGTTTTTTTGTGGGATTTTTTCATCCCCCATATTAACAATGATTCGGTGGCGGCTGTCGTCACACAGACAGAAACAGAAAAACATGCAAACATGAGGAAAAAATTTAAACTCTTTTAACAAAACCGCTCGTGTTACCTCAGGCTATAAACATCTGGAATAGAGAATATAGCCTATTCTCTTGTCACATATGCACAAAAGACACATGCACACTAGTTTTCCATAATAATGAATCAAGTTATAGAGGTGAATAAATAAATAAAAAAACATCTTCCCTAAGAGAAGTGATCAAATTATGCATCCATTGACCACAAACAGTTTTAATAACTTCTTAAAGGAGCACTTCACCCATTTCAACATTAATCTTTATTGAAAGTGGGTCATATATGTAGTCGAAATGTAAAATAAATTTTGAATTTGGTGCCCTCTTGACCGAGAAAAGACAGAAAATAACTTTAGGGCGCATTTGTGTGTAAGACCACAACTCCCAGAATGCACCACGTTGCACAGCTCCGCAAGCCACTCCCACTAATCCAGAACAGCGCAAAGTCGCAAACATCAGAGAAATCACTCTTTCGTCTACGTTACTCTACAGGGCTAACGTTAGCTGCCACCAGATTTAGAAATTCATTTCACACAAAATGTATAGTTAGTTGGCTGTGGCGAGCAGGACGAGGGACGTGAGAGCGGCGCGAGGCCGGTGGCGTGAGTGATAATGAACGACACCTGTGAGACGCACTGGTCTCTCTCGCGTCTCTCACCGAGGAGCGGACGCATAAAACGAGGAGCGACGACAGGGCAGATCGAGAGAGGAACAGGCCTGATTTTATGGTGTGTTTTGTTTCTGTTGTGTGTGGCCAGCATTGAGGGGCTGCTGGCTTATACTTTTGTTTTGTATTTGTTTATTTTACTATTAAAATGTTTAAATGTTCGCCGATTCCCGTCTCATTCTTCCCACAACAACAAACCCCGTTACATTAGCAAACTCATTAGCGAATTAGCAGCTACTCCTCGTTTGTATTTCTTTCTATATGGTGAATTATTGCATGGATATCTGGATGTTCCAGTCAGAACATATGGGGTGCGACACTAGGATGGTTCACATCACAACACAAACGTCCGTGTGCACAAAACTCCATGTCCGTGTCTGCCTCTGACATTTCTTCTAGAAGGAATTGGCATTTTAGAGATTATTTGCAGCAGACAGACTCTAGCTCGGTGTCCATAGAGGCACAGTTACAGCACGAGCACCACCAATTCGCTACAGCGCGAGCAAGCCCGGGCTTCTCGTCTGCGCCGGGCTGGTCTCCTGCGGCGGCCGCTGCCGCAGCCGACGCCGCCGCCTCTTGTTCCTCCATCAGCCTCAGCTGCTCTTCGCTTTGTGGCTCGTATAAATAGCCACGAACATCAGTTTCGAGCAAAAGATTTTCAAAATCCTCGTCTTCCATATCGTGTGTCGTAAATTCAGGCATTATGGTAAATCTAACTGCTTGAGCGCTTGTTAGCTTAGCTTGCTGTCTTCCAAGCAAGATGGCGGATTAATAGTTTAGTTTCTTCAGGTTTAGTCCCACCCACTGATCTGTAATAGGCCGGTGGGGTGAGTGGGTCCCACGCCCTTGAATAATAATGAGCTAAAGGCTGTAGTTTTCTTAATATGCAATGAAATTTATCTTCCGTCCTATCGTGACGCAAAATGACGATATTTACGTCACGATAGGACGGAAGTAAAACACTTAAATCCTTTTTTCTCCCATCTCAGAAAAAAAACAAGCAAAATTCCACCATCATTATAATATATGACTGGGTTTCTAACAATACAAACCTTAATGCAAATGGGTGAAGTGACCCTTTAACATGGATGAAGCCTGTTGCTTCAACAGACTTTACATGCATATGAAGCATTGCTTTAGCTTAAAATTAAGTATTGAATAGCCTATCACAAATAAATAAACATACAGGTAACACTTTAGATCACAGTTTCCATGTTACTTTTTTTATTGTTTACCAAGTAATTTGCCAATTCACTAAAAGTAACATGAGATTGAACCTCAAGGCAGCTTTTGTATTGTGTACACCGGGAACTTCAATACGTCCTTGGCTTCAAGTGCCTCAAAATCTTTATTTTATGATGAGCATTGGGTTTTATTTAAAACATATAGGCTCAGAGAACTAGGCCTCCACTTTGAAAGGTTTCTTAAATGTTCTCCAGAGGGAATCTGAGAAACTCAAAATGCGTCTCAAGTATCTTTTTTCAATTTTGAAGTGTATAATTCACTTGCTATAATTGTAAACCTAACCAACAGTAACATGATCCCGTAATGACGTCGGACCTAATAAGGTTGAGCTGTTTTCGCTCAAGCAGACATAGGCTAAATTAATAGATTGTAAATCTATAACAGAACTGAAGTCTGGTTTTGATGAAGGAACTGCAATAGCACCACAATTTTTTCGAAACTGTAGGCTAAGTATTCACAAACATACATTTATAGCTGATTTACATTAGATCAACTTGAAAACGTAAGCTAGTGTATTATTCAACATGTTTAACGAGTTTTTAATACCCATGGCATGACATAATATTAAAATTCTCTGACATTCCTATTTGAATGAGACCGAATGAAACTCGACTCGGTTCGTTGAAACCCAATAAACTAAGCGGCGAGGAATTTCAGGAGGAACGCGCGCATCACACTTAATTCATCACGCTCGTGCATGCGAGATGGAGAGAAACGACCGTTATTAATCCAGCGGAGCTCGCGCGCATCCGGCGGGAACATACCGTCGCGCATTCACACTCAACACCGTCATTTAAATGTCACTCAAACTCACCACGACGAAGACAGTAACTAAGAGTCTTTCTAAGAAAAAACTTACAATGAAGCATCTATATTGTGAAATCTTAAAGAGTTCACTTACGTGGTCCATGGTGAGGCGGTCCGCCAGTTAAATGCTCTCGGCTCTCGGTCCGTGATTCTCTGAGGAGGGAGCATTTCGCTCGCGCGTACCGGAGTCGGCGACCCCGATAACCACCCCCAGCGGACCTCGGACCCCTGGAGTCGTCAAACGATCCGCCGAACTCGTGAAACACTGCTATCCGTCCCTCAGGTCTACCGGTGGGACTCCTCCCGCTAACGACGGGTTGAGTCTGAGGGAAAGAGAGAGAGTAAAGGGAGCGAGTGACAGATAAAGAGAGCTTCAAGTGGCGAAATGCACAGCTATATCAGAAAAAGGTAGGTTTTAACATGTCCTTACAATGAAGAATGCAGAAACCACGTCCTGGAGTTTGAGGAACAGTCCAAAAAGCTTGTGAACAGTCTTGTTCTTATATTTGAGACACAAGCAATGATGTCAATACTAATGAAAACGGACATAATCCATGCCTGTCTTACTGTGATCCTATAATACTGAGTTCATTACAGACTGAGCACACCTGTCTCTCCTCCCTCTCTCTTTCTGATTGCCCCGATGTCATTGGAGGAGAGCAAGAAGTACAATCCGTTCTATGTGCCCTTGTTGTTCTTCCCTGATGAGGGAACTTGATGCCGAGACTGTGAGCACTTTGTGACTGCTAGGAGCACAAAGATATCTTTGTGTCAAGATACTGTAATACCAGGGGAGCAGCAGGTAAAAAAAGCAGACAAGAGTAGCATACAAGAAAGAGAAGGATGATTGCAAAGTGAGCAAAGCGTCGAGGTTCTCAGTGTACTGAATATCTTTGCCTTTATTTAGAGTGACTTGCAATTATTTTAAAGTCAAATTTCTTTCTGTTTTTTTTTTTTTTTGCCTCCACCAGATGCTTAGCAGAAACATATTTTAAAATAATCTATATATAGAGGCCTAAAATGGTAAACAAATTGTAATAATGAAAATTAAGGAACAACATATAGGAATCTGTTATGCATTTTATTAACACCCTGGTGAAAATGACTTTGGGTAAACATAAGGCCTAGATGTGCACAAAAATGTAAATACAAATAGGGGGGCAATAAAGTATTATTTAGATAAAGTATTGTCACCAGCTGGTTGCAGCAGAGATGAAACAGGATCTAAGTGCAGCAACTTTATTACAAAAAAAACAGAATCTCAGGAATATGACCAGAACAACCAAACTTAACACAACATAGACCTTACAAAGACCTGAACGAAACACAGGGTTTAAATAGACAGCAACTGAGGAGCTAATTAACAAGACACACCTGACCAGAACTAACAATCAATTAGAAACCATAGTGACAAATAGGGAGAGACACCAATTAACAGACTGAAAACCAACCATGAGCAGAACAGATCAAAAACAAACTCTAAAGTCAAACAAATGCAAACCGTAACAAATCAAATTTGATGTGTCGTTCAGAGACTTACGGGAACATGCTTTACTGATTTCACTTTACATTATAAGTAGATTTTTCCCTTATAAAAACAGTTTAAGAATACTGCAAGGTATTGTCTTGTTGAATATAAAAAAATATTAGGGCTGTCAAAAGATTAATCACGATTAATCGCATCCAAAATAAAAGTTTCTGTTTACATAATATATGTGTGTTTACTGTGTATAATTATTTTGTACATAAAATGCACACACGTATATATTTCAGAAAAATATGTTATTTATATATAAAATCTTTATATTTATATAAAATATACATTTATATATGCTACATTCAGTCTATATACAGTATGCAAATATTTCTTAAATACACATGCATGTGTGGGTATTTATGTATTAAAAATAATCACACACACTACACACACATATATTATATAAACACAAACTTTTATTTTGGATGTGATTAATCGTGATTAATTGTTTGACAGCCCTAAAAAATATATATTATTTATATTATTTAGAAATTCATACTTTTTAATTCCAAAAATCAGAACTGTTTACTATCCAAGTATCAACAGCTGAATAGTATACTTCTGTCCATAAATAACATTGTGCTGCATCGCTCAGCACTCCCTGCTGTCATTGCATTCACATGCATTAGAAAAAAAAAGCAGCTTTCTATTTAGTTTCATTTCAGCCCACAGACAGATCAATACCGATGACATCATCAGTAAAAGCCTACAGGCTGACAGTTTTCCACCAATCGATCGGGCGGGCTCAGAGATGCCTGCCAAATCGCCTGGGAAAGCTCTGCTGCCACAGCAACGGCTCCAACGGGATGCATGACAGCCAGAAAACCATACGACGCCCACACAGAATTCCTTAGCACTGTTCATCTGTGCAAAAAAAGCAATGGCACATACCGTTCACCATCACCATACAGCGGTTTCTGATATCTGTGAACTAAACTTGAGGACTTTTAGAACAAAAAACATCACCTTTGTTTTTCTTGAACATGTTTTTTATATTTGTCTTGCCATATTAGTTCTCGACTTGAATCGTATTTCAGTGTGTGTGTGTGTGTGTGTGTGTGTGAAGCAGTGTGCTTCACACACAAATTGCTGTGATTTGCATGGCAGTAAATGCAATATTAAACCAGTGTGAAAACATAATCATGAATATGAAGGACAATCACAGCACTTTAAGATTTGGAGAACGGCAGCAATTATGACACTACATGTTAGATTACCATTAGTAAAGTATTAGATACAAAATTGTGCCTTGAGCATCTCTCTATAAATAGCTGAGAATGAGACAGAGGGCGTTCAATAATTCAATTATTCTACCACATTAAAAATGAGAGAGAGCGAGACAGAAGGCCGTGCCTACAAAAGTGCCTTCAGTTTATTCCCAGACACACACAAAACCCACAAAAATGTTGTGCTCGTCGCACCCGGTTGATTAAGATCATAACAAAGCAAACTCGGGTATAATGAAATAGTGCAAAGTCATAAATATATCAAATATGAAACAAGACACTGCACACTCTCTGAGAGTGCACTAATAAGCCAACACTGGCTAATAGTGGCTAATTTCTACGAATTCATACGAATTGGGCAACTCGGAAAATATGTACGATTTAGCAAAAATCGTAATAATTCGTACAAGTGAGGTCGTATGAATTTGTACGAATTAGCCATCTCGTATAATACGTACGATTTGCCGTGAGATTTGGTTGAATAAGCAGATGGAAAATATCAACATGGTTTTGTTTGTCATTTGCATTGTAAGTAAATGGTGTTGAAGTGTGAAAATGTGGCTTGCCTTTTACATGAGTGTATAAAGCTTACAGTTTAACATATTAAACTCTTAAACTAAAGCAACCAGGACTCTTTTTCCAGTGTGTGTGTGTTTTAACACAGTGATGTGGGAGTACAGCTGGGCCTTAGTGTTTGCTGATCCAACAGTGACGCTCAAATAAGAGCCAGACATTTCCCTCTCCCTCCTTCCCCTTTTCTCTAATTTACTTACACTTTCACCTCTTTAAGTAAGATGTTTATTGCTGTAATAAACAGTATATCCAAGAATCACCCTGAAAGGTAAATTATTGTGAATGTGGAATGTAAAGTGTCACTAGACGTAGATTTGCTACCATGGAACTAATGACAGCATGAATTAAGCTTACCCGTGCCAGTCTGTGAGCGCATGCCGGGAACACGTGAATATCCTGGTGGATTTCAAAAGACCGTCTTTGACTGTCATATGTGATTTAACATCATAACTTCTTGCCAGAAGTTCATAATGATATCCAGCAGACTGACCAAGCTCGGCAAAATACTCCCCCAAGTCCTATTAAATCACCACACACTCTCCCACTACAGCCATTAAAGTCAAACATCACCTATAACATTCAGTGAACCAAAACACACTCACACACACACACACACACACACACACGGGCAGAAGTAGAAGCAGGCTCTCAGTGGTTCAATGTAAGCATGTGCATGTGTGTCCTGTGGTTGAAGTAGTGAATAATGCAACAAGCTCTTTAAAGTTTTATACAAAAAAAAAAAAAAAAAAAGAAGTCTCAGAAACCAGATCTGGATTCCTCAATCACTCTCTTTTGCACTAAAACATGCATGGCCACTGACACGATACAAAATAACATGAATAATTGAAAGAGAGGCAAAAGAGGGACAAGAAAATTTAAACCCTTGATTTTCTCATAAAAACAGGGTGAATAATGAGAATGAGATAAACAGAAATAAACAACACTTGAGATGCATTAAAAGATGAAACCAGGTTTTCAGGCCACGTACGTAAACTTTCCTTATCCCAAACAGCATTAGCATCATCATCACTAAACTTGACTCTGTTATATTTAAACATAAATGCCAAAAATAGGCAAAGCAATTCAGATGATTAAGACACATGGAGTGTAAATAGCCTCTAAAATCGGTTCTGTAACAGCAGTCTGAGGAACATTTTTCCGGCCCAACTAAAACAAAAAGAGCGAAGTTGGCACGTTAACACCGTTCTTACTTCAAGCACTTTGGAAACTATTCTATGACTTCCTTTTTGAGTCTTACTCATTTTTCTCTTCACAGCCAAAAATAAATCTCAATAGAGACTACATTACCCATGAGCCCAAGTGTTGGATTACATCAATCTGCTCTCCATCAGTACCAGATGCTCTCTGTCCTTGTTTGACAAATCGCCGCTGCTCCAGCTCAGGAATGTCTAGCTCTCCTTTTTTGGGTTCACATTCCTAAACAAACTCCGTGTTTCTTTCTTTCTCTCTACTTTCTCTCCCATCCTCTCATATCTCTCTCTCACACAAACATGTCCACATACTGTACGTGCTCACATGCTTAAAATCTCTCACTAGTAACCACAAGCATTTGAATACAACAGACCTATTCAGGGCCTATAATGAGGAAGACATAAAACAATAAACATGTTAAAATTTAGTGATGATGGAGCACAGCGGTAGTGGAAACAAAATAGTGACTAATGAAGCAGTGGAGAAAATGCAGAAATGTACCAAATATGGAATAATACATTTCTCAAATAATAACATAGACTTTTACCAAGTGCAATAAATAGAAGTTTAATCCATTGAATTATACAATATGATGAAATGCTGTTCTTTTAAACTTTCTATTCATCAAAGAATCCTGAAAAAAACATTGTATTCAACACTGATAATAATAATGAATGTTTTTTGAGCATCAAATCCGCATATTAGAATGATTTCTGAAGGATAATGTGACACTAAAGACTGGAGTAATGATGCTGAACATTCAGCTTTGATCACAGGAATAAATTACATTTTAAAATAGAAAACAGTTATTTTAAATTGTCATAATATTTAAAAATATTACTGTGGGTTTTTTTTTATCAAATAAATGCAGCCTTGGTGAGCAGAAGAGACTTCTTTTAAAAACATTAAAAATCTTATCGATACAAATTTTTTGACTGGTATATTGTAAGAATATGACTAGTACTGATGAATAAACTGTAGGCCTATATGGTAAGGCTGTTAAATAGCAGTCCTAGTTTTTGTTTATACAATAAAGTTGGTATGAGCTACCACATTCGTTTAAAAATATAAAAATGGTGTGTAAGAAAAAGAAAAATGTTATGATCATGATTATTATGATTATTCTTTTATGATTAATCCTTTCAAACATATTATTCTTGTATTAATCCATTTATGAATGAACTTTTTGTCTATTGTATATCTTTTGATACCATAAACTATTCATATATCCTATTCAAACCAGACCTTTGGTCTCCGGTTTGAAAAATGTGCCTACATGTCTAAAATCTGCTGTCACTTCTCTAAAAAGAGAGACACGTCCCCTGCAAAGTCCGGTAACCGGTTTAATATTGAGTTTAGCACAAAGACCAGACGTGGTGAACATATGCATTTGTCTCTTTCTTTAAGGTCCAATGTTTAGCTACGCGTGCAGAGTGTATACCAAGAGGCCAGAGCTTATTCTTTTTTTTTTTACATGTTTAACATATGATTCCTGATCTGATCTGAACTTAGGTATAAATATTGGCAATGATGCACATCACCATTATGGTTAGTATCTACAGAATAACACAAAGTTAAAATAAGGTGGCATTTTTGGGGTTACTGAAACAACAGTTAAATACCGAGTACTAGGAACTGTTAATAAAACATGGAAACTGCTTCTGTTGAATACAATACGCTGATTTCACGCAGCCGCCATTTTGAAATCGCTCCGGTGGGAAGAAAACCGGAAGTGTCGCTTTTAATCATAGGAGAGTCGCGAAAGCGATGGCGTATTGTTGTGTTTAATGTATAAATTAGTTATTCTTAAAATGTACATACATTTCTTTCATACTTTAGACTATATACAGTGAAATTCATTTATAAATAAAACATTTTTTTAATATATAATTCAGAACGGAAAACAAAGAAGTAGGAACGAACTATATATATTGGATATTAACATCCAATAGTGTAAATCGCGGCAGCAGCTTCAGGTTGGTAGTCCAAGCATTGTTGTCTATCTGTACTTCCGGGGTTCTTCCCACCGGAGCCTCGCTTTCGATTTCAAAATGGCGGCAGCATGAAATCAGCGTATGAAGCAATGCGCATCATACCTGCAAGCAAATCCTTCCCAAAAAACACACGGCGTGTTACGTGATTTATTAGTACTTTAATTGTATTTCATGACTTGCGAATTGACAACGTAAATGTTGCATGTTCGTAGTTTGTTTTGCGCTTTAGATATAGGCCTATTACAACGCACACCACATTTGCACGAGCAATTGAAGAGTGCGCGCTACGAGCACAGGATCACGGCTGACAGGAGAGGAAAGTTCGTTTTCTGAGGTGAGGCTTTTTAGAAGCTACGAAACATTAGAATAATGACACTGACATATAGCCTGACAACATCTCATCTGCCCGCAGATACTGAATCGGGACCATACGTTTTTTTCTCTGGTACTCTTTACTTAAACTGTCTGACAGCTTTCACGCACGTCTTTCACAATAAAAGTCTCGCATCAGAAAAAAACATTTATAATTCCGACCTATAAAAGTCGGAACTGTCTTGCGACCCACCAGTTGAGAAACCCTGCCCTAGACTCTACGGCATGTGCTCAGGAGGGCATGTGCTCAGACTTAAGATATCGAAATCAAATGTCAAAGATCTCAATACAAGCAAACAATTCTCGTAAAATTCTTCCAGACAAAATATTTCAGCCACACTATAGCCAGTTTAGCCACATTAATTTCAGTCTCATTTGCTTATATTTGTATAAAATATAAAAAGCTTAAGCCTAAGGAATCTTAGAAGAAAAGAAAAACTCAAAGTTGATATCTACTTGAAACATATTTAATGTTACATCAGATATGAAAGAGCAACCTCAGAGGAATATACTGTTTTTCTTGTGGGAAGCAATGGTGCTAATAATTGTTGGGTCAAAACCACGAGTTAGTGACGCAACTGTTCTCTCTGTAACTGCTAACAGAAAGAGACAGTGTTATGTGTTCTGTCTACGTGTGCTAGATGACAGAATGACTAGTCAGACCTAGTCAAGCAGAAAACAGTTGAACTCTCCTTAAAAACTATTTTGCTCACACACACACACACACAAAATGGGCATGTGAAAGGAAACAGGCATCAGACTCACTTTTTATTTGCAATGAAGTCAGAGACAGACACAGTGTGTGTGTGTGTGTGTGTGTGTGTGTGTGTGTGTGTGTGTGTGTGTGTGTGTGTGTGTGTGTGTGTGTGTGTGTGTGTGTGTTTATGTATTTGTGGTCTGTTATGTTTTCTTGGTGATTCACTCCTTTTATTGAATGCTCAAACAATGCCAGCACTGTCTGGGCCTCAGCAAACACACACACACGCACACAAAGTCCCAATGATTTCTGAGGAGTGAATTGCTTGAAGGAAATTGTGTCCTTCTTGATTTCTGTGTATGCAGAACATTTGGTGCAGCTCTGCACACGTAGATTTAGTCCTTTTAGACCAATAAACCTCCTGACCCCAACAGAGGAATAAATACCCAACCCCTGCTTCTTTATCTCACCTTCTCTATCTCTCTCTTTCCATCATGCGAGTCAAGTCATCATTAGAAAAAAGTGTCAGCGGTCACTAAGGAAGCGGCGTTCCCGTTTCGACCCTCTTGGGAATCTCATAACGTCTGGATGCCTATTTAAAGAACCTACTTTAGAGATCAGGCTTGTGCGGTGGCAGACGAAGCTCATTCAACTCAAACAATGCCAGAGACTCTAAATCATGAACATGCGAGCCAAACCATGCAAGCAAATGTTAATTTAAAGATTTCACTAACCTGTCCGAATGTTTTCTAGTGAGCAGTCGCATCTGAATCTGAACAGGAAACAGACTGGCACACTTGACATGTATTACTGTTTCTAAGAAAATGAACACACTGAAAAAAACCAACTGACCTCCCTGAACAATTCTGCATTCAGGTACAATTTGGAAAAAAGCTTTGCACATGACTGCTGCAACAAGAGACATTTTCAGACAGGATGAAGTGACTCCTCTGTTCAATGTGGATAGGAAAGCGAACACCAAAACTTCTAGAGGGAAAAGACAGAAAAACAGCATTCAGTGAGATATTACAGGAAAGTATTTATTTGAGGTTTGCTAAGGTGAATATCACTTTGAAGCTGCCTGTCCACTGTCTCTGACAATCACATATGATTTTCACATTTTGCCCGCTAGTTGCTGTCGCACTGAACTCTCAAACTTGTCATGAAGCAACCGTTACCTTCTGCTTATTCAATCTGTTAAAATGAATGAATAATAATGGACGAATTAATATATCCACACAAAACAAATGGCTGGCAATACATCTGAAAGACATAGTAGATATTTAGGGCTAATCAATGTAACACATTTTTTAAGAATTCTCAAATAATTATTATTTTGGTTATAATTATTACCTCCCAATTCACAGAAATCATGTTAATGTATAATACAAAAATATAGGTAATTCTCTTTGTGCTCATAGTTTTGATTAGAATACATCACATCTGGTCTGGTGCAAAACTTTAAATATTTCACTGCAACCGGGGCTCAAATTGGGTTAGAAAATTCCATATCTGCAAATGATCACTGTGTTTCTCTACACTGCAAATTAATGACCTGTGGTCTGTCATTTGTTTGAGATAGTAAAAAGGTGGCTTTAGTACTGCTTATACTTAGGGTTTATTGTTTGTGAGTAGCTTGAGGCAAGGTCTGCTATTGTTATAGCTGAGGCGGACAATAAAACAGACAAAAAATGACCATAGATTTACATTGAAGACAAAAGATACCTGAGACATAGAGATCATGTGGTCAGTTACATCAAGTTAGTCATCTAGTCAATTATTTAAAAATGATCATAACTTTTTTTTTAAGCAAGTACACTTTATTTTGATAATCCACTTTAGACATTCTGCTACCTAAGTAACTTTGCAACCTAATATCAACTAAATCTCTTGAATTTCTATGTCAACAAACTCTCATTAGAGAATTAGTATGTTTGGGTAGGGTTGGTTCAGGTTAGTAGACATGTAGCTGCAGACTTACTTATAGTTTGTAGAACGCCTAAAGTGGACTATGGAAATAAAGTGTTACCGCTTACTGCCCGTGTTGGTTAGACCACTCTGAAGACTCTGAATATTAGAGTCTCTTTTGACCTCAATAAGCAACCAGCTAGAACACCCTATCAATCATCCAGAGCACCTTAGCAACCTCATAGCAAAGCACTAAAAATAGCAACCCCATAGCAACACCCTAGCATTGAGTTTTACAAGCAGTGCTCACATTTTTCTCAGACAATCTTGTTTACTTTAAGTTATCCACTGGTTAACGTCTCTGATCTCTCTTTCCATTCTCTCTTTGGCTCACGGACATTTTTCAGCTATTTATTTTTCCACTCCTTGTTTTTCTCAAATTCTCTTATTCTCTTTCCCTTCGTCTCAGCCTTTCTCGCTCTCGGTCGGACAGTGTTCCTTCTGTGTTGTGACCTGGTTTCACAGTAACAGTAGAACGAAGCTAAAACAAAACCTGCCTCTGTGTGTGTGTGTGTGTGTGTGTGTGTGTGCGTGTGCGCGCGCGCGTGTGTGTTTGTTTGTTTGGACAAGTCAACTGACTACATTTGCATTTTCACTGGCTTTAGGAATTTGTAATTGTTCTTGTCAAGCATTGTGCACACTATATCTCAGGAAGCAGGCAAATGCTACTCAAACATTGTTTTATTAACATCCTCATGTTAGTCCAATACTCGTCTGCAATGTTATCACAGCACTGAAATGTATTTTCATGCTACTGCACGTACAGTATAGTGCAAACAAAACAAATATTGTTTCACATTGGACCTTGTGGGAAGAAAAATTCCAAATGAGATATCAACCGTTGCTCCAAGACATCAATGCAATTAAATGAAGAGCAAATGGAGACTGGAGAAAAGACATCTCAAAAACACCTCAAAGTGTGCTCAGATTCACCAAAATATTAAAGTTTTAAATCAAAAGAGATTCCAATAAAATATAACCTTCAATATTAACACGAAAAACTTATGGTATCCACATTTTTTTCCATATTCATTCTGCATGTCAACAATGATCTTATTTGTAGCTTTTAGTTCTCCTGAGGAATTTTACGAGAAACATCTGAGATAAAGTTAAAACAAATAAAACCACCAAAATCTCCATTTGAACTTTGAAAGAGCCACTGAGCAATAATTTGTCCTCTGGATTTCTTTAACATTCACACACATGCAGAGGCCAGTGGTGTTTATTGAGGAATGTGATGAGGAAATGAGTTTGATAAGCCTCATATCTAACTTGTACAGTGGACTAAGTTTCACAACCCTAATCAGACTGTTAACATTACAGAATTCTCCAAAGAAGATTAAATACGGGAAAGGTGTGGGGATTTGTTTCTGTTTTTTCTCCTGCCTGACAGCACACATGTTAAACTATCCCCAATACTATCCCCAATATCCCCAAGTGAAACCATGCACATTTAAACACATGCAGTAGGCCTATTCATGAGTCCAGTGTCAACATGAATCATTGATTATAAGTTATATAAATCTTCTAATAGCTTTAGATTTCAACATCTAAGTCCATTTACTCATGTCAAATCATTTTAAGGCTTTTTATCTACATCAAAATGAGTATTTTTGTGTAGTTCTGCCTGTATGTGCAGAATGTAATTGAATACCAATAATTTGCAGTTGTCAGACAGCGAGCGAAAACCCCTCTCATTTTCTCATCCTTTGATCTTTCTTCATTCTGAAAGTCTTTTCATAGGTATGTGTGTGTATTCACACATTTGTCTCTGCTAAAATGGTGCAAAGTGTGCTTTAGAGCGTCTGTGATACATTTGCTGTGTGGGGGCAATAAGTGACAGTGAAGAGAGTGTTTTATTAACCACTGTTCTTGCAGTAGCCTACAGATTGAATATTGGTTAGATTTGGTTTGTGGCTACAGTGCGCCATCTGCTGGTATACAATGTAAACAAAACAAATAATAACACTATTATGCTTGAATTCAATGTGTAACGTATTGCCTTGCACAACGAGCAAATCAAATATTTAATACTGAATAATGACTGATATATGTCTGCCTGCCATCTAGTTCTTATTATTATGATCATCATCACTTCAAATTCAATAGATCAAATTACGTTATGTGACATTTTTTCTCAATTAAGCACAATTAAGCACATTTCCCTGCACCTCCATTACCATAATGTGTCTGGATGTTTTATCTTTTTATTCTCAATGACCACGATTATTCTCAATGATCATTTTCATTAGTCTATAATTACTGTGATACAATAATAAAAGTCTAGAAACCAAGATTTTTGTTTAAAGATTAAAGCCAGTATAAATTAAATACCAAAAAATACCTGAATAATGTTTTACCTTTTTTATTGTCATTGAGTGCGTTTATATGCACGTTCCTTGTCTTTGATTATATTCCTGCAATACTGGAGGCTGCAGTTTCAGGACAGCAGTTCTAGGACCCTAGTTTTTTTTGTGACCGCCCCACCCTAGTGAAAGAAAAGTATACTTTATTTTATTTGAAATATATTCCCCTTTTCAATAGTACATTGCAAATATACTGACAAAAAAGTACTATCTTTAAATATATTAAAAGTATTTTAGCATCATGCTTTTACCTATTTTAACAATACAACTTTTAACACACTTTAAAATAATTGTACTTTAGTATATTATGTATATTGTTATTATTATTATTATTATATATTAAGTAAAAATTAAGTTAATTTTTTTAAAGTGTATTTATTTCCTGTATGATGGAAATTGTAACAATATATTGAAAGTACACTTTCAAAATATATTATACTGTAGTATACAATAGTATTTAGTTCCTCAAGAACCAATGAGGTTTAATCTTATGTTATGCAGAACGTTTAAGCTTCCTCAAGAACCAATGAGGTTCATTCTCGTGTTACGCAGCGCGTTTGAGCTTCCTCAAGAACCAATGAGGTTCATTCTCGTGTTACGCAGCGCGTTTGAGCTTCCTCAAGAACCAATGAGGTTCATTCTCGTGTTACGCAAAACGTTTGAGCTTCCTCAAGAACCAATGGAGTTCATTCTCGTGTTACGCAGCATGTTTGAGCTTCCTCAAGAACCAATGAGGTTCTTTCTCGTGTTACGCAAAACGTTTGAGCTTCCTCAAGAACCAATGGAGTTCATTCTCGTGTTACGCAGCGCGTTTGAGCTTAAGCAAGAACCAATGAGGTTCAATCTCGTGTTACGCAGCGGGTTTGAGCTTCCTCAAGAACCAATGAGGTTCATTCTCGTGTTACGCAGCGCATTTGAGCTTCCGCAAGAACCAATGAGGTTCATTCTCGTGTTACGCAGCGCGTTTGAGCTTCCACTAGAACCAATGAGGTTCAATCTCGTGTTACGCAGCGCATTTGAGCTTCCTCAAGAACCAATGAGGTTCATTCTCGTGTTACGCAGCGCGTTTGAGCTTCCTCAAGAACCAATGAGGTTCATTCTCGTGTTACGCAGCGTGTTTGAGCTTCCTCAAGAACCAATGGAGTTCATTCTCGTGTTACGCAGCGCGTTTGAGCTTCCTCAAGAACCAATGAGGTTCATTCTCGTGTTACGCAAAACGTTTGAGCTTCCTCAAGAACCAATGGAGTTCATTCTCGTGTTACGCAGCATGTTTGAGCTTCCTCAAGAACCAATGAGGTTCATTCTCGTGTTACACAGCGTGTTTGAGCTTCCTCAAGAACCAATGGAGTTCATTCTCGTGTTACGCAGCGCGTTTGAGCTTAAGCAAAAACCAATGAGGTTCAATCTCGTGTTACGCAGCGGGTTTGAGCTTCCTCAAGAACCAATGAGGTTCATTCTCGTGTTACGCAGCGCGTTTGAGCTTCCGCAAGAACCAATGAGGTTCAATCTCGTGTTACGCAGCGCGTTTGAGCTTCCGCAAGAACCAATGAGGTTCATTCTCGTGTTACGCAGCGCATTTGAGCTTCCTCAAGAACCAATGAGGTTCATTCTCGTGTTACGCAGCGCGTTTGAGCTTCCGCAAGAACCAATGAGGTTCATTCTCGTGTTACGCAGCTCGTTTGAGCTTCCACTAGAACCAATGAGGTTCAATCTCGTGTTACGCAGCGCATTTGAGCTTCTTCAAGAACCAATGAGGTTCATTCTCGTGTTACGCAGCGCGTTTGAGCTTCCGCAAGAACCAATGAGGTTCATTCTCGTGTTACGCAGCGCGTTTGAGCTTCCACTAGAACCAATGAGGTTCAATCTCGTGTTACGCAGCGCGTTTGAGCTTCCTCAAGAACCAATGGAGTTCAATCTCGTGTTACGCAGCGCATTTGAGCTTCCTCAAGAACCAATGAGGTTCATTCTCGTGTTACGCAGCGCGTTTGAGCTTCCAATAGAACCAATGAGGTTCAATCTCGTGTTACGCAGCGCATTTGAGCTTCCTCAAGAACCAATGAGGTTCATTCTCGTGTTACGCAGCGCGTTTGAGCTTCCGCAAGAACCAATGAGGTTCATTCTCGTGTTACGCAGCGCGTTTGAGCTTCCACTAGAACCAATGAGGTTCAATCTCGTGTTACGCAGCGCGTTTGAGCTTCCTCAAGAACCAATGGAGTTCATTCTCGTGTTACGCAGCGCGTTTGAGCTTCCTCAAGAGCCAATGGAGTTCATTCTCGTGTTACGCAGCATGTTTGAGCTTCCGCAAGAACCAATGAGGTTCATTCTCGTGTTACGCAGCGCGTTTGAGCTTCCACTAGAACCAATGAGGTTCAATATCGTGTTACGCAGCGCATTTGAGCTTCCTCAAGAACCAATGGAGTTCATTCTCGTGTTACGCAGAACGTTTGAGCTTCCTCAAGAGCCAATGGAGTTCATTCTCGTGTTACGCAGCATGTTTGAGCTTCCGCAAGAACCAATGAGGTTCATTCTCGTGTTACGCAGCGCGTTTGAGCTTCCACTAGAACCAATGAGGTTCAATCTCGTGTTACGCAGCGCATTTGAGCTTCCTCAAGAACCAATGAGGTTCATTCTCGTGTTACGCAGCGCGTTTGAGCTTCCGCAAGAACCAATGAGGTTCATTCTCGTGTTACGCAGCGCATTTGAGCTTCCTCAAGAACCAATGAGGTTCATTCTCGTGTTACGCAGCGCGTTTGAGCTTCCGCAAGAACCAATGACGTTCAATCTCGTGTTACGCAGCGCATTTGAGCTTCCTCAAGAACCAATGAGGTTCATTCTTGTGTTACGCAGCGCGTTTGAGCTTCCGCAAGAACCAATGAGGTTCATTCTCGTGTTACGCAGCGCGTTTGAGCTTCCACTAGAACCAATGAGGTTCAATCTCGTGTTACGCAGCGCATTTGAGCTTCCTCAAGAACCAATGAGGTTCATTCTCGTGTTACGCAGCGCGTTTGAGCTTCCGCAAGAACCAATGAGGTTCATTCTCGTGTTACGCAGCGCGTTTGAGCTTCCACTAGAACCAATGAGGTTCAATCTTGTGTTACGCAGCGCGTTTGAGCTTCCTCAAGAACCAATGGAGTTCAATCTCGTGTTACGCAGCGCATTTGAGCTTCCTCAAGAACCAATGAGGTTCATTCTCGTGTTACGCAGTGCGTTTGAGCTTCCACTAGAACCAATGAGGTTCAATCTCGTGTTACGCAGCGCATTTGAGCTTCCTCAAGAACCAATGAGGTTCATTCTCGTGTTACGCAGCGCGTTTGAGCTTCCGCAAGAACCAATGAGGTTCATTCTCGTGTTACGCAGCGCGTTTGAGCTTCCACTAGAACCAATGAGGTTCAATCTCGTGTTACGCAGCGCATTTGAGCTTCCTCAAGAACCAATGAGGTTCATTCTCGTGTTACGCAGCGCGTTTGAGCTTCCGCAAGAACCAATGAGGTTCATTCTCGTGTTACGCAGCGCGTTTGAGTTTCCACTAGAACCAATGAGGTTCAATCTCGTGTTACGCAGCGCGTTTGAGCTTCCTCAAGAACCAATGGAGTTCATTCTCGTGTTACGCAGCGCGTTTGAGCTTCCTCAAGAGCCAATGGAGTTCATTCTCGTGTTACGCAGCATGTTTGAGCTTCCGCAAGAACCAATGAGGTTCATTCTCGTGTTACGCAGCGCATTTGAGCTTCCTCAAGAACCAATGGAGTTCATTCTCGTGTTACGCAGAACGTTTGAGCTTCCTCAAGAGCCAATGGAGTTCATTCTCGTGTTACGCAGCATGTTTGAGCTTCCGCAAGAACCAATGAGGTTCATTCTCGTGTTACGCAGCGCGTTTGAGCTTCCACTAGAACCAATGAGGTTCAGTCTCGTGTTACGCAGCGCATTTGAGCTTCCTCAAGAACCAATGAGGTTCATTCTCGTGTTACGCAGCGCGTTTGAGCTTCCTCAAGAACCAATGAGGTTCATTCTCGTGTTACGCAGCGCGTTTGAGCTTCCACTAGAACCAAAGAGGTTCAACCTCGTGTTACGCAGCGCGTTTGAGCTTCCTCAAGAACCAATGGAGTTCATTCTCGTGTTACGCAGCGCGTTTGAGCTTCCTCAAGAACCAATGAGGTTCATTCTCGTGTTACGCAGAACGTTTGAGCTTCCTCAAGAGCCAATGGAGTTCATTCTCGTGTTACGCAGCATGTTTGAGCTTCCGCAAGAACCAATGAGGTTCATTCTCGTGTTACGCAGCATGTTTAAGCTTCCTCAAGAACCAATGAGGTTCATTCTCGTGTTACGCAGAACGTTTGAGCTTCCTCAAGAGCCAATGGAGTTCATTCTCGTGTTACGCAGCATGTTTGAGCTTCCGCAAGAACCAATGAGGTTCATTCTCGTGTTACGCAGCATGTTTGAGCTTCCACTAGAACCAATGAGGTTCATTCTCGTGTTACGCAGTACGTTTGAGCTTCCTCAAGAGCCAATGGAGTTCATTCTCGTGTTACGCAGCATGTTTGAGCTTCCGCAAGAACCAATGAGGTTCATTCTCGTGTTACGCAGCGCGTTTGAGCTTCCACTAGAACCAATGAGGTTCAATCTCATGTTACGCAGCGCGTTGGAGCTTCCTCAAGAACCAATGAGGTTCATTCTCGTGTTACGCAGTATGTTTGAGTTTCCACTAGAACCAATGAGGTTCAGTCTCGTGTTACGTAGTATGTTTGAGTTTCCACTAGAACCAATATGGTTCATTCTCGTGTTACGCAGAACGTTTGAGCTTCCTCAAGAACCAATGAGGTTCATTCTCGTGTTACGCAGAACGTTTGAGCTTCCTCAAGAACCAATGAGGTTCATTCTCGTGTTATGCAGAACGTTTGAGCTTCCTCAAGAACCAATGAGGTTCATTCTCCTGTTACGCAGTATGTTTGAGTTTCCACTAGAACCAATGAGGTTCAGTCTCGTGTTACGTAGTATGTTTGAGTTTCCACTAGAACCAATGTGGTTCATTCTCGTGTTACGCAGAACGTTTGAGCTTCCTCAAGAACCAATGAGGTTCATTCTCGTGTTACGCAGAACGTTTGAGCTTCCTCAAGAACCAATGAGGTTCATTCTCGTGTTATGCAGAACGTTTGAGCTTCCTCAAGAACCAATGTGGTTCATTCTCGTGTTACGCAGCGCGTTTGAGCTTCCTCAAGAACCAATGAGGTTCATTCTCGTGTTACGCAGAACGTTTGAGCTTCCTCAAGAGCCAATTGAGTTCATTCTCGTGTTACGCAGCATGTTTGAGCTTCCGCAAGAACCAATGAGGTTCATTCTCGTGTTACGCAGAGCGTTTGAGCTTCCTCAAGAACCAATGAGGTTCATTCTCGTGTTACGCAGTATGTTTGAGCTTCCTCAAGAACCAATGGAGTTCATTCTCGTGTTACGCAGTATGTTTGAGCTTCCTCAGGAACCAATGGAGTTCATTCTAGTGTTACGCAGCGCGTTTGAGCTTCCTCAAGAACCAATGAGGTTCATTCTCGTGTTACGCAGAACGTTTGAGCTTCCTCAAGAACCAATGAGGTTCATTCTCGTGTTACGCAGCATGTTTGAGCTTCCTCAAGAGCCAATGAGGTTCATTCTCGTGTTACGCAGAACGTTTGAGCTTCCTCAAGAGCCAATGGAGTTCATTCTCGTGTTACGCAGCATGTTTGAGCTTCCGCAAGAACCAATGAGGTTCATTCTCGTGTTACGCAGCATGTTTGAGCTTCCACTAGAACCAATGAGGTTCATTCTCGTGTTACGCAGTATGTTTGAGTTTCCACTAGAACCAATGAGGTTCAGTCTCGTGTTACGCAGTATGTTTGAGTTTCCACTAGAACCAATGTGGTTCATTCTCGTGTTACGCAGAACGTTTGAGCTTCCTAAAGAACCAATGAGGTTCATTCTCGTGTTACGCAGAACGTTTGAGCTTCCTCAAGAACCAATGAGGTTCATATTCGTGTTATGCAGAACGTTTGAGCTTCCTCAAGAGCCAATGGAGTTCATTCTCGTGTTACGCAGTGCGTTTGAGCTTCCTCAAGAACCAATGGAGTTCATTCTCGTGTTACGCAGAACGTTTGAGCTTCCTCAAGAACCAATGAGGTTCATTCTCGTGTTATGCAGAATGTTTGAGCTTCCTCAAGAACCAATGAGGTTCATTCTCGTGTTACGCAGTATGTTTGAGTTTCCACTAGAACCAATGAGGTTCAGTCTCGTGTTCCTTAGTATGTTTGAGTTTCCACTAGAACCAATGTGGTTCATTCTCGTGTTACGCAGAACGTTTGAGCTTCCTCAAGAACCAATGAGGTTCATTCTCGTGTTACGCAGAACGTTTGAGCTTCCTCAAGAACCAATGAGGTTCATTCTCGTGTTATGCAGAACGTTTGAGCTTCCTCAAGAACCAATGTGGTTCATTCTCGTGTTACGCAGCGCGTTTGAGTTTCCTCAAGAACCAATGAGGTTCATTCTCGTGTTACGCAGAACGTTTGAGCTTCCGCAAGAACCAATGAGGTTCATTCTCGTGTTACGCAGCATGTTTGAGCTTCCGCAAGAACCAATGAGGTTCATTCTCGTGTTACGCAGCGCGTTTGAGCTTCCTCAAGAACCAATGAGGTTCATTATCGTGTTACGCAGTATGTTTGAGCTTCCTCAAGAACCAATGGAGTTCATTCTCGTGTTACGCAGTATGTTTGAGCTTCCTCAGGAACCAATGGAGTTCATTCTCGTGTTACGCAGCGCGTTTAAGCTTCCTCAAGAACCAATGAGGTTCATTCTAGTGTTATGCAGAACGTTTGAGCTTCCTCAAGAACCAATGAGGTTCATTCTCGTGTTACGCAGCATGTTTGAGCTTCCTCAAGAGCCAATGAGGTTCATTCTCGTGTTACGCAGAACGTTTGAGCTTCCTCAAGAGCCAATGGAGTTCATTCTCGTGTTACGCAGCATGTTTGAGCTTCCGCAAGAACCAATGAGGTTCATTCTCGTGTTACGCAGCATGTTTGAGCCTCCACTAGAACCAATGAGGTTCATTCTCGTGTTACGCAGTACATTTGAGTTTCCACTAGAACCAATGAGGTTCAGTCTCGTGTTACGCAGTATGTTTGAGTTTCCACTAGAACCAATGTGGTTCATTCTCGTGTTACGCAGAACGTTTGAGCTTCCTCAAGAACCAATGAGGTTCATTCTCGTGTTACGCAGAACGTTTGAGCTTCCTCAAGAACCAATGAGGTTCATTCTCGTGTTATGCAGAACGTTTGAGCTTCCTCAAGAGCCAATGGAGTTCATTCTCGTGTTACGCAGCATGTTTGAGCTTCCGCAAGAACCAATGAGGTTCATTCTCGTGTTACGCAGCGCAATTGAGCTTCCACTAGAACCAATGAGGTTCAATCTCGTGTTACGCAGCGCGTTTGAGCTTCCTCAAGAACCAATGAGGTTCATTCTCGTGTTACGCAGTATGTTTGAGTTTCCACTAGAACCAATGAGGTTCATTCTCGTGTTACGCAGAACGTTTGAGCTTCCTCAAGAACCAATGAGGTTCATTCTCGTGTTACGCAGAACGTTTGAGCTTCCTCAAGAACCAATGAGGTTCATTCTCGTGTTATGCAGAACGTTTGAGCTTCCTCAAGAACCAATGAGGTTCATTCTCGTGTTACGCAGTATGTTTGAGTTTCCACTAGAACCAATGAGGTTCATTATCGTGTTACGCAGCGCGTTTGAGCTTCCTCAAGAACCAATGAGGTTCATTCTCGTGTTACGCAGTATGTTTGAGTTTCCACTAACCAATGAGGTTCAGTCTCGTGTTACACAGCGCGTTTGAGCTTCCTCAAGAACCAATGAGGTTCAGTCTCGTGTTACGCAGCGCATTTGAGCTTCCTCAAGAACCAATGAGGTTCATTCTCGTGTTACGCAGCGCGTTTGAGCTTCCGCAAGAACCAATGAGGTTCAATCTCGTGTTACGCAGCGCATTTGAGCTTCCTCAAGAACCAATGAGGTTCATTCTTGTGTTACGCAGCGCGTTTGAGCTTCTGCAAGAACCAATGAGGTTCATTCTCGTGTTACGCAGCGCGTTTGAGCTTCCACTAGAACCAATGAGGTTCAATCTCGTGTTACGCAGCGCATTTGAGCTTCCTCAAGAACCAATGAGGTTCATTCTCGTGTTACGCAGCGCGTTTGAGCTTCCGCAAGAACCAATGAGGTTCATTCTCGTGTTACGCAGCGCGTTTGAGCTTCCACTAGAACCAATGAGGTTCAATCTTGTGTTACGCAGCGCGTTTGAGCTTCCTCAAGAACCAATGGAGTTCAATCTCGTGTTACGCAGCGCATTTGAGCTTCCTCAAGAACCAATGAGGTTCATTCTCGTGTTACGCAGCGCGTTTGAGCTTCCGCAAGAACCAATGAGGTTCATTCTCGTGTTACGCAGCGCGTTTGAGTTTCCACTAGAACCAATGAGGTTCAATCTCGTGTTACGCAGCGCGTTTGAGCTTCCTCAAGAACCAATGGAGTTCATTCTCGTGTTACGCAGCGCGTTTGAGCTTCCTCAAGAGCCAATGGAGTTCATTCTCGTATTACGCAGCATGTTTGAGCTTCCGCAAGAACCAATGAGGTTCATTCTCGTGTTACGCAGCGCATTTGAGCTTCCTCAAGAACCAATGGAGTTCATTCTCGTGTTACGCAGAACGTTTGAGCTTCCTCAAGAGCCAATGGAGTTCATTCTCGTGTTACGCAGCATGTTTGAGCTTCCGCAAGAACCAATGAGGTTCATTCTCGTGTTACGCAGCGCGTTTGAGCTTCCACTAGAACCAATGAGGTTCAGTCTCGTGTTACGCAGCGCATTTGAGCTTCCTCAAGAACCAATGAGGTTCATTCTCGTGTTACGCAGCGCGTTTGAGCTTCCTCAAGAACCAATGAGGTTCATTCTCGTGTTACGCAGCGCGTTTGAGCTTCCACTAGAACCAAAGAGGTTCAACCTCGTGTTACGCAGCGCGTTTGAGCTTCCTCAAGAACCAATGGAGTTCATTCTCGTGTTACGCAGCGCGTTTGAGCTTCCTCAAGAACCAATGAGGTTCATTCTCGTGTTACGCAGAACGTTTGAGCTTCCTCAAGAGCCAATGGAGTTCATTCTCGTGTTACGCAGCATGTTTGAGCTTCCGCAAGAACCAATGAGGTTCATTCTCGTGTTACGCAGCATGTTTAAGCTTCCTCAAGAACCAATGAGGTTCATTCTCGTGTTACGCAGAACGTTTGAGCTTCCTCAAGAGCCAATGGAGTTCATTCTCGTGTTACGCAGCATGTTTGAGCTTCCGCAAGAACCAATGAGGTTCATTCTCGTGTTACGCAGCATGTTTGAGCTTCCACTAGAACCAATGAGGTTCATTCTCGTGTTACGCAGTACGTTTGAGCTTCCTCAAGAGCCAATGGAGTTCATTCTCGTGTTACGCAGCATGTTTGAGCTTCCGCAAGAACCAATGAGGTTCATTCTCGTGTTACGCAGCGCGTTTGAGCTTCCACTAGAACCAATGAGGTTCAATCTCATGTTACGCAGCGCGTTTGAGCTTCCTCAAGAACCAATGAGGTTCATTCTCGTGTTACGCAGTATGTTTGAGTTTCCACTAGAACCAATGAGGTTCAGTCTCGTGTTACGTAGTATGTTTGAGTTTCCACTAGAACCAATATGGTTCATTCTCGTGTTACGCAGAACGTTTGAGCTTCCTCAAGAACCAATGAGGTTCATTCTCGTGTTACGCAGAACGTTTGAGCTTCCTCAAGAACCAATGAGGTTCATTCTCGTGTTATGCAGAACGTTTGAGCTTCCTCAAGAACCAATGAGGTTCATTCTCCTGTTACGCAGTATGTTTGAGTTTCCACTAGAACCAATGAGGTTCAGTCTCGTGTTACGTAGTATGTTTGAGTTTCCACTAGAACCAATGTGGTTCATTCTCGTGTTACGCAGAACGTTTGAGCTTCCTCAAGAACCAATGAGGTTCATTCTCGTGTTACGCAGAACGTTTGAGCTTCCTCAAGAACCAATGAGGTTCATTCTCGTGTTATGCAGAACGTTTGAGCTTCCTCAAGAACCAATGTGGTTCATTCTCGTGTTACGCAGCGCGTTTGAGCTTCCTCAAGAACCAATGAGGTTCATTCTCGTGTTACGCAGAACGTTTGAGCTTCCTCAAGAGCCAATTGAGTTCATTCTCGTGTTACGCAGCATGTTTGAGCTTCCGCAAGAACCAATGAGGTTCATTCTCGTGTTACGCAGAGCGTTTGAGCTTCCTCAAGAACCAATGAGGTTCATTCTCGTGTTACGCAGTATGTTTGAGCTTCCTCAAGAACCAATGGAGTTCATTCTCGTGTTACGCAGTATGTTTGAGCTTCCTCAGGAACCAATGGAGTTCATTCTAGTGTTACGCAGCGCGTTTGAGCTTCCTCAAGAACCAATGAGGTTCATTCTCGTGTTACGCAGAACGTTTGAGCTTCCTCAAGAACCAATGAGGTTCATTCTCGTGTTACGCAGCATGTTTGAGCTTCCTCAAGAGCCAATGAGGTTCATTCTCGTGTTACGCAGAACGTTTGAGCTTCCTCAAGAGCCAATGGAGTTCATTCTCGTGTTACGCAGCATGTTTGAGCTTCCGCAAGAACCAATGAGGTTCATTCTCGTGTTACGCAGCATGTTTGAGCTTCCACTAGAACCAATGAGGTTCATTCTCGTGTTACGCAGTATGTTTGAGTTTCCACTAGAACCAATGAGGTTCAGTCTCGTGTTACGCAGTATGTTTGAGTTTCCACTAGAACCAATGTGGTTCATTCTCGTGTTACGAAGAACGTTTGAGCTTCCTAAAGAACCAATGAGGTTCATTCTCGTGTTACGCAGAACGTTTGAGCTTCCTCAAGAACCAATGAGGTTCATATTCGTGTTATGCAGAACGTTTGAGCTTCCTCAAGAGCCAATGGAGTTCATTCTCGTGTTACGCAGTGCGTTTGAGCTTCCTCAAGAACCAATGGAGTTCATTCTCGTGTTACGCAGAACGTTTGAGCTTCCTCAAGAACCAATGAGGTTCATTCTCGTGTTATGCAGAATGTTTGAGCTTCCTCAAGAACCAATGAGGTTCATTCTCGTGTTACGCAGTATGTTTGAGTTTCCACTAGAACCAATGAGGTTCAGTCTCGTGTTCCTTAGTATGTTTGAGTTTCCACTAGAACCAATGTGGTTCATTCTCGTGTTACGCAGAACGTTTGAGCTTCCTCAAGAACCAATGAGGTTCATTCTCGTGTTACGCAGAACGTTTGAGCTTCCTCAAGAACCAATGAGGTTCATTCTCGTGTTATGCAGAACGTTTGAGCTTCCTCAAGAACCAATGTGGTTCATTCTCGTGTTACGCAGCGCGTTTGAGTTTCCTCAAGAACCAATGAGGTTCATTCTCGTGTTACGCAGAACGTTTGAGCTTCCGCAAGAACCAATGAGGTTCATTCTCGTGTTACGCAGCATGTTTGAGCTTCCGCAAGAACCAATGAGGTTCATTCTCGTGTTACGCAGCGCGTTTGAGCTTCCTCAAGAACCAATGAGGTTCATTATCGTGTTACGCAGTATGTTTGAGCTTCCTCAAGAACCAATGGAGTTCATTCTCGTGTTACGCAGTATGTTTGAGCTTCCTCAGGAACCAATGGAGTTCATTCTCGTGTTACGCAGCGCGTTTAAGCTTCCTCAAGAACCAATGAGGTTCATTCTAGTGTTATGCAGAACGTTTGAGCTTCCTCAAGAACCAATGAGGTTCATTCTCGTGTTACGCAGCATGTTTGAGCTTCCTCAAGAGCCAATGAGGTTCATTCTCGTGTTACGCAGAACGTTTGAGCTTCCTCAAGAGCCAATGGAATTCATTCTCGTGTTACGCAGCATGTTTGAGCTTCCGCAAGAACCAATGAGGTTCATTCTCGTGTTACGCAGCATGTTTGAGCCTCCACTAGAACCAATGAGGTTCATTCTCGTGTTACGCAGTACATTTGAGTTTCCACTAGAACCAATGAGGTTCAGTCTCGTGTTACGCAGTATGTTTGAGTTTCCACTAGAACCAATGTGGTTCATTCTCGTGTTACGCAGAACGTTTGAGCTTCCTCAAGAACCAATGAGGTTCATTCTCGTGTTACGCAGAACGTTTGAGCTTCCTCAAGAACCAATGAGGTTCATTCTCGTGTTATGCAGAACGTTTGAGCTTCCTCAAGAGCCAATGGAGTTCATTCTCGTGTTACGCAGCATGTTTGAGCTTCCGCAAGAACCAATGAGGTTCATTCTCGTGTTACGCAGCGCAATTGAGCTTCCACTAGAACCAATGAGGTTCAATCTCGTGTTACGCAGCGCGTTTGAGCTTCCTCAAGAACCAATGAGGTTCATTCTCGTGTTACGCAGTATGTTTGAGTTTCCACTAGAACCAATGAGGTTCATTCTCGTGTTACGCAGAACGTTTGAGCTTCCTCAAGAACCAATGAGGTTCATTCTCGTGTTACGCAGAACGTTTGAGCTTCCTCAAGAACCAATGAGGTTCATTCTCGTGTTATGCAGAACGTTTGAGCTTCCTCAAGAACCAATGAGGTTCATTCTCGTGTTACGCAGTATGTTTGAGTTTCCACTAGAACCAATGAGGTTCATTATCGTGTTACGCAGCGCGTTTGAGCTTCCTCAAGAACCAATGAGGTTCATTCTCGTGTTACGCAGTATGTTTGAGTTTCCACTAACCAATGAGGTTCAGTCTCGTGTTACACAGCGCGTTTGAGCTTCCACTAGAACCAATGAGGTTTAATCTCGTGTTACGCAGCGCGTTTGAGCTTCCTCAAGAACCAATGTGGTTAATTCTCGTGTTACGCAGAACGTTTGAGCTTCCTCAAGAACCAATGAGGTTCATTCTCGTGTTACGCAGAACGTTTGAGTTTCCACTAGAACTAATGAGGTTCAGTCTCGTGTTACGCAGCGCGTTTGAGCTTCCTCAAGAACCAATGAGGTTCATTCTCGTGTTACGCAGAACGTTTGAGCTTCCTCAAGAACCAATGAGGTTCATTCTCGTGCTACGCAGTATGTTTGAGTTTCCACTAAAACCAATGAGGTTCAGTCTCTCGTTACGCAGCGCGTTTGAGCTTCCACTAGAACCAATGAGGTTCAATCTCATGTTACGCAGAACGTTTGAGCTTCCTCAAGAACCAATGAGGTTCATTCTCGTGTTACGCAGAACGTTTGAGCTTCCTCAAGAACCAATGAGGTTCATTCTCGTGTTACGCAGTATGTTTGAGTTTTCACTAGAACCAATGAGGTTCAGTCTCGTGTTACGCAGCGCATTTGAGCTTCCGCAAGAACCAATGAGGTTCAATCTCGTGTTAAGCAGCATGTTTGAGCTTTCGCTAGAACCAATGAGGTTCATTCTCGTGTTACACAGCGCATTTGAGCTTCCGCTAGAACCAATGGGGTTAATTCTCGTGTTACACGGCGCCTTTGAGCTTCCGCAAGAACCAATGAGGTTCAATCTTGTGTTACGCAGCATGTTTGAGCTTCCACTAGAACCAATGAGGTTCATTCTGGTGTTACGCAGCATGTTTGAGCTTTCGCAAGAACCAATGAGGTTCATTCTCGTGTTACGCAGAACGTTTGAGCTTCCTCAAGAGCCAATGGAGTTCATTCTCGTGTTACGCAGCATGTTTGAGCTTCCGCAAGAACCAATGAGGTTCATTCTCGTGTTACGCAGCATGTTTGAGCTTCCACTAGAACCAATGAGGTTCATTCTCGTGTTACGCAGTATGTTTGAGTTTCCACTAGAACCAATGAGGTTCAGTCTCGTGTTACGCAGTATGTTTGAGTTTCCACTAGAACCAATGTGGTTCATTCTCGTGTTACGCAGAACGTTTGAGCTTCCTAAAGAACCAATGAGGTTCATTCTCGTGTTACGCAGAACGTTTGAGCTTCCTCAAGAACCAATGAGGTTCATATTCGTGTTATGCAGAACGTTTGAGCTTCCTCAAGAGCCAATGGAGTTCATTCTCGTGTTACGCAGTGCGTTTGAGCTTCCTCAAGAACCAATGGAGTTCATTCTCGTGTTACGCAGAACGTTTGAGCTTCCTCAAGAACCAATGAGGTTCATTCTCGTGTTATGCAGAATGTTTGAGCTTCCTCAAGAACCAATGAGGTTCATTCTCGTGTTACGCAGTATGTTTGAGTTTCCACTAGAACCAATGAGGTTCAGTCTCGTGTTCCTTAGTATGTTTGAGTTTCCACTAGAACCAATGTGGTTCATTCTCGTGTTACGCAGAACGTTTGAGCTTCCTCAAGAACCAATGAGGTTCATTCTCGTGTTACGCAGAACGTTTGAGCTTCCTCAAGAACCAATGAGGTTCATTCTCGTGTTATGCAGAACGTTTGAGCTTCCTCAAGAACCAATGTGGTTCATTCTCGTGTTACGCAGCGCGTTTGAGTTTCCTCAAGAACCAATGAGGTTCATTCTCGTGTTACGCAGAACGTTTGAGCTTCCGCAAGAACCAATGAGGTTCATTCTCGTGTTACGCAGCATGTTTGAGCTTCCGCAAGAACCAATGAGGTTCATTCTCGTGTTACGCAGCGCGTTTGAGCTTCCTCAAGAACCAATGAGGTTCATTATCGTGTTACGCAGTATGTTTGAGCTTCCTCAAGAACCAATGGAGTTCATTCTCGTGTTACGCAGTATGTTTGAGCTTCCTCAGGAACCAATGGAGTTCATTCTCGTGTTACGCAGCGCGTTTAAGCTTCCTCAAGAACCAATGAGGTTCATTCTAGTGTTATGCAGAACGTTTGAGCTTCCTCAAGAACCAATGAGGTTCATTCTCGTGTTACGCAGCATGTTTGAGCTTCCTCAAGAGCCAATGAGGTTCATTCTCGTGTTACGCAGAACGTTTGAGCTTCCTCAAGAGCCAATGGAGTTCATTCTCGTGTTACGCAGCATGTTTGAGCTTCCGCAAGAACCAATGAGGTTCATTCTCGTGTTACGCAGCATGTTTGAGCCTCCACTAGAACCAATGAGGTTCATTCTCGTGTTACGCAGTACATTTGAGTTTCCACTAGAACCAATGAGGTTCAGTCTCGTGTTACGCAGTATGTTTGAGTTTCCACTAGAACCAATGTGGTTCATTCTCGTGTTACGCAGAACGTTTGAGCTTCCTCAAGAACCAATGAGGTTCATTCTCGTGTTACGCAGAACGTTTGAGCTTCCTCAAGAACCAATGAGGTTCATTCTCGTGTTATGCAGAACGTTTGAGCTTCCTCAAGAGCCAATGGAGTTCATTCTCGTGTTACGCAGCATGTTTGAGCTTCCGCAAGAACCAATGAGGTTCATTCTCGTGTTACGCAGCGCAATTGAGCTTCCACTAGAACCAATGAGGTTCAATCTCGTGTTACGCAGCGCGTTTGAGCTTCCTCAAGAACCAATGAGGTTCATTCTCGTGTTACGCAGTATGTTTGAGTTTCCACTAGAACCAATGAGGTTCATTCTCGTGTTACGCAGAACGTTTGAGCTTCCTCAAGAACCAATGAGGTTCATTCTCGTGTTACGCAGAACGTTTGAGCTTCCTCAAGAACCAATGAGGTTCATTCTCGTGTTATGCAGAACGTTTGAGCTTCCTCAAGAACCAATGAGGTTCATTCTCGTGTTACGCAGTATGTTTGAGTTTCCACTAGAACCAATGAGGTTCATTATCGTGTTACGCAGCGCGTTTGAGCTTCCTCAAGAACCAATGAGGTTCATTCTCGTGTTACGCAGTATGTTTGAGTTTCCACTAACCAATGAGGTTCAGTCTCGTGTTACACAGCGCGTTTGAGCTTCCACTAGAACCAATGAGGTTTAATCTCGTGTTACGCAGCGCGTTTGAGCTTCCTCAAGAACCAATGTGGTTAATTCTCGTGTTACGCAGAACGTTTGAGCTTCCTCAAGAACCAATGAGGTTCATTCTCGTGTTACGCAGAACGTTTGAGTTTCCACTAGAACTAATGAGGTTCAGTCTCGTGTTACGCAGCGCGTTTGAGCTTCCTCAAGAACCAATGAGGTTCATTCTCGTGTTACGCAGAACGTTTGAGCTTCCTCAAGAACCAATGAGGTTCATTCTCGTGCTACGCAGTATGTTTGAGTTTCCACTAAAACCAATGAGGTTCAGTCTCTCGTTACGCAGCGCGTTTGAGCTTCCACTAGAACCAATGAGGTTCAATCTCATGTTACGCAGAAGGTTTGAGCTTCCTCAAGAACCAATGAGGTTCATTCTCGTGTTACGCAGAACGTTTGAGCTTCCTCAAGAACCAATGAGGTTCATTCTCGTGTTACGCAGTATGTTTGAGTTTTCACTAGAACCAATGAGGTTCAGTCTCGTGTTACGCAGCGCATTTGAGCTTCCGCAAGAACCAATGAGGTTCAATCTCGTGTTAAGCAGCATGTTTGAGCTTTCGCTAGAACCAATGAGGTTCATTCTCGTGTTACACAGCGCATTTGAGCTTCCGCTAGAACCAATGGGGTTAATTCTCGTGTTACACGGCGCCTTTGAGCTTCCGCAAGAACCAATGAGGTTCAATCTTGTGTTACGCAGCATGTTTGAGCTTCCACTAGAACCAATGAGGTTCATTCTGGTGTTACGCAGCATGTTTGAGCTTTCGCAAGAACCAATGAGGTTTTATCTCATGTTACGCAGTATGTTTGAGCTTCCGCAAGAACCAATGAGGTTCAATCTCGTGTTATGCAGCATGTTTGAGCTTCCACTAGAACCAATGAGGTTCATTCTCGTGTTACGCAGCATGTTTGAGCTTTCGCAAGAACCAATGAGGTTCATTCTCGTGTTACGTAGTATGTTTGAGCTTCCACTAGAACCAATGAGGTTCATTCTCGTGTTGGTGTTACGCAGCATGTTTGAGCTTCCGCAAGAACCAATGAGGTTCAATCTCGTGTTACGCAGCATGTTTGAGCTTCCACTAGAACCAATGAGTTTAATTCTCGTGTTACGCATTATGTTTGAGCTTTCGCAAGAACCAATGAGGTTCATTCTCGTGTGACGCAGTATGTTTGAGCTTCCACAGAACCAATGAGGTTCATTCTCGTGTTACGCAGTATGTTTGAGCTTCCACTAGAACCAATGGGGTTCATTCTCGTGTTACGCAGTATGTTTGAGCTTCCACTAGGACCAATGGGGTTCATTCTCGTGTTACGCAGTATGTTTGAGCTTCCACTAGAACCAATGAGTTTCATTCTCGTGTTACGCATTATGTTTGAGCTCTCGCAAGAACCAATGAGGTTCATTCTCGTGTGACGCAGTATGTTTGAGCTTCCACTAGAACCAATGAGGTTCATTCTCGTGTTACGCATTATGTTTGAGCTTCCACTAGAACCAATGGGGTTCATTCTCGTGTTACGCAGTATGTTTGAGCTTCCACTAGAACCAATGGCATTCATTCTCGTGTTACACAGTATGTTTGAGCTTCCACTAGAACCAATGAGGTTCATTCTCGTGTTACGCAGCATGTTTGAGCTTTCGCAAGAACCAATGAGGTTCATTCTCATGTTACGCAGTATGTTTGAGCTTCCACTAGAACCAATGAGGTTCATTCTCGTGTTACGCAGAACGTTTGAGCTTTCGCAAGAACCAATGAGGTTCATTCTCGTGTTACGCAGCATGTTTGAGCTTTCGCAAGAACCAATGTGGTTCATTCTCGTGTTACGCAGTATGTTTGAGCTTCTGCTAGAACCAATGAGGTTCATTCTCGTGTTACTTTTTATGAATTAATGAATAAATAAATAAATGAATCAATCAATGGAGGTATTTATATAGTGCTATGTAGTACGGTACACCCATAGCGTTTTACAATCATGTCAGGGGATCTCTCCTCAATCGCCACCAGTAGTTTATGAACTTTTAAATCTCACAAATATTAATATTCAGATGAAATTACAAAATTTTAAATTGTGTAGCCAATCATCAAGTGCTGAGATGAGATTTTGTGCCATCTATGGTCAGGAGAAAAAAATCCTTACCTCATGTTACCCTACAGTTGTAGAAACTTCAAATTTGAGAGGAGAATGAGTCTGGGGAAGTTTGCCGCTGAAATTTTAACGCTTTATTTATTTATGCTTACGTATTGAATGTCACCACCGCATCGGGCGTTTTTTTAAATACAGTCTTGAAAAAACGGTTTACTTGCATTGCCAGGTTATTGATTTGCACCTAAACTGGTTATAAAAACGGATTTTTGGTAGTTATCAGTGTTACATGTGTGTCCTGAGTTTCCCCCCGTCATTGTGTATTTGGTTTATTCCTGTGTCTCAGTTTTCCCGCTCCTCGTTAGCTCTCATGTTCTCTGTGTATGTAAACCCTGTGTTCTCCCTCACTCCTGGTCGGTTCTCGTTTGTGTATGGTGTGTTGCTGTCTCCCGTGATGCTTGTTATGTTATATTGAGTAAAGTATATTTGAATTGGACCTGTTGACTGCTGCCTCTTCATCTGCCTGCACCACACCCGTAACAGAAGAATCGACCTAAACAAAGATGGACTTGGCTGGCCATGACCTGACTGACTACCTCATCAGGATCCTGTTTGAGAGAGTTCTCCGCTTTACCGTCACTCCAATGATGGCTCCAGCCATCTTCGCCACGTCGTCCATCCTCACCCAGGATCCAGCTAAGCCCGCTGATCCTTCGCCGCTGGTCCCGTCCAGCACCAAGCCCTCTTCGCCGCTGGTTCCATCCAGCACCAAGCCCTCTTTGCCGCTGGTTCCGTCCAGCACAAAGCCCCCTTCGCCGCTGGTTCCGTCCAGCCCAGCCGAGCCCTCACTGCTGGTTCAGTCCAGCCCTTCAGTGCCTTCTCCGCTGGTCCCGTCCAGCCCTTCAGAGCCTTCTCCGCTGGTCCCGTCCAGCCCTTCAGAGCCTTCTCCGCTGGTCCCGTCCAGCCCTTCAGAGCCTTCTCCGCTGGTCCCGTCCAGCCCTTCAGAGCCTTCTCCGCTGGTCCCGTCCAGCCCTTCAGAGCCTTCTCCGCTGGTCCCGTCCAGCCCTTCAGAGCCTTCTCCGCTGGTCCCGTCCAGCCCTTCAGAGCCTTCTCCGCTGGTCCCGTCCAGCCCTTCAGAGCCTTCTCCGCTGGTCCTGTCCAGCCCTTCAGAGCCTTCTCCGCTGGTCCCGTCCAGCCCTTCCGAGCCTTCACCGCTGGTTCCATCCAGCATAGCCGGGCCTTCACCGCTAGCCCAGCCAGAGTACTTTCCACGTCCCGTCTGCCCACCCAGAGACTGTCCACGTCCCAGAGCCTGTCTCAGAGCCTGTGATTCCCCCCAAGAAAGTTTTGGGGGGGGGATATAGGCCACCTGAAGGTGCGTCTCCGCCATGGCCGCCCGAAGGTGCGTCTCCGCCATGGCCGCCCGAAGGTGCGTCTCCGCCATGGCCGCCCGAAGGTGCGTCTCCGCCATGGCCGCCCGAAGGTGCGTCTCCGCCATGGCCGCCCGAAGGTGCGTCTCCGCCATGGCCGCCCGAAGGTGCGTCTCCGCCATGGCCGCCCGAAGGTGCTTCTCCGGCATGGCCGCCTGAAGGTGCTTCTCCGCCATGGCCGCCCGAAGGGGATTCTCCGCCATGACCGCCCGAAGGGGATTCTCCGCCAGGACCGCCCGAGGGGTGGTCTCCTACTCCGCCATGGCCCCCTGACCAGCCTGCTCCGCCCTGGAGGCTTCCTGCTCAGGGTAGGCCACGCCCTCATCAGCCTCCAGGGCGCCCGCCCCCCCCCACCCCTATTGAAGTTATACGGCGCGAGGACGCGCCTTTTTGGAGGGGGCGTTATGTTACATGTGTGTCCTGAGTTTCTCCCCGTCATTGTGTATTTGGTTTATTCCTGTGTCTCAGTTTTCCCGCTCCTCGTTTGTGTTCAGTTCCTTCACCTGTGTCTAGTTCATTTGCCCCAGCTGTGTCTTGTTCCCCTATCTGTTCTCTCTGTATGTAAACCCTGTGTTCTCCCTCACTCCTGGTCGGTTCTCGTTTGTGTATGGTGTGTTGCTGTCTCCCGTGATCCTTGTTATGTTATATTGAGTAAAGTATATTTGAATTGGACCGGTTGACTGCTGCCTCTTCATCTGCCTGCATCACACCCGTAACAATCAGCGTATTGGTGTAAATGTGCTCAGTGATCACGATTATTCTCAATTATGATTTTCATTAGTCAACTATTAGTCATTCATTACTGTAATAAAATAAGTCAAATTTTTAAAAGATGGATGTAGAATAAGCTTAATTGTAATGAAAAAAAGCCAACATACTGATATTGTATTATTAATTCCTTAACAGAGAACAAAATGTCTAACTTGTAATTCCTCCCTGAGCTCCCATATCTACCAAATGTGACTCCTCTGCTCTGACTTAGCTGAAGATCAAATATCCCAAAATCCTTCAGACATCTTCTGACTTAATGAGCAGTAACGTTCGTAATTTAGCGCTGTTGATGAAAAAACATTCAGGTCATGTAACTTTTTAGTGCCTTGCATGCGCTGCACGTCTGAGTTCTGCCCACAGTTCTCAATGATGTTGAAGCCCAGCTTTGCCTCAGGACAATTGAGAGACTGCACAACTTTCACAAAGACTGCGAACGCTCATTGATGCTCGAGGAGCAAATGTGCTATGTGAACTCTTGAACAAGATAAAGTATGCAATAATTTTGTTTTATACTAAATAGGTTAATATCTTTTACTCACACATATGTCTTTTGTATGGCCGATGCTTTCATGGAAGACGATCTTCTGTTCCTGTGATGTTTTAAGAAAAAAGAAAGTAATGCAAGTTTGGAACGACATGAGGTGAGTAAATGGCAGCAATTTTGGGGAGAATTGGGGAAAGAATGACAATCCAACAAATAAATGAACACACAAGTTATTCATATATAAATATGTAATGCTATGTTCGCCTGCAAGGCATTACTAAATTAACAACACCGCTTGCTCTTTAGCTAACTACAGAATCTAGCTAGCCGTTAGCTGTTATCTATTATTTAGATTTCTTATCATTGAAATGAACTGAGACCATCAGCTGTGTGATGCAACCATTCTGTATTCAAATGCCATGTCACAGAAAATGATGAGCCTGCCTGAGGAAGCTGTTCATAAATCACCATATAAGCATTTTTATTTGTTGATATTTCAATGCATTATTTTATGTGGAGCTCTCATTCTGTTAAGCTGGACCTGTTACAATGCAAAAGTTTTCCACAAGCAGCTATTTTCCTTCGCAAATTTGTCAATTAGCCTCTCATCATTACTAGAAATAACATTTATTAGCATTTTAGTGCTGTGCAAAGCACAATCCTAACAGTATATGGTTACACAAGTGATACCTTTTACAAGTGTGGCATTTCCCACTGGAAAGTAAAACCACAAATGAGATATCTTTAATCTCAAAGTTTCTCCAAAACGGCACTGAGATTAAATGGAGACTTTGGTGCTTCTTACATTTCAATTCACTCCTGAGGAAAAAGACCCCAGTAATCTCACAAATGTCCCATTTGAAACATAACCAAGAACTTCATTAAATGTGATCACAAAAACTATGATCAGCAATGCGGTGACCCTTTCCTGTAAATGAGAGATATTACGTAAGCATTAACACAAGCACTCAGGCAGAAACACTCACACTGACCAACAAAAACAGGACAGAATCTGTTTTCGTGCTTCAGCCGAAAGAGAAAAGTTTGTTGCAAGAAGTTTAGCAGTCAAAGCAGCTTCAGAAAGATGGGTGAGAACGAAAAGCTACTGTTCTGTTCCTTTCATCAAACACACAGAGAGAGAGAGAGAGAGAGAGAGAGAGAGAGAGAGAGAGAGAGAGAGAGAGAGAGAGAGAGAGAGAGAGAGAGAGAGAGTGTGAGTGACTCTAGGTGTTCTCCTCCTCTCTAAAGCTCTCCTAATTGGCCACATGCTGAGTAATGTGACCAATGAGTTTCAGGGCCGGCTCTCTTCATTGAATGTGTGTGTTTGTTGGAGTTCCTCAGTGCATCTGACTCTTTGGTGTCTCCTACAGAAGTATCCGGATTGGTTTTACACCCTGGCCGAGGATCTACGGTTCCTCACAATCTAGATCCCGCTTGAACTTCTCAGAAGATTTCACACTTCGTCTGAAAACTCTGAGGAGTCCTTAATAAACCCCAAAGAGAGAAATTTGGTGAGTAAAACATGATATTTTATGCTCCGTGAGACAGATTATTAGATAAGATTTATAGCAAGAAAAGAAAAATAGAAGATATTTTTCCTTGGGTGACCATGACCAATCGCAGTCTCAGAAGACAAACTCTCTATTGAAAGCAAATCAGCATCCGGATCAGCACAGGGCAGTGTTTGTGTTTGCATGTATTAGTGAATCATTGTTTATTCATCAAGGATGCATTTTGGGTCATCTATGTTTTTTGTCTTAAAGGAATAGTTCAACCAAAACAAAAATTGTTATCATTTACTAACCATCATGTCATTACAATATGACTTTTCTTATTCCATGGAATACAAAAGATGATTGTTAAAAAATATATCCAGGCCAATGAAAGGCAATGAGGAAGCGGGTCTGACAAGATCCAAAATGACAAAAATAGTACCATAAAAGTAGCCAATATGACTCTTGCACTGTATAAAGACTAAAATGTATGTCTTCCCTTCTTTTTTTTCACTATATCCCTCACACAAAGCTTTCATATGAGTCAAATGGACTATTTTAGTAGAATTTATAATAATTTTAAGGTGCTTTTTGTCCGTGAACCAGGCCCCTTTTTCACATAGAAAAAGATGGCAGAGATTCTTAAATTCATTTTTGTATTTCCAAGGTAGATTTTTAGGGTGAATGTTCTTAAAATATCCAAATCTCTCTCTATTCTCTTCTCCCTCTTTCCTGACTCTCATCACACACACACCGAACATTTGAAATAATCATTTACCCATGAGCACACCAGACTCATTTGCACTCTGACACATTGAACTGTGTGCAGTGGAGAGTCACTCAGTTTTAATCAGACCAAATCTTTGGTTAGACTTGTAACTAAAGTCACCAAAACAAAACACATTGTTTCCATTCTAATTCATCTTGAAGTTCACATAAGTAAACCATGCACAACATGTGCTAAAGTTCAGCAGTTACAGTGCTTACAGTAACTGGCAGCAAAGCCAACCATATCAAACTCACACACACACACACACACACATTCTTGTACATCTATCTTTGTGAGGACATTCATTGACACAATGCAATCTCTAGCTCCTTTTCCTAACCCTACCCATCACAACTAAGGCTACGTTCAGACCGTCAGTCCAAATCCTTTTTTTGTGGATATCCGATTGAAATCCGATCAGATTTAGCAAGTGTGAACGGCAAAAAATCACATGAAATTAGATTTTTACAATCTGTTTTGAGCGTCCGACGTTGTTTTGGGAAACATGGTGAAAGTCGCTGCAGAAAGAAGGTTGTGTTGTTGCAAAGTGCTGGACGAGCAGAAAATGACAATAAACTGTATTGGAGACATGTTTTGCAAACCGGCGGAGACGTCAACACGGACTAAAGCCGGTTCTGCCGCTGCCTCAGAGGACATAGTAGTCCAGCGCAGTGGCTACACATTGTCATGTTGTAAATAAGGAAACATCTGTTTTGCGAACCCCTCCATGTTGTGGTTGTTGTTGTTGTTTTTGGAGTATACCTACTAGGGCTGCACGTTTTCAAGTTTTTCATTAACCGTTAACCGAGGCCCTTAGCGGTTAATACTACGGTTAACCATAGTGTGCGCGCCGCAACCCCGAGATACAGACACACGAGAAAGGGGTAGTTCATTTTTAACACCTTTAATAACTGGTTGGACCACATTTGAAACGAAATTAATTTATAGAAATAAAACGCAGTGGTAAGGACAGAGCAGTTATGGTGTGTTCACACCGAACACGAATTTAATTATTTGCGCGAGTGATTACATACAAAGTCAATGCAAAGACGCAAATAGACGCATCATTCGCGCCGGGCGTTGCGAATGATGCGAATTGGGCGACGCGTTTGCCGCGAATATCTTCCGCGCACGTTGAAAAATTTGAACTCGAGCGAATGTTCAAGACAGACGCGTATTTGACGCTCTATTCGCGTTCGGTGTAAACACCATAATGATGCCCGGGTGTTGGCTGTTGAGATGGTACAACAACGAGGTTGTACTTGATGTATATCTAAGCACTGCATTGCAATACTTGCATTTTGCCCCGTCATTCTCGATTTTAAAGCGCTCCCACGCTGTGCTTTTCTTTGCCCGCTTCATATTAGAAAACTGGTCATGACTACTTCTTGTGGACATTACAAATGTCTGGGAGCGCTCTGGCGGTCTCTTGTGGTGCAAAAATGTATTACAACTGAATTCAATGCACGCCATTGACGCCACTTAACCGAGCAAAACGTTTCACTCGGTGACGCAATTTTTAACGGTTAATCGGTTAACCATGGACACCCCTAATACCTACCAATTGCCATAGAAACCAATGCAGATTTTACAGAAAACACAGTTGCGATACACAGTGTGGACAGTCAATAATTTTAGATCCGATTCCAATCGGATATAAACTCGGATTTGGTGTTTAAATGCCTAACCTGAACCCTTACCTTAAACCTACTGTACCTGATTCTAACCTTATTCCTGTAAAAAAAATTGCTGTAGTTATGCAGCTGTTTGCCAGTACCGTAACTTACTGTAGATTTAAATTGATGTATATTTACTGGCAACAGTTTGTTCAAAGTTAAATGAACATTAAACATTAACAAGTCTTTGTCTTTACAGAATAAAATTATAAAATAACAATCTAATGCAAAGCATTCTGGGAACCAGAAATCTTCATCAACCTTTTTCTGTTTTTTTTCCTTCAGATTTTGGTTCCCAGAATGCTTTGCATGAGGCTGTTATTTTAGTTTTATTCTGTAAAGATAAAGACTTGTTAATGTTTAATGTACATTTAACTTTGAACAAACTGTTGCCAGTAAATAACATCAATTTAAAACTACAGTAAGTTACTGGCAAGCAGCTGCCAGTAATACTGTAATTTCTACAGATTTTTTTTACCTTAAACACTTTACTAAATTCTCACTCTACTTTCTGTGTGTCTGTGTCGATTCCAATCGGATATAAACTCGGATTTGGAGTGACAGTGTGAACGTAGCCTAAATGCCTAACCCGAACCCCCTACCTTAAACCTATACTGTACCCTTAACCTGATTATAACCTTATCCCTAAAACCAAGTCTTGACCCTTAAACACTTTACTAAATTCTCACCTCTGTGTCCTTAATTCAATGGTCTAAATCTCAAACTGGTTCTCACAAAGATAGTTGCACCGTACACACACACACGCAAACACACACACACACACACACACACACACACACAAGCAAAGGTCCAGGTTAATCTTATATCCTGGAATCAGCTACTCATTGTTTTGCTATTGTTTCCCATGTGTTTAAGTAACCATTCACAAGGTGAGGTGTCATTGAGGTATAGCTTAATTATTGCAGAGCCCGGTGAGATGTCAATCAAAGATATGACTGATGAAAGGGGGGGAATCAAAGAAAATAAAGAACTGCTTGAAAACCAATCCTGAAATACAAAGAAAATGATGTACTTACCGGTAGTTAGATTTCAATCAAACTAGATGTATTTAGTTTTTACAAATCAAATTTAAGTAATTTGTAAATGTTTAACCTATAGACATCACAGCAGCAGAAGTATCCTGACATACATATGTGTAAAAAGCCCTGTTTGCTATCATGATCCTGCAAAATCACATGGTATCGTGTATTTTGGTATAAAAGAAAAAATACGAAAGAACATTTATATGCATGCTTATAAAAAGCAATTTTTCACACTAACTCAGTCCAGTCTGTAAATTTGACCAGCGTCACACTGTCAACTGAAAGCCCATCATTCATAAACTAATGAAATCTAGTGAAGACAAGCATTCGCATATTTGCATTAAAATAAATGATTATGATTAATAAAACAATATGGTTAAGTGGCAATGACTCATTTTACATCAGCAAAGTGTTTGTGTAAGTGAATGGCATTAATACATATGGAGTTAAGTAATTAACACATATAATCTGTGGAGCACAATACATAAAGAGAGATGTGTTTTATGGCCCCGTGGCCAGACGCGATCACATGAAGAACATGCGCCGCAAACACGCACTAAGCTACAAGACGTACCTCACAGCCTACCGTGATTCATCATGTGATGAATTTTCTCATGAAGTTTAGGTCATGACGTAATATTCATGGCCTTGTCTAATCAAAAGTGTACTTCATGGAGAGGGATCCGCGGTTACATTGGATGAACTGATCCAGTATGAACTAGTGTCACCACCAGTATGTTCAGTTTAATTCAGTTCAAGGACTTTTAGTTTGTATTTCTTCAGTTCATGCCTTGCTTTGTCTGATTTCCCGCCACTCTTGAAATACCATGGTCACGTCATTATTGGATTATTTATTCAAGCTGTGTTCTATTAATAATTTGTTTAGTTCACATAGTTGTACCCCTGTCTTCACTATTTGTCTGGTCATGATCACTTTTAGTTGGTGTTTTCTAATGCCTGTTCACCTGTTTTTGAGTATACCCGAAACTTTGTTGAGAACTTTATTCATCTATCTTTTTCTGTCTACCTGCAAACACAATGTGACAACTAGAACCTTCAATTAAAGTACGAAAAAGTAGTATTAAGCATTTTGTCAATCTGATAATGTTTATAATCAAATGCATCCCTATTTCTCATAGACTTTAACTGTGATAAAGCAAATAATATGTATATATATATATATATATATATATATATAAAATGCTGGGTTGTTTCAACCCAAATTTGGGTCAAATATGGACAAACCCAAATGTTGGGTTAAAAATGTAATTTAAAATTTTAACCCAACTTCAACTTTCACTTTCAACTGTACATTTTTTAATTACATTTTTAACCCAACATTTGGGTTTGTCCATATTTGACCCAAATTTGGGTTGAAGCAACCCAGCATTTTTTAGAGTGTATACAGTATATGAATGGTAATAAATAAAATATAAAATAAAGTTTATATATATTTATATATACTGTGTATAAATGATGATAAATAAAATATAAATATTATATATATATATATATATATATATACACTCACCTAAAGGATTATTAGGAACACCATACTAATACTGTGTTTGACCCCCTTTCGCCTTCAGAACTGCCTTAATTCTACGTGGCATTGATTCAACAAGGTGCTGAAAACATTCTTTAGAAATGTTGGCCCATATTGATAGGATAGCATCTTGCAGTTGATGGAAATTTGTGGGATGCACATCCAGGGCACGAAGCTCCCGTTCCACCACATCCCAAAGATGCTCTATTGGGTTGAGATCTGGTGACTGTGGGGGCCATTTTAGTACAGTGAACTCATTGTCATGTTCAAGAAACCAATTTGAAATGATTTGAGCTTTGTGACATGGTGCATTATCCTGCTGGAAGTAGCCACCAGAGGATGGGTATATGGTGGCCATAAAGGGATGGACATGGTCAGAAACAATGCTCAGGTAGGCCTTGGCATTTAAACGATGCCCAATTGGCACTAAGGGGCCTAAAGTGTGCCAAGAAAACATCCCCCACACCCATGGGCGGCGCTAGGGAGGGGCTAGCAGGTGCTTCAGCACCCCCAAGAAAGACCAAAGCACCCCGACAGCACCCCCCAAAATAATGTCTGGAATCAATTATATTAAAATATATGTTTTTTCTAGATATTAAGTCGTTATTTCAATATAATATCTCGGTATTTCGACATAATAACGGCAAATTTTTGTCCCACCAAAGCCTTTTTTGATCGGTGAGTGATGTAGAATGACTGCTGCGCATAGGGCGCATCACGAGCAGAGAGAAAGAGCCCCAGCCGCGCGCACTCTCACGTCTTCAAACACTTCTCGCGCCTTCAAAAACTTCTCGCTCATATTAATCAAAATCAATTGACACGATAGTAAAAGGTCGGAAGACCGCAGTTTCCCGTGGAGCATTTGGAGATGTATTCTCCTGAATTACCGCGGTGTGTGAATTGTGCTAAAAAAAACACGTTTAAAAAAAGCTTTCTCTAAAAAGCGTTCCGCCCATTCAGCTGACCTAAACCACATTTCAATAAACGAAAAAACCTATCCAGTGATATGTTTTCTGTATTGACGCAAATCTTGTGCGATGTCCTAAACTGCCGAGATAATCACACAAGCGTGCCGTAGACGTCCACTAATGACACGTCCGATACGCAAACGAATGACTCATTTTAACCATTCACTTTAATGAATAGTTAAAACAACTGACATGTCCAACACTGAACTCACGAGACCTCTTAATCGGTGTATAAAAAATCGGTAACACTTAATTAGATTAGTTAACATTTACTATTAATTAACTGCACTTCAGCATTGTTAATGTTAATTGTTTCAATATTTAGAGAGTCAGGCCCATTTATGTGTGTTGTAGCCATTAAATAAGCGCATTTAATTTCATTTTTGTTAAAATATTATGTTTTTTTTGTTGGGTTTTTTACATCTATGCTTGTACTGGTAGGATGTTTTGGATGTGTAATGGGCGCATGCGCGTCATGCGCAGAGAATGTGAGTTTCAGTAAAGCTTCCATGTTAAGAGCCCGCTGTCTCCTGTCTGTTCATTACGAATAATCCAACATGGTGTCAGAAGCGGATTTACCTCGCTTTCTAAGAGATAACAGTCATCCGCACCAGCGCGGCGAAAACAAGACTTTGTAAGTGAAGTTTCGAGGAAACAAACGAGATCACGCGATCGGCACGGCGGCAGCTGCGAGACGGACACAGAGTGTGAGTGAGCTCCGAGACGATAAACGCAAGGAGAGAGAAAGAAGAAGAAATAAAACCCCGAAGAAAATTCAATATAAACAGCATCAAGGTAAACATATAAGATGGATACTTTGTTCTCAATAAGCCTGCCTGAACATTTTGACTTCAATGATTTTGGCAGCTGGCCAAATTGGATTAGACGATATGAGAGATTCCGTATAGCATCGGGAATTAGTGAAAGAAGCCAAGAATATCAAGTTAATTCGCTTATCTACACAATGGGAGATAAAGCCGATGATATCATGTGCACGCTGGCTCTTTCTGAAGAAGACAGAAAAAAATATGACGAAGTTAAAGATGCGTTCGAGAAACACTTCGTATGTAAACACAACGTGATCTACGAGAGGGCTAAATTCAACAAGAGGTGCCAAGAACAGGGCGAATCAGCTGAAATGTTCATCACTGCAGTTTATAAACTAGCAGAAAATTGCCAGTATGGAGTCCTTCAAGAGGAAATGATACGAGACAGACTGTAGTTGGCATACGAGATCACGGATTGTCAGAGAGATTACAGCTTGACCCCGAGCTCACACTCAATAAAGCCATCACAAAGATAAGACAAAGTGAAGAAATAAAAAAGCAGCAGACAATCTTAAGACAAGCAAGCGGTCACTCAAATGAGGTAAACATGGACATGTTAAAATACAAAATGAAACCAAGATTCGAATCTGCGTTGATTTAACACATCTAAATAGCAATGTCTGCAGAGAGAGACATATTCTTCCTGCAGTCGATGAAACACTGGCTAAACTGTCAGGCGCAACAGTGTTCTCTAAGTTGGATGCTACTGCTGGATTCTGGCAGATTCCTTTGCATAAAGATTCGGTCCCGCTCACTACCTTCATTACGCCTTATGGAAGATACTGTTTTAATCGCCTTCCATTTGGCATTTCCTCAGCAACTGAACACTTTCAGAAACGGTTGACACAACTGCTGGAGGGCCTGGAGGGCACACTGTGCCACGCAGATGACATCCTGGTGTTCGGTGCTACACGTAAGGAACATGATGCAAGACTTATCAAGGTTCTGAACCGCCTGGAACAGAAAGGGTTGACACTGAACGAAAAATGTCAATTTGCAGTGCCTCAAGTTAGGTTCCTTGGACACATTGTCAGTGCAGAAGGCATACGAGCTGATCTAGACAAAATAAAAGCTATCAAAGAAATGCCAGAGCCTAAAAATACGGCTGATGTCAAGAGATTCCTTGGCATGGTGAATTACGTTGGAAAATTTTCACCCAATATTGCAGAGTTGACTGGACCTATCAGAGACCTGCTCAAAGCTGAAAACGTCTGGGTGTGGGGGAGTCCACAACAACAAGCTTTTGAAAAATTGAAGCAAGAACTCAGTTCTTCGGCAGTATTAGCACAGTACTGTCCAGATCGACATACCAGAGTTTCAGCTGATACGTCTTTCTTCGGATTAGGAGGAGTATTATCTCAGCTGCAGCCTACAGGTGAATGGAGACCTGTTGCTTTCAGTTCAAGGAGCATGACGCCTACGGAGAAAAGATATGCTCAAATTGAGAAGGAGGCCCTAGCAATCACGTGGGCCTGTGAAAGATTTCGAAACCTATCTTCTGGGACTGGATTTTGTGGTCAGGACTGACCACAAGCCACTAGTCAGTCTACTTGGCTCGAGATCGCTAGATGACCTGCCTCCACGCATATTAAGATTTCGTCTGCGACTCCTGCGGTTCTCCTACTCGATCATGCACGTTCCTGGAAAAAATCTGATCACAGTGGACACACTCTCCAGAGCTCCACTCAAAGAAAACCCATCAGAAGCAGACCTAAAAAGAGAGGAAGAGGTGAAAGTGAGTGTTGATCATGTCATTCAACAATTGCCAGCAACACCTACCAAGCTTGCTCAGATAAAGAGGGCTCAGGAAGAGGACGAAGTGTGCAGACAGCTAAGTTCTCTTGTACGTACAGGTTGGGATGGAAAAAAGAGTGTTCCACCACACCTAGCATTGTTTTGGCAACACAGACATGACCTGCTCAATGCAGAGGGTTTGCTGATGAAGGGAAAACGACTAGTGATACCTGGCAGTATGCAAAAAGAAGTCCTAGAGAAGTTGCACCAGGGACATCAAGGCATCACTAAATGCTTGGCAAGAGCGCAAATGTCAGTATGGTGGCCAGGTATAACAAAGCAAATCAAAGACAAAGTAAGTCAGTGTGAAACGTGTCAAAAACAGCTACAGTTACCCAGAACCCCTGTTGATCACTTCATTACCTTCACGACCATGGCAGAGAGTGGCAGCAGATCTTTTCCATTGGAACAAGGGTGATTATGTTCTGCTGATAGACTATTTTTCACTCTACATAGAAGTTGCTTCTCTCACTTCAACAACATCAAGAAATGTGATGGAGAAGCTCAAAGCGATGTTTGCTCGCCACGGGGTCCCAGAGGTCCTAGTTACAGACAATGGCCCTCAGTTCGCAGCATCAGACTTTGCGGACTTTGCAAAAGACTATGACTTCCATCTTGTAACCAGCAGCCCGCACTATCCTCAAAGCAACGGAGAAGCGGAAAGAGCAGTGAGAACTGTTAAAACACTACTGCGTAAAGGTGAGGACCCTCACAAAGCACTTATGTCTTACAGAGCTACGCCATTAGCATCAGGAGCTTCACCCGCTCAACTCCTGATGGGACGGAACATCAGAACTACTCTCCCAGTGAGTCCATCCACACTGAAACCAGCCTGGCCAAACCTCAACACCTTCAAAAGAAAAGACAAAGAGTTGAAGGTAAAACAGACTAAGTGGTACAATAAACGCCACAGAGCACATACAAAACCTGCTCTACAGTCTGGACAATCAGTCTGGATTAAGAATGTGCCAAACCCAGGCATAGTCATGAGTCCTGCTGATACTCCACGTTCCTACATTGTAGAAGGGCAGGGAAATAGTTTGAGAAGACATGGTTCCCATCTGAGAGCAGTTCCTTCACAGCCAAGAGAGATTAGGGACTGTGTTAGAAGCAGAGTGGGCAGGGTGATCAGACCACCACTAAGATTAAACCTTTAGAGTTTGACTTGTTATTGTCCGTTCTGAGGTTCTTTCCCTTTCTTCTGTTGAAACATAGTAATAAGTAAGGAAAATTAGTAATAATACCTGTGTTTTGTATTTCTCCTACAGAGATATTGTTTTACTAAAAAAAAAAAAAAAAAAAAAAGGAAGGGGAAGGAATGGACTGAATGAGAAAGTAATAGTGCAGTAATATGTTATGTTACTGCAGGGAACGTTCTTTAGCTAAAAGGGGGAGATGTACTGGTAGGATGTTTTGGATGTGTAATGGGCGCATGCGCGTCATGCGCAGAGAATGTGAGTTTCAGTAAAGCTTCCATGTTAAGAGCCCGCTGTCTCCTGTCTGTTCATTATGAATAATCCAACAATGCTGATTATAAAAATTGAACAGCACGAGTAAGATGCGCGATATATCGGAAGATATGATGGGTCAGACATGATTTTGACCAAATTTACATTTACACATTTACATTTAGTCATTTATTTTAGCAGACGCTTTTATCCAAAGCGACTCAACTGAGGAATAAACCAAGCGAGTCATCGTGAAAAGGCAAAAACAACGCAAGAAGTGCTCAAAATACCAAGTTCGGACATTGCTCGGAGTATAAGCTAGACAAGCGAGGATTTAAAGGAAATTTTTTTTTTTTTATGTTAAGTATAAATTAAGTTTTGTTTTGTAGAAAGCCTTTTTTTAAAGTGAATTTCGTTTTGTATAAATTGTATCTTAATTTTAATCAATTTTTCATCAACCAATTGACTTGGTATAATAGCCTAAATAAGAAGCAAATAGTATAGCAGACAATATGATAAAGATAAGGAGGCGCGGGCGCGATTGCATTGCACGTGAACTGGAGCACATCTCATCATTATAAATTTTGCTCATTTAAATAATAGTGTGTGTGTGTGTGTGTGTGTGTGTATATATATATATATATACATATAGGCTAATTGCGCAGCTCCCCCTGTCAATGATCTAGCACCCCCTCAGCACCTGCGTTCAAAATTATCTGGCGCCGCCCCTGCCCACACCATTACACCACCACCACCAGCCTGCACAGTGGTAACAAGGCATGATGGATCCATGTTCTCATTCTGTTTACGCCAAATTCTGACTCTACCATCTGAATGTCTCAACAGAAATCGAGACTCATCAGACCAGGCGACATTTTTCCAGTCTTCAACTGTCCAATTTTGGCGAGCTCTTGCAAATTGTAGCCTCTTTTTCCTATTTGTAGTGGAGATGAGTGGTACCCGGTGGGGTCTTCTGCTGTTGTAGCCCATCCGCCTCAAGGTTGTGCGTGTTGTGGCTTCACAAATGCTTTGCTGCATACCTCGGTTGTAATGAGTGGTTATTTCAGTCAAAGTTGCTCTTCTATCAGCTTGAATCAGTCGGTCCATTCTCCTCTGACCTCTAGCATCAACAAGGCATTTTCGCCCACAGGACTGCCGCATACTGGATGTTTTTCCCTTTTCACACCATTCTTTGTAAACCCTAGAAATGGTTGTGCGTGAAAATCCCAGTAACTGAGCAGATTGTGAAATACTCAGACCGGCCCGTCTGGCACCAACAACCATGCCACGCTCAAAATTGCTTAAATCACCTTTCTTTCCCATTCTGACATTCGGTTTGGAGTTCAGGAGATTGTCTTGACCAGGACCACACCCCTAAATGCATTGAAGCAACTGCCATGTGACTGGTTGATTAGATAATTGCATTAATGATAAATTGAACAGGTGTTCCTAATAATCCTTTAGGTGAGTGTAGACAGACACACACAATTTTACTTTATTATAATTTATAACAAAAGTTTCTATCAATAAGTTTTTTTAAATGTTATGAAAGAAATTTTTATGTTTACCAAAGCTGCATTAATTTGATATTGTGAAAAATTATTACAATTTAAAGTTTTCCTTTTTAATGTAATTTAAAATGTCATTCATTCCTGTGATGCATGAATTTTCAGCATCATTATTCAGAAATCTGATGATGATTTGCTGCTCAAGAAAAATGTATGATTATTATCAATTTTAAAAACAGCAGTGCTGCTTAATTTATTTATTATTTATTAATTATTAATAACAATTCTTTTCTATTATTATAAATGTATTTACTATCCATTTGCATGCATCCTTGCAGAATAATATTAATTTCTCTAAATAAAAATCTTACTGACCCAATATATATATATATATATATATATATATATATATATATATATATATATATCTTCCTAGTAAATATATATATATATATATATATGACCATGGTCAGGTCAGGCTATAAGATTTATTCTAGCAAGTTGTCAAAATGCTAGAATTTGAAAAGATTTAAACCAAACCAAGGTAATTTTCCCTCATTTAAGAAGACATCCTGAGGTGGAACATTCCCTCTCCTCATCGGAGAACCCGGAGGGCAAGTTAACATTTGTTAAATTAAAATGTGACACTCTCTTCTTCTTTACAGTTTAACCACAAGCTCTGGCATCCAAACACACTCATGCACTTACATTTCGTGTGCCGGCATAATATTTACAGACACAGAGGGACTGAAACCCTATTCTTCATCAGGTTCTCTAGCACACAATCTAACACCATTAATTAATGTGACACAACGAAAAAACATTGTGCTACTGAAGTTCTTTTTTTCTTTTTTCTTATTATTTCAGTGCTTTGCTTTTTAGTGTCAGACTAATTACTTGCAGTCGTCTGGTAGAGAGAGAGAGACAGCGAGAAAAAAAAGAGTGGATTAAACACACATTCCTGCTGTCCCTTCCACACACACACCCCACTGAGAAACATCACCAATTAAATCACCTGGCAGTTGAAATGGCAGATTTTTTTATTGAAATGTTAAAGGAATAGTTCACCCGAAAATCTGTCATTATCATGCCTCATGTAGATCCAAACCCAAAAGGACACTTTTTTTTTTTTTATTGAGACAAAAAAGTGTAAAATAATAATAATAAATATACCATAAAAGTAGCCATGGTGTTGAACATTCACAACTTATGCACTATATATAAGTTTCTTGAAGCAATCCATTAGCTTTAAACTAACAGAATAGTGTAATTTCAATATTATTTATATACTCTTATTGTAATTATTAATATTTTTCTTTTATTTTTATATGTTCAGTTCTTATTTTAATTTTAAAACATTGAATTAGTTTAAAACAGTTTACATCAGTAAACATTAGTAAATAGTAAATGTGCTTTTGTCAATTTTATTAGTTTTTTATATTATAAGATATATAATATAAAATTATATTATATTTATAATTATTTTATAAGCTTTAATTCATTTTTATTTCAGTTTAAGTAATTTTACTTGTTTTAGTTAGACTTAGGGCAACATTTCTAATTTCATTTAATTTTTTAAAATGTAAGTTTTCAAGTTTAAGTTTTTCCATCTAATATTTATATTTCAATTTATTTTAGCCTATTGCCACATACCAAAATTGAAGAAGAACACTTTTAGTTAGCAATAGCAACATTGGAACAGGAAGAAATTTAGATTGATATTAAAAATCTTCCATTAATCTTTATTTCGAACATTAGAACTAGTTGGTTGAGAACCAACACAGTTTTTTATTAATTGCATCAAATATGGCACCATTTTTAATCTGCAAAAGAAATTTTAGAGCTTTAATAGAAAATGAATGATTATCAGTGGAAAAACAGCTTAAAATTAAGTCTGTTCCTCGCAAACACATTTGGAGCCCAACAGCCGACCTGGTTTAAATGCTTCAAAATATCTCCTTTTTGTTTCACAGAACTAAATAACAGGTAAGCATACAGGTTTGGAATTAATTTTAACAGACAGAATTTGAATTTTTTGGAGGTTGAACTATTCCCTGAAGAACATCAGATTTTCATATGTAAATGTGTAGAAATGTGCAGCTGAAATCTGGTGCTCTTTGCTCATCTTTCCAGTTGCCAGCCGCTTGCCAACTTCTGTCACCATGACAAGCACCACCAGTGACCAAAAGGCCGTCTCCTGCCCCCTGATGGCCAAACCTCATCGCCAGCGTCTGGTCAACAAGGACGGGCGGAGCCTGATGCAAGGCAGTGCCCCAGGCTACAGGGAGACGTGGTTGGGCGCCCTGCGGGACATGTGGGGGACGTGGCTGGCGCTGCGGTGGCGATGGGTGGTGCTGGCGTTCTGCGGCTCCTTCCTGCTTCACTGGCTGCTGTTTGCAGTGTTGTGGTACCTGCTCGCCCGTGTCAACGGGGACCTGGATGTGCCCAACCACGACACCCCACCGCCCGGACACGTGCTGTGCGTCAAACACGTGACGGGCTTCTCCGCCGCCTTCTCTTTTGCTCTCGAGACGCAGCTGACCATCGGGTACGGCACCATGTACCCCAACGCTGACTGTCCAACCGCCATAGCGCTGCTCGCCCTGCAGATGCTGCTGGGACTCATGCTGGAGGCCTTCATCACCGGTACACTCCACAGTCTTCTACTTTACTGTAGAAATATGCAACAGCACCAGGTCTATATAGGAGATATACTGTACTTTTGGAAATGCAGATTTCAAATGAGTCAAGTTTAGGTTAGGTTAAAAGGATGTTCCAGGTTCAGTACAAGTTAAACTCAATCGGAAAGCATTTGGGATAATGTTATAATGTAAAAATTAAGGCCGCATAAAAAAATAGAGTTTAAGGTAAGATATTTACATGGAGAATTTTGGGAGGATTTTAATACACAGATGTTGATTTTAAAAAGCACATATTACAAGCTTAACATTACACAGAATGATTGGTAAACATTTCTTGCCCACTAAAATCATGTTAACATGCATATTCCCACTAATTAATAATTCATATATTTATGTGTGTGTGTGTGTGTGTGTGTGTGTGTGTGTGTGCGTGTGTGCGTGTGTGCGTGCGTGCGTGCGTGCGTGCGTGTGTGCGTGTGTGTGTGTGTGTGTGTGTGTGTGTGTGTGTGTGTGTGCATATGAGTGCGTGTGTGTGTAAATGTTTACCAAACTTTAGAATCTCACAAAGACTTAGCTAAAGACTTTAGGTAAATGCACAGTAAGTCATGTGAATCCTGGTTCACATGATTTAAGGACAAAGATAAATGCAAATAAAAGAGTCATTGATGAATATATTTATTTAAAAAAAACTCATGAGTACTTTGCCTCTGAACAATGGGGTAATTAATGTAAATGCATCACAATTCTGGCTTTTTATTGAGCAGATGATCCTGAAGCCCTCAGAGGAAATGTAGAATGACCTGTACATGTCCTGCTATTGAACTAAAATATAAATGGTACTTGTGTTCTAAGTCTTTTTGGGGTCATATTGTAGATATTAAATACCTAGATTGCAGTTCATTAGCAAAAGTACATCAACATATCGGCCACATTGGAAACGTTAAAACCATCCATAATCACAAGCAAGTGAATTAACAGATGCAACATGTTTACATTATCATTCTTAATTTTTGTCAATGCAGTGACAACTGGTTGATTAGTTATTACCTCTGATGAACGACTCAGATGATTATGACTGTCACTGTGGTTTGAGAAGGGAAACGAGACACTGCGTCTTGGATGGACGCTATCGGTAACAAATACCCACTCTGCCATACCGCAGGGATGCTTTCCTCACTAGGTGAAAATATTTCAGTGGGCATAGCATACATTGACTCAACCATCCATCCGGGGCAAGTATGTACACAGACTGTCTAGTCATAGCGTCCCCTAAGCCATTATCTTCCAAAAAAATTGAAGATCCCTTAGCTGCTATGCCTCTATAGTAGGGGAAGTCCCTGGAAACTTCCTCCGTCCCCAGCGGGCTATGATCCCCAAAGGCAGAGCTCTACGGAAAGAATTGGCCAGGTTGTGACAGCCGTTTCTCATCTGAGACAGCTCTTAGGAAATGCCCTGCCACAAGGATTTGTTTCTTTCCTTTTTTTCCCAATATTCCACTATCAACCTAGGCAATACACCTACTTCTGAGGAAAATGTTCCTTAATTTTCATATACTGTAGTAGCCTGTGGCACAAGAATGGCAAAATACAAAACCTCTACTCGCTAATCTGGATAACTGAGATAAAGGAGGGCAAGGGACCCTACTTAAATACCCAAAGTAGATGGGGAGGGACACCTCACTCAATCCTAGGGCTCAAAGGGCAGCTTACCTAAGGGAGCCACACTGTCTTTTTTTTTTTTTTTATCTCTCTGATAGTGCTGCTTCTCCAAAGGGGAGCCTTGAGTAGAGAGAGGCTCAACCCCGAGAGCCATAGTGGAGTCTAGCCTTACTTTAAGACCCTTGAAACCTGGGGAGGCAAATCAAACTCTGCTCTATGTAAAATCATTTTCTAGGACCTAAAAAGGTTTGCATTATTATTTTTTCTTTTCTTTTTCTTTTTTGCACTTACTATAGTACGAGACAGGTAACGAGGAGGGTACTCCTTAGGCGAACTTTCTCAACTCATTAGCATTGCCGAATTAGAAGAAAAAGGCTTGCTAGAGATATAACGCCTGCTAGATACGGCTCTTATTCTTTCTTAAAGCGCTGGACCACAGTGAGTGACAGATAACAAGGAGGGACGGCCCCTAGGTGAACTTCCTCAACTTATTAGTGTTGTCAACTCACATGAGAGATACACAGGTCAGTCAGGCATTTAATAACACACTTTTCAGGGAAGCAAACCCCTACTTAGAAACCAATCGCAGTAGTTGGGGAGGGGGAGCAAACTAAATATCAGCAATACAAATGGCTATGATCATAATTTAGTTTCCTTTTGCATTTACCTGAAGAGAGAAATCAAAAAGGGGAGCGAACCCAACTATGTTTAGAAAGGACCAATTTGTTCAGTATACTCAACCAAAGGGGAAAACATTAATTCTGCCACCATAGGGGAGCACTGAGCCTTTAGCTTGAGAGGGGACGATGAACAGATACTGTATCAACATGCTTCATCTTCTCTACGCTATAAGAATGTGTAGGTGGCCACCATAGGGAGCCGTAATTCATGTTGTGGGAACCCGTTAATAAGATTAGTAGAAGACAAGAGCCAACACCGCCCGGATTGTATTCAGCTTCTCTATACCCAGGTTCCAACACCTGTACTATTCCCTTACTTAAACACCCAATGTATCTGGGGAAGGAAAGAGAGTGTTTCCACTGCCGGGCCAAAAGCGGGTGTGCTAGTGCATGCCAGGACCACTTGCGTTTCCACTGTCACTATCGGGGATTGATCGAGCCTCGTCCAGGCTTCCTCGGGGCAAACGGCCAGGGTTTTTTGGCCTGCCTAATACCTTGGTCCAAAGCGGGCCAACCGGGGCTTGAGGAGTGGCCATAAACAAAGGCAGAGTTTACCTGAGTCAGGAGCTCATCTCCCATATTGTTACATCAGGCTACCAGCTAACTTCTAGATAGAAGAAGGACGAAAGATGTTATTTATCATCAGCATTCGTGTCTTTACCAAAGTGCTTCTTATTAATCACTTCCCTGAGATCTTGTCTTTTCTTACTCGCGTTTCTCCTCCTGTGCGCTCTCCCTCAGGCCCTGCTTCCAGTCCTCGGGTGCGGGATGTATTTCCTGAATGCTGCCAAATGAGCCCTCGCCTCTCTTAACTTTCCATAAACTTTCTCAACAAATATGTCAGAGGTCAGTGGGCGAGACTGGGACATCGAGGAGAAAATCCTTTCCTTTCTCCTTGATGTCTGCCAAGTTCAGCCACATATGCCTCCCCATGACCACGCGACCGATAGCAGCGGCTGTTTGTTTAGCCGCCCAGAGAGCTAGATCCATGGTGCGGCAGCAACTGCTTCAGGGGACAGTCGTTGGCCCTGATCCAGATCTTTTAACAGATCTGCCTGGTAGGCCTGCAACACCGCAATGGAGAGATAGCTCGCATATATAAATACAGTTTATAAATCCGGACTGCCGGGGTCCTGACATCCAGCCATTCCTCGTAAGTAAGTGGGGTGGCAGATTGAGAAGCCTCAGTTCACACTTTCCTTGCCTTCTTAAACCACATCCGCTTCCTCTTGGCTGGATGGTACCAACAACATGCTATCTGCTGGATCGGATGACTTGAGATAAAGCACATCCTGATCCGACTGATTGCTCGAGCGCGAGAAAGAGCCAACCCTTTTTCAAACTCCTCGGCCAGCTCGACCTGTGATACCCACGAACGAAGCCTCTGGTTTGTCTTGGCTTGTCCCACATCAATCGAGAATAGGGACAAACATGAACAGAGCATTATCATTGTGAATTTCTCACAATGGGCACATTCAGAACTCTCAAGCACTGAATGGGCATGATCCTCTCCCACGCAATAACCGAACAGGTTGTATGTCCTCAGGTTTCAAAAACCTGGGACACTTCCCAAAACGTGGCCCAGGGGTGAATGACCCAATCTGCATGCTGCCATCTTGCCTCAATTGCACTCAGCTCTGAATACAGGTTTTGTTAGCCAGCCAATCAGTTGAGCTGCAAATGCCATGTGATTCATGTGACTCAACTATCCTGTGATTTGTCATCAAAGACAGCAGACAGGGAAGGGAGTCTACAGTATATACACTTTCTTAAAACATTTACTATAGTTACATGAAACATTTTCTTTCTTTCAAAAATTTTTATTGACTGTCAATGGAGAAAGATGTTAGTTACAGAATCTTCTGACCAGGATTGAGCAAAATTCAGAATTTAAGAATTATAAGTGTGAATTTGAAGTGAACTGCCCCACAGGAAATAGAATTGGAAACACAATTCAGAGAAATCCAACAGATAATAGCATTGTGGAAAAACCATAAATGTATTAGAAATAAGTATATAACACAGATACAAATTTCTATAGGTGACATTTCTAACAACTCTATCTGTAAGGACTTTTTAAACACCTATAAACTACCAGACAAGACTTCATTCAAGCAACATTCAAACTTTGTCTTGACGAACTTACCTTTTCCAAAAAATTATTATTATTATTAATTTACTTTATTTAATAAATTATTTTTGCAGTTTTATTTGACTTTTTTAAATTTTCAATTCAAAACTTTTTTCTGTCACTTCACAGGTGAATTTGTGGTTTTGTTATTATTATTATTAATACATTATTTATTGAGCTTTTTTAATTTCTCTTCCTTTTCATTCTATTTCCTTAAATTCAAATTCTTTGTCTGCTCCATCAGGTGCATTTGTGGCAAAGTTTTCCCGCTCTCAGAAGCGCTGTGACGGGATCCTGTTCAGCCCTCAGGCCGTAGTGTGTGAGGTCAGAGGTCGGCGTTGTTTGATGTTCCGCGTGTGTAACCTGCTTCCAAGGCCGCTGGTGGACGTGTACGTGAGCGCCGTTCTCTACGAAGAACGTGGCGATCACGAACTCCACCAAACTGCAATGGAATTCAGCGTTGACAACCTGGGGTCACGACCTTGCCCTCTTTTTCTGTCACCCTTGACCTTTTTTCACCCCCTAACTCCCTCCAGCTCCCTAAACAACGCCCCAACCAACCAATCGCACTTTGAGTTAGTGGTGTTCCTCACCGCCTCTCAGGAGAGCACGGGTTCTGGCTACCACAAGAGGACGTCCTACCTGCCCGACGAGATCCAGTACGGCAGCTGCTTCACCAGGGTGACGTCTCTGCACGGAAAAGGCCGGAACAAAACCAAAAGCATGCGCTATTTTGACATGCAGCCCTGTAAACTCACACTCCCCAACACACACACCACAGACACGCTGGAGAAAGAACACGTGGTGGTCCAGATTAACGGGGAAGGCAGTGATCGGGTGGAGTAGCAGCGGTTGTGTTTTTATGCAAGGGTGTATAAAAAGTGTATTTCATTTTATAACACAACCTCCAATGTATGACTTTTTTTATCCTAAAAGACAACCTCAGTTAGTTATGATCTGTTATGTCACTCCGTCCCAATAGGAAACCATTTTTGCTGCTATGGACATAATGATTCACACTTGCATCCTTCAGTACTTCTGAACACACCATGACAGATTTTTAAGACCTTGTCTATATCTGGAAATATGAGGAATCTCCAGTGATTTATTATGAGAATTTTTCACCCTGAAACCACTGACGCCACACAACCATCATGTTTGAGCCCTTATTTATTTGGCACCTGGATCATTGCGTTATCTGTCCGAGTCAGAGGGGCCATTTTCAATTTATAAATTATTAAAGCCCTAAATGGACAGGTTTCCTCCTTGTCCATAAAGTATTTTTTATCAAAATACATGAATGTTCGAGATATTCACCCAAAAATGAAAATGTATTTACTTTGCCTTGTTTCATGTTCATTAACACCCCAATTAAGTGCCTAATATAAAACTTTTGTTTCGTTTTTTTTTTTCACCAAAGTCATGAAATGGACATTTGGATCGAGAGATCAAACACTGTACTGAACATTAGCAATGCTGTAAATAATAAAGTATATACATAAATAAATATATTATTCACTAGATTATTTTGGGGGAAATAAAAATTGTAATATTATCAGTGCAATGCAATCTATGCAATAAAACAAAATGCATTAGATCAATCGTATTGGTGGCACAACACTGTATGATTTTTTTACTGTAGGAAATGATATAGCACATGTACTGTCTGTCACTCAGAAAAGGCTGATTACTAATAAATGTATATTATAAAGCTTGATTGTTAAACTCTGGAAAAGAATTGTGTAGTAGTTTAGTTTTCTGCCACTAATAAAGCTACACTGAGTGGCAACTAATCTGTAAAAGAAATGCCTTTATTTTGATATGTGGAGCACAAAAACTGGATTAAAATATCTGTGAAAATATTGTGGTTGCGATTTTTTTATCATAACAGAACAATTTATGCCTTTTATTCCTTCATACAGAGTCCTTCATACAAGTGCTGCCACTTCCGACAGAATAAATGTCAGGGATATAACAGTTGGAATAAAACAGATACATTTTTTTTTTTTTTTTTTTGAAAAATACAGGCTTTAATAGGCTTTATGTAATTGGCAAAAACAAGAGAGTTACAGGTAGATATTATGAACATCTGATAAAATACAATTTACCAAAACTTAACAACAAACATATATATTTAGGTGACAAATATGTAGAAAAAAAGCTAACAAAAAGAAAAAAGACCAAAATGCATGATTCAAATCTATAAAAAATAAACATATTTCTTGACCCTTTGTTTCCTTTGTTTCTTTTCTTTTTTTTTCTCCGTTGGTCATTATCAATATTTAGTCCACGACACCAACTATTTAAAATTATGATTAGCACTTTACAATAAACTTCTTGTTTCTAAAAATATATAGTTGCTTAGATGATTAAAATAGTCTATTAGAGTTTATTCTGTTTATGTCCTACATTACAAGACTCCTGAAATTTCACTCGCTTCATCTCTCGCTTCAGCCGTCACCAGTGAAACTAATTCCTCATGCATATTTCAGGATAGCTGTACGCCACTAATAACGCTAATGATACTTGTTCAGTGTTACGCTGAGGTTTTGATTACACATATATGTGTGAGGTACAAGAAGCAGTGTGTGTGCATGCGTGCATGTGTGCAAGTCAAATGTGCTCTCTAAAAGGCATAGATCTTTGTTTATGTTTACGATCTTAGGAGTTTTATGAACAGAAGGTCGACTGCAGCTCTTTAAACGCGGCACGCCGTTCTTTTCTTTCAAGCTCCATCCTCTTCTTCTCTTCTTGTTCCTCTCGTATCTCCGCCTCGAACTTACTGCGCACAGACAGAGCCTGAACCTACCACAAACACATGGATAAAACACATTTCAATTATGTGTTACAGCATAAAAATGAATGCATTGCTATTGCTGTAGCCGTGCTACAGGTGTGTGTCCCAAATCTGAAGATGAAAAATTAAAAGTAAAACCTTTAAAAAATGGCATTAACTGAAATAAAGCTTAAATAAAAAAATATATATATATATAAAAATTAGAAGAAAGATTTAAAGGTAAAAAAAATATATAAATTAGAAATTTGCCTTAGGAATGAACTGAAATTAAAAAGTTTAAAATTAATAAAATCACTGAAACTAAAACTGAAATTAATATAAATTAAATCTAAATAGAAATATATGTATATTAAAAAAACTGTTGAAAATGAAAAAAGTACACGAGAAAATTACTAAAGCAAACTAAAATAAAAATGAAAACTGAAAATATAAAAATAAAAGCTAATTTAAAAATATGTTTAAATACTATAATAGTCTACAATAAAAAAATACTTATGAGAAATAATATATATATATAATAATAATATTATTATATTAATACATAATAATATTAAAATACAACAATAAAAAAGTACACTGATGTTAATTTGAACTAATAAGACGCTTGACAAATGTACACATTAGATTTAATACAATGAATAATAATATTTTAAAAGGTTAACATTAATTAAAATAGAATTTGTTTAGCTACAAATTTTAGAAAATGCAAAAAGGTCTGCACTCTAAAAATACTTTTAAAAGGTTCAATGAGGAGATAAGAATAGTGTAAATGTTTCGGCTATTTGCCTTTGTCAGTGTTAATTTATGACATATGGGTTCAAAAATATTCGCAAATCCAATGTAACCCTCTCTAACTGAGTGTGTGTTCATATACTTACACTATATGAACACAAGAGGGAGACTGAGGCCAAAAATAATCTTCTGAAGAACATGGGAGAAGTGCTTTCCCATGCATCAAAACACTCTTTCACATGAAAAGATATAAAAGCCCACAAACCTTGGCCTCAAAGAAGTCCCTCGCTCCAAGAACGCCCTCGGTGGAGACGTCGATCTCTGAGAGTCGAGCCAGAGCCATCAGCCCGCTCTCCTCCTGCAGCTCGCCTGCCGCGGCCCTCCGGAAGATCAGCAGGAACTGACACAGGTGGACAGGTTTGGGTTATAGGGACGTTTCAATAGCTTTAAAGGTTATCAGCATTTCATGGGAAGGGGCATTTCTATTCAATTCTAAAAATAAACACAAAAGCATATGACATCATTTGGCATGTCAGCACATAAACTAAAAGTTCAGCTGCTTTTATTTACCCACAAAATGAAAGGCGCTGCAGACATTTCCCTTTAAATGATAAGCAATAAGCCCATTTTATTGAATCGATCATTTTATTCACATCCACACAGAACTGATTTCATTGGGGGGAAGGGGGAGGTCAAAAGTATGACCCTGCTTGTGTGTGTGTGTGTGTGTGTGTGTGTAATCTTATCCATTTGGAATGTCGGTCCAATCTCAAGAGTCAGAGCAACATCTGACAGACAACAGACTCACTGTACTTAAGACACAGCTGCACTATCACCTGTTTGAGTGTGTGTGTGTTAGAGAGGGGTGGGGGCTTGATGAGGATACGACAGCCCCACGAGTTAAAAAAGTTACTAATTAATGTCTTAGGTCAGGGTTTTTTTATATTTTTGATGCCACAGACCCCAAATATCACTATCCTCATGTGAGGGGCCTCCATATTAAAAAATTAAGGGCATCTATCTTTTATTTACAACCAACTTTTACACTATAGATATAGAAAGGGACAAGAGAAAGTATACAGTATAAATATATATATATATATATATAAATTAATAAAAATGTGATTATAATAAAAAATAGCTAGTTGAATTGTTCATCTATTCTAAATTGGATTAAAATAAACAAATATTATAAATGTATGTGTGTGTGTTTTCTACTCACTATTGTAATGTACAGTTGAATATATTATTTACACATTGTAGTTATTTGTTTTTATTATTTTTTATTATTCCTTCATCACAATTATTTTAATCTAATTTATTTATGTGCTTATTCATTTTAATCTTATTTATTTGTATACAGTTTTTCTCTAGACCCCGTCACCCCCAGTTTGGAAACTTACAATAATCAGAAGGTGTATTTGTCGATTATAGGTATTATTTGTCGATTCCGTATAAGATACATTTTAAGTCATTATATATGTATGGAAGTCAGTTTTGCATTAGAAAGTATTACTTCAATCCTTAAAAAGTTATATATTAGAATATCATAGAGACCGTTGTGTGTGTGTTCTGAGTGGTTGCTAGGCCGTGGCCCTGTTTACACCTGGAATTAAGATGGGCTTTGGTCGATCGGATCACAAACGGAAGACGATATATAATACAGGTGTAAACAGGGTCTAAAACATTATGAGCATGTCCACTTTTAACAATTTCCAGAGGTAGTCGAAAACGCATTCGACCAGATTGCTTTTGTTGTGTAAACGCTCATGTGGTCGAATGTGTTCGAACAGCTACAAAAAAAAAACCCTACTCTCCGCCTCTGACTTAATGCGTAAACATTATGGGAAGCGGCTGAAGACTCAAGTTTGGTTTGAAGAGGAAAAATGTACCAAGCACAATGTTCTCTCACCATTCCTGATTTCTAACACACACTCACAGCGTCTAGTGTCATTTTGCGGCCATTAATTTGTCCATTAGATTGAAAGATCTGAAAAAGCCCATACATTTACCCGGCCGTAGACCCGGCCTCACCTCGAAGAAATCAGGACAGGAGTGGTTGAAAGAGGACAAAAGAGGCGGATTTAAACACCAGGTATAAACTGGAACGTGTCTCCCTCGTCTATACTTGTGATCTGATCGACCAAAACACATCTTAATACCAGCTGTAAACAGAGCCAATGATATTCTGATTGCTACATGTGTGTGGCGCCTTCTCCATGTAAGTCTATAGGATTATGTTGGCCCATGTTATCACCCGCCAGGTGAAAATTGACTAAGGCGATTAAATCTTATTGACATTTAAATGAAGACACATCAGAGCTGCATTCAGAGATAGAGATTTTATCTCTTACAGACCTCTCAAAAAATGTGCTGTGATCGTATCATTTAAGTAGAAGAGTCTAAAGTGGTTTCCATGGAGGGAGATTAAATCAGTCATCGGGGACGATGATAGACTTAACAAAGCTGTAACTATAGCATGAAAAAGACACATGCACACACCTCTCTGTAGCTGAGTTTGCCGTCATAATCTTCATCCACCTCCTTGATCATGTTCTTCAACCCCAGATGAGTCTGTGGAGCTCCAAGTTTCTCCATCATCAGCTTCAGCTCCATCAGATCGATGAAGCCGTCTTTACCGGAGTCAAATCTACACACACATGCATACACAAACAGCTTTGAAGGAGTAGTTCACCTGAAATTAAAGTTCTGTTATAAATGACACACATTTTGTACTGTTTTTCCATTTATGACGACGATATATCTCCATTATCGGGAAATAACAATGATTATTATCAGTGAAACTACAATGTTGATCATAATTTGAACCTGTTATATGGCTTCATAAGACCTGTAATATAGGGCAAAAGTCATATGAACTGTTTTTATGGTTCTTTTTTGTTGTTTTGTTGTTGATTACAAGTTTAGAACAACTTTACCAGTAAAATGATTTATGTGACTGTTCAAAGGTTTGGGATGATAAACTTTTTTTTTTTAAGGATGAATCATTTTAATAAGCATGGATGCATTAAATGAACCAAAAAATAGCAGTTTGGATATTTATAATGTTACAAAAGATTTATATTTCAGATAAATACTATTATTTTCTATTCAACAAAGAATCCTATAAAAAAAACACACATTTATCACAGTTTCCACATAAATATAAAGCAGCACAACTGTTTTCAACATTGATAATAATTAGAAATGTTTCTTGAGCATCAAATCATCATATCCGAATGATTTCTAAAGGATCATGTGACTTTGATCACATGAACAAATTACATTTAAAAAATATACTCAAATAGAAACCAGGTATCTTTAAATCGTAATAATATTTCACAATATTACAGTTTTGTTCTGTATTTTTGATCAAATGAATGGAGCCTTGGTGAGTAGAAGAGGCTTCTTTCAAAAACCTGAAAAAACTTTTGAACTTTTATCAATGCTAATTGCATTCTAGCATCATATGGATCATATCAAGCTTTACTGACACTCAGAAGTGCCCGTTGACATGAAGATATTCAGCCGTCCGCGGCAGAACAGCAGGCGGAGAGTGACGGCAGAAACAGCAGGAAAAGAGGATCTAACGGAGGAGAGTATTTATAGAGTCTCACCCAGCTGTTGCCACACCAACCAGCAGGATCGCATGAGAGAGAGAGAGAGAGAGAGAGAGAGAGAGAGAGAGAGAGAGAGAGAGAGAGAGAGAGAGAGAGAGAGTTTGTCTTGAACATTGTGTGAAAGTGGAGAGGCTGAGATTGAAGGAGTGTGCACGTGTTTCTATTTTGGTTTGAGTGATGCTTTTAAAAAGAACAGGCTCAGGGTGGCAGAAAAGTACAGGTGAGCATCGTCTCATCTCTCCTTCTCCCCCTCTCCGCAGAGGAAAGAAAATCATGAATGAGATGCCATTTTTTTCTCAGACAGCAAAATGGAGAAAGTTTCATGCGTCACAGACTTTCCACCAGAGGAAAAAAAAAGCCTTTTTTAATTTTACCTTGTTAATTTCAATATTTACAAATACAATCTTAAAAATAAAGGTTCTATATTGGCATCCATAGAAACTTCCCAATGCACAAATTGTTGTTTATAAAAAGGTGTTTTAAAGTAAAAAGTTATATGCTTTAAATTTGTTTAATGGACTTGAGCTAACACCCCAGATAGGAGGGAATGTTCTCAGAAATTTGACTAATGTTCTAGCAAGGTTTTCACAAAGTTATGAACAAACGTTCTACCAGTAACATTAAAATAATGTTTGTTCCAAGTTATATAGTTTTTAATACTGTTCTCAAAACATTAGCACAAATACATTATGTATAAATTGTTCATGGAACTAAATTGAACTTTAAATTAAACATTGTTCATAAAATGAGACATTTTAGTTTATCTAACATTTTTAAAAGTTACAACTATTTTCAGAACATTCAAAGAATATTCAGAAGCAACATTCCCATAATGTCTGCAAAGTGATCAAATGTTCCCAAAAAAAATATTTTTCAAACATTTACAAAAACTTGACGTTTTGAACGTTAAGAAATAAAGTTTTCATAACTCTAGCAGAAACTTAGCAAAATATTCTTAGAACATTTGTTTGTTAACTGGGACAATAAATAACTAATGTTAAAAAATATATTTTTTTAAATTAACAAATGTATTTAATGCATTAAATAACGTTAACTAAACGAACCTTATTGTAGAGCTATCTGAGCTGCAATCTATATTCATTTTAGATTTCTATACCATTACTATATACACTCACCTAAAGGATTATTATGAACACCTGTTCAATTTCTAATTAATGCATAATCTAATCAACCAATCACATGGCAGTTGCTTCAATGCATTTAGGGGTGTGGTCCTGGTCAAGACAATCTCCTGAACTCCAAACTGAATGTCAGAATGGGAAAGAAAGGTGATTTAAGCAATTTTGAGCGTGGCATGGTTGTTGGTGCCAGACGGGCCGGTCTGAGTATTTCACAATCTGCTCAGTTACTGGGATTTTCACGCACAACCATTTCTAGGGTTTACAAAGAATGGTGTGAAAAGGGAAAAACATCCAGTATGCGGCAGTCCTGTGGGCTAAAATGCCTTGTTGATGCTAGAGGTCAGAGGAGAATGGGCCGACTGATTCAAGCTGATAGAAGAGCAACTTTGATTGAAATAACCACTCGTTACAACCGAGGTATGCAGCAAAGCATTTGTGAAGCCACAACACGCACAACCTTGAGGCAGATGGGCTACAACAGCAGAAGACCCCACCGGGTACCACTCATCTCCACTACAAATAGGAAAAAGAGGCTACAATTTGCAAGAGCTCACCAAAATTGGACAGTTGAAGACTGGAAAAATGTTGCCTGGTCTGATGAGTCTCGATTTCTGTTGAGACATTCAGATGGTAGAGTCAGAATTTGGCGTAAACAGAATGAGAACATGGATCCATCATGCCTTGTTACCACTGTGCAGGCTGGTGGTGGTGGTGTAATGGTGTGGGGGATGTTTTCTTGGCACACTTTAGGCCCCTTAGTGCCATTTGGGCATCGTTTAAATGCCACGGCCTACCTGAGCATTGTTTCTGACCATGTCCATCCCTTTATGGCCACCATGTACCCATCCTCTGATGGCTACTTCCAGCAGGATAATGCACCATGTCACAAAGCTCGAATCATTTCAAATTGGTTTCTTGAACATGACAATGAGTTCACTGTACTAAAATGGCCCCCACAGTCTCCAGATCTCAACCCAATAGAGCATCTTTGGGATGTGGTGGAACGGGAGCTTCGTGCCCTGGATGTGCATCCCACAAATCTCCATCAACTTCAAGATGCTATCCTATCAATATGGGCCAACATTTCTAAAGAAGTGTATAATTCTCATATTCATGTTTTAATTTCTCCTAAGGTATTTTAAAGAGAAAGCGATGTGAATGTTTATCAGGCTGTTTCATATGGTTCCTCTGAACGTCCGTCTAATCTCGTCTCCTTCACACATTGTTTCTGAAAGGTCACTAACAGCTCAACCTTCGTCGTTAAAGTGCTGCATAAAAGCTCTTCAATATCACGCAATATCCTCACTTTCTTTCTTTGCTAGATGTTGCTCTAACAGCCCCACTAAGACATGCTCACACTTGCCTGTCCTGATTAAAAGACAACTGTGAATCTGCTGACCAGAACAGCAACTGCTCTCAGCAACTGGCAGCACACACTCCTACACACACGGCTCGAAAAATGTGTGTGGATGCATGAAAACACGAACGGCCCTGACGTAATTGCGGGTGCATGGCATGTGTTTGTGTGTGGACGTTTTCTTTGTCCTCTCTGGTTTCCTGCTGTGGTATTTATAGATGCCAAAGCTCGGGGCAGAGATTCAGCTATAGAGCCTGGCATTCAGAGCGCTGCGGTCCAGCAACGGTACTCAGGCTGATCCGGGATCTGTTGCTGACTGCAGATGTGCTTAGAACTGCCATTATCAACTACTTGAAGCAGGTCAGGGTTAATAAGATGACCTGCTGTATGAGAGAGAGAGAGAGAGAGAGAGAGAGAGAGAGAGAGAGAGAGAGAGAGAGAGAGAGAGAGAGAGAGAGAGAGAGAGAGAGAGAGAGAGAGAGAGAGAGAGAGAGAGAGAGAGAGAGAGAATAACAAAGAGAAAGAGGAGGATGAGATTGGCATGTTGGTCCTGCCGCCTGCATGCCGGCCACATTCCAGGTCAACACCCCTCCCTGTGCTGAAGTGGGACGAGTGGAGGAGAGAGAATAAAATATATGCACATGTATACATAGAAATTACACATCATGTAGATAGACTACTGTTCAAATGTTTGGGGATGGTACGATTTGTTTTATGTTTTTGAAAGAAGTCTCTTCTGCTCATCAAGACTGCCTTTATTTGATCAAAAATACAGTAAAATAGTAATATTGTGAAATATTTGAACTATTTAAATGAACCGTTTTCTATTTGAATACAGTATTTTTAATTGAATTTATTCCAGTGATCAAAGCTGAATTTTCAGCATCATTACTCCAGTCTTCAGTGTCACATGATCCTTCAGAAATCATTCTAATATGATGATTTGATTGCTCAAGAAACATTTCTTATTATCAATGTTGGAAAAAGTTCATATTTTTGTGGACACTGATCCATTTTCTTTCAGGATTCTTCAATGAAGATAAAGTTCAAAAGAACAGCTTTTATTGGAAACGTTCAAAATGTTTTTGTAACATTATAAATGTATTTATTGTCACTTTTGATCAGTTTAATTAGTCCTCCTCGCTGTATAAAATGATTCACTTCTTAAAAAACACTTTGATGAAAACTCGCAATTGCTTTTTATAAATTCAGAATTGCTAATATAAACTAGCAATTCTGAGGGGAAAAAGTAATCTATCTATCTATCTATCTATCTATCTATCTATCTATCTATCTATCTATCTATCTATCTATCTATCTCACTGTGCTAATTTGAGTTTGAGTTGTGTTTATGAATGTTAACTCTGCTGTATCTTGCCATTGACCCATTTTCCTCTTATACATGACATCTTTTTTCATCTGTGATGGAACTGGGCTGAACTGATCTGAAGTGGGCCAGCGTACGCACTTCTATGACTTAAACTGACACACCTTGCAGTCCTGGCGTAACCTATTCCTACGGGACATCCACACTTTGTTATCATTGTTTTATACACTACACACTTCGGGTTGGTTTCCTTTAACACAATACAATCATCTCGACAGAACCTCACAGTTAATGATGCATATATAGTGCACATTTCTAGAACTAGTTTATATAATAAATCATCTTTCTGTTCTTAAAGTTGCTGTTAGGCTAAACTAACATTGGGATTATCTTTAAAAAAATTATTTGCATCCTTATGTGTGCATATTTGTGGCAAAACCATGATCTGGCAGCAGAGGTCGACATGCAGAAAGAAAGTCTTTGAAGTGAAACGCACATCAGGATTCTCCTCACATCAAACACTGGATAGTTTGATATTTGTTATTGTTTGGTTTTGTTGCACTACCAGAGATCCAGTTCTGAATTTGATGTGATTAAACAAACAAAAATATCTAATAATAAGATGAAAATGAATTAAGTGATTTTTTTTTGATTTTTTACTTTATCCATTTCACAACTCTGCATGAAACCAAAGAGACCCTCTCTCATCATAAACTCCTCCAAATCCCCGTAAACACACACACACAAAGATGGCATTGTTGCTCATGGAGTGGGTTCCATGGGGACGCAGGGTTTGTGAGTGGACCCTTGTACTGAAATAATGAGGGAAACCAGGACAATGGCTGTTCAGAGAGAGAGACGCCACAGAAAAACATTATTTTGGCACTGTACGAGGATGCTCGGAGAGAGAGAATTCTTGTTCATTTAATGTGAGCTTCAGAATGTTTATTTATTGCTATCTTACACTCACTATTCTTTCTTCAAAATAATATTCTGATATTTTACTTTTTAGTGTTTATCCAATACAAATCCCCCCAAAGCTGCAAGGGAGAATTCCTTTAACTCATGTTTAATAATACATTCAAAATTATTCTTTTTTTTTCTCTCCATATTGTTAGTTTCTGATTTTGATCCGAATGGCTTACATGTCATTAAACGATTGCTGGTCTTCAGAATCACTTATTTTTAACACAGCAATATGTAGGCCTACCCTGCAAAGATTTTTGTTTAATTAACACTATTTTATTTTATGGTATTATTTCATTTTACCATTAAGAAATATATAGTCATTAAACCACAGTAAATTGGAATTTTAATTTGAATAATGATTTAGAAAATAACTAATCAAGCAAATTATAAACAATACAGTAGATCAAGAATAATCAATCAGGGATTTAATTTGAGTGATGCATCAATATTACTTCTGCTCCAAGAACACAATGATCCCAAATCTCTCTCTCTCTCTCTCTCTCTCTCTCTCTCTCTCTCTCTCTCTCTCTCTCTCTCTCTCTCTCTCTCTCTCTCTCTCTCTCTCTCTCTCTCTCTCTCTCTCTCTCTCTCTCTCTCTCTCTCTCTCTCTCTCTCTCTCTCTCTCTCTCTCACGCACACAAACTTCACTCTTGTTATTATGACCTAATAATGTTCAATGCATCCATAACTTGATGAACCTGGAGAAATCTTAATTTAGATAAATATATCTGATAATGGTGCTGATGAAGAGACTAATGAACTGACCTCTTGAACATTGTCTCCATGTCTTTGATCTGTTTGCGGGAGAACTCTTTAAACTCGGTGTAGGGGTTGAAGACCTTCATCTGCTTGGGTTTCGTCGTGCCGTCATGGATGTCGAGCCTGCGGTTGAGTTTCTCCGTCAGTTCAGAGGTGGCGTCGTCGCCGTTCACGGCAGCGGGAGCGGGTCTCTCCTTCTCCTCGTCCGCTCCTGTGTGCACCGGTGGCTCGGGTTTGGTGTCCAGCCTGCGCTGCAGCTTCTGTGCGACCTCCTCGGATGACATTGCGGACTGTGAATGTGATGCTCTGCCTCGCACGATCAGCTGTTTCTGAACACTAGTCTCGAGGTGGGAGAGAGGCGGGGCTGCGGAGAGTCTCTTTAAACGTGATCTTTGAAGTCCAATGGGAATAGTGTAAAAAGTGTCGCTATAAGCATCTTATAATAATTCTCTGATTGCATTATGTTGCGTTTTTACATAATGTTTTTTTGTAGCTATTGAGGTTCTAATATATATCATGTTTATAAGAAGAAGAAAAAAGTATTGCGTTGGCCGGGAATCGAACCCGGGTCAACTGCTTGGAAGGCAGCTATGCTCACCACTATACCACCAACGCGTGCGGAGTTAAGCCGCTCGCCAGTTGCAAGGACTTTTGCGCATCACTGGATCATTTGCTTTTACAGACATGTGACTGAATCTTTCAGTCATATTTATTGTGAATAAACATATATGTGTTAAAATTAAGTAAATAAGAAGTCCACCAATCGTTAAATGACATTTAAGCTACACGAGGATCTCACGTCAGCAACGAACTGGCATTTCTGAAGCTTTATAAGCCTAATTGCGACCCCTAGTGGTCACAGTTTTCATTACCGTCTATCGACAGCTGAGCTGAAGTAATTTCTGTTAAAATACAGTCATGCAATAACCATGCAAAATAGCAGAGTAAAGAAACACAAATTGACCATCTTATCTTATACCTCGTCATATATTCACCCTCATGTCCAATATTAGTATTTCACACCCAAATTTCCATGCAGAATAGTACTGATACAGTAAAAATCACAGTGGGTACAAAGTGATGAACAATAATTTATGTTGGAAATGCCAGCTGGAAACAAGAACCTTTAGGCACTCAGGTATCCACAGAACTTTTCCAACATGATTGGAGTGACTCGCTGGAATTGCCAGCGCCCCGTGGACCTGAAGCAGCCTGGAGTGAAGCTGCCTGCAGTTTTTGATCCTGTGCTGATCATGGACCTGAACAAGCTCTCAGACGTGGTGACAGGCCAGGCCAAGTACCCTGCCTTACTTGTCTCACAGACAGACACCAGAGAAAGGTTTGGACTGCAGTATGTGGAGCATGGTTGTCGTCCTGTCCCCCTGGACTGGGACAAGGCAAGCACAAGTCCCAGAAGGTACCTGTTGCAGGGGAGGGAGAGCATCAGTCCTCATAGCCGTCTGCTCTCACTGAGACCTTCCCACCTGATGACACACCTGAGGTGGTGGTGAGGGAGGAACACTTTGCTCAGGTAAACTTGACTGTTGTACTTACAAATATCCCCAATCACTAAAATATAAAATCTAACTATGTAATTACTGATTGTAACCCAAATTAATTTTATGTTCCAGGATGACATCTTTGTTGTGCCTTCTCCTGGCTCACAAACAATGATCCAGCCTGCACAGCCCACCAATGTAAAAGGTGATTCAGCTCACATCTTCATCCCTTAATTATTCCTTATATGAATACTACAGATATTTCAGTGATAAAAGTGAAAATGATTACATTTTTCTGTCCCTTTTCCTCTCTTTTAGATGAGATGACGCCACCACTGCCCTTTGCTCCCTCTCCACGAGCTGCTCGCACAGGTTCTATCAAGGCAGGGGGTCTACTTTTTGTCCTGGACCATTTTTGGTGGACACAGCCCATGAGGGATTCCATTGATGGCCTTCTGGCAAAGTACCATGGGCAGAAAGACCTTCTTACCCAGGTGGATGCAGAGTATGCTGCCCTTGTGCCTACAGGAATCCCTATAGCCTCTTACACCCCACCACAAAACGCGTGATTTTTTCCCCCAAAACACTTCAGCGGAAATCCCGCCCTGCAGCCGATTTCATTGGTTTAGGTTACAGTGACGGGTAGGTTTAGGGATCAGTGTTTGGTGTAGGCAATCAGTACAGTGATTGACATGACCAATGAAAACTTTAGAATCACCTGCAGGGCGGGATTTCCACTGAAGTGGTTTGGGGGGAAAAAATCACGCCCACAAAACAACATATCTCACGTTATGTGAAACACCTGGCCAAGATGACGAACACAATTTCATCACTGAACACCAGTCCAGAGAAACTCCTGGAGACCCAGCAGCTGTGGCATCACCTCACAAAATGTTGTGAAAACTGTAAGTGTTCCAGTGGTAACCCTCCCACCTGCCCTAGTGAACCCACCCAGAAATAAGCCCCAGGAGTCCTCGCTAACTAAGGGTGAGATTGAACAGATGGTGAAAGAGATTGTGGAGAAGCAGCAGCAACAGCAGCCTGTTACAAAGAGGACACGGAACTGTCTTGCTTGTGGCCAGCCAAAGTCACGTTACCTTGGTGATGGCTCCTCCATTCATTTTTTTATCAGTATGGGAGCGTGAAGTACTTTTACTACAAAGGTATCCCAGATGTATGCAGCGGAAGGCCTCACCAATCCTCGAATGCCGTTTGCTGACTTTGCCGAATCACCTTTTTTAATCGAGAGCTATGCCGCAAAGCAGCGCTCTGCAGAGGCAAGACAGGTAATGGAGGAGCGGGGAAAGAGAAAGGCCATGGAGCAGCATCCCACTGGTCGCCTCTGTTCTGCCACAAGCCCTCAAACAAGGCCCAGATATACACATACTGGGTTCTCTGGTGTGGCAGGGAAATATGTATATTTTCCTGCCAAAGTGTTTTCCCTATATCAGACAGAGGGGATGACTCACGAGATGACTTGGGGAGAGTTCTGTCAATCTTCCTTTTATGAGGCAGAAAGGAAGAGATGGGTAGCAGAAAAGGGAAAGTGACTGCCCTCATGTTTCCTGGTTTTGAATGTATATATTGTAATTATTGTATCATAAAAAAAAATAACTCTGTATCTTGTTTGTTATGGATATCTGTTACATGCTGAAACCACTGTGGTTTGTTCTTGCCTTATTTGTCTTTCTGTTTTTGTTTTGTTTTTTGTTTTACTTTAGAATGCCATGTTGGTCCATGCATGATTGTAAAATGTTAAAAAAGTCTGCAACATTTACTGTTATATGCATAATTTATCAGTTAAAATGTTTTTACAATTCGTTCAAAACTCTGATTATTTGGATGATGGAAAGCACTATTAATCTTTTGTAATTGTAAATACTTTGCATTTCACCTGTAAGATTTTTTTTTTGCATATAATATTTCTTAAGCATGTTATTGTTCTTACTTTTTATTAGTTTGTTACTTTTGGCACAATTATAACTACTGTAGGTGCACATGGTCAGTAGGATAATCTTTGTTTAACTGAAAAAGTACTGTGCCTGTGTCAGCCTGTTCCTTTTTTATTCTTCCTTAGACCTTTGTTCAGTAGGTACTTGATTTCATAGATTATTTCTTTTGGTCATGTTGAGATATTCCCTTTTTTTTTTTTTTTACATTTGTTCATTCAATCCAATTGCCTTGGTTCACATTATTGTGTACTTAACAATATGTACTTCTAAAATGAAAAAGGTATTATTTTATAATTGTATATTTTATAATTGTATATTTTTATTCTTTTGGATGTTTATTTTTTATTAAAACATAATTTAACTGAAAATATCCGGAAAATCCTTGACTGTTATTTTGGACAAGCACAATAAGTTAAAGTATATATCACATTGCACCAATTCATTTATCACAAAAATTAGGGCTGTTATTTTGGACAAGCACAATAGGTTATATATCACATTGCACCAATTCATTTATCAGTAAAATAAGTATCCTTCAGAAACAAGTTTCATATTAGAAAACAAAAGTAAAGTGATTACTGATTCATACTCCATTAAATATATGAATTAGTGAATGTGTCAAAAGGTAAAAAATAACATCTTCATTTTCACCTCAGCTGGGATTCGAACCAACGTTTCAGGGCGGAATAATATTGATAAAACCTGGGACACGCCCTCAAATTTTTCTCGCTTCTGATTGGCTAGTCACCGATCTACAGGTATACATGCCTGGCCATCGACAGCTGAGCTGCAGTCATTTCTGTTAAAATACAGACATGCAATAAACATGCAAAATAGCAGAGTAAAGAAACACAAATTAACCATCTTATCTTACCATGTCATATATTCACCCTCATGTCCAATATTATTTCAGACCCAAATTTGTGATTTCCATGCAGAACAGTACAGATACAGTACTTTTTCTTTAAATAATAAAAATCACAGTGGGTACAAATTGATGAACAATAATTTATGTTGGAAATGCCAGCTGGAAACAAGTATCTTTTTCTAGATTGTATTTGGCAATGTAGTCTGGTCAAACCTTTTTGGATACAAGTGTTGTTCGGGCAAAAATTTGGAACAGCTTCTGATCACAGTGGAAATTGAATTGATAGTCCTAAAAAAGTGGTTTGATTTGGTGATCATAGACTTTCATTGGATAAGTAAAACAAAGTTCATAATATTTAGCAATTGGCAAAGTAATAACAAAGCTAAAATAGGATTAATAATGACTAAAAATATAACTAAAAATAAATGTCTGGGTGTTAAAGCTAATAGATCATGAATATGCTGGAAATCACATTTAAATAATGTTAAAGCAAAAATGTCTAAATCCAATACATTATAGAAACAAATAGAACAAAACATATTTCGAATAAAAACTCATTAAATCGGCTAGATTGTATTGCTCACTGTTAATGTGTTGATGTGTGGGGTAATTTACTTACAAATATTCAGAGGCTGTTCGAGAAAGTTAGTATAAACTGCTATAATTATATGTTAAAAAATAAGGACAATAACTTATACAAAAATTATAACCTATGAATAGTTGTGACAAGGAATTCAAAATGTGTGGTGAATGTGTAGCTCACTTTGTAAACTCAAGAATTTTTAAAAAAAATAAGGTTATAAATAATTATGACTCAGTATGAATAAATTGTGAAATATTTAAACTATTGAATTAATGTCTGAAATATTGTAATATACGATGATTATTTTACGATTATTGTTTTCATGAAAGAAATATACTAACTAAGACTATTTTCTTTAAAAAAAAACAACAACAACTACATTTGTGCATTTTGGGAGAGCGAGGGTGTATTGTATCATTATTTATTACTTATTTATTATATATATTACACCATCCACAGTGATATAAAATACGACATTTAGTCTATGTGATCTTACTAGTAGAAGTCGAAAAACAAGACATTTCTCCTTTAAGACAAAACGAAAGTAAAAGTGCCACACGGACGGATTCTGCGTGTGCCTTTCTTGACGCACCTTCAAATTTAACATATATTTTTCTACTCTGTCGTCTATTTTTTTGTCTGATCAGGTCCCTTACGTGTCTAATACTATCAGCTTACCAAGGACTGGTTTGTATTGGATTGTTTTTCGATTTAGGCTATTCAACATTTTTCGACGAGACAGCTCTGAGTCGCCAACAACAATGATTTTCCATTGCTGAATGATCGCATAATTCTATATGAGCAAAGTAGAGTAAGCATGGTAAGTGAGCTTTACTCTGACTTTTTATCTTATTTATTTTTACCTGAGGCAAATTAATTATACTAGTTATGAGAAAGTAAGGTGTGATTATTGTTAGGTCTTGTGTAACGTGGCGTCATTTGGAAACTTGATATGCTTCGACACTTGCTTTCTCCAAATCCATTATTTTGGGAGTTTTCAGAGAGCAATATGTTTTTAGATAATATTTGTGTGGATACAATTTTATTTGTAATCTTTTCTTTCAATTGTGCCTAGGCTAAATTAATTGTTTGTAGTTGACAGCCTAGTAGGCCCAACGTAGCCTTGCCTACTTCCTTGTTTTTACGTAACCTTATTTACAAACCCAGTTTTGCAGTTTAAGTTTTGGCTTTCTGTAGGCTATACTCTGTGGTAAAAAACTACGTATGCACTGGATAGCTTAATAAATATATAAGATTATATATAAGATAGAAGTTTTTAAAATTGATTGTTTCTCTAAAATTACATCGTCTGGTAAACTGTAAACTACCTTTTTTTGTAACTTACAGGTCGTAACCTATGCTTTGAAATTGCAATTCACTTTGAGTTTTACAGTAGGCCTACGTGTTTACATATAGGCTACAACAGTTCTGTTCACACTTCACAGTATTTTTCCTGGATTTTTTAACCTTTCCCAGCCGCCATTTCAACGTTGAACATGATGTTAAAACTGTCTTCTTTCAATATGGGTGAATAAAGGTTGTTAGCCTATATGTCGACGTTGAACAAATTGAATCAACGTTGCTATCGTGACGTTGTTTACCTTTCAACATGAGAGAATACAATTGTAGGCTACATTCAATTACAACCTAGTTTGCATTTGGAACATGAGTTATGCCAATGCTAACTGAATTAATGATTAACTGTACATACTGTAGCCTACACTAAAAAAAATGTTAACTGTCAAAAAAAAAAAAAAAAACTGGCTTAATTACAAACACATTTAATAAAGAGTTAACACACCGTAAAACAAGTTTTATGTTGGAAAACACACATACACACACACAAAAAAGTAAAAAAAATACGTTCTACATCTCAAAATTTAACTTGCAAACCTGTAGAAGTACAATTACAACCGTATAGTTGTTCAATTACAGTAAACCTTAAATAATATACAACATTTAATATTTAAAATGTACAGTAACAGTAGAAAAGGTTTTTAGATTCTCAATAAATTGCGACAGCATGGGACTCTGCTGCATTGCTCCAGCAGAGTCCCAGCTCGAGGTCCTTTCCGATGCCATCGCTTCCTCTCGCTCCCTCTTTCACTTCTCGTCTGCTCTCTGTACGATCCTGTATAAATAAAAGCGAAAACTGAATACAAAATTACAGTTGAGTTGCAAACAAAGTATACAACACTATCCATTCTAAAACACATATTTTATGTAGCCTATTCAGATGTAAATTTACAATTTCAACCATTTATTCACAAGCAGTTCTCCAAAGCCCTAAGGTGGATTTTTTTATTTTTATATAATATTACTCCATGTGTAAGTTACGGTTACTATGTAAAAGTAACTTTAAAGTATTAAAGATGAAGGTCATGATTTCATCTTTGAAACAGACGAAGAAATCAACAAATTGTGGCGTTGAGCTAAGAGGGTTGTGGTCTGTTGTTCTTTAGCTTATATCTTTCAATGCAGGTTTATATTGTTTCAACAATTTTCACTTGACCCCTGTGGGGCTCCGTATATTTCTGAAAATATTTGTGGAGAAACATTACACTGTTTTAATTCAGAATCATTAATTAAATGTAGTTTTTATTAAATTGAGTAAAATAAAATTATATCACAAAAGGTCAATGGATCCATACCAAAAGTGATAGTGCAATGTAGAAGCTAAAGAAAAATCCTCCACCAAATTGCCAGTAATCAGCCTGGATCCTTGGTGAATCTGGAGAAGAAACAAAAAATGATTCACTGTAAAAGCCCTAAAAAAGCAGGATTCTTTTTACCATTCCATAAACAATCTTAAAATGTATTTAAATTCTACAAACATTTTGCCATTATAACACGTTCACACAACATTAACAGAGTACTGTCATCTTTGAGACTGTTAGTTATTACATGATGCCGGAAACTGAAGTCTCCCCGGGAGCCGCCATTAGCTAGCAAGCCTTCACCTGCTGTTAGCATTCCATTGACTCCCATTCATTTTGGCGTCACTTTAATAGCGAATAACTTTACATCTGAGGTCTTTAAAGACTCCATTTGTCCATTGTTTATTTCTAAAGAAACACGACAATGTATAAAAGGCTCCATTACCTTGTGTCTTACGTTATGGCCCCGTAGAAGCAGTTTTTATAAAAATAGGCTAACGATTGCATCATAACACGCGACTCTCTGTCGCACAGTAGAGAAATTACCGTATAGACAGAAGAAGAAGCTCGCGGGCAATCGGGGGGACGTGGAAGCATACCGTCCGATAACGTCAAGGGAGAAGCCCATAGAGAGTCATAAAGTTGATCCTGCTGCTGCTCATGGACAGCTCCTACTCACGCTCTAAGTCTCTGCAAGATTCGGAAGGGAATTATTCATATTTATCTTGGCACAGGTACTAGAAGACTTACAACTGTCAGACAGGTTGCTCATGTCACATCCATAGACATATACACTAGACGTCACCTTGGGGTTCTAAGCATGCGTCAAAACCACCGCCATCTTGGAACAGGGGTCTTGTCATAGGAAGTAGCTAGGTAATGCTGCTATCTCTGCCTTTACTTCGAATTAATTGATGGTGGCGGACTTTTGTGCTGTGTATGATGTTCACACGAATGAAATCTGAACTAGGAAGATTAGAAAATATATATATATATTTTTTTCTGGAATCAATGATAAATAGTAAATACATGTCTGACCGTTGGAACAAACCAAAAAAAACGAGAAAATCGCATTCATGATGATTTATGGTGATTTTATTTCCGTTAGACCTTTGTATACATTGACGTCGCTGATGCATTAAAGTGGAGGGGCTCCCCTGTTCCAAGATGGCGGCTCTATTGACGCATTCGTTCTAATGAACTGCCGTAGCCAAGGCGACATCTAGTGTATATATCTATGATGTCACATCTACGTCGTCAAGCTCAGTTTGAGCCTGCGCAGTTTGCTTGGCCATCAGGAAGTGAGTGCTTAATTGACTTCACTTTTCTCTGTTGTAGTCAATGGGGTCGCTGTGTCCATTTCTTTAACTGTCTATGGTAATAATCAATGCAAGCAGCAGCTGGTCACCTCACACCGACTCAAACAGTAACGGTTTTTCAAACTTAAAATAGGCGCGCACATTGTCATTACCCAGTTTCCTGGAAGACAGAAAGATTAACCAATCATGATCAAAGTAAAACGGTGAAACAACCAATAACAATAGTTTCAGCATGGTAACGTAGCGAAATGTGTACAGTGTATTTAGTTTTATTTGCAGTCTATATTATTCAATTCATTGGTCAAATGGTGTTTTCATGACAGTGTATAAATGGAAATGTAATAATGCATGGTAAACTGTGTAGCCATGGTCAGATCTGCCTTCCCTTAAACTGCTGTTTTTGCATTCTTCTCATTTAGCGACTGTGACAAAAAGCAGATGCCATCTGCCATTTTGATTAAATCACTGATTTCCACAAGTTCTTATCCCTCCACGCACTGCTCACAAAGCAAATGGTGTTTGGACGTAATTGAATTACCGGTACAAGTGCCCCGTGGCGCTTTTCTCTAATGACTAAACAATACCCCGCTTACCACATTTGATCAAGACACATGACCAAAAGGCAGATCACGAGGAAGGGCCCCCTCTGGGTTTCCTCCAAGATGAACAGACGAACATTGTCCATTCAGATAAGCGCACACACGTGGAAGCCCCTTTGGGGTTTCTTTTCCCTTACGCACACAGAACAGAAGATGACCAAAAGTTCACCGCGTGACTGCACGCTGGGTGAACTCGCTCATACACAGACGCACACACATACACGAGAGACAATCATTCTGAACACTATAGTAAAAATCACCCTGTAAAATGTGTGAAATGTTTTTCTGGTTGTGTTTTCATGATTCACTGATGACAAAACTGGTATAACTGTAAGCTGTTATGATATGTGACCAATTTAACATCCGTTTTAATCACGAAAATCATGTATCTGCATTTCACTAAGCCCTAGGAATGCCGAATTTGGTATGGTTGTAATCAGAACAATCAAAGAAGATTGAATCATCAACCCAGAATGTAATATGATGCATGCTGTTATTAATACTAGTTTAGAAGTGTATTTCAACAAGTTTTACCCCCTATGCACATGATCCGTAAGGCGTGAATCACGAGGTCTGACGACCCGCCTTCCTGAACACGATTGGATCAAACACGTGTGGAAGGCGTGTCCCTCGCTCCTTCAAAATAGACCGCCACCTTCTCCTCTGTGCAGTTTCCTACGCCAGAGAGAGATGCCTAAACTTTCCTGCTAAACTCCAGCCGGAGTTTTCCTTCTTCGTCGTTTTTCTACTTTGTTTTAAATCTAAGTTGCTTTCTTTCGATCTACCTCAGTTGATAGTTCGGTTTCATTCAAGAACGAAACAAGTTTAAGATTAATCGCCTCTCGTACGGGCCGCAGCTGAAGCAATCGCAACATCTGCCTCCTACCGGAAGACGTGCCAGACAACTCCAAACACGCTGCCTTTGTAACACAACTCAACACAAAGGGACCGTGTTTAAATCAAGTAACGTACAAATCTCAATTAAGTGCTGCTTAAAGTGTCTCGATTAATATTGGAATCCTTTGGGTCTCTGTTGAACTGTTTGAACTGTTCTGTCTCTTTCACTCTCTCTCTCTCTCTCTCTCTCTCTCACACCCACTCTCTCTCTCTCTCTCTCTCTCTCTCACTCTCTCTCACTCTAACTGTGTCCTTTTAAATACGTCATATTGCAATCCTGTATTAATTGTTTGTTTTTATATGCATATTATTTACTCCTGTGTGATTTTTAGTAGTCTATATAACCCTTAGTATTGTGTTATTAAATTCCATAATCCTTTGAATCGAATCTGTCTCATTGTCCCATGATTGAAGTCTCTGTAATATGTCAAAGATCTGTAATGTTACCAACGCTCTACCTCGGTTAACTATTTTAAACGTCTGAAAGTGCCGTATACGAGCAGATACTTCCGTGTGGCCAGCGGAAAATATTCACTCGGTATACAGGCAGGTAATCTTGTGATATAAGGAAGTTTTCATCTCCGGTTCGCGGGACGAACCAGGATGCATGACAAACTAATTTGGAATCACATGTAAATTGACCCTGACAATTAATCTGACTTAACCAAACCAAATATCAATAATTACTACGATCAATCGTGTTAATTATTCATATATGGTAATGTTTAGTCCATTCCCTATTCGGGATCATTTAATTTATGTATGCGATTACATATTCATTATCTAATGAATAATATTCCCCATCTGAGTTAAATAATTTCCCCAAAACAGACTCATTTCCGCTACGTATATTATGGTGTTTTAGAATGCGGGCATTTACAAACTTCACGGTGGGATCAATATTCAGATTCATGTTCATGTGTGTTTTGGGAATTTAATATTGTGTACGCGCGTTTGCATTGTGTAATTAAGTCGACTCGAAAACTGAGCAAGGCAGAAGCCTTTCAGTAACACACCAGCATCTGGCTGAAAATAAGCCTGAGGGCATCTTTTTAGCTCGACTGGATGTGAGTGAAAAACTGCAGCCACAGACAGTATACTGCACGGCCCAGCTGAGAGAAAAGGAAACTCTTTGTTCTCTCTTTGCCTAGCTGTGACATTTTAACACTGTCCGAAGCCCTGTTTTGAACGAAGAAAACTTCAAAACAGGCACATTACCGGTATATATGGTTTAACTGTTGGGACGAGAATCTCCCATGCAGTAAAAGATCTTTAAATTCGTTAGCAACGAATAATTTCGGGTTTTCAAAAAAAACGCTGGCGTAAAGCTAGCTAAACCGGTTAGAAAATCCCATTTTCTGTGCAAACCAAGCACAAAGAGATCCGCTGTGATCTGCAAAAGGTATAGCCTACTAGGAAATGTTCGTATGCTTGTTCCGCGTCTAAAAAGACATCTGAGATCCGCCGTGATCTGCGAAAAGTATATTTGTAAAATGTGTGTATACTTGGTTCGTGTTTAAATCTGTGCGCATGAAAACTTCTGTGTTCCTTATCCAGGTTCACAAGCACTATCAGTTTCAAAGTACCACACTTGTGAGTTTGGGCCGCGTGAGCGCGACACTGCCACCGCGTGGCAATAGCAGGGAAAGACCTGCTACCCATCTGCTTCCCATACTCGCTGTTCCTCCCCGTGTATTTCCTCCCAATCCACCGCGATTATTGTGAATAAGCTGCTTGAATACATATTTGCATTTACAGCTTGCTAGTTCGTAAAACAATCCTGCTGTTTTGGACTGAGACATTCTATTTTAAGTTCAATTCACAGAAGTGAATTAGGGTTTAAGCTATAGAATTCCTCAGTTCAAATCACTGACAGTTAATTTGGAGGCAGACGCCCCTAGCGGTGGCACTCCTCCAGGTCAGCTATCATCCTTCTGCTCAATTAATTTCTGCTCTACCCTGCTCCCATTTCTCTCTGTCTCGATGACTCTGTTCTGTTTTGTTTTATTTTTATAATCGCTACTAATAACTTTAGTGAGGTGGTGATTTATTATCAGAAGCCATTCTGATTCCTTTACAAAACTTTTGATCTCCTCCCCAATATATCTGGATTTAATTTTGATTGGAACAATATTTTATTTTTAAATTTTTGATAAAATTAATTTTTAATTATTTTTTTTTTTTTAATTAATTTCCACTATAAATTTTTCTCAGTTCAGTCAGTTGACAGCCCCCTGAAAAGCAGGACGCCATCTAGTGGCAGACAACCTTCTCAAGTCAGCTATCAGCCTTCCACTGAACTTTGTATGAAATCATTTTCATTTATGTTTTCCGGATGAGTATTTTATAATCATTGCTAACAACAACAGGGTTGTTGTGATTATTATAAGAAATCATTCTAATTTTGTCAATCTCCCCCAGGCTTATTTTTGATTGGAGTTTAAAACTATTTGAATTAACTTTAAATTGTACCAAACAGTCAAGGTGAACCACAGGAAGGAAGTGCGCCCCCTTTGAGGCTCCAAGACCCACCGCGGCTCAACGCTCCCCTTCCTGACCTCCACCTGCATTAAGTTATTGATAACTTCCAAAACGGGTTAGGATATTTTCAATAACTAATTACTACTAATTACTTTCGGTACTATCCTCGGTTGGCAAAAGCCTTCATCTCTTAATTTGGTTTTTCCTTTCCAGGTTAAATTAAGTTCTTCAGAGCTATTGTGTTACTACCTTACCCCTTTTCAGGTCTATTGTAGTTTCCGTTTACTCCTACTTGAATTACTTTGAGTATAAAATAGGAAGTAATAATAATAACTTTTTTTGTTGTTGATTAAAGTGAGTTAAATTTGCCGGAAGCAGGAAAATCTTAACTTACTTTAAGCTCCCTTGTTCTTTCCGTGTGCATGTGTACAGGTTAAAGTCTCAGCACCTGTGGTGGATTGCGGGGGCCCTGTTGTCCTCTGTGGGCGGGTCTGCTGACTGGCGTCACTGACGCTGACCGTGCGGTGGCTCTCGGGGTCTGCTGTCCCTGCCATTGGTTGCGGCACGCAGTAACGTGACATCAGCAACCTGGTGCTCCAAAGGCTCAACCACTAAAGCCGACGCACAAGTCAATTGCAGGGACCGGTGCATGCGCCACTGTCTACGTCAGCACTGCTGGCGGGGTTCTGTGCACCACCCACTTTTGCAGTGCGGTCGGCCGGCTGACACCTCGGAGAATACCAGGTTGTGCTTACAGTCACGTGCTGTTTGAGTGGGCGTAACCGTGACAGAGCGACGGAGAGTCCGGAGTCACGGCGGTCGGGTGTTTGGCGGCGCCGGAAAGTTGACCACGCTCATTGAGGCCAGCTGGGTTTGACCTCAATTCACCCCAGGTAAGACTGGATTTTGATAAAAACCCTGCCACTTAGCAGAAGCCACAGAACATTAGGTATTTCCCCAGATATATTTTCTGAGCGTAGGGTTGCCTCTTTCTCCCTAAGACACACCCTCTGGGTTATTAGCGGCTACACTACAGCGCTGGTCAATTCACCTAGGTGTTATTGCCACTGCAATATTTGTGTTTGTTTCCCCTCTCGCTCCTCTCTTCCTTGCTTTGTTTTGGTCTTTTGTGTTTTGTTTCTTTCAGTTCACCAAGAGACCCCCAGGGAAGCTAAATAATAGTGACAACCAAGCAGTACTTCGGGTCCCACGTTGACCCGCATAAAATTGTCTACGACAGTTAGGCAAATTTCTATAAACGGCACGGCTGTACTACAGCTCGTTAGCCTCAAAACAAGCTAGCCAAAACAAGCTAGCAGCGGCCCTTTGTGTGTGTGTTGTGTTTCTCTCGCCCTCAGGGAGTCAGAATGTCACGCGCTTCCAGTCCCGCGGACCATTGGAGCAATCTGGATGCTTGGTTACGAGCCATGACAACCGGCTGTCTGCCCAAGGACTCTGGCGACCCGAAATCTCCGACCCGGCAGGAACTGGACACCGAGGTGGACCAGATAATGGCCAACGACCCAACGCAGACCTACAGCTCAAAGGAATGGAGTCGGATCATTGGACGTCTAGCTCACAACTTAGTGGCACAGGCATGCTCTGCGGAGGAGGACAACGCCAGTCTGGCAAAGGAAATCGCAGGACTAAAGACTCAACTGGAGGAGGCCCGCAAACAAAAGGACCACACACAGGAGCGTCTGGATCAGCTACTTCTGGAGGAGAAAGACAAGGATGAAATGCCCCCAGAACTACAAGAGGAAGTGGAAAGACTGCAAAAGGCCCTGGAGGATCTGCGCACGGACACAGACAGGAGGATGCAGTCGGAGAAACACACCACGGAGGAGCTCCATGACAGACTGCAGCGCGCCGAGGCCCTTCTAGAAAGAGCAGAGAGTAAAATACAAGACAAAGAGGCCAGAGCCAAGGCCTGTGAGAAACATTTGCACGCAGCTCGAACTGAAATTACCGAGCTTGCCCAACAGAGACATGATCTAAAGTATGAACTGGACTTGGTCCATAAAGAACTCAAACACTCTTACAAACTACAAGGCGACCTGGAGGGGGAAATACCCATCACTCCGTTTCCCCTCACCAGTGAGCCTGCACTTTTCAGCCAAAAACCCAGACCTGAAAAGGGGGGCGAAAGCCCATTGCTAAAGACATCACTAGCCAGCCGCTACGTGTCCCCACCAGCTGAAGAGGGGCGGGGTCAAGCCATCGGTCACCACACAGCCCATAAAGAACTGGACAAGCTGGCTAGAAACATCCCGACCTTCACTCCCAATCCAGCAGGAGGCCACGATGTTCACTCTTACTTACAAGACATTGACTTTCACCTACAAACTATGGTCAACGTCACTAATCGGGATCAGTTGTATCTTCTCAGGATTACTTCAAGCCGTGACGTGCGGAGTTTTCTAGACAGGCAACCTGAGATCGTCAAAATGGACTACCAGCAGCTGCGACAAGCTCTGATCCGTGAATTCTCTGACCCAGACTCTGAGAGCGGATTCGTAACAGCAATGGACCTCAAGCAGGCCCGACTAGAAACCCCGCAAGCTTATTACGGCCGCCTCCGACAAGCCTACTTCGGACCTCGCAATGAGTCCGGGATGGAAGAAGACTGTAACTTCAAAACTTTGTTCCTGCGGAATCTCCATCCGACCTTATCGCACCACCTCGGGGTTTTAGCTGAGCCACGGACTATGTCAATCCAACAACTGCGTGACTTGGCTCACAAAGCTTACACCAAACAAAAGACTATCTCTGAAAAGACTGTGAGAAACCCCACAATCTGCCCTGTCTCTGAGCACCGTCCAGAGCTGTCCCTAGAGGGCGCACAGCACCCCAGTTACAAGCCTGCCAACAGAGAGACACGACCATTCCAACCCAGCAGAGGTCAGCGCGGTCGTGGGGGTGCCCGCCCCAGGCAGCAGAACAGCCGCACTGGGGAATTCTGGGACCGGCCTCGCACCTCCCACAACCAAAGGGGAGGGGGCACCTGGGAAACCGGCCGGCAACCCAGAAGGAACCAACCTCCATCTTCCCGGACAACAAGCCCAGAGAACCGGCTGAAAGACCCCTCTCAAAATGACATTGGTAAGCTGAAGTTGGAACTCAAATCCAACAGAGACAATGCCGCCGCGTCTGACGCTGCAGAACTTCTGAGCATGCTGAGGGAGTTCCTTCAAAAGAAACCTCACAAGAAAGACAAGGACAAGCCAGACACCGCATGACTAAACCTGAGGCCTGAAGCCAACTCCACTCCCAACGCTTCTCCCAATGACGGCCCCACAGACACTGTCAAACCACAGACTATGGAACTCGCTGTCACATCACCCAGTGACAGCACCACTCACTCCCTCCAACTGACAGCCCAGAACACGGCTTGTCAGTCACAGACTAGTGAACTCAATGTTGCATCACCAACTGACAACCCCCCTCGTTCACTCCGGCTGCCAATTGCACTCCTTGAACAAAACACTGCACTTCCTGAACAAGACGGTAGCAGCGCTCACCTAAAGGTACCAGACAGTGCTGTCTTGGTGATCTGCACTCACAGCGAGCCACACCTAACACAACCACACTGTCTATCGATCAACACAAAAGACCCCACACCAAAACTTCTGGGAAATCTGATAGAGAGAGGTGTGGCACGCAAACTCTACCTAACCATCACTTTGGAAAAGGAGGTGAGACTCGAAGCGCTCGTGGACACGGGCTCGGATCTCACACTCATATCAGCTGAACTTTTTGAAAAACTCAAATTTGAAGCTCAAAGACAGAATCGAACTCTTAACTTCCACACCTGTGAGCTGAATGTGCAGTCGTACAGCCAAAACGACATCCAGCTGAGAAACGTGGCCCCCATTCACCTGGCAATCGGCCCGATGAGTTTAGTACACCCGGTCTATGTTTCACCAATGAACATTTATCCATTCCTAATAGGCAAAGACCTGCTGGATCGATTCGAGCCGTTACTGGACTTCAAACACCTGCAAGTTTGGGCTCAAGTGCGTGAACCCCTCCCCCTTTCGCCAAACAAATCTGCTGAGCCAGACTGTCAGGTCACAGAGTTCACGGGAATTCCCTCAGCCAGACATGGCGACCCAGCCACAACAGCTGATCAAGGGTCAAGTTCGCTACTCTGCACTTTCAAAACCAGCCAAGGCTCTGATACCTACTGCCCTCAGGTCAGGACCGACCTGCAGCTGCAGGATGTAACCACAACAGACATTGTTCTGGCGATTTGGTCTGACCAATCTGCCATAAGCTTCTCACTATTCAATGCAATCATTGACAACACATCGGACCTGCCCTATACCAGCAAACGCACCCGCTTCCCTCTCAACGCAAATCCATCCTCCATGATATCTGCCAAAGGGATCTGTGCTTTGCAATTAAAGTGGAATCACCGGTGTCTGACTCATTACTTCCTGATCCTTCCGGATCCAGCCCACGATGTCTACATTGGAGCAGACGTTCTGATTCGCCTCAAAGCTCATGTGGACATGTTAAATGAAGTTGTATGGGCCCCATTGACTATACAGCCACCTGTTCCCAGCAATCATGACAATCTACTGTCGGGACAGACCATCCCTGAAGTCTGCACCCTAATCAACGAACAAGCAACAGTAGTACCAGCCTACACCAAAGGGGTCGCTGTACGCCTCAACATACGACGGAACCAAACATTGAACCACACGCTAGGTTTCTTCCAACCTTCACCTGAATGTGGAGACCTCGGACTCGCACTCGAAGCCACACCCCTCACGGAAGTGTCATCTCGGATAGTCTACATTCTGTTCAACAACTGCACAGCAAGGGACATCAGCATTCCCAGAGCCTACAGGCTAGGATGGCTAGTGAGCCATGACTTTCATGACTTTGAACTTGTATTACCGGTCATCGGCCCCCTTCCACCTGCACTGATACCTGAAGGGCACACAGACAACACAGTGCTCACGCTGCCCTTCCAACTCATTGCCATCACATCTGTCATGTCAGTGGCCAAAGACCAAGTGTGCAGAACTGAGCTTACAGAGGACCAACACCTCGCAGTGTACACAGTCTCCCACCAGCCTGTCAGTGAGACTAATGCACCTGCTATGCCTTCAAAGATCAACCCGACTGATGACACATCGACAGAGGAGCCATATCAAGGTTTTGAATCTCAAGTGCAGCAAATTCTACAAGAGGCTGACGCGCTTCAGAATGACACAGACCGCCAGAGGTTAAGACAAGTCCTTTACAAGTTCAAAGAATCCTTTGCCAAAGACTCTTTAGACTGTGGCCTTACCAACCTCCACACGGTGCGCATCCCCACGCATCCCGAGGCTCCTCCCACTTTCGTCAAGCAGTACAAAATTCCCATCGCCTCGCACGAACCAGTGCAGGAAATCATCGAATCCATGCTTGAGAAAGGTGTCATCCGTCCATGTAACAGCACCTACTCTGCCCCCATCTGGCCCGTTCTCAAACCGAATGGGAAATGGCGGCCCACCATTGACTATCGAAAGCTGAATCAACAGGTGCCGTTATCACGATGGCCCATGACCCAACTCGAACAGGAAATACCCCGAATCAGAGGAGCCACCATCTTCTCTACACTCGATGTGGCCTCTGGATTCTGGACCATTCCAGTGCACCCAGAAGACCAACACAAGCTGGCATTCACATTTGGCAACCGACAGTTCACCTTCAACAGATGCCCGTTCGGGTACGCCAACTCACCAGCTGAGTTCAACATCTTCCTGAACAAAGCCTGTCCTGACGCCAGGATGAGAGGTAACCTGATTTACGTGGACGATGTTCTCATGAAGAGCACGACAGTGGCAGACCACCTGAAAGAAATAGACTATGTTTTGAACCAGTTATCCACTGCTGGCGCCAAAATAGCCCTCCACAAGGGCCAATGGTGCCGCACCAAGGTCAACTACGTGGGCCTTCTCGTCGGATCCCATGGCATCGAACCACAATCAAACCGTATCCACGCCATTCAAAACATCAAGCCTCCCACTAACGTCTCTGAACTGCGAAGCTTTCTAGGGGTATGCAACTACTCCCGACAGTTCATCGAAAACTATTCGGACATCGCCAGGCCTCTCACAGCGCTGCTGAAAAAGGACTGCCCTTTCGTCTGGTCAGACGTTCAAGAACACGCCATGGCGGCACTAAAAAGACATTTATGCTCAGCCCCTTGCCTCGCTTACCCCGATCCTCAAAAGGAATTCTACCTGGAAGCAGGATTTTCTGACCAATGTCTCAGTGCGGGCCTATACCAAATGCACGATCAAGACAAAAAGGTGGTCGCATATGCCAGCAAGACGCTTCTCCCTCCAGAATGTAAATTCTCAGACTGTGAAAAAGCTTTGCTCTGTACGGTATGGGCCATACAGCGTTTCTCCAACTACATTGGAGCACAGAAAGTTATCATTGACACTTGCCACCAGCCTGTGATGTACCTCAACAGCCAACGCATCCGAAACGGCGTGGTCACCAATGCACGCATTGCCACGTGGTTAATGGCTCTACAAGGACGAGATGTCGAGGCACGATATGCACAGAATCACAAGTCGGCATTGGGAAACGGCCTGGCTGCATGTCAGAACTGCTCCGACGACTCACCTGCTGCGATGCTAGACACACCAGAGCCCCAACAGCCACGACTGACCTGTCACAGGTACTTTGACAAGAATGCGTGCGAAGGCATGCCCACAGCTTACGTCGACGGATGCTCCTACAACCACGAGGGCATCCTAAAGGCAGGTGCAGGGGTACTGTGGGTTGACAACCACCCATGCCCACCACAACGCTTCAAACTGGGCCCCCAGTCATCCCAGTATGCAGAGGTGGCAGCCATTCTCATAACTCTGCAAATCGCATCGGCCCATAACGTCAGTGAACTTCTCATCTGCACAGACTCTAACTATGTCAGACTCAGTTTTGTGTGCCATCTCCCGATCTGGAAACGAAATGGTTTCAAAACAGCAAACAACAAGCCTGTCAAACACCAACACCTGTTCCAGGAATGTGATAACATCACAACAACACACGATGTCACCGTGTACTGGAAGAAGGTAAAGGGACATTCAAAACTACCAGGCCTAGACAAAGACTTTAATGACCACACTGACGCCCTTGCCAAAGCGGGCGCCCTCCACGGTGAGCTGTGGTCTGCGCCAAACCCCACACCAACACCCGATGTGGCGGTACTAACCCGCAGCAAACGGCCCTTGCCTGCGACAGCACCAGCTTCACAGCCGCTATCGCTAACACCGCAAATTTCTAACAACGATATTGCGGATATGCAAGCCACAGACACTGCTATAAAGACAATTCTTGACCTCCTCTCTGACCCCTCCTGCCACCCTATCTCACCTTCAGCCTTGGCGGACGACTCATACCTCAGACAGCTACACAACTCCAGACATATGCTGCGTGTGAGGGACGACATTCTATGGTTTGACCCCGATGGCACCACACCGCCTAGGCTCGTGGTGCCACTGTGCCAAAGGGGGGTGATGCTAATGCACGCCCACAACACACCCTATGCTGGACACCACGGTACCAGAGCCACGTATGACACACTCAGACAGGTGGCATACTGGCCAGGCATGCAGCAAGATGTGGCAGAGTATGTGAGAGAATGCTTGGTCTGCTGTCAATTCCAACCAGCAAACCCAAATCACAGAGCCCCACTGCAACGCAGAGGAATCACGTTCCCATGGTCAGACCTCCAAATCGACTGGGTAGGACCCCTGCCCAGGTCAACAAGAGGCAACAAGTACTTTCTCACGGTGGTGTGCCAGTTTACCAAGTGGGTAGAGTGTCTGCCAGCACCTAACGACACTGCCCAAACAACGGCATACCTCCTGATGAACCACGTCTTCTCCCGGTTCGGATTGCCACTAAGAGTCAACTCAGACAGAGGTACCCACTTCACTGCCGAGATCATGCAAAAGATCTGGAGATGCCTAGGGGTACAAGCTAGACTGCACATTTCGCACCAGCCAACCTCATCGGGCCAAGTTGAGAGATCTAACCAGTCGGTGGTCCACATGCTAAGAAAGTACGTGTCGACTAACCAGAAAGACTGGGACGTGAAACTTCCCCTTGTGCTGATGGCCCTCCGAGCCACACCGCAGGAATCAACACGGGTGTCCCCATTTGAACTAATGACCGGGAGGCAGATGACTCTGCCATTACACCTGTTGTACCAACCAGGAGACCACAACCTCGTCACCGCCTACACCACATTCCAGTACCTGGACGAGCTCCATAAACATCTAAAAGGAACTTTCGCTTTCGCCCAGCAACACCTGAAAAGCAGCGCTGAAGGCCAGAAAGCATACTATGACCAAAAGGCATCTCACCACGAGTTCAATGTGGGCGACAAAGTCCTGTATTACATCTTCGCCCCGCCACCACGGGGGCTGTCAAAGAAGCTCCTGCCCCACTGGACAGGACCCCACGAGATTGTGAACAAACTCTCCCCCGTTGCATACCAAATCCAGCTAAAACGGGGACAGAGAGAACCCGTTCTCAAATGGGTCCACCGCAATCAGATCAAAAGACATGTGGCCACTAGCAGGGACAGACAGGGAGGGGCCAATGCAAACTAAAACTCAACCGCCGTCATCGCAGCGAAAGACTGTCTCACACAACCCGGGACAAACCTCGCTGACCTGTGCCTTTCTCTCTCCCCTGCTCCTCCATACCTCTCTCTCTCTTGCCTGTAATAGGATGCTGCTGTTGATAGTCCTCATGTGCCTTCAGTCAACCAGAGGCCAGCCGCCAGCCGACGTCATCTCACCAGGACCGGCCTCGGGCATCGTGTTGAGGGACCAACCAGGACTCCTGATCACTAACTGCCGAACGCACACACAGAAAGTGTATGTGCGACTGGACCCCTGAAATGTCTACCGGGCGCACTACCCAAGCTCGGTGGCACAGTACAGTTGGGCAGGTGCGCGATGGACAGAAGCCGCCCTCAACCACGCCGAAGCCGATGTCGAACACATGCTGAGCCAACTCGAGAAGATGACCGTCACCCAAGCGGAATTGGGAGGACACAACAAACGTTCCAAACGGTTCCTGGGAGCGCTGCTCGGGGCCGCTGCAGCCGTGGGCACGCTGTTCAACATTGGCATGTCCAGTGTCAACGCCGTGAACATAGCCACGGTGCGACGACACGTGGCCGAAATCCAGACCGAGCTTCCACAGTTGAAAGAACAACTCACCACACAGAGCGAATCCCTGCGAACCATTGGCAAGACACTGAGAGGAACCGTGACAATCCTCAACACTCACAGCGTCATGCTGAATCAGACTGTGAGCTCCATGAAGCAGATGTTCACAGTTTTCCAAAATGACTTTGCCCAAACACAGTTGGTCACAGCATTAATGACCGACATGCTCCGAGAAGTAAGCTCCTCCATAGACAGCTTAGCTATGGGTCGGATCCCGCCATACCTGATACCCCTAAGCCTGGTACAAACCGTGCTGGCTTCCGCCATAACCACACCCATTGACCCGATCCAAACCCACCTTGCCTACTCCTTAGGCAGTGCCATTCCACTGTACGTTGACCCCGCACAGCGAGAGGTAGGCTTCCTCTTGAACTTACCCATCATAGAATCAAGCCGAATCTACCGACTCAAAGACATTGTCAACGTGGGATTTTGGCAGAGCAATACCTACTTTAAGGTGCGGACACCTGACGTGGTAGCCTACCACGACAGCGACCCTCAGCTGTACCTAGCCCCAAACCTGCACATGTGCACCCGCACCAAAGATATCCACTATCTCTGCCCAAGCAAGCCGTTCCTCAGAGACAACACTGATGGGATCTGCGGCCTGCAACATCTGGCCAGCGACGCACGTTGCCCGGCGGATGCTAAACCCCGCAGCCAAGTCACCGAGACGCAAGCTGAGATTGTGGGAAACCGATGGCTCGTTAATACCCCAGTACGGACAGCGACACTGACCTACGACCAACACGACACCGCTACGCGTGTCAACCTGCTGAACCAGACCATGTGGATCCAAGTTCCACGAGGAGCCATCCTCCACCTGGACGACCTAGCCTTGTACCACCTCCCTAGTGAAGAATACCAGTCCGAACTAGAGATTCCATCCTTCTTTAAGGATCGCAACTTCACCCTCGACCCAGAGCTGGAGAAATGGATTCAGGAAGGGGGGTCACAGATCGTCGACATCGCTCCCCTGGACACCGCCCTCCAAGCCTTGTCCAGAATGCCTATCCTGAACGCCTCACCAGTCGTCCAAGCATGGACCGCCGCTGACACTGCCGTGTGCATTTCAACGATCATCGGACACGCCTTAACCTTGGGCCTTGCCTACGTCCTGTACCGACGAGTCAACGAGATGCGAGCCTCTACAGCCAGGCTCACCCAAGCCATGTCCGTGGGGTTTCGTAAGACCCCTCGGAAAGAAGACTCCCCGCTAGCGAACGCGGAGGATCTCATAGAGCTGAGCCCTCAGCCCTAACCATCATCTGCAGAGTCCGACCTCCATGATTTGCCTGCCATCTGACCAAGGCAATCGTGATGGTCCAACGAGGTCCACCCCCACGGGCCCTGTCGAACCATCAAAGGGGGAATGTAGCCATGGTCAGATCTGCCTTCCCTTAAACTGCTGTTTTTGCATTCTTCTCATTTAGCGACTGTGACAAAAAGCAGATGCCATCTGCCATTTTGATTAAATCACTAATTTCCACAAGTTCTTATCCCTCCACGCACTGCTCACAAAGCAAATGGTGTTTGGACGTAATTGAATTACCGGTACAAGTGCCCCGTGGCGCTTTTCTCTAATGACTAAACAATACCCCGCTTACCACATTTGATCAAGACACATGACCAAAAGGCAGATCACGAGGAAGGGCCCCCTCTGGGTTTCCTCCAAGATGAACAGACGAACATTGTCCATTCAGATAAGCGCACACACGTGGAAGCCCCTTTGGGGTTTCTTTTCCCTTACGCACACAGAACAGAAGATGACCAAAAGTTCACCGCGTGACTGCACGCTGGGTGAACTCGCTCATACACAGACGCACACACATACACGAGAGACAATCATTCTGAACACTATAGTCAAAATCACCCTGTAAAATGTGTGAAATGTTTTTCTGGTTGTGTTTTCATGATTCACTGATGACAAAACTGGTATAACTGTAAGCTGTTATGATATGTGACCAATTTAACATCCGTTTTAATCACGAAAATCATGTATCTGCATTTCACTACGCCCTAGGAATGCCGAATTTGGTATGGTTGTAATCAGAACAATCAAAGAAGATTGAATCATCAACCCAGAATGTAATATGATGCATGCTGTTATTAATACTAGTTTAGAAGTGTATTTCAACAAGTTTTACCCCCTATGCACATGATCCGTAAGGCGTGAATCACGAGGTCTGACGACCCGCCTTCCTGAACACGATTGGATCAAACACGTGTGGAAGGCGTGTCCCTCGCTCCTTCAAAATAGACCGCCACCTTCTCCTCTGTGCAGTTTCCTACGCCAGAGAGAGATGCCTAAACTTTCCTGCTAAACTCCAGCCGGAGTTTTCCTTCTTCGTCGTTTTTCTACTTTGTTTTAAATCTAAGTTGCTTTCTTTCGATCTACCTCAGTTGATAGTTCGGTTTCATTCAAGAACGAAACAAGTTTAAGATTAATCGCCTCTCGTACGGGCCGCAGCTGAAGCAATCGCAACATCTGCCTCCTACCGGAAGACGTGCCAGACAACTCCAAACACGCTGCCTTTGTAACACAACTCAACACAAAGGGACCGTGTTTAAATCAAGTAACGTACAAATCTCAATTAAGTGCTGCTTAAAGTGTCTCGATTAATATTGGAATCCTTTGGGTCTCTGTTGAACTGTTTGAACTGTTCTGTCTCTTTCACTCTCTCTCTCTCTCTCTCTCTCACACCCACTCTCTCTCTCTCTCTCTCTCTCTCACTCTCTCTCACTCTAACTGTGTCCTTTTAAATACGTCATATTGCAATCCTGTATTAATTGTTTGTTTTTATATGCATATTATTTACTCCTGTGTGATTTTTAGTAGTCTATATAACCCTTAGTATTGTGTTATTAAATTCCATAATCCTTTGAATCGAATCTGTCTCATTGTCCCATGATTGAAGTCTCTGTAATATGTCAAAGATCTGTAATGTTACCAACGCTCTACCTCGGTTAACTATTTTAAACGTCTGAAAGTGCCGTATACGAGCAGATACTTCCGTGTGGCCAGCGGAAAATATTCACTCGGTATACAGGCAGGTAATCTTGTGATATAAGGAAGTTTTCATCTCCGGTTCGCGGGACGAACCAGGATGCATGACAAACTAATTTGGAATCACATGTAAATTGACCCTGACAATTAATCTGACTTAACCAAACCAAATATCAATAATTACTACGATCAATCGTGTTAATTATTCATATATGGTAATGTTTAGTCCATTCCCTATTCGGGATCATTTAATTTATGTATGCGATTACATATTCATTATCTAATGAATAATATTCCCCATCTGAGTTAAATAATTTCCCCAAAACAGACTCATTTCCGCTACAACTGTTAGGCAAGCACACACAATTGTAAATCCACACAAAATGACGTAAGGCAAAATGTTTCTGCTGCACTGCTCTCTTGAGGTTGAAATTATTGTAGAGTTGTCAATAATGATAGTAATTATATTTTAACATATCCATTGAAAGGCTGTATTATGATCAAAATATAGTTAAATGCTAATAATGATCATAATAATACTTTAAAAGGCAGATATTTCTGTTGTATGTTGTTGAAAATTTCAACGTTGATTTAGGAGTGTTTTTGTTAACCTTTTTCAACCATTTAGCATTAAATGTTATATCAACGTTGAAACAACAACTGACATTATTTCAACGTTGAAGGTCGGTCATGTGCTGGCTGAGTTTTGTGTTTATTTTACAAATAGCCACTTGTTTCGTGTTTGTGTCTCATTTATTAAAATAACTGTTTGTTACCATTGTGTGATGTGTACAACCATCCATTATTACATTAGAATAATCTCTTTTCTTTTTCTGTGTATCATAGGGTGAAACCAGATAACCCCCCCCCCCAGCACTGCAATGTATGTCACTAACAAGCAATCAGACTATGGATCGATCGATTGTGTTCAAAATGGAACCAGTAGATGGATGGAAGAGAAGTATGACAATTTAGATGCATATGTAGTGTGCTACTTGTTTAATAAATTTAATAAAATAATTTGTCAAGTCTCATCTAGCATGTAGATTGTTAAACCTGTTTTCTCTCCCATCCTGAAAGTTTGAGATCAAATGACACAACAACTCTATAGACCCATCATACTCTGGCCTTACCTAAGCATTATTGTCTTAAATACTGAGTTTTAAAGCTACACTATGTAAGTTTGGGCTCTGACAGTTGAACATTGTTTTGGTAATTATGTGAGTTGGACTTTAGCAGCACTGCAAATTCTGTGGATATATCTGAAGGTTTAAGGCGTGCCTGTGTTGCAAACCCTCTCCAAAGAAAAATTAAAAGGATGAATATGCTCACACCTTCCACCTACAGTAGCCAGTAAGCATGTTTTGTTGGAAAATTTGTGAAATATGTCCCGAGATCTCTAATATATAAATTATTATTATAGGCTTACCAATAGTGGCTGGAGGTAAGGCAAAGTTTGGAATTAAGCAGATTGTTGTTCTAACAAAACAAAATGTACATGGTGTAGCTTTAAATGCTAGAAAAATGCTAGCTTATGAATAGATGTTTTTTACTATAGAGGATTTGTAGAACCTTCAATTACAATAATATTTATGTTTGCAATTTGCTTTTATCGGACTTAACATATTATTAATTCAACTTTTACAAGACACTTTTGTCTCCATGTACCAAAGGGCGAGACCAGATGAAGCAGCATCTCCAGCACTCTCACTCCTTTCTATGAAAAGTGATCAGTCAATGGATCGGCCAATTGTGTTCAGAAATGCAGCAGAAAGTTATATGGGAGAGAAGTATGAGAATTTACATTGTCAGGAGGTTTAAAATATTGTGCTTAATGTATAATAAAGAAAACTTTATTATCTACAAAACTGCTTGTTTGGCATTGGGTATCTCTTGTGTAATGTTAATCTGGTTTTATTTCATCTTCTGCTTTCTATGCAGTTAGAATTTTGTATAATTAATAATAATCTCTCATTATTCTCATTATTATTACAGCCGGAACAAACTTTGTTTCAATATTTTCCTGTTATCATTGTAAAGGTGCTTTGAATCAATCTGTATTGTAAAAAACGCTATATAAATAAAGGTGACTTGACTTGTCTTCTCCATGTACCAAAGGGCGAGACCAGATGAAGCTGCATCTCCAGCACTCTCACTCCTGTCTGTTAAGAGTCATCAGTCAATGGATAGACCCATTGTGTTCAACAATGGAGCGCAAAGTTATATGGGAGAGAAGTATGAGGACCACATGTACCACAGGGGGAGACTAGATGAAGCCGCATCTCCAGCACTCTCACACCTTTCTATTAAAAGTGATCAGTCAATGGATCTACCAATTGTGTTCAGAAATGCAGCAGAAAGTTACTTTGGGTATGAAAAGTATGTTTATTTATATGTTTAAATGGTGTGTTTGTTGCATAATAAAGACAAAACAAACAAACAATTTATTAGACTTACAATTATATTTTTCTTGAATATGTTGTATATCTCTTTTACATTATTTAACTTGAATTTTCTGTGTCATCCTGACAGTCTAAGACCAGATGAAGCTGCATCTCCAGCACTCTCACTCCTGTCTGTAAAGAGTCATCAGTCAATGAATAGACCCATTGTGTTCAACAATGGAGCGCAAAGTTATATGGGAGAGAAGTATGAGGACCACATGTACCACAGGGGGAGACTAGATGAAGCCGCATCTCCAGCACTCTCACACCTTTCTATTAAAAGTGATCAGTCAATGGATCTACCAGTTGTGTTCAGAAATGCAGCAGAAAGTTACTTTGGGTATGAAAAGTATGTTTATTTATATGTTTAAATGGTGTGTTTGTTGCATAATAAAGACAAAACAAACAAACAATTTATTAGACTTACAATTATATTTTTCTTGAATATGTTGTATATCTCTTTTACATTATTTAACTTGAATTTTCTGTGTCATCCTGACAGTCTAAGACCAGATGAAGCAGCATCTCCTGTAACTTCATACTTCTCTTTAAAAAGCAACCAATCAATGGATCGACCAATCATATTCAAAGACAGAACTCAGCATTATCACACTGAACGGTATGATTTTTATGAATTTGTATTCTTTGATTAGATATGCATGTAATTGTAGTGTGGCTGCAATATAAAAATTCAGTAGTCGCTACCAATACCAGTAAAATTGAATGATTTCCTACTAATTTAATAAAATAAATAAATAGTGTAATCAGCTCCAACTCACCTGCCTAGAAGTTTCTATTCATCTTTTAGACCTTGATCACCTGGCTCATCTATGTTTTTTTAGGGTTAAAGCTAAACTCTGCAGGGCTGTGGCCCTCCAGGAACTGAGGCTGTGTTTGAAATTGCCCCCTAAACCAGACACCTACAAATGGCTGTCCCCTTAAATAGATAAACATCATAACTATTTAGAATTAAGGTGTATCAATGCGCATTTCCCACAGTCCTGTGTAAACAAGTAGCATCTACCTGCAATACCGGACGCTGCATTTTCAGGAACGCATTTCTAGGACCCTAGTTTTTTAGTGACTGTGCCACCTACGGAATTAGAGGACCAGTGGCTGCACGTTTTTCTGAAAGATGGACAGCAATCAGAGTGTGAGTATCAAATGTGAATCAATTAGTATTTTTTTTAACATTAAAAATATAACAGAGCACATAGTCAGACATAACAGAACATTTTAACATTTTAACATAACAGAACACTCATGCACGGGGGTAGGGCTGATTCAGGGCTCATCTAAGAGTTGCCTGCCGCCACCAACCTCGCTCTACGAGTGACGAAGTTGACCGCACGCTCCCTGGGTCAGGTGATGTCCACATGCGTGGTTAGACTTCTCTGGCTTAACCTGGTTGATATGTGCCAGGCTGAGCGAACCCGCTTCCTCAACTCCCCCATATCCCAGGCTGGCCTCTTCGGCGGCGCGGTCAAGCACTCTGCCCAACAGTTCTCGGCCGCCCAGAAGCAGACTGAGGTTACCAAACATGTTCTGACCCCGCGGCCACAAACTGCTTCCACCCAGCCACCGGCTCAGATGCCTCAGTCCGCTTGCCACCAAACGCAACCTCCTGTGACTTCCACCCCCAAGGCACGCCCCGAGTACCAGTTAATCCGGCCTGCCGTCAGGTCTTCACCCCGTGGACGAACCTCAGCTTTCTACGGGCCAGAGTTCCCTTAGAACGAGTTTCCAGGCATGTTGTTGTCTCAATAGATGCCTCCACCACGGGCTGGGGTGCCATGTGCAATGGACATGCTGCCACGGGCTCCTTGACAGGACCCCAGCGCTTATGGCATGTCAATTGCCTCAGTTGCTGGCTGTACATCTTGCTCTGCACCGCTTCCATGCGTTGCTCAAGAACCAGCACGTACTAGGCCGATCAGACAATACCGCGACAGTAGCGTAAATCAACGGACAAGGTGGTCTCTGGCTCCTCTTATGGAGTCAGAAGCATCTGAGGTCGCTTCGAGTCATTTATATCTCGGGAGACCTGAACTGTGCAGCCCACGAGCTCTCACAGCTTCAGCCTCTTCCTGGAGAATGGAGACTCCATCCCCAGTCGGTTCAGCTGATTTGGGATCAGTTTGGGGATGCGCAGGTAGACCTATTTGCCTCCCACAACTCGTCCCATTGCGACCTGTTTTACTCCCTGACGAGGGCACGCTTGGCACAGACGCACTGCCGCACAGCAAGCCGCGGGGCCTCCGCAAGTATGCGTTTCCCCCAGTGAGCCTTCTTGCAAAGACCCTGTGCAAGATCAGGGAGGACGAGGAGCAGGTCATATTGGTTGCGCCTCATTGGCCCAGCCGGACCTGGTTCTCCGAACTTGTACTCCTCCCGACAGCACCTCCCTGGCCAATTCCTCTGAGGAAGGACCCATTCTCAGAGACAGGGCACCCTCGTCCCGATCTTTGGAACCTCCACGTGCGGCTCCTGGATGGGACGAGGCAGGTTTGAGTACCCTACCACCAGCGGTGGTGGCTACCATCACTTCCGCTAGAGCATCGTCCATGAGACATGCCTACGCGTTGGAGTGAAACCTCTTCGTCAACTGGTGCTCTTCTCACCGAGAAGACCCCAGAAAATGCCCGATAAGTGTCGTGCTTTTCTTCCTGCAATATGGGTTGGAGCGAAGGCTGTCGCCCACCACCCTGAACGTGTATGTTGCCGCACATCACGACGCCAGAGTTATGCCACCGGCAGCTTTCGCGTTGGCCAGGTGCCGCCATGTGCATGGTTCCCCTCTGGGTGAACGCCACATGTGTATTTCCACTGTAAGCCTATCTGAGCATGTTTCTTTCCCTTGGCAAGCCACCTTGCCCCCCCCCCCCCCCCCCCCCCCTGGGGTTGAAACATTCCACCCTCCCCCCCTGGGGTTGAAACATTCCACCCTCCCCCCCTGGGGTTGAAACATTCCACCCTCCCCCCCTGGGGTTGAAACATTCCACCCTGCGGGCTGGACACCCCAGTGTTTCCATATGCAGCCCCTCATATGTGTATTCTGTAAGTCATATGATTCCATCATTCCTTGTTTATTTTACTTGATGAGTTATTCTATTATGCTAATTAGTCACTATAATTACGCAACATTCAGCTTTTAGCAATCAGGTTTAGTTGCAAGAAAGAAAGTAGTAATTGGATGATTCTGGCTTGGTTGCACTTTTTTACGTCCTCCAAAACTAGGGTCCTAGAAATGCGGTCATAAAACTGCGGTCCTGAAAATGCGGCCTCCGGGATTGCAGACAGATAAAATTGTTCATTCTTGCTGAATGAGATACCTGTCTGGGATACAATGCCCTGTTATACTGTGTTTATGTATAATATTGATGGTTTATATAGCTTTGGCGTCATAATGATGGTATTAAGGGGCGGTGCATTTCACACCTAGGCCTTCAGTGGTGTCCTACCTGAATGAATCCACCTCTTAATACCATCATGTGTGTGTGTATATTATATATATATATATATATACATTTTTATATAATATATACATTTTTATATAATATATATATATATTATTGTTTCCAGTCTGTTAGAATATCTAACGCTAAGCAAGGAAGCAATCTCAATCATGTCTGCAAAGAGTGATCCGTCAATGGATTACAAGGATAGAAGGTATGAGTTTCTATTTGATAGTGTGTGTGTTTGTGTGTGTGTGTGTACAGTATCAGTGGCTTGCAGTGATGTTCTGCATGCGGAGAATGAGGGGAATGAGGCAAAGTCATCACCATTTTTCTTTTTGTTGTTTAAAAAAAAAAAAAAATATATATATATATATATATATAAAATGTAAATTCATCATCTCCCAGTTACACTTAATGTTTTCACATTTCCTGGTTAAAAAAACATTACATCATAAAAAAGGAACCAAATACAATTTTACTTTGTAATCATTAACTATGTAATTAATGTTCTTTTTATTAAAACCATAATGTCAAGTTTGATTTTGGCATGACATAAAGTAGTGATATCTAAGTGGCTGTGTTGTTTACTTTTTATTTAGTCTTCCCATTTACAACATCATTTTTTTTTATTCAGACCAATGTGTGAATGCACACGAAAACAATAGGCAGGGTTTAACACACAAACCAATCATATCTATCATAACCGACTAATTTATATATTTCTTTCATTTGACGTTGTAAGTAGAGATGCACCGATGTATCGGCCAACAATCGGTATTGGCCGATGGCCGATTCAATGTGTCGGGAGATATGGAGTGGGTCTGAGATGATTTTTGACTTATTGTTTCGCCCTTTTTTCAAGGCCGCGGAAGCATGGTAGTGGGCTCGTGGTTTGTTTCACAGTTCATAAGTTGTTTGGAGTTTTTTCGTTTAGTATAATTTGTACCTTAAAGGGGTGGTTCAGAATTTTAGACATTGGGCCTCATTTCCAAGTTAGCCTTAGTGTTATTTATCAGTGGAGACAGCTTTCAAAAATTTTCATCCAGTCGTTCCAGTTACATAGTTCGCCGGTGCTAGGCTAGCGCGAGTCAACGGTAACTGCTAGCCTGCCATTAAAAACAGTTGTTTTTAACAAGGGGCCCCCCCAAGCGAGTCGAAAAAACCTAAAAATATATTTTTTAGATGACTTAAACAAGTGACAAAAATGAAAGAATGAATATGAATTAATGAATGAATAATTCGAGACAAGATAATTCTGATTACATGATCAATATACCTGCCAACAACTGCTGTGTCTGCCAGCGTTTAAGTCATGCGCATAATCTACACACCTCGCGCATGCATAGACAATTCGTGCGCAACTGCGTATAGTCACGGTAATGTTAAAGCCTGACTACGTCAGACTTCCTACTTCCGCTAATTTCATTTCGCTCCTGTAGTCAGTCTGAGATAGCAGCCTATCTTTCTGTTTTCCACCGGCCTGAAAACAGCCTGGCCAATCAACGAACAGAGGGCGGGCTGAAAGCCGTGACGTAGTCGGTAAGCGCCGTGTTTAAGATTAGGTCAGGGAAATCGAAAACGACCGCTGATATGGAGACGCGGATGCAATTCGCTCTGTTGTGGAGAATATTCCCGGCATTAGCAAACTGAAGCCCGAACACGAAGAGTGTGTATTAAACATTTTGAATGGAGGTGATGTTGTGGCCTATACTCCCTTTGGGAAAAGTTTAATTTATCAACTATTACCGATCGTCAGCGAGAAACTGGGGAGCCTTTTGACAGGTCAGTGTCTCTTTTCTTTTCCAGGTCTTAAATACCGTAAAACTTCAAATAATAGCCCGGGCTTTTATTTGCCCAAATCGTCGAACTGCACCGGCTTGTACTTGAGATAGGCGTCTAACTTATATGAGACAGGCCTTTATAGTTGAGATGTTGTTCATTGAGATGTTGTTCCTAGAGTCTATAATCTCTAAAAATCTCCAAATGCTCCAGGTAATTTCAGGGCCCAGGTAATTTCCCTGTCCGCCCTTCCGGTTCTCAGTGAGGAGGAGGATGCGAGTCTCCTTTGCCCCGTCAGGGCATTGAGAGCTTATGTGTCACGCTCATCTGTTTTCAGACAGACGGAGCAGCTTTTTGTTTTGTTTGGCGGGCGTTCCAAGGGACTCGCCGCCTCAAAACAGAGCCTATCCAGATGGATAGTGGATGCCATTGCGCTCGCTTACTCTGCGAAGGGCCTACAGTGCCCCTTGGGTGTCAGGGCGCACTCCACGAGAGGCGTGGCATCTTCGTGGGCGTGGTCGAGCGGGGTTTCCCTGCAAGATATCTGTACGGCCGCGGGCTGGGCCTCGCCGTCTACATTTATAAAATACTATAACCTGGAGGTACCCGCCTTACAAGCTAAGCTTTTGGCGGTCTAAAATTCAGTGCTATCTGCCCCGCTGTGCGGCCCAGATGCTGAGTTTACTGCAGCCCCATGAGTGTTGACACACGTATGGCCACCCAGATCAGGCTGAATGCTTTCACCCTGGCTGCGCGTTTTATTGTCATATAATAGCCCCGCTGGGTGCTTTTTTATAGGGAATGACGCTTCCAGCCTCTCTTCCTACACTCTATGTGAGTTTATGGTGATTATGCACTACATGAGCCCTGGGCTTCGGCCCCCGGGACTTTGGTGTTGGATCCCTGTACGCACGGCGTGTTGCATTGTGTTCCCCTAGCGTAAGCTATTACGCAGTACGAGAGATACTCTCGTAAGAGAACGTACTCGGTTACTAACGTAACCTCGGTTCTCTCTAGAGAGGGAACGAGTACTGCGTATCTTGCCGTGCTTGGAATACGCTCTGGTTCGCTTCAGTGATAAAAACCAGCTTGTATCAGCCTAACGAGCATATTTATAGGGTGAGACCACGCCCCTTCTGGCGGGACGTGACGATATGGGCGCGAATTGCCCCCATTGGTCATTACGTCACGCAGAGTCTCTCTCGATAGGCTGCTGCATTTGCTGCAGAGCAACCAATAGGCGCGCGAGCTGTTTCGCCTATGTCTGCTTGCTGCTGCAAAGCGTTTTACATTAATAAAAAATTAAGGATAATTTTTGGCTTCAATATCTCGCGGAAAAGAGTTTTTCCCCTAGCGTAAGCTATTACGCAGTACGAGAGATACTCTCGTAAGAGAACTAGTTCCTGTAAATGAGTTGCGATCATTGAGATGCAAGAGTAGTTTGATTTTTAACATTATTCTCTTAACAGACATTTACATCGATAGTCTGGCGTTATAATTTATTTGCTTTTGGTGTACTGTGTTTTTAATGGCAGGCTAGCAGTTACCGTTGACTCGCGCTAGCCTAGCACCAGGGAACTATGCAACTGGAACGACTGAATGAACATTTTTGAAAACTGTCTCCACTGATAAATAACACTAAGGCTAACTTGGAAATGAGGCCCGATGTCCAAAATCCTGAACCACCCCTTTAATTTCAATCAATGTCTTGTAAATCAATTATCTGGATTTAAATAAATAGGAAGAAAATAAAAAAACAACGCTTGGTGGAATGAAGTGCGTATCAAAACATGAGCCCACTACCATGCTTCTGCGGCCTTGAAAAAAAAAAGACAGAAACAGATGGTGTTTCCATTTAATTTTGTAAATCTAATGCTTCTTTCCAGGCTGTTAGAATCTATTATAACAAACAGTATAATAGAACAATCTGAGCCCATAGTTGCATAAAATATGAAAACAGAGAATTTAGTCTGTTAGCTGTTTTCATACAGTACGGTGTGCTTAATGTTTTTTTATCATTAAAAAGTTGCAGATACAGATCTTTAAAAAGCGGATGCCATCTCATTGAAAGATTTCAGCAATGTGAGAAACGGTATGAGAACTTAATTTTTTTGGCTTGAAACATATATGTGCACATGTGTTGAATACAAGCTCACATCTCTTTTCAAAATATTATACATACATTTTTTCAAAGATTTTAAGGAAGGCTAGGGTTGCATGTTTTTTTTTTTTTTTTTTTAATTTGTTTATAACCAAATGTATACTCACACAGTCTGAAACTAGATAAAGCACCTTCTCCAGCACTCTCACACCTGTCTGCAAAGAGTGATCAGTCAATGGATCAGCCGATTGTGTTTAAAAAGTATGCACATTTAGACTGTTACAAATGATGTGCTCATTGTATTATAAATAAAACATTTTATCAGTTACAGTTGTGCTTGTTCAGCATATCATGTCTCTTTGTTAAAAATGTGTCTTTCCAAATCTTAAAGTCTAAAATCATGTGAAGCACCATCTCCAGCACCTTCCTTCACATCTCTGAAGAGTGATCAGTCAATGGATCGACCGATTGTGTTTAGCCAAGAAGCAATCAGACGGTATGAAATTCTATTTGACATCCATTTCATTTTGTAAACCAAATGCTTTTCCCCAGGCTGTTAGAATCCATTATAACAAACAGTATAATAGAACCATCTGAGCCCATAGTTGCATAGAGTATGAAAAGAGAGAATTTAGTCTGTTAGCTGGTTTCATATGGTGTGCTTAATGTTTTTTTGTATCATTAAAAATGTGCATTGTCATGCAATTTGTTTATAACCAAATGTATACTCTCACAGTCTGAAACCAGATGAAGCAGCATCTCCAGCACCCTCACACCTGTCAGCAAAGAGTGATCAGTCAATGGATCGACCGATTGTGTTTAAAAATGAAAAGTATGCAAATATAGACTGTTACAAATTGTGTTATAATTTAAGTAAATATAGTTTATCAGTTACAGCTGTGCTTGTTTTGCATAGTGTCCCTAGTGGAAAAAAAACTATACCAAAATGTGTTTTAAATACTTTTTTTCATACTAAGTAAACTAAAAATCCATGAAAATTTTTAATGTCATATTCGCTTGAGACTTACTGAAATAAATATTATAATTAAAGTTTATTCATAGTACTTGTTTAATGCACAATGCACATCTTAATATTAAGCTTAAAATATTATTTAATATCACTATTAGTAAGGATAGTATGATCTCTGTATAATATCAGTCTTTAAATGCAAGATGTTAGTTAACCTGAAGTATACTTGCAATAGTTCCACTTTAGCACAATCAAATATACTTTAGTATATCTTTAGTTGGACCTCAGCACTATTTCTGGATAACTAAAGTGCATTAAGTGCAAAATTAGTGGTTGCAATTTAGCAGACTTTTAGTATGTCAATTTAGTACACCAAAAGTGCAATTTCAGGGTATTTATATTAAGTACATTTACATTTAGTCATTTAGCAGACGCTTTTATCCAAAGCGACTTACAACTGAGGACTAAACCAAGCGAGTCATCGTGAAGAGACAAAAACAATGCAAGAAGTGCTCAAAATACAAAGTTCAGACATTGCTCGGAGTAGCATAAGCCAGATAAGCAAGGATTTAAAGGAAAAGGAAAGAAGTTTTTTTTTTTTTGCTATGCTATGCTATGCTATGCTAAAAAAAAAAATTCTTTACATAAACATGTAAATGTATTTGTAGTATACTTAGCATAAAATAAATGTTTCAAATGCATTGTAGAAGATTTACTTTTTACTAGGGGTCTCTCTTGTAGATTGTTAAACTAATTTTGTCTTTCGCATTCTTAAAGTCTAAAATCATGTGAGGCACCATCTCCAGCACCTTCCTTCACATCTCTGAAGAGTGATCAGTCAATGGATCGACCGATTGTGTTTAGCCAAGAAACAATGAGTTACAGGTATGAAATTAAATTATAGCTTGCTTTCTGTGTATGTAATAAACAAAAATCAGTTATGTTGTTGTCATTACATAATGTTTGATTTGATCACTGAGGTCTAAATGAGAAGAAATGTAATTAAAGTTGGACGTTTGGCACATTTACCTAAATTAACATTTGGACATTCCTTTTAGAGATTGGAAGTGAGAGTTAAGTGAGTGGATGTGTTCCTTTTTTTTAGCACTCTGCACTATTATTGTTTTTATGCAGGCAGTATACACTCCAATCTTGTCTTGGTTTTATTTATTACTATGCATTGCTCATTTGTTCATTTGTTTTGTGTATTTTACAATGGGTACGATTATTGCATGGCCATTGATCATGGTATGATCATTGCACAAGTTGAAAATGTAATAACCACAGATGTTTCCACAGCACACTTTCAGCCTCTCTGCTGACAGAGGATCACTACAAGTGCCCAGTGTGCACAGAGGTCTTCAAGGATCCAGTTTCCACCCCCTGTGGACACAGTTACTGCAAACACTGCATTGATTTCTACTGGAGACAACCAACCCAAGCTAGATCTTATGCTTGTCCTCAGTGCAGAAAGAGGTTCAGAAGTCGTCCAGTGTTGAGTGTGAATGTTGCTTTGTCTAAACTGATTGAGGAACTCCAGAAGGCAGGATTTAGTCCAGCTCTTCCTGCTCACTGCTACGCTGGACCTGAAGATGTGTCCTGTGATATCTGTCCTGAGAAGAAGCTCAAAGCTATTAAATCTTGTTTGACCTGCACTGTGTCTTACTGTGAGACCCACGTAAGACAACACTACACAGTACCAGCACTGCTGAGACACAACCTGGTGCAGGTGAATGGATATCTATCTGCCCATCTGACTGTCCGTCTATCCAGTTTAAAGTTCACAGACTAATCAGTATAATGTGTTTGGGTTTGTTTAGGCTATTAATTTACCACATAAAGAAGAGAGAGAATTACAAGAAGAAAGCAGAACATTGACAGCAAGAGTAATAGAACTGGAGGCGGTAATAACTTTATAGATAGATCACTTAGTGGGCCACATGTATGGGAAATATTAATTTCTTAAGTTATGTTCAAACTATTCTAATTTTATATTTTTTCAGACCCTGAAAGAGAGAGATTTACAGGCAAAACGTTTGTGTAAAGGATTTGAAATTCACTGTATTGGTGAGTATATCATAGATATTGGCAACTTTACAAGTTAGATTGTCTTATTTTTATGTTTCTTTTGATTTTTCAGATTTCCCCCCAGATGTGATTGAGATGGCTGCGCTAAGTCGATCTTTAAGACTTGGAATGTTGTACGACAGTCACAGCAATTCTTTCTGCCAAGGTGATAATTTGAAACCGCAAATTTGTTACACCATTGAGACATGTTACACCCTTTTATTCTAGAATGAAAAAAAAAAAAAATTTTAATGTGAATGTCTGTTTGCAGGTATCTTTATGTTAGAGCACAACACCATTGACTCTATGAAGGTGTCTCTCCCTCGGCTAAAGACATGCGTGAAGATTTTAGAGCACGACTCTGTGCAAGAGAGGTGCAGAGCACTGGATATCTCCTCTGCATTCTTAAAAGAATTATCTGTACTTAAAAAACTGTCTGGAGCTGCAGCCTTTCTGAACCACCCAGGTCAGCCTCAACATCAGGACAGAGTTACACTACACTACAGAACTACCACTAGACTGGACATGATCAGCCAAAGACTGTTACAGGAAGTAACTCTCCCGTCAATCCTTAATCCAACAGCTACACATGTGATCATCGCTGTGTGCTATGGAGCTCAGGCCTTTTTTGTTTTTGATGATGTGAATAAGAAAAGCAGCACAGAGAGAAATACAGAAATGGAAAATGTTATCAAGAAACTCACCACCATCAGTTCAAGAGATGTATTATCAAATCTTAATGAAACAGAAAAAGCTAACAGCATTTTTTATAACTGCAGTCTCTACACTGATGTGGGTGATGCGATGAGTCCAGTGTCTTTTGATAAGGCAGTAGAGATCTACGGTTCTCTGCCGACACTGCTTGGATCTACAGGCGAGAGAGCAGTTCCTCTGAAGGTTTGGCTGTACCCTCTGAAGAAACTGGACAAGAGCTCAGTGTGTGCTGGTCTGAGTGGAGTCAGTGAAGATGTAATGAATAAAACTGAAAACATTCTGGAACATCTGAGAAAACAGATCAGTATCTGTCAGGACATGATCACAGACTGCATGAATGTAAAGTTCATTATTTGGTTTCCAGCTCTAAAGGATAAACTTATACAGTTTTCAGAACTGTTGCATGAATACATGACTGATTTGCACAGAAGAATTGGAGAAATTGTTAAAGAAGAGGAACATGAGAAGAGACTGCAAAAGCTCATTGAAAGCCATAACCATTCACCATTCAGTGCAGAGAAAACAAACCAGTGGCTGGAGAATAAAGAAACTGAGCTGAAGATTCTGAGAGACTGCAGAGCTGCAGACATCACTGTTGTGAAATCACAGGCAGAGTTACAGAAAGTCATTAGTCACTCTCTGACAACCAGAGTGATGTGTCTCACACTTTTCTCACCAGATGCTAAGGATGTTTTCCTTGCTGCTTTGAGGCAGAATATATCACATGATTTAATGCCATTGAAGTCTGTAATAAATGTACAACTGTTTATTGCTGCCAAAGAGGAAAATGAAGATGTAGCGCAAACCAAATTCATTGCTGCATTGATAACTGATGATGGTTTTCCAGAATACTCTGTGCAGTTTTATCATGATGGGAAGATTGTGAGCAATAAGGTGAAGTTTGGTACAAAACCAGAACTTGCCCAAATAGTTCAGGTAAAAAACACCAATGTGTCCCTGAAACTGAATCGACCACAAACCAAAAGCATTGAAAAATATGTGGTAGAGTACAGAGCTTTGGGCGATGATGGAATGAGTAACACAACTTGGAAACAGATTGTTTTTGACGGCACAACTATCAATAAAATATCAGGTCTAAAGTCTGGCCATCAATATCAGCTGAGGTATTTAGTTATTGAGCCGGACTGTATGAGCAACTTCAGCAAGGTTATGAACTTTCAGACAGCTGTTGCAGCAACACCTGGGCAACCCTTAGTGAATAAGGTGGACAGAGATACTCTCAGGGTCACGTGGCTGAGGGCTGAAGCTGATGAAGATTGTCCTGTGCTGCGGTATATGGTTGAGTATAAAGAAGCAGGACTGGAGGGCTGGTCATCAGTACTAACACAAGGGCCTCAGTGTGAATGTACATTAACTGTACCTCACAGCACCTGCTATAGAGTCAGAGTCTCTGCTGTCTATGAGGACGTCACCAGCAAACCTAGTGAGGAAACAGTAGTACCAGTCGATGGTGAGATACATGTGAAATAATGAAAACAAATAAAAACCATTTTTTGGATTGATGATGCTAATGCTTCATTCTTCATATCATTACAGTCTGGAGAATATATCTCTCAGAGAGAAAGAGCTCCATCCTCCTAGAATTGCTGAAACTGCAAACAGAGAAGAAACCAGTAGAGCTGATAAACTGGACAGATGAAGAGAGTGAAGTGAGGAGATTCCTCTGGTGTCTGCCCTACATCTCTGAATTGAGGTCAGCATAAAATACATGTTTTATTTTGGTTTTAACAGCTCCATACTGTAAAAGCAGAATCTAAATAAGTAGGAAGCAACAAGACAGCACAATTGTTGTGATATTGTTTTACACAACAATTCAATAAAGATAATATTGATTAATTTGCATTTTATATAGTTATTTTTTTTTCTGTTTTTGCGCTTAAAAACAGGAATACCATTACAACCACTGACCATCACAGTACTGGGGTTTTGTTGCTAACTGATTCAGTATTTTTTAACAAATCAGCTTGAGTAAATGATTTAATTACTAATTCATAAACACAGTCACTTGTTTCACTCCTAAATTAATGACCTAAACAAATGACTCACTCATAACCAGTGTTGGGCAAGTTACTTTTAAAAAGTAATTAGTTACAGTTACTAGTTACTTCTTCCAAAAAGTAACTAAATTAGTTACTCAGTTACAAATTTTAAAACTAACTAGTTACTTAAGAAAGTAACTATTGCGTTACTTTCAAGTAAAATTAAATTTTAAATGCTCAAATGTGACCCCACCTCTACCCATATTTAACGGAACTTAAAACACATGTGCAATGCATGTTCAATTATTTATGATAATTCTGAATTTTATAATGAAATGGACACTTAATACAATACATTATTAACAGAAACATGAAACATTGTACACACATCTAAAAAAAAAATGTTGCCGGTGGACAAAGTGAGACTAGCCTCCAATCAAATGCCATGTATGTAGATATTATGTTTATATAGTGGATCAATGCAAATAACACAATAGATGTTTTGGAACTTTTGATATTTATTGCCCCTCAACAGGCCACAACTGGGCAAAATTAAATTAAGCTTGTTAAGCTGTGGAGTTATATGTTCTCATTAACTATATTATTTTATGTTTCTTACTGTTATTTTGTTTTTACTTTATGCTATTGACGGTTGTATACTAAAAATGTGCAAGAGTTCATTGTGCGCATGTGTGAACAAATGGGGACTTTTATTTTGACTCAGCTTGTGTTCCTTCCTTGAGATGAATGTCGTGCTGCTGCTCCCTCGTCCACTGTCACTGATGTTATGCATGAGATGAAAACTAACAAATAAATAACACTGAGAAATTGTATCTGGATTGTTCTTTAGTGGATGGATGATCGCAACATATTGTGCATGGACATGACGGACGGAAATGAAAACTTAACATAAGCAATATACCATTTAGAGAAGGCTACTTTTGGATTATTTGGGCTCGTCGGCATACCTGTCTCTCGTTGACTGACTGGCTTGTGTTGTTCGTTGTGTGTCCTGTCCTGTCCGACTATGCGTTATGATGGGTCGTTCGCAATTCATGAGCGTTAGCTGTTAGTGATGATGGGTCGTTCGCGAATGAGCGTTAGTGATGATGGATCGACTCGTTCGCGATTCGCGAATGAGCCGACTCTTTTAGGTGAACGTCGGTAGCTGGCTCGCATATCTGAAGAGCCGACTCTTACAAATTTAGCCTATAGAAATTAAATAATTATGTAATAAAAATTGAAATATTATAGTCAAAGTCATTTAAAGAGCCGTTTGTGAGCCAAAAGAGCCGATCACTACTATGCGTGCTTTAGAACACCCGCCCAACTCTACCTCTGATTGGCTTACAATGACATTTTACTCTACCTCAGCCAATCGTCAGCATTTATGCGCTTGTCTCGTGCTCTGCCCACTAACCAAGGAAGAACAGTAAAAAAAGTATTTGCCTCTCGCTCGGAGATCTAGTTGGTCTGATGAAAAAAACAGCTTCATCAGTTATAGTAACGCGCCGCATTTTTTGGCAGTAACGGTAACGGCGTTATTAAGATGAGAAGAGTAATCAATTAGATTACTCGTTACTGGAAAAAGTAATGCCGTTAGTAACGGCATTATTTATAACGCCGTTATTCCCATCACTGGCGCTGATCACAGCGGGCAGCCCGGGCGCGCAGTGTAAGCGGGCATTGTGATATGTGCGCGTTCACTACATTGTCTACACAATCGACCTGAGTCAATTTTATTTGTGCTAGCCCTGCACCGTGGCGGGCTGTGTCTGGGTGTGGGAATGGGCACTGGGGCGTAACACTCATAACACCATCGGCCGTGGCCGGAACACCAGAAAATGCACTCTTTATTGGATTTATCTGGGTAGCCGTAAAAACGGCTTTTGTGCGCAGGCAAGCGGGCTGAGACACCGGCTGGCTCACTGTGAAATACACTGGGACAGTCACAATGCTTGGAACTGAACCAGCGAGAAGTTTTGGTGGAAAGATCCGAAGAGGTCCGCTGACGAAATGGGCGGGTCGAGGAACACAGAGCGCTCGGCTTCCGTCATCTCGGACAGCGTCAGCCATAAGTGTCTCTCAGCCACGGTGAGAGAGGCCGTATTCCGTCCTATGGCCTGTGCAGCGGCTTTAGCAGCGCGTAGAGCGAGGTCCGTAGCGCTTCTCAGGTCCGCCACGCAGATCGCTTCGGGCCCTTCCTCGTCCAGTTTAAGGAGAAGGTCGGCCTGGAAGATCTGCAGGATAGCCATAGTGTGCAGCGCTGAAACTGCTTGCCCGGCGGCGGTGTAAGCGCGCCCGTGCATGGCTGACGTCACTCGGCAGGCTTTAGATGGGAGCGTCATCTGAGCGTGCCGTCCAGCGGAGGGCGGGCAGAGATGAGACGCTACAACTGGTTCCACAGGAGGAACGGAGAGGTACCCTCTGTCCTTCGCACCATCCACCGTGAAGAATGCAGAAGAGGCAGAGGTACGCAGCCTGGCGGAGAAGGGGGCATTCCACGACTTAGTCACTTCCTCGTATAGTTCGGGGAGGAAGGGCGCGGGCCTTGACTTTGACGGCGCTTCGTCTTTCCAGAGAAAGCGTCCGTCCAGTCTGTTGTGCGGCGGTTGCGCGGGCGCCTCCCAGTCGAGGCCGATGCTTTCCACGGCCTGAGAGAGCAGACGCATCAGCTCAGTGCCGGCTCTCTTCCCAGTGGATTGGCGGGAAACGCTAGAGGAGGGGAGGTCCATGGAGCTCGCCCAATCCTCGCTATCAGATGACAGAAGAGAACACGCCTCGGTGGGTTCGTCGAACTCGTGGACGGACACGGCGGCAGACGGCGGCCGTTGTCCGTCAGTGAGCGACTCGAGCGAAACCGGCGAAGCTGGCGGGCGAACCGGCGACCTTTGGCGGGCTGGAGAGAGCTCGGGAGCGCGCTGGGCCACGGCGGGCTGTGAAGGCTCGGAGAATGACGCCAGGCGAGTCCTCAGAGTCACCATAGACTCTGATGATTAGGGCATCCGCCGTCTGCGAGCGCGATAGCCGCGTGATCCTCACCCAGGCAGGACACACAGATGACATGACGGTCCTCGTTGCTGAGTGGGGCGCGGCACGAGCCACAGGATGGCATCTTTAAAAAGACGCAGCTCTTTTGTGATGAGAAGTGCAAGTCGCGTCAAGTAAGCGAGCTAACACTCTCAGCAGAGTAAGGATACAAAGGATATAGAACGCCGGAAAAAGCAGCAGGTACGGCAGTTGAAGGCGGCGAGGCCAGCGACTCCAGAAGCTCGTCCCGCTGAAAGGCTTGCGTCGACGGCGCGGCTTCTCACTCCGGATCCAGCAATGCGTACGCTTCGCTGAAGAGATGAAAATCAGCTTGTACCAGCCTACCGAGCTTATTTATAGGGCGAGACCACGCCCTTTCTGGCGGGACGCGACGATATGATCACGCAGAGTCTCTCTCGATAGGCTGCTGCATTTGCCGCAAGAGCAGCCAATAGGCGCGCGAGCTGTCTCGCCTATGGTTGCTTGCTGCTGCAAAACGTTTTACATTAATAAAAAATTAAGGATAATGTTTGGCTTCAATATCTCGTGGAAAAGAGGTTTTCCCCATAGCGTAAGCTATTACGCAGTACTAGAGAACCCGTTTTCAGGCATCCATGATTAATGGCAAATGGAACCACACTAGTTGAAATCAATTACATTTTTCAAACAAAAAAAGAGTGCATAACTGCAAATAAACTGTGAAACATAATGAAACAAATACAGTAATTTAAATAATTTCCTGAAACCACAAGTTCTAAATTATTAATTAACAGATTCAGTTGCTGTTAATGTAAATCTCTCTCAGACAGATGATTGCTCCACCGTTACTGATGCATTAGTAAACACTTTGGCTGCATTTACACTGTCAACCAATTCCATTAATTCCCCAGATATCTAGAAACCCAATATATATTTACGTATCAGTTGTCAGTCTCGCTGTGTGGAAGAAAACATTATAAACTCAGAAGAAACAGAACCGCTGCTCACAAACAGATGTGTTGCCAGCTCCTGTTGTTAGTCACCAAAACACAAGACCAACATGTTTCAGAAGAGGTATTGCCTAGCTGAGACTTCTTGTCTAAATCATACATTCCTAGTTACCAAAGTCGATCTTAGTAGGGCCAAATTTTTCCCTTTCCTCAGGTGAATAAGCCACAGGATTATGTTTGTTGACCAATAAAGCATTTATGGAATGAGGAATCAAATCTTTGATCGTTTGACATATAAGATGTCATTGTACAATGGAAAAAAAACCCCTCTTCAGACCCCCAAAAATTGGCATAAGTTGAAATCAAGCTGCCAGATGACTTGTTTTCTACTTCTTCCACATTGTGACATTAGACTATAGTAGATATTTTCATCTGACCAACTCCACAACAACGCCTACTTTACCATATCATTTTGATAACCTGCCCAGCAGTGGAGAACAACAGCATGACAAGAAAGAGAGAGAGCAGCTCAACCAAGACCATAGAGGTACTCATGTTAACAGGCACCTGAAGCTTACTGCAAGTTTTAAACTAGTTAAATATTAAGATGTTAGGGAAGATCTGCACTGCCTTCTGAAGGACTCCAGCATTAGGAACGAATGGATGGTTTATTATTAAACAATGTCTAGGATCATGTTGGAAGATTATGTTTGTTCTGACCATTTCACTACAGACTTGGGTTTGTGATCAGGCACAATTTAATGCAGAGTTTGGAAAGAAACGTTTATTGAAAGATAGAGCAATGCTAACTCTATTGGATCGAGAGCAGCACATCGCAAAGCGCAAGTAAACAACTCCATAACAAAACAAAAGTAAACAAATTCATAATGCTTTGCCTGCAAATTACAGTTTTATATTTATGGATAATGTTTTTTCAAAACACTCACGTGCAACATTGGAGGCACTGATACTTTTTCCTATGAAATGGCCTTTGAAGGGTCATTCAGTGACAGTCCAATGAGTCACGCTCCCGCCGAAGCAGGTCTGGCCTAGCCCTATAAATACGGCTCGATGGGCTGATATCTAGAGAGAACCAAGGTTACGTTAGTAACCGAGTACGTTCTCTTACGATAGGTTCTCTCGTACTGCGTAATATCTTACGCTAGGGGAACACAATGTAAAACGCTGTGCGTGCTGGGATCCGACACCAAAGTCCCAAGGGCAGGTGCCCGGGGCTCATATGGCGCTTTTCCACTGCATGGTACGGTACGGCACGGTTCGGTACGGGACGCTTTGGCGCTTTTCCACTGCATGGTACGGTACGGCTCGGCACGGCTCACTTGTGGCGCTTTTCCACTGCATGGTACGGCACGGAACGGCTCGCTTCGGCTCGCTTTAAATGGTACCACCTCTGTCGAGGTTCCAAGCATACCGTACCGATACTAAAATGTGACGTGAACACACTGCAAATCACTGATTAGTCAGACAGAGTCGTCACTACCAGCGTCATTGTTTTTGCAAGACATCAAACCCGCTAGATTTAAATAGCCAGTAACAGCCACCGCTGTTCTTCACAAAGAACCGGCAAAAGTAATGATTATGAATATGTCAAATATAGCAAGGAGATATTTTAATTGTTTATTAATAAACAAGTGTTTTCTTTGTCGGCTAAGATATAGTTGACGATGCTGACTCGCGATCTTCAGTATAGCCTAGTGAACGTGCCAGAGAGAAATGCGTATTTCATAAGGATTACATAAGCAGAGAGCAGTCTGTAGTCTGTTTTCTTTCGTTTTGAATTGTTCTGTTTAAAAGTAGACATGTGAGGCAAGTAGGCTACCTTATATGCTGAGTTTCGGTTCATTTATGTGACGAGCTCCAGTTCATGCGCCGGCGCCTCCGTTTCCTATCTATCGTCTGCTATATTTACTTCTTATTTATCAAATCCAGGCAATTGGTTGATGAAACATTGATTAAAATTAAGATACAATTAATACAAAACGAAATTCAGGTTAAAGAAAGGTTTTATGCTTTCGGTTTGATGTCTCTGTGAAAGTTTTAAAGCATCTTAGTGCTTTTAGAGCTCTCACGTCCGTAACGGAGAACACGTCCGTAACATTGTTTTTTCCTCATAAATGCGAACACGAAAAATCGAATAAATCGAATATTTTATGTAGGCTACTGTGGAGACTGAGAGCCAACCCTTCTTCATCCGGTGGATAGTATTACTTTGGTTTGCGCAGTGTAGCTAATTCACATAATCACTAAAAAATATTTTGCCTATAAGTTTTTTTTAAGCAATCAGAAATCTAGGGCACTGCAATAATCCCACCCACTTTGAAGCGGTACTAACTGCAGTGGAAAAGCAAACCGAGCTAAAGCGAACCGTGCCGTGCTGAGCCGAGTCGTACCACGCAGTGAAAAAAGCGAAGCGAGCCGAACCGTGCCGCGCCGAGCCGAACCGTACTGAGCTGTACCAGGAGTGGAAAAGCGCCAATATAGTGCACAATCACCAGAGACTCACACAGAGTCTGAGAAGAGAGGCTGGAAGCATCATTCTCAATAACATTTAGCATCCTAAGGGAGCTAGTCACTTAAGTGTTCCACACAGTCAGGGTGAAGCATTCGGCCTGAACTGTGCAATAGCACGGGTCTTATTTTGCCCATGTTAGCTTTGGTCGGTCGCGAGCTGTGCTCGAGCGGATGCAATATTCTGAGCCAAAGTTCGGGGCAGATAATACTTATTTATACCGACAGCAGTTTAGCCTGTAAGGCGGGAACTTCCAGGTTATAAAACCTTATAAATGTAGACGGGGAGGCCCAGCCTGCCGCCATACAGATATCTTGTAGGGTAATCCCGCTAGACCAAGTCCACGACGAGGCCATGCCTCTCGTGGAATGCGCTTTAACGCCTATAGGGCACTCAAGGCCCTTTGACGCATATGCCAGCGCTATAGCATCGACTATCCGTCTGGATAGGCTTTGTTTCGATGCGGCCAGTCCCTTAGAACGCCCGCTGAACGAAACGAAAAGCTGCTCAGTCTGTCTGAAAACTGACGAGCGAGACACATAAGCTCTTAATGCCCTGACTGGGCAAAGGAAGCTTGCGTCCCTCTCCTCGCTACAAACCAGCAGAGCAGACAGGGAGATAACCTGGGCTCTGAACGGTGTATTGAGGGATTTGGGTACATATCCATGTCATGGTTTGAGTATGGCTTTCGAGTCATTTGGCCCAAATTCCAGACATGTCGCGCTTACTGAGAGCGCTTGCAGATCCCCTACGCGCTTCACTGAAGCGAGAGCCATAAGAAACGCTGTCTTGAATGACAGGTGTTTCATATCCGACAAGTGGATTGGCTCGAACGGGGCACCTTTCATGGTCTCCAGAACCGAGGAAAGGTCCCATACAGGGACTGAGGGGGGTCTGGGAGGATTCAGCCTCTTAGCTCCTTTAAGGGAGCGGATGACCAGATCATTTTTCCCCAGTGACCGGCCAGTCGCGGGTTCTGTGAACGCAGCTATGGCCGCCACATATACTTTGAGCGTGGATGGGGTTCTTCCCTTATCCAGTAGCTCTTGAAGGAAGGAAAGAACTTCCTTGACCCCGCAGTCTGGAGGTGAAAGGTCATGGGCTTTGCACCATCCAGAAAACACAGACCATTTTGGGGCATAGAGTCGCCAGGTAGACAGTGCTCTAGCCTGTGTGATCGTGTTCAGCCCTCCCTCGGGGAGGTTTGCGGGTACCCGTTGATGGCCCATGCGTGCAGGGACCAGTGCTCCGAGTAAGGATGCCAGATTTAACCTCTGGCCTGGGAGAGGAGGTCTTTCCTCATCAGTATAGGCCAAGGGGCAGTGCTCGTCAGCTGCATCAGGACTGGAAACCATGCTTGGTTCGTCCAGAGCGGCACCACAAGGAGCACTGAGCATCCGTTTTCCCTTATTCGTTCCAACACCTGAGGCAGGAGCGAAATGGGGGGAACAGCATAGAGGGGGCAACGGGGCCAGACGTGGGCCAGCGCATCCCTGCTCTTGGAGAAAAACTTCGGGCATTGAGCGTTCTCTTGAGACGCGAACAGGTCTACCTGCGCTCTGCCGAATGTCTCCCATAGCAGAAGGATCGTCTGCTAGTGCAGAGACCATTCCCCTGCTAGAACATTGTTCCTGGACAATCTGTCCGGTCCCAAGTTCAGGTGACCAGGCACATGTGCTGCTCTCAGTGAGCGCAAATTGTGCTGGTTCCATACAAGGAGGCGTTCCGTTAACCTGCAAAGGTTCCGGGATCTGACGCCGCCCTGGCGATTTATGTAGGCCACCACTGACATGTTGTCCGAGCGAACTAAGACGTGATGGCCTTTTATACGGGGACAAAAGCGCCTCAGCGCGAGATCGACTGCCATCATTTCTAGACAGTTTATGTGTAGGAGCTTCTCCCGTTCTGACCACTGGCCGAAGAACGGTCTGCCCTCGAGCAGCGCTCCCCATCCCGAGGTGGAGGCGTCCGTGGACACAACCTGCACACTCGAGGAAGTCCCCAGGTTTACACCTGACTGGTACCAGTCGTTCGCTTCCCAAGGTTTTAGGGCTGAGACGCATTCCTGATTGACCCTGAGGCGTAACTGACCGGAGGCCCAAGCTCGAGGCGGCACTCGTGCTTTCAGCCACCACTGCAGTGGGCGCATGCGGAGCAGACCCAGCTGGAGTGTTGATGACGCTGAGGCCATGAGGCCCAGCATTTTCTGAAACCTCCTGAGCGGGACTATAGTGCCGCAGCGGAAGGATTTCGCAAAGCGCTGAATGTTCAGTCTGCGCTCTGGTGATAGTCGCGCTTCATTGACAGTGAGTTCAGCTCTGTGTCCAGAATGGATATTTCCTAACTGCATTTTTCCTAACCCCCCCCCCCACACACACACACACACACACACACATCTACGAGTGTTTATCTGTAATTCACATAAAATTAATAAGTATTTCAAAAATCAGGCTTTTCTGGGAATTTATTTTGTGTCTCAGGTTTAAAAAAAAATGAAATGAACATGACAATAAAAAAAAAAATGAAATAAATGTAATTAATTTCTTTGATACATTCTTACAAAATTATTTAAAGTATTAAACCGGTTGATATGAAGGTAAAACTGCGCCAGACAGACAGTTTTTACACTCTGTTTGTCTGCTGACTTATCATGACATTAAATGCTTTATGTAGAGCTTCGTTAAAATCAAGTGCAGCTTGTCCTGTGTATGATCACATCAGTAATCACATCCACGTTCACTTTACATGTTTGATTTCAGTCAGACTTAAACTATTATTCTCTTCAAATGTCATGTAAATGTCTTTGTCTGAATAAAATTGCACCAGTTTGGTTTTACTAAAGAAGATAATGTGATTGTAGTTTTCTTTTCAACTGTTGCACAACCGTGCTCCATTCTCCAAATCTAGAGGGGTTTGGCAAAGCATCTTATTTGCATTGGCTGTACAGCCTGTAAATTATCTGGCGAATTTTTTTGGGGGGATGGGCTCTGTACTTTTCTCAAGTCTCCTGCTTTTTGGGGGATTATTTCATGCATGTTACATGTCTAACATGCTCACAGCAATGTCTGTGAATGTATTGGCAGTAGCAAGTCTCTGTACTTGCTCTGCAGCAGCAGCGTAGCAGAACTATTCCGCCAAGACCAAATAGATTAACATTGCCATATTCATTCCCAGGCATGTACTGGCCATAGGGAGCACCGTTACTTTCCTAGTGGGCCGGTAGAGTAGTGGGCGAGTTGTGATTAGAGGGAGATCTCCCCCCTCCACTATATTAGGTGCTGTTTTTAAAATGCAGTGCATGTGTAAATGGCAACTGCAAAAGGCAAACACTCCAAATGTGTGACCGAAATGGTAATGTTTTATAAAACAGTAATTGTGCATGCGAAAGCAGATCGAATGTGCTCTGCGCTTCTGCCGCTCTATCAAGTGCGCAACTGGCTTGATCCATCCAGACTTGACTCAGAAATGTGTGTTATAAAATCATTGGTGAATCTACATGTAGCTGAAAACAGTCTCAACCATGTAAACTGCATGACAAGGTAAATTGTCAATCCAGCACAACTACAAACACTGTAGAAATATGTGTTTTGGCAGAAATGTATTTATTATTTTTATTAAAAATTCTTTAGTTTATTATTATTTATTTATTTTAGAAACCATATCCATGGTAACGAGGAGCATACCTGTGACTACCATGATCTTACTAATAGTTTAACTTTTTAACCGTTTAAATTAATTTTAATTCATTAGTAAATGTTAATTAAAATTGAGCTTGATGAAATATACACTCACCGGCCACTTTATTAGGTACACCTGTCCAACTGCTCGTTAACACTTAATTTCTAAGCAGCCAATCACATGGCGGCAACTCAGTGCATTTAGGCATGTAGACATGGTCAAGACAATCTCCTGCAGTTCAAACCGAGCATCAGTATGGGGAAGAAAGGTGATTTGAGTGACTTTGAACGTGGCATGATTGTTGGTGCCAGAAAGGCTGGTCTGAGTATTTCAGAAACTGCTAATCTACTGGGATTTTCACGCACAACCATTTCTAGGGTTTACAGAGAATGGTCCGAAAAAGAAAAAACATCCAGTGAGCGGCAGTTCTGTGGGCGGAAATGCCTTGTTGATGCCAGAGGTCAGAGGAGAATGGCCAGACTGGTTCGAGCTGATAGAAGGGCAACAGTGACTGAAATAACCACTCGTTACAACCGAGGTATGCAGCAAAGCATTTGTGAAGCCACAACACGCACAACCTTGAGGCGGATGGGCTACAACAGCAGAAGACTCCACCGGGTACCACTCATCTCCACTACAAATAGGAAAAAGAGGCTACAATTTGCAAGAGCTCACCAAAATTGAACAGTTGAAGACTGGAAAAATGTTGCCTGGTCTGATGAGTCTCGATTTCTGTTGAGACATTCAGATGGTAGAGTCAGAATTTGGCGTAAACAGAATGAGAACATGGAACCATCATGCCTTGTTACCACTGTGCAGGCTGGTGGTGGTGGTGTAATGGTGTGGGGGATGTTTTCCTGGCACACTTTAGGCCCCTTAGTGCCAATTGGGCATCGTTTAAATGCCACGGCCTACCTGAGCATTGTTTCTGACCATGTCCATCCCTTTATGGCCACCATGTACCCATCCTCTGATGGCTACTTCCACCATGTCTCAAAGCTCTAATCATTTCAAATTGGTTTCTTGAACATGACAATGAGTTCACTGTACTAAAATGGCCTCCACAGTCACCAGATCTCAACCCAATAGAGCATCTTTGGGATGTGGTGGAACGGGAGATTCGCATCATGGATGTGCAGCCGACAAATCTGCGGCAACTGTGTGATGCCATCATGTCAATATGGACCAAACTCCCTGAGGAATGCTTCCAGCACCTTGTTGAATCTATGCCACGAAGAATTGAGGCAGTTCTGAAGGCAAAAGGGGGTCCAACCCGTTACTAGCATGGGGTACCTAATAAAGTGGCCGGTGAGTGTAAATATCAATGTCTTACATAAATTAGGTGTTTACTATTTACTGTTAGATCATCCCAAAATATCATTATTTATCTCTTCTGGGAAACACAAAAGAAGATTTTTTGAATGTTGGTCACCAAACCATTTTGGTTAACCTTGACTTCTATTTAAAAAAAACATCTCAGGTTACTACTGTAACCATAGTTCCCTGAGAAAGGGAACGAGACGATGCGTCACTTGACGCTTTGGGAACGCCCCCAGCGTGCATGCGTCTGAGCATCAATGTCAACTAGTCCAATGGAAAGAATGAGCGTCACGGGCGGGTGACGTCATGACCAGGAAGGGATAAAGGCTCGCCCGGTGAAACGCGGCATTAGCTTCAAAAAGTCGAAGCAAGCCGATCACAGGGAAGCAGGAAGTATGGCAGGGTGACGCATCGTCTCGTTCCCTTTCTCAGGGAACTATGGTTACAGTAGTAACCTGAGACGTTCCCTTTCGAGGGAACTCGCGATGCGTCACTTGACGCTTTGGGAACGAGAATACCCAAAACGCCAGAATTCCAAGTACCTGAGTGTCAGTCTGTTGGAACTAAGCACTAAGCACCTGAGAACCTGGGGCAGCATCCAGGTCCAAACTGTAAAACCTGACGAATGTGAGCGGTGAGGACCAGCCTGCCGCATCACAAACGTCTTGGAGGGAAACCCCAAATAACAAGGCTTTAGAGGCCACCATACCCCTCGTTGAGTGAGCTCTGACCACCAAGGGACATGGATGGTCAGAGTACTCGTATGCAAGTGAAATAGCCTCGACTATCCACTTGCTAACCGTCTGTTTAGAAGCAGGAAGACCCTTCTTAGGTGATCCAAAGCAAATAAATAACTGGTCGGACTTCCTCATAGAAGATGTCCGATGAACATAAGTATCCAGTGCTCGCACTGGACACAAGAGGTTCAGCCTTTCCTGGTCCGCAGATGTAAAAGGAGGAGGACAGAAAGCCTGCAGCACGATAGGCCTTGGAATCAAGGTCGGCACCTTAGGGACGTATCCCTGTTTTGGATATAAGAATGCCTTGTCCATCCCCGGTGCAAACTCAAGGCAAGTGGGGGAAACCGAAAGGGCCTGAAGGTCTCCAACTCTCTTAAGGGACGAAATAGCTAGCAGAAAGATAGTCTTAAGGGTAAGAAATTTCTCTGAAACCGAATCTAAGGGCTCGAATGGAGCCCTAGACAGGCCTTCTAGTACTATTGCCAAATCCCAAGCTGGCACCCTAGTGCGAGTTGCAGGCCTCAGCCTCAATGTGCCACGAAGGAAACGTGTAATCAGGGGGTCTCGACCCAACGATGTACCCCCAACCAGGGCGTGGTAAGCCGCAATGGCCGCCACGTAAACCTTAAGTGTGGAAGGACATAAACCTGACGTAAAGCGCTCCTGCAAGAACTCGAGTACTGTGTTCACAGAACAGTTAACGGATCCCACTGATGTCGGTGACACCATACAGAAAAAACTTTCCATTTCAGCGCATATAGTTTCCTAGTAGCTGGAGCTCTGGAGCTTAGGATGGTCTCAGCAGCCTCAGCTGAGAGACCACTCTCTATGAGTTGGGCCCCCTCAGAGGCCAAACCCACAGGTTCCAAATCTCTGGTCGAGGGTGAAATATTGTGCCCCCGGCCTGAGACAGAAGGTCTCTCCTGATCGGGATCTCCAAGGGAGGACCGTCTAAGAGATGGATCAGGTCCGCAAACCAGATCCGACTCGGCCAGCGTGGTGCTACAAGCAGTAGGCTTATTCCGTACTGGCGGACTCGTTCCAGAACTCCTGGGAGCAGAGCAACAGGGGGAAATGCGTACAGACGTAGCCTCGGCCACGTCTGCACCATAGCATCCAGCCCCAGGGGGGCTGGGTGAGTAAGGGAGAACCAAAGTGGACAGTGCGTCGTGTGCTGAGACGCAAACAGATCCACCTCTGCTTGGCCGTAAAACTCCCAAATTTTCTCCACCGCCTCGGGGTGGAGTCTCCAGTCCCCTGGCCTCAGCTCCTGCCTCGACAGGATGTCTGCCCCCACATTCTGGTCCCCAGGAATATACACTGCCCTCAGGGAGAGTACCTTCCCCAGAGACCACAGGAGGATCTGGTGCGCCAGTTTGCAGAGCGGACGCGACCGCAGACCCCCCTGACGGTTCAGATAAGAGACCACTGATGTGTTGTCTGTTCGTACAAGCACATGATGGCCCCTCAGGTCTGGGAGAAACTGTCTCAACGCATTGAAGACAGCCATCATCTCCAGGCAATTGATGTGCCACGAAAGATGATGACTTTTCCACAGACCCTGAACCGAGCGGCCTTCCATTACCGCTCCCCAGCTGTTCTATAGCTTCCTTTGCTAACAGGGCCTTTACCTCTTGCTCCATTACCAGAGCCTGCTCGGGATGCACCACTGTGGGCAGCACCCCGTTGTAACGAGGAGGACGAGAACCAAACTGGATTCTGTATCCTTTCTCTACAATCTGCAGGACCCAATGAGAAATATTCGGCAGAAGCTTCCACGCTGCCAGAAAATTTACTAAGGGAACCAGCCTCTCGAGGCTGGTCTCTGGTGTTATCGAGACAGCCAATTCCGGAGCCTGAAACATAATGGCAGGAACTACCTGAACTGGCCGCTCTAAGGCCCCCCTCATAGGGCGCGAAACCGATGCTGTGCCGCAGCATAGCATCAGCGACTCGCTGGAGACCGCTGCGCCCTGAAGCACCAAGGGTGGCAGGGTTGGCAGAACGGTCTCGTGAGGACCCCGAAATGGAACGGGCACCGTATAATGAGGTGTACACCGCTCCACTTCGGTCGGGGCTGTCCTCACAGGCCTGATGCATGAACATCAGGACCTTTTTTTTTTTTTTTGAACCGAAGTCTTCTTCGCCTGAAGAACGGTCCTCAGATCCGGCTTCGACTTAGAAGACTTCGGTTGAGAGGGTTGCGTCCGTCTCCAGTCTCTACGTGGAGGTGCACGAGACGCAACACTCTCTTTCTGATGCACACGATATGATGAGCTCGACGGCTGGGGCTGCTCACGCCCAGCAGTCCCAGGGGGCTGGACCCGGCGAGGGATAAACTTTTTAAAAACGTCCGCTTGTTTCTTTGACTCCTGAAATCTCTCGACGACCGCGTGGACTGCGTCGCCGAAGAGACCAGAAGGTTCAAGCGGAGCATCTAATAAAAAAACCTCGATCTTTTTCTTTAATTTCAGACAGATTTAACCACAAATGTCTCTCAGTAGCTACCAAGGCTGCCATAGACCGCCCAATTGCTCTGGCGGTCTCCTTAGTAGCCCTGAGAGAAAGATCGGTAGCCCGACGAAGTTCACGAATATCGTCATGACTGACTCCCTCACTACTATCCAGATCCCCCAGCAGGTCAGCTTGATAAGCCTGGAGCACTGCCATAGTATGCAGACATGCTCCAGCTTGACCTGCTGCCGTATAAGCTTTGCCCACTAACACCGAAGTGGCTTTAAGCGGTCTAGTGGGCAAAGCCGAGGCTTTCAGAGACGATGCGGGACCAGGGGAAAGATAACTGGCTAAATTCTCTTCCGCCTGGGGCATCGCCTCATAACCATACTCTTTCAGCCCTCTTATTCTCGAATAAGTGTTAACATGAGGGCTGAAAATACGTGATGAGTATGGTTTATTCCACGATTTAGAGATTTCATTGTGCAAATCGGGAAAAAATGGAAGCCCTCGTGGTGGAGATAATGTGGTGGAAGATAAAAAGCGCTCATCTAACTTGCTTTTAGGACGAGCGCCCTTCTTCTCAGATGGCCATTCAATATTTAATTTCTCTACAGCCCGCGACATAACATCCACCAGCTCATCATATGCTGGGGAAATAAATTGTGAATCTCTTTCCCCCATGTGTGTGCTTACACTCTCCACACTCATCGCATCAACCTCCTCGGAGGAAGAGCAATAAAGTAATGGAGGGCTCTCTCCCCGGGCGAAAGAAACCGCAGAGCGTGCTTCCGACACCGGGGAGAGAGCACTGGATCTCTCGGGTAAGGAAGGAGAAAGAGCCCTCGGACCCGTCTCCAACCCCTCCGAAAGATCCTTTTGCGATCCCCAGGAATGCATTCTCCGCGCTGCCTCAGCAGACGCGGGTCCTGATCCCTGTGGATCGCGAGCCTGCCCACTCTCTTTATCAAAGAGTGACAGGCGAGAGCGGAGCATGCGAAGCGGTAACATCTCACAATGCTGGCACTCAGCCCCCTCGAAGGCTGAGACCGCATGCTCCACTCCCAAACAAACGACACAAAGCTGGTGTGTGTCCCCACCCGTTAAATAACGCGGGCAGGGAGAAGCACACTGTTTGTACACTTGTTTAGTTTCCATCCTTTTCCGCAACAGACAACAGTAAATAGACAGAAACAAAATGACACAGATCGCTTGCTGAGACGCAGAAGCTAATGCCGCGTTTCACCGGGTGAGCCTTTATCCCTTCCTGGTCATGACGTCACCCGCCCGTGACGCTCATTCTTTCCATTGGACTAGTTGACATTGATGCTTAGACGCATGCACGCTGGGGGCGTTCCCAAAGCTTCAAGTGACGCATCGCGAGTTCCCTCGAAAGGGAACAGACATTTCTCAAATGATCTTATTTTATGTTTCACAGAAAGAAAGTCAGGTTTTGGAATTATATTAGGCTGAACAGGACATTTATTAGCAGTAAATTTACTTTATGGCTTACTAGGTAAAATCAGTGCTTTACTGTTATAACCCCAGCAAAACATTCACGGGTGAACTCGTGGGCCAGATGAGCTGGATTTGTCCAGGGCCAAATTTTATCCCCAGTCCAGGCTTGTTCATTACCATGGCAATCTCTCCGAGTGTTGTCATGACAGAAATATATTTATATATATATATATATATATATATATATATATATATATATATAAAATTTTGCACCGTATGAAAATGTATACGAAGTACATTTGAAAAAAATTTAACTGATTAAAATTAAAATGGGAACTGAAAACCCTTTTACAAAGACAGATAGAATACTGTATAAAAATTACTTACAGTATTGGATAAAAACACTGTCAATAAAACTTTCTAAAATCTACAATATAGATCACAGATAAAAAATGTGCTTTGTTTGAGACATCGTTTTCATGAATTTGTGGGGATGTAATTTGGACCATTGTTTCATGCTTTAAGATTCTTACTTTTATGATAGACATCGTGATAGTAACTGATCTGGTGTGAAAATATAGATTGTATTGCAAATTCTGAATTACAAATAAAGCAGATTTTATAGAGAAAGTGTAAAATAAAAGTGTAAAGTGTCAAATTTGAACCACACCCTCACAAATACAGATTTTAACAAAAGTGTTATCTCATATTATATAACAATTAGTTCTGGTTCTCAAATCTGATTGGACGAGTGGCATTCCAAGACTGATAATAAAACCGATCCGGGACTTTTCACTGTTTGTATCACTCTGCTTGTCTGTGTTTCCACATTCCATTCAAAACTTTCTGTCTGCTGTCTGTTATGAGCAGTGATGTGATTACTGCTCTAATTGATTACTCTTCTCATCTTAATAACGCCGTTACCGTTACTGCCAAAAAATGCGGCGCGTTACTATAACTGATGAAGCTGTTTTTTTCATCAGACCAACTAGATCTCCGAGCGAGAGGCAAATACTTTTTTTACTGTTCTTCCTTGGTTAGTGGGCAGAGCACGAGACAAGCGCATAAATGCTGACGATTGGCTGAGGTAGAGTAAAATGTAATTGTAAGCCAATCAGAGGTAGAGTTGGGCGGGTGTTCTAAAGCACGCATAGTAGTGATGGGCATTCGGCTCTTTTGACTCAGCTCACTGAAAAGAGCCGGCTCTTTTGGCTCACAAGCTCTTTAAATGACTTTGACTATAATATTTCAATTTTTATTACATAATTATTTAATTTCTATAGGCTAAATTTGTAAGAGTCGGCTCTTCAGATATGCGAGCCAGCTACCGACGTTCACCTAAAAGAGTCGGCTCATTCGCGAATCGCGAACGAGTCGATCCATCATCACTAACGCTCATTCGCGAACGACCCATCATCACTAACAGCTAACGCTCATGAATTGCGAACGACCCATCATAACGCATAGTCGGACAGGACAGGACACACAACGAACAACACAAGCCAGTCAGTCAACGAGAGACAGGTATGCCGACGAGCCCAAATAATCCAAAAGTAGCCTTCTCTAAATGGTATATTGCTTATGTTAAGTTTTCATTTCCGTCCGTCATGTCCATGCACAATATGTTGCGATCATCCATCCACTAAAGAACAATCCAGATACAATTTCTCAGTGTTATTTATTTGTTAGTTTTCATCTCATGCATAACATCAGTGACAGTGCACGAGGGAGCAGCAGCACGACATTCATCTCAAGGAAGGAACACAAGCTGAGTCAAAATAAAAGTCCCCATTTGTTCACAAATGCGCACAATGAACTCTTGCACATTTTTAGTATACAACCGTCAATAGCATAAAGTAAAAACAAAATAACAGTAAGAAACATAAAATAATATAGTTAATGAGAATATAACTCCACAGCTTAACAAGCTTAATTTAATTTTGCCCAGTTGTGGCCTGTTGAGGGGCAATAAATATCAAAAGTTCCAAAACATCTATTGTGTTATTTGCATTGATCCACTATATAAACATAATATCTACATACATGGCATTTGATTGGAGGCTAGTCTCACTTTGTCCACCGGCAACATTTTTTTTTAGATGTGTGTACAATGTTTCATGTTTCTGTTAATAATGTATTGTATTAAGTGTCCATTTCATTATAAAATTCAGATTTATCATAAATAATTGAACATGCACATGTGTTTTAAGTTCCGTTAAATAGGGGTAGAGGTGGGGTCACATTTGAGCATTTAAAATTTAATTTTACTTGAAAGTAACGCAATAGTTACTTTCTTAAGTAACTAGTTAGTTTTAAAATTTGTAACTGAGTAACTAGGGCTGTGAATCTTTGGGTAGGCAGCGAATCGATTCGATTCACGATTCATAGGTTTTCGATTCGATTCAAGAACGATTTTTGCAAATTCAGAAAGATTCGATTCGATGCGATTCACATTAAAATTTGATGCGTTTCGATTAATTCGATTCGATTCTTAATTTTTTATATGCATTCATAGGATTATTTAAATGCTTCCCCCAATGGGTCTTAGTCAGGGTGTGAATTATAGGCTACAGCTGCCTTCGGGGGTCAGAGAGTGGAAAAAAAAAGAAAGAAACAAAACAAAACGACATTTTGTCTATTGTTAACGTTAGTTCATGTTAGTTTTTAATGAATCTATTCTTATAAAAAATATTTCCAAAGCCTATAAATTAGCATTTGTAAAAATGTAAACCAAGATTTAAAAAGGCTTTAAAAGTATAGTTCATCATGCTAACTATTTTGTAGGAATGGATACACAACCTTAAAGTGTTCCTACATTAAACATCCTTCCATTGTGAGACTAAAAATACCATGAACTTTCCCAACTAAAACCTTGACTAACGTTTCCTCATGGAATAGCTATACTCTTTGTTCTCTTTATCCGACTGAACATTTTCCTTGTGATTCTGAAAGAAAACGCGCCGGCTGTCTACTTGTGCTATTAACGATTATGAATGCAACTTTAATGCGCATCTAATTGATGGATAAACCACGCGCTCTTATTTCAGTGTAATTAATGTTGTAGTTATTTCATCAGTTCAGTTTAACGACATTAAGTTACATTTCATTCATCATTCATGATTAATCGGTGTACATTTTAGACACCTATTATACGTTTTCTCTTTCCATGCATGTAATAAATGCGCACCCTTGAATAAGTGGGGTTTTACTTTAACTGCTCAGGACGGGTATGACCCATTTCCGTAAAACTTCAGTATCTTATCTTAAAGAAAATAACGGTGACGTTTCCACGCAGCGAACGTGTTGTTTCATAGCAGTGCCCGGCTGCCCGCGCAATGATATGGCAGCTTTATCAATGGCTTGCTTTCTCGATAGAGAGCTGTCATCTGCTCATGTGAACACCAATGGCTGTCCTGAGGAGAGCTCAAACACGGACTGCTCAAAAATCTGTAGATGAGAGCTATATGAGACGGAGCGCGAGCGAAATCCAGTGAAAGATGGTAAGAGTGCAGCAAGTATGTGAGAGCTGTGAGGACGCGAAATGACGCCGCACAACGCCTCATTAATTCACGCATCTAGTCATTTAATTACTGTTTTTATGTTTTAAAGCACTGAATCGATATAGAATCGCAAATTATTCGATTCTTAGCATTTTAAATCGAATATTGACCGAAATAAATGATTCACAATTCGAAATACATGTTTCAAGATCGATGCATATGCATCGTCAGGATTTGTAATCGATGCATCGAGAAAATGAATGAATCGTTACACCCCTATGAGTAACTAATTTAGTTACTTTTTGGAAGAAGTAACTAGTAACTGTAACTAATTACTTTTTAAAAGTAACTTGCCCAACACTGATCAGCGCGCCCCCCGCCTCAAACGCTGTAAACATGGTGTTGTGTTCCCAGTATACCAGGGCTCCCGAGCTGCCATTTTGCCGCGACCAGAGCCCGGATTTCATTCTGTTCTGTTCCTCTAGCTATTCACGCTGATGCGTGGTCAAAGCTTCCCGGGGTATCAGAATGGGTGCTGAACACTATAAAGAGAGGCTATTCGCTACAATTCGCTCGACGCCCTCGCCGTTATACGGCACGTGTTGAAACAACGGTGAAAAACGAAGTGTCTCATCTACTTCGTGCCGAGATAGCGAAACTATTGAGCAAAGGGGCTATAGAACCTTTATCTCAGGCTCAGAGCGAAGGGGGCCTATACAGCAGATATTTTCTGGTACCGGAAAAAGATGGGGGTCTCAGACCCATTTTAGATCTGCGACAGCTGAACAGAGCGCTTGTGAAGCGCCAGTTCAGAATGCTTACGACCAGGAAAATCCTCGCGCAAGTGCGCCACGGGGACTGGTTTATGTCAATAGATCTGAAAGACGCCTATTTCCAAATACAAATAGCGTCCCATCACAGGCGATTCTTGAGATTCGCCTTCGAGGGCCAGGCATATCATTACACAGTCCTGCCGTTCGGCCTGTCCCTAGCACCTCGTACATTCACGAAGTACATGGACGCGGCGCTCGCACCCCTGAGACTTCAGGGTATGCAAGTCCTGAACTACTTGGACGATTGGCTGATTCTAGCTCGATCACGATCGGAGCTCATAGAACACAGGGCCACATTACTCGAGCACCTCGAGGAGCTGGGCCTCACAGTCAATTGGGCGAAAAGCTCACTGTCTCCCAGTCAGAAAATGTCCTTTCTGGGAACAGTGTTAGACTCGCTATCCATGACGGCACGCCTGTCAACGGAGCGCGGACTAAATATTCAGCACGTCGCGAAATCCTTCCGCCACGGCTCGATAGTTTCGCTCAAAAGGTTTCAAAAAATGCTGGGTCTAATGGCCTCAGCAGCCTCTGTACTCCAGCTGGGCTTGCTCCGCATGCGCCCACTGCAGATGTGGCTGAAAGCGCGGGTTCCACCCAGGGTATGGACAGCGGGTCTGTTTCGCCTCAGGGTCGACCTACAGTGTGTTTCAGCTCTGGAACCTTGGAAAATAACCGACTGGTATCAGTCAGGTGTGAGTCTGGGGACCGCTTCGAGTGTGAAGGTGGTGTCTACGGACGCCTCCACCTCGGGGTGGGGAGCGATGCTCGAAGGCAGACCGCTAGCTGGCCTGTGGTCAGAACGGGAAAAGCTCCTTCACATAAACTGCTTGGAAATGATAGCAGTCGACAAAGCGCTACGGCGCTTCTGTCCCAGGTAACAGGCCACCACGTCTTGGTCCGGTCGGACAACATGTCGGTGGTGGCATACATAAATCGCCAGGGCGGCGTCAGGTCACGAAACCTTCACAAGCTGACGGAACGCCTCCTGGTCTGGGCTCAGCACAACCTGCTCTCACTAAGAGCAGTGCACGTGCCTGGTCACCTGAATGTGGGACCAGACAGACTGTCCAGAGACAATGTCCCAGCAGGGGAATGGTCGCTGCACCCGCAGACGGTCCAGCTGCTGTGGAAAACGTTCAGCAGAGCACAGGTGGACCTATTCGCGTCCCACGAAAACGCTCATTGCCCGAAGTTTTTCTCGAAAAGCAAGGACGCGCTGGCTCATGTTTGGCCCCGCTGTCCCCTATATGCTTTTCCTCCCGTCTCGCTCCTGCCTCAAGTGTTGGAACGAATCAGGGAAAACGGATGCCCAGTGCTGCTCGTGGCACCGCTCTGGACAAACCAGACGTGGTTCCCTGCCCTGATGCAGCTGACCAGCACTGCCCCATGGCCTGTACCATTGAGGAGAGACCTCCTCTCTCAGGCGGAGGGCTCGATTTGGCATCCTTGCCCGGAGCTGTGGTCCCTGCACGCATGGGCCCTCAACGGGTACCCGCTAGCCTCCCAGGGGGAGTGTTAAACACGATCGCGCAGGCTAGAGCTCCGTCTACCAGGCGGCTCTACTCCTCGAAATGGTCTGTGTTCTCTGCGTGGTGTCAAGCCCAGAGCTTTTCACCTGTGGACTGTGGGGTTTCGGAAGTGCTTTCCTTCCTTCAAGAGCTACCGGATAAGGGCAGGACTATGGAGCGAATTATGTGCCAAAACCTCACACACACACAAAACGTGTTTTACTCACACCCAATGATTCACAAACAAACTCAATGTGGTTTGTAAATACAAAACATCACTCACAAACTAATGCATATTGTTCTGCAAATAAAAAACAAACCTATCAAACAAATACAGTATGTTTTACATATACATAGAAACGTATTTCTTCAATGACAAAAATATCATCCAAGTAAAAATTAAAATCTTTCAAGTACAAAACAAAATTATACAAGTACAAAACAAAAACCTTCATGTACAAAACAAAATTCTACAAGTACGAAAAACTGTCACGTGACTTTTGACACTATTTTTCCGCGTCCAGGCAGATTTTCTCACAAATACAGTTGAGCAACTTCCTCTTCTAGAACAGTAGATGGCGCTAAGATAGGGGATCAATTTCGCGCTAGTCTCTCGGGAGAAACACTGATGTGAAACGCGTGCTTGCCTTTGCCCATGGGAAAATGAGCGGTGAACAGGTGTGTTTCTGTCTTACTTTATCTATAATTTACCTTATTGAGGTTTTGGTAAATGTTTATTATATAGACAGAAATCCACATTAGCACTTAGTAGCACTGCACTCTAGGATAAGGGAATCTATAAACTGAAAGCTCTGCCATCATGTTGCCTTTTACATTTTTGTAAAAACGTTTCATTTACTGAATGAGTCTATTTCTTTCGTTCTCTATAAATTAATGAGAACATTTCATTTAATTGAAAGGGTCCCACTTATTCATTAATTTAGTTGGAATTCAGTCAGCGTAACTGTTAATGTAATAAAATAATGAATGAACAAAACAAACAATATACAATTGTTTCTTAACTTCCCTGTGGCGTATTGCCCAAATTATTATTTTGGACAGACAAATGAAACCCTCCTTTCAATTAAATTAAGTGTTCTCATTAATTTATGGAGAACGAAAGAAATAGATTCGTTCAGTGTACATAATCACTAATTTAGTCATTTCACACGCGTCTTATGTAGTTTTTTTTTTTTTAAGCAACATATGATAGAGCTTTCAGCTTAGATTCCCCTATCCTAGAGAGAGTGAAGTGCTACTAGCGGTAATATGGATTTTTGTCTAGATGTAATAAACATTTTGCAAAAGAAAACCTCAATAAGGTTAATTAGATAAAGTAAGACAGAAACACACCTGTTCACCGCTCATTTTCCTCAGCTGTAGGCAGTGTTCTATTTCGTTACAGAATACATGCCCAAAAATGTAATTTGTAACGTATTCCGTTACATTACTCAATCTACAAACTATAAGGTAGCCTCTCTCACAGACATGTCTACTTTTAAACGAACAATTCAAAACGAAAGAAAAAAGACTACAGACTGCTCTCTGCTTATGTAATCCTGGCGCGTTCACTGCGAAGATCGCGAGTCAGCATCGTCAACTTCATGTTTTCAGCCGACACACTGACAAAGAATACACTTGTTTATTAATAAACATTTAAAATATCTCCTTGCTATATTTTACATATTCATAATCTTTTGCCGGTTCTTTGTGACAGCTTTAAGGTGCTTAATTGGCAGTGCCACCCTACATGGTACACGCGTCACCACCGCACCCACCAGAATAGGCCTGTTTAGTAAGCAGGATAAGATTGCCGCATTCTTACATTTATAAAATGAGTAATGTAACGAAATACGTTACAAATTACATTTTTGGGCATGTATTCTGTAACGAAATAGAACACTGCCTACAGCTGAGGAAAATGAGCGGTGAACAGGTGTGTTTCTGTCTTACTTTATCTAATTAACCTTATTGAGGTTTTCTTTTGCAAAATGTTTATTACATCTAGACAAAAATCCATATTACCGCTAGTAGCACTTCACTCTCTCTAGGATAGGGGAATCTAAGCTGAAAGCTCTATCATATGTTGCTTTAAAAAAAAAAAAACTACATAAGACGCGTGTGAAATGACTAAATTAGTGATTATGTACAATGAACGAATCTATTTCTTTCGTTCTCCATAAATTAATGAGAACACTTAATTTAATTGAAAGGAGGGTTTCATTTGTCTGTCCAAAATAATAATTTGGGCAATACGCCACAGGGAAGTTAAAAAACAATTGTATATTGTTTGTTTTGTTCATTCATTATTTTATTACATTAACAGTTACGCTAACTGAATTCCAACTAAATGAATGAATAACCCTTTCAATTAAATGAAATGTTCTCTTTAATTTATAGAGAACGAAAGAAATAGAATGAAACGTTTTTACAAAAATGTAAAAGGCAACATGATGGCAGAGCTTTCAGTTTATAGATTCCCTTATCCTAGAGTGGAGTGCTACTAAGTGCTAATGTGGATTTCTGTCTATATAATAAACATTTACCAAAACCTCAATAAGGTAAATTATAGATAAAATAAGACAGAAACACACCTGTTCACCGCTCATTTTCCCATGGGCAAAGGCAAGCACGCGTTTCACATCAGTGTTTCTCCCGAGAGACTAGTGCGAAATTGATCCCCTATCTTAGCGCCATTTACTGTTCTAGAAGAGGAAGTTGCTCAACTGCATTTGTGAGAAAATCTGCCTGGACGCGGAAAAATAGTGTCAAAAGTCACGTGACAGTTTTTCGTACTTGTAGAATTTTGTTTTGTACTTGTAGAATTTTGTTTTGTACTTGTAGAATTTTGTTTTGTACTTGAAGGTTTTTGTTCTGTACTTGTAGAATTTTGTTTTGTACTTGAAAGATTTTAATTTGTACTTGGATGATATTTTTGTCATTGAAGAAATACGTTTCTATGTATATGTAAACCATACTGTATTTGTTTGATAGGTACGTTTTTTATTTGCAGAACAATATGCATTAGTTTGTGAGTGATGTTTTGTATTTACAAACCACATTGAGTTTGTTTGTGAATCATTGGATGTGAGTAAAACACGTTTTGTGTGTGTGTGAGGTTTTGGCACATAATTCGCTCCATACAGGACCCCATCCACGCTCAAAGTATATGTGGCGGCCATAGCAACGTTTGCAAAACCGGTGTCTGGCCAGTCACTGGGGAAGAACGACTTAGTCGTGCGTTTCCTTAGGGGAGCTCGGAGGCTAAATCCTCCCAGGCCCCCTTCAGTCCCGACGTGGGACCTTTCCACAGTCCTGGAGGCCATGAAAGGCGCCCCGTTCGAGCCAATCCAGTTGTCGGACATGAAACATCTGTCTTTCAAAACAGTATTTCTCACGGCTCTCGCTTCAGTGAAGCGCATAGGGGACTTGCAGGCGCTTTCAGTAGGCGCGTCATGTATGGAGTTTGGGCCTAATGACTCGAAAGTCATTCTCAAACCTAAGCACGGGTATGTGCCGAAATCCCTCAATACACCGTTTAGGGCCCAGGTAATTTCCCTGTCTGCCCTTCCGGTTCTTAATGAGGAGAAAGACGCGAGTCTCCTTTGCCCCATCAGGGCATTTAGAGCTTATGTGTCGCGCTCGTCTGTTTTCAGACAGACTGAGCAGCTTTTCGTTTTGTTTGGTGGGCGTTCCAAGGGACTTGCCGCCTCAAAGCAGAGCCTATCCAGATAGATAGTGGATGCCATTACGCTCGCTTACTCTGCGAAGGGCCTACAGTGCCCCTTGGGTGTCAGAGCGCACTCCACGAGAGGCGTGGCCTCTTCGTGGGCATGGTCTAGCGTGGTTACCTTGCAAGATATCTGTACGGCCGCGGGCTGGGCCTCGCCGTCTACATTTATAAAATACTATAACCTGGAGGTACCCGCCTTACAAGCTAAGCTTTTGGCGGTCTAGAATTCAGTGCTATCTGCCCCGTTGTGCGGCCCAGATACTGAGTTTACTGCAGCCCCACGAGTGTGACACACGTATGGCCACCCAGATCAGGCTGAAAGCTTTCACCCTGGCTGCGCGTTTATTGTCATATGATTAGCCCCTCTGGGTGCTATTTTATAAGAAATGATGCTTCCTGCCTCTCTTCCTCCACTCTATGTGAGTTTATGGTGATTATGCACTATATGAGCCCCCGGGTTTCGGCCCCTGGGACTTTGGTGTTGGATCCCTGTACGCACGGCGTGTTGCATTGTGTTCCCCATAGCGTAAGCTATTACGCAGTACGAGAGATAATCTCGTAAGAGAATGTACTCGGTTACTAATGTAACCTCGGTTCTCTCTAGAGAGGGAACGAGTACTGCGTATCTTGCCGTGCTTGGAATACGCTCTGGTTCGCTTCGGTGATGAAAACCAGCTTGTACCAGCCTACCGAGCTTATTTATAGGGCGAGACCACGCCCTTTCTGTCGGGACGTGACGATATGGGCGCGAATTGCCCCCATTGGTCATTACGTCACGCAGAGTCTCTCTCGATAGGCTGCTGCATTTGCCGCAAGAGCAGCCAATAGGCGCGCGAGCTGTCTAGCCTATGGTTGCTTACTGCTGCAAAGCGTTTTACATTAATAAAAAATTAAGGATAATTTTTGGATTCAATATCTCGTGGAAAAGAGGTTTCCCCATAGCGTAAGCTATTACGCAGTACTCGTTCCCTCTCTAGAGAGAACCAAGGTTACGTTAGTAACCGAGTACGCTTTCAAAGTTCAAGTTTTTGAAAACGGTCTCAGTGGGTGCTTCTCATTTCTTATTTGTGCATCCTCGCTTCCTTTCCTCGCGTCTTAGCTCCACCTCTTCAGGATGCGAAGGAAGGAAGCAAGGAAAAGACGTGAGGACGGATGAATTGAAGCAAGTGAAATGATATATCCTCAGTGTAAACAACAAAAACGCGAATCTTTGAAGATGATGATGTCATGCACATACATGTTATGTTCGATCTGTAGTGTTTCATCGCCATCTAGTGGCCTGGCAGCAGAATAGACAAAAACTAGTGTAGTTTTCGCGGATCCTCGTGAATTGGGATCGCTTTGACAGTGGTGTCATCTGTACACGGAAAACTCAAAGGAAAATTTCTGTTCATCACTTTTCACTGTTCAATTAGACTGACCTTGGGTATTATCTGACAAACTGTTTGATTAATTTAAATAATCTTTATTTTTCTCCTTTGTCGTCTCTAACTGAATCTTGTTCATTCTTTCTTTAGATTTGTTGAACCACAGAATAACTCATCTGAATCATGGGAGAAAAGAAAGAGATCTTTCATACTGGATTTGTGTCTGCAAGCTGCTCTCCATCAGAAAGAGACAATAGAAGAAACTGTGAAGAAACTGCTGTCATCTGTGAATTATGAGAGATGTGATTTCCTGCTGGATCTGTGGTCACATGTGAAGGACTATGAGACTCAAACAGGCAGGAGTGTCCTTCCAGCATTACAGCCAGTTTATCAGTCAGCTCCTGCAGTCTGGAGAATAAAGCTCTCAGAGAAAAAGAGCTCCATCCTCCTAGAAGTGCTGAAACTGCAAACAGAGAAGAAACCAGTAGAGCTGAGAGACTGGACAGATGAAGAGAGTGAAGTGAGGGGATTCCTCCAGTGTCTGCCCTACATCTCACAGCTCAGGTGAGAGTCTCATGGGAAAATACACTCATAGTTTGATTGTTTATTTTAATGTTGTCATTTGTATGCATTAATAAATAATGTCATTTTAGATTAATACATTTCAATAAATTTATGTTAAGTTCCCAAGTTGTTTTTATAAGTCCAGCACATCCCAATTTTCAAGGTCATTCTGTATAAGCACAGAATTGTCATTTTCATACTGGTGTTGCTGGTCTTTAAAAAAAAATGTTTTCATTCTAGCTCTCACATGTAACAAAAACCTTCACTGTTTTTGTAGGTTACCTCCTTCACAGAATGAATACTTGAACGTAACTGACTGGAGATTGAAATTAATGGTACTTGATATGTGTCTTCAAGTGCCTGTTTTAAAGAATGAAATCACAAACACATCAATGGATACATTATACTCTTACATATCCTATGGAAATTGTGATTTCCTGTTGGATCTTTATTTGCATATGAAGGTCTATGAGACTCAAACAAGCAGGAGTGTCCTTCCAGCATTACAATTAATTTTTCAGTCAGTGTCTGCAGTCTGGAGAATAAAGCTTTCAGAGAGAAAGAGCTCCATCCTCCTAGAAGTGCTAAAACTGCAAACAGAGAAGAAACCAGTAGAGCTGAGAGACTGGACAGATGAAGAGAGTGAAGTGAGGGGATTCCTCCAGTGTCTGCTCTACATCTCACAGCTCAGGTGAGAGTTTCATGGGGAAAATTCCACTCATAGTTTGATTCAGTTTATTTTAATGTTGTCATTTAAATGCATTAATAAATAATATAGTTAATTTAAATTAATTAGAAATACATGTATGTCAGATTCTGTAAGCTTAATTTCTATTGTTTTAATGTAGCTGAAGATTTTAGCTGCAATACTGTAAGACAGATCTGTTGTTTTGATTTTTAGTTCCTACTGTTTACATTCACTTGAGATGGAACTGACTGCATTTACATTAATATTGAGCCAAAACACACTGAGAGCAGAAAAGTAATTTGTCAACCTTTTTTTTTTTTCATGACCGTGCACTTGAACAGATTTAAGGGGTATTGACATGATGTTTGTAATTATTTTAATATTTTCACTATTTTAAATAGTTATATATTCAAAAATATTATTTTCAACCCTCATTTTGACCTCTTGTCACAAACACTTGGTTTGAGTGCTATACATCTCCTTTAAGACTTGGCCATAAATGGCCACTGTTATGATTGGCTAAGGTCATTTCATAGGAAAAAGTATCAGTGCCTCTAGTATTGCACCTGAGTGTTTTGAAAACATTATCTATAAATATAAAACTGCATTTACAAGCAAAGCATTATGAATTTGTGTTTACATTTGTTTTGTTATGAAATTGTTTACTGCGCTTTGTGATTTGCTGTTTTCAGATACAATAGAGTTGGCATTGCTCTATCTTTCAATAAACGTTTCTTTCCAAACTCTGCATTAAATTGTTCCTGATCACAAACCCAAGTCTGTAGTGAAATGGTCAGAACAAACATAATCTTCCAACATGACCCTAGACATTGTTTAATAATAAACCATCCATTCGTTCCTAATGCTGGGGTCCTTCAGAAGGTTGTACTGAACTTCCCTAACATCTTAATCTTTGTAAAACTAATTTAAAACTTGCAGTAAGCTTCAGGTGCCTGTTAACATGAGTACCTCTATGGTCTTGGTTGAGCTGCTCTCTCTCTTTCTTGTCAAGTCATTGTTCTTCCACTGCTGGGCAGGTTATCAAAATGAAAGGGTAAAGTAGGCATTGATGGGTTGTTGTGGAGTTGGTCAGATGAAAATATCTACCAAAGTCTAATGTCACAATGTGGAGGAAGTAGAAAACAAGTCATTTGGCTTGTTTTTGCATAAATTTCAATTTATGGCAATTTTTGGGGGGTCTGGAAAGTTTTTTTCTTTGTACAATGACATCTTATATGTCAAAGATCAAAGAAAATTTGATTCCTCATTTCATAAATACTATTTTTCAACAAACATAATACTGTGGCTTATTCACCAGAGAAAAGTCAAGCCTTATTCTCTATTAATTTGTCTGCCCTGCTAATGTTGACTTTGGTAACTAGGAATGTATGATTTAGACAAGAAGTCTCAGCTAGGCAATACCTCTTCTGAAACATGTTGGTCTTGTGTTTTGGTGACTAACAACAGGAGCTGGCGACACATCTGTTTGTGAGCAGCGGTTCTGTGTTTCCTGAGTTTATAATGTTTTCTTCCACACAGCGAGACTGACAACTGATACATGAATATATTTCGGTTTCTAGATATCTGGAGAATTAATGGAATTGGTTGACAGTGTAAATGCAGCCAAAGTGTTTACTAATGCATCAGTAATGGTGGAGCAATCATCTGTCTGAGAGAGATTTACATTAACAGCTACTGAATCTGTTAATTAATAATTTAGAACTTGTGGTTTCAGGAAATTATTTAAATTACTGTATTTGTTTCATTATGTTTCACAGTTTATTTGCAGTTATGCACTCTTTTTTTGTTTGAAAAATGTAATTGATTTCAACTAGTGTGGTTCCATTTCCATTAATAATGGATGCCTGAAAACGAATCGGTTACCTAACGTAACCTCGGTTCTCTCTAGATGAGGGAACGAGTATTGCGTAAGCTAGCTTACGCTACGGGAAAGATGAATCTTTTCTGAGAAATTGAAGCCAAAAAATTATCCTATAATTTTGTATCCATTGTCAACGCAGTTCAGCTGCAGCAGACCATGAGCGGGCTAGCTAGCAGCTCATTGGTTCGCTCACAGAGAACTGCTTAAGCCTATGAGGAGACGCGAATGAACTCTCGGCCAATTAGAGTCTGATATGCTCTCATTGCGTCAGAGCCCGCCGAAACGGGCGTGGTCAGAGAGTATAAATTCGCCTCCCAGGCTATAAACTCTGGTTTTCATAGAATGAAGCGAGAACGCTAGTAGCACAAGCACGGCCAGGAACGCAATACTCGTTCCCTCATCTAGAGAGAACCGAGGTTACGTTAGGTAACCGATTCGTTCTCTTAGGCGTAAGCTAGCTTACGCTACGGGAACACCTGGTCAACGCCGTGCGTGCTAAGCATCCACTATGAGTCCCAGGGGAGACCCCAGGGAACCCTTATGAGTGGGAATAAATATATGTACATGTGACAAAGGCCAGCAGAGCGGGCCGGAGATTGTGTAGTACATAAGCACATGATAGAGAGGGACAGAGCGAAACCGGTCTGTGTGAATAACTCCCTATAGTGCAGCTCAACCAGAAGAGCTGTAACATACTAGACTGCTAGTAGTTTAGCCTGCAAGGCGGGAACTTCCAGATTGTAAAATCTGACAAAGGTGGAGGGGGAAGCCCATCCCGCTGCCACACAAATGTCATGAATGGAAATTCCGCTGGACCATGCCCACGATGAGGCCATGCCTCTAGTGGAATGAGCCCTGATGCCCAGAGGGCATGGCAGGTCTTTTGATGCGTATGTGGCTGCAATGGCATCAACTATCCATCTGGATAGAGTCTGTTTCGAGGCGGCCAACCCTTTGGTGCGCCCACCGAACGAAACAAAAAGCTGCTCAGATCGTCTGACCGGAGCAGTGCGAGTAATGTATAATCTCAGGGCCCTGACCGGACACAGGAGATTAGAGTCAGATTCGCTATCGGATGCAGGCAGAGCCGATAGGGAAATAACTTGTGCCCTGAACGGCGTACCAATCGCTTTTGGGACATAACCATGTCTAGGTTTGAGAACGACTAAGGAGTCATTGGGCCACAACTCGAGACAGGAAGCGCTACTGGACAGCGCGTGAAGGTCTCCAACACGTTTTACTGACGCGAGCGCGAGCAGAAAAACGGTTTTGAGCGAAAGGTATTTGAGGTCCACGTTGTTTAGCGGTTCGAATGGGGGGGCTTTCATAGCTTCGAGAACTATGGAAAGGTCCCAAATCAGCACCGAAGGGGGGCTCGGGGGGTTCATCCTTCTAGCTCCCCTGAGGAAGCGGATGACCAAGCCATCTTTGCCCAGTGACTGGCCGCGCCGGGGTTCAACGAACGCTGCGACGGCTGCCACATACACCTTGAGAGTGGACGGGGACCTGCCCTTGTCCAACATCTCTTGGAGAAAAACTAGCAAGGAAGGGACCTCGCATGACCGTGGGTCCAAATTTCTGTCGCGGCACCATTTAGAGAACACAGACCATTTAGACGCATAGAGCCTTCTAGTAGAAGCCGCTCTAGCCTGCATGATCGTGTTTAACACTCCCTCTGGCAAAACAACGGGTAGTCGTTGATCACCCACGCATGTAGCGCCCAGCGCTCTGGGTGGGGATGCCAGATTGTGCCGCGAGCTTGGGAGAGGAGATCTGCTCTGACTGGAATGGGCCACGGGGCTGTCTGTGACAGCTGAGTGAGCTCCGGAAACCAAGTCTGACCCTCCCAACGCGGGGCTATGAGGAGCACCGAGTGGCGTGTTTCCCTGATTCTCTGAAGCACCTGTGGCAGCAGAGAAACCGGAGGGAATGCATAAAGGGCGGCTGGGCCAGGTCTGGGCTAGCGCGTCCTCGCTCTTTGTGAAAAATATTGGGCAGTGGGTGTTCTCTTCTGAGGCGAATAGATCCACCTCTGCTCTGCCGAATATTCGCCACAGCTTTTGGACTGTAAGAGTGTGCAGGGACCATTCCCCAGGGGGAATGGGGTTCCTGGACAGACTGTCTGGACCGTCGTTCAGATGACCCGGCACGTGCGTCGCTCTGAGCGAGAGCAGGTGACACTGAGACCAAACTAAGATGCGTTCTGTCAGCTGGAAGAGATTCCTGGATCTGACTCCACCCTGACGGTTTAGATAGGAGACCACGGCTATATTGTCCGAACGGATCAGCACGTGGTGACCATGAATGCGCGGAAGAAAGCGCGTGAGCGCGTTCTCGACCGCCAGCATCTCCAAACAGTTTATGTGGAGGAGACTCTCCTGAGCTGACCAGGGGCCGAAGGCCGGTGAGCCCTCTGTAACGAATCACACAATAATAATATACATAAAATGTATTTAAGGGGGGCCGGAAGGCCAATTTAGCTCAAAAGGAATGATTCATTGATTTGCAATGAATCTTGACCGAATCACTATGGAACCGAGCAAATGACTCGTTTAGAGTTCATTTGAACGGGCCGTAATTATAACCTTGGCAACAGATATGCATATCCAATCTATAGTGAAACACTATGTATTAGCAAGGTAACTTTAGATCGACAGTACAAGACATTAAATGTGCAAGCACAACACAAGGCAAATATCTTTTCAAATATAATGACGACTTTATTAACTATTCTAAACACGTAAAACTAAGGTCTAAACACAATCACACACACACATTCATACAAGGCGCAGAGGAGGAGAGAGAAAGAGTGAGTTTTCAGAGTGAGATGCACTTTGTAAGACATGACCTGAACGAACCACCAAGCATTAATTTAAACCTTCGTTTCTTAGACAGGTTATTCAATTTACATTAAAGCACCAGTTCAGTTAGAGTCTGGAGTAAGTTACTTGCTTGTCTTTGTGTTGCTTAGGGAGTTCCCTTTTTGCGGTGCTTCGTCGAAGGGGTTTCCCGGCCGGGTCCGTGTGGCTGGTTGTCTTTGAAGTGCCTGGATGGAAGTTTCTGAACAGCCGGTCACGTGTAATTGGCAGGCGAATAAGAGTCTTTACAGTTCGAAGCGCGTTGCAGGAGAGACGTTTAAACGAACTTCGCAGCAACTTAACTTTGAACCGAGACTTTTACGAAAAAAGAAAATAAAGGAAGAAATGAAAGTAAGACGAGTTAGATGGCTTGAATGAGCTGTTTCAACCCCGATCTTGATGGGTTATTTGTCTGCTGGTCTAATTTGGTCTGGTCGATGTAGAAGCGTGCGAACACGCTCTTTGTTGTTTTCAGAGAGAAGCACGAACAGGAACACCCTCTTGCTGTTGCTAGAGAGAGGCGCAAACTTAGTTCAACACCGAACCGAACTCAAAACCGAAAGCCAACCCCGAACTGCTCTCTGAACCGAATTTCTTTTTCAACTAACTCCTTTGTTCGGGTCTTTAACTTAAAAGTTAGTCCAACCTCTTTTGGAGAATTCTGACCAATGAGACAATGGCATCATTTTAGGAGGTGGATCGAGTTCCTACTTATCGTTATCTGGGATCTGCCTGGGTTCCAGCCCTTAGCAGAGAACAAGAGACCCCAGTTTAAACATTATAGATTATTATAATCATACAAAACATTTTACACAGATTTCAAACAAGCCACCTTTTGAATTAAGGGCATACGATTCTTTTGATTGGAAGCACGATACTCTTTCATCCATACACACAGTTATATCACAATTACATGATTTATATGTGATCTAAGCATAATACAAACATGAATTGTAGGAACAACAAGAATTATGATTATAAGTCCACTGAGCATTGTTCTGCGTGAGTTTTGATGGGTTTGATATGTAAAGTCTGTGTAAGTCTCTCACTTTCCATGAAAGCGTGGTCTGTTTTACATCGCTGTCCTGCTCAGCAGTGGTGATGCTGAGGGAGGTCAAAGGTGGTCAGGCCCCTTGGTGGTCAGGCCTCGTTTCACCATTTTTGAGCAGCTTTGTCTGGCTTAAGGATGAAAACAGTGACACGTTCTTCCTGTTTAGGCTTATCTCTGGGGCCATAAAAGTCTTCTCTGGGGGGTTTTCTAGACAATTTGGAGCCAGTCTTGTGACTTTGGAATGTGGTGTTCAAATCCAGAATGCTGAATCACATTTGAATGAATCCCATGAGAGATTAGAAAGATTAATTTGTGTTTGGTTAATCCCTAAAGTCTCTACACCTCGCAGACCGCACCCCAACCCGTGTTGGATGCGTCTGTCGAAATGACTGTTCGGCGAGAAAAGGTCCCCATGGAAACGCCCCACTGAAACCATTCTGCCACGGTCCATGGCTGCAGAGCTGTGATACAGGTCTGCGTTACCTTTATCAGCTGGCGGCCCGTGGTCCACGCGCGGTGAGACACACGGCTCTTCAACCAGAGCTGAAGCGGGCGCATGCGCAGTAACCCCAGCTGGAGCACTGCTGAGGCTGAGGCCATGTAACCCAACGCCTTCTGAAAAGTTTTCAAAGGTGTGAGTCTGTTTATCTGAAAAGATGCGGCGAGACACTGTTGATAGACGAGCCGTCATCGTGACCGAGTCTAGCTCTATACCCAAGAAGGAGATAGTCTGACTGGGTTGTAGTGCGCTCTTTGTCCAGTTGACAGAGAGGCCCAAAGCTTTCAGATGGTCGAGGAGAACTGTACGATGAGACAGTAGCTCTCTCTGTGATTGTGCCAAAATCAGCCAGTCGTCCAAATAGTTCAGTATTCGCAGCCCCTGACTCCGCAGGGGGGCGAGCACCGCATCCATGCACTTCGTGAACGTGCGGGGTGCTAGGGATAGGCCGAACGGAAGGACGGTGTATTGATAAACCTGGCCTTTCGAAGGCGAAACTTAAGAATGGCCTGTGAAGGGGATTTATCTGAATCTGAAAGTAAGCATCTTTCAGATCTAGTGAAATGAACCAGTCCCCCTGGCGCACATGCGCGAGGAGTTTTCTGATAGTGAGCATTTTGAACGGTCTCTTCATGAGATCTTTGTTCAGAAATCTGAGGTCTAAGATTGGTCTGAGGCCGCCGTCTTACTTTGGAACCAGAAAATAACGGCCGTAAAACCCCGACTCGCTCATAGATAGAGGAACTCTCTCTATAGCCCTTTTGCACAATAGTTTTGCTATCTCTGAACGTAGCAGAGTCACTGCTTCTGGGTTCACTATAGTTTCTAGCCGCGCTCGGAAACGTGGAGGGCGGCGGTGAAACTGTAAGCGATAGCCTAGCCTTATTGTGTTTAGCACCCACTGGGAAATTTCCGGAATAGCTTCCCACGCTTTGAAGCGTAACGCTAAGGGGTGAATGGCTACATGGTCCCCGTCGCTGCACATAGCGGGCTGCGCGGGCGCGCTCATAGTGTTTATGACAGCGGGACTTACACTCAGAGAGGAGTTTAAGGGCCGTGTAACAGAGTGAGCAGAGGTGGGAAGCGCACACGGGCTCGTGGGCGCGCTTATGCACTCTGAAACTCGAGCGGGTTGGGACCGCTTTATGAGAGTGGACTCTGTGAGAAACACGGGAACTGAAATGCTTTTGTGTATGAGTGAACACAGTGTTGTGGGCACATTTTCTACACAGGAGGCTTTTATGCTCTTTTTGAGATTTTTCTGGGTCGCCGTGAAAACGGCGTTTGTGCTCATGCAAGCAGGAAAGGGGACCGGCTTGGTAATGGCGGGGTACACTGCTGTAGTAGTCACGTGAGCGGGGACTAACAGAGGGCGAAACTTTGACGGCGGTCCGGCCGCGGCGGGAGAGCGCCGTCTTTTCCTCAGCTTTGCTAAGCAGACTTCGAGTGATCAGGTTTCAGCGTGATCCTAGGCCGAGGCCCCCGGGGAGGCGGCGGTCTGTGGCGGCTGTCAGAGCGAGAACGAGGGTGGCCGCCCTGGCGTCGCTGAGAAGTCTGACTGTGCTGAGCTGGGCGCTGGGGTGTGGCTCGTGCAGGAGGCTGGTCACGTGAGCGGCCTGCAGAGGAGCTAGCGTGACGAGGCAGAACGAGATTCATGGCCTGGGATGCTTTCTGCACTTCGGAGAAACGGTCAACGATGCCCGTGACAGCAGATCCGAAGAGGCCGGATGGAGAGAGCGGGGCGTTGAGAAAGGCGGCGCGCTCAGAATCTCCCATGTCGGCGAGTGTGAGCCACAAATGTCTTTCAGACAAACAAATGGCGGCCATGCATTTTCCCAGGGCTTGAGCAGCAGATTTTGTAGCACGAAGGGCAATGTCCGTGGCGCTCCTGAAATCCGCGACTGAGGGGGGGTTTTTCCACTCTCGTCCCATTCACGAAGTAAATCGCCCTGTAGAATCTGAAGGACGGACATGGAGTGGAGTGCAGAGGCTGCTTGGCCGGCGGCTGAGTAAGCGCGGGCGTGAAAGCTCGAAGTCGCTCTGCAGGCTTTAGAGGGAAGCACAGGTGATGAGCGCCATCTCGTGGAAGGCGGGCATAAATGTGCGGCGACCAGGTCCTCTACAGGGGAATGGAGAGATAGCCCTTTTCTGCGGCTCCGTCCACAACGCGAAGCGGGGCGGAAGAGTCAGAGCGAGTTCTGGCAGAGAGCGGGGCATTCCAGGACTTCGTGAGTTCCGCGTGCAGTTCAGGCAGGAAGGGAACGGCCCGTTTAGTGACGGGAGTCGAGCGCTGGCGGAAATAGCTGCCGTCCATACGGTTGATGGTCTGCTCGGGGGGAGGAGACCAATCGAGCCCGAGGCGTTCGACGGCCTGTGAGAGGAGGCGCACTAATTCCTCCTCGATTCCAGCGCGGGTCCCAGAGGATTCTCGGGCCGAGGAGGCGTGAGAACCGGACCATTCCTCACTGTCTGAAGCGAGAAGCGAACAGGTTTCCTTGATGTCCGCGGCGTCATCGGAGGCGACAGAGCGGCCACTCGGCGGCAACTGTACGTCCGGAAGCGGCGGAGAAGGAGAGCGGGAGGTGACAGGCTCCGGCGGGATGAACGCTTCCAGCTGGGGTTCCGGCGGCCTCTGAGAGCGGCGTTTCTTCTTCCGCGGCGAAGTCAGAGGCGGCGCGGAAGCAACTTTAGTGGCCTGAAGTCGAGCCCGCAGGGTCGACAACGGCATCTCCTCGCAGAGATCGCAGCCGCCATCAGCGAGGGCGAGCTCGGCGTGCTCCAATCCGAGGCAGAGAGCGCAGATGACGTGGCGGTCTCCAGTCTCGAGGGGAGCGCGGCAAGAACCGCAGGAGGATTTACGAGACATCTTTACAAAGACGCTCGGCTCTTTTAGATACAATACAATAATACAGGAAGCTTTTTCGTAAAAAGGATACAAATCCGTCGGATGGCGCTAGCTCGCAGGACGGCTGAAGGTGGCGAAGACGGCCGGCTTCCTCAGTCTCCCAGATGCTCGCTAGAGTTGCCTTTTCGACGACGACAGCTTCTCTCAGGATCAGCAGATGCGTGTAGCCTAGCTGAAGAGTTTACAGCCTGGGAGGCGAATTTATACTCTCTGACCACACCCGTTTTGGCGGGCTCTGACGCAATGAGAGCATATCAGACTCTCATTGGCCGAGAGTTCATTCGTGTCTCCTCATAGACTTAAGCAGTTCTCTGTGAGTGAACCAATGAGCTGCTAGCTAGCCCGCTCATGGTCTGCTGCAGCTGAACTGCGTTGACAATGGATACAAAATTATAGGATAATTTTTTGGCTTCAATTTCTCAGAAAAGATTAATCTTTCCCGTAGCGTAAGCTAGCTTACGCAATACGAGAGAACCTCTCGTAAGAGAACGGGTTTTCAAAGTGCAAGTTTTTGAAAACGGTCTCAGTGGGTGCTTCTCATTTCTTATTTGAGCATCCTCGCTTCCTTTCCTCGCTTCCTTTTCTCGCGTCTTAGCTCCACCTCTTCAGGATGCGAAGGAAGGAAGCAAGAAAAAGACGCGAGGACGGATGAATTGAAGCAATTAAGTGATATGATATATCCTCAGTGTAAACAACAAAAACGCAAATCTTCAGAAGATGATGCACGGAAAACTCAAAGGAAAATTTCTGTTCATCACTTTTCACTGTTCAATTAGACTGACCTTGGGTATTATCTGACAAACTGTTTGATTAATTTAAATAATCTTTATTTTTCTCCTTTGTCGTCTCTAACTGAATCTTGTTCATTCTTTCTTTAGATTTGTTGAACCACAGAATAACTCATCTGAATCATGGGAGAAAAGAAAGAGATCTTTCATACTGGATTTGTGTCTGCAAGCTGCTCTCCATCAGAAAGAGACAATAGAAGAAACTGTGAAGAAACTGCTGTCATCTGTGAATTATGAGAGATGTGATTTCCTGCTGGATCTGTGGTCACATGTGAAGGACTATGAGACTCAAACAGGCAGGAGTGTCCTTCCAGCATTACAGCCAGTTTATCAGTCAGCTCCTGCAGTCTGGAGAATAAAGCTCTCAGAGAGAAAGAGCTCCATCCTCCTAGAAGTGCTGAAACTGCAGACAGAGAAGAAACCAGTAGAGCTGAGAGACTGGACAGGTGAAGAGAGTGAAGTGAAGGGATTCCTCCAGTGTCTGCCCTACATCTCACAGCTCAGGTGAGAGTTTCATGAGGAAAATACACTCATAGTTTGATTCAGTTTATTTTAATGGTGTCATTTAAATGCATTAATAAATAATATAGTTAATTTAAATTAATTAGAAATACATTTATGTCAGATTATGTAAGCTTAATTTCTATTGGTTTAATGTAGCTGTAAGGATTCAGGGCGGATCTAATCCGTGGGGAATTTGCATATCATAATTAATAATTGGTAATTAATAATTATTCATACATGTTTGGATTAGATCAGTCTTACATTCAATTTAATCTCCCTCTAAGGGAGGATTTGTCATTTTACCTGCATGCATATGTGTGAATCCCGGAAATTAACCACAAGTTGATTGTAGTTAATTACACGGACCATGTTTCACAAACAGGTAAAATGAATTAGCTCAATTGTCAGGATAATATTTGTGGGATCCACAATATCATCTTACTTTATAGGATTTCAGGAAACGCAATTCTCTGGCCAGAAGAATTGGGTTTCCCGCCCTATAAACACAACACATTCTCTTTAAGGTATTTTTAATTTTAGTAAGCATGTAGCATAAGACCTTTTGCACTTAAGGGACTTGAAATTGAGCAAAGAGACAGCACATCAATCAAAATGAATATATAATTAATTTAATAGAGGCATGACTACTTATGTATTTACTACGGTTACACGGGATATAGGTATTTACAAACACATAGACATCAATGAACAATACAATAAGACATCAATGAACTAGAAATGCGTAAAGTTTGGACAATGGATAACTTACACGCGTGAGCGAGTAAGAGAGAGAGAGGAAAGGGGATGGGGAGAGAGAGAACAGAGAAAATTGGGAGAATTTCATTGGCAGGAAGACATTCACCTCTCCGATAACAACACGGAACATCATCTTAAAACTTCTTAGAAGCTCTATAAAGAGATATACTTGCGCAAGTTTCTTGGTCTCTCTGTATCGCGGCAATCCTGCTCGGCCTTGTCTGGCCGCGTGCGTGAGAGGATTCCTTTGTGTGTGAGGAAGCATCACGTGGGCTGCTTGGCGCGCGTGTTGAACGGAGGTTCACAGTCTTTGGGGTAACATTACCAAAGGAAAATAGTTCGGCTGAGTTCGTTTCACTTCGTAGAACGGAGGAATCACGAGGAGTTAATGTTCCATCTGTGCATGGCTGGCGAAGAAGCGCGTGCTTCGCTCGGTCCGGCGCGTCACGCGGTCACGTGCGCGTGTTTCTCCTTCAAAGCGAGTGCGCGCTCGTTTTAAGGTCCCTTGTAGATGGATTTGCTGAAGAGATATGTCACGGGGTTTTCTTTTCAATCGTCGATTGGAATTAAACACAGAGACTTATCTACAACTGAAAAACACAAACTAAACTAGAAACAAATAACGGGAGGAAGAGGGAGAGAGGAAGGTTCAGTCCTCTTTAGAGGAACTGGAGTCCACACCTCTGAGGTGCGAACTGGCCAATGACATTCAACGAAACTTTTGGCGGCCAAATTCTCTTTGTCTTGTCAAAGTTAAACTATGGCCGTGTCCGCCTCTTTTATGACCAGTCAGAATTTGTCAGAATCATTCCACAAGATGATAAAAACATAGAAAACATACATTTTACTGTAATCTTCTGTATCTGACCAAATTAGTTGGAACGAGATAATTAAAACGGTACCAAACACAACATTTACACATGTAACCCCTTGTTGACACCAGTAGAGCTGATCAGACAAGACCTAAGGTGTACCCTACTATCACACCGGGCTACTATATTAAAAGTGTGTTAAACAGGATCCTGGGTTCTTAGCTGTTGATGGTGAGCTGGCTAAATATTCCCTATTTACTAATATGAGTCACTGTGACTTCAGACAGGCCAAGTAGGCATAGATAACAAATAAACAATGTGTGAAAGAATATTAATAGCGCGGTGCCTCCACTGTGGAACTACTAAGCTCACCTAAAGAGCTGTACTTAAGTTCCCCAGACTAATGGTAAATATCTATGAATCAGTCAAATATGAACAACAACAATATATTTAGTATGAAAAAGGAAAAAACATTTATTTCTACATTCCTTATATTCTGAAAACCAACGGTTTCCTTCAAATTTATTATTATTTTGTATCAACCCAAATCAACAAAGTTAAGTTTAAAGTGTAAACCTTACAATGATCCCTTAATAAACTGCCAAATAGCCAAACATGTTTTATCAAACCACTCTGGTACTCTTTAAAATAACACTCCCCTGTTTTGTTTCTCGAAGGGTGAAAAAAAAAATGTTAAACCGTGTGTGTGTGAACTAAATTAATATAAATGTAACCCTTTACAGGTATCAGTACCAAAAATATCACTTCAGTACGAAACAGTCCAAAATACACACATCTGTACCATCACAGTTCAACTTTAAAATGTTCAAATTGTTACCAAGCGCTTGGATTTGTAAACGTTGGGGCCCATACGGTGGTGCACATAGGGAAAAAAAATCCTTTCACTCCCTGGTAGTACAATTCAACGTTCAGAAAAGTCTCCGGCTACTCACGCGACTCCGTCAGTCCAAAGAATCCACAGGCTGGTAGCTAGACGATGCAGCAGAACGGCGAGGTGCAGTTGGTAGATGTCCGTGCGTCGATGTAACTCACGTGGGCGGGGTCCCTCCTCACAGCAGTGCTACTTAGCAGGCTAGTTCCCACTTGTTACTTTATCTCTGGTTCTCCGATAAAACGGCGCTCGCTGTCTGAGCTGGTTGTCACTCATAAGAGTCCAAGCCAATGTCACTCTAGTTTAAAAAGTCCGACAGTGTACTTTTCTCTGTTATTGCAAACAGTAGGGACCGACCGAGCTGACGTTACACTTATCACTTTCACTGGAAAACAACAAAACGACTGAGCCTGCTACTATACACATTAACTGCAAGATAATATTTGTGCCTATACGTGTGTACTTAAGTCTACAAATTTTAATTCTCTCCGAATTCAACTGAAAGTTTTACCACCCATCGATACACAGCCGCTTCTCCCTCGCACGTGCGTTTTTTTTTCCCGTGCTTCTCTTCCGACTCACTCTTTTTCTCCCGCCCCTTCAAGTGATCTCTAATTGGCTCAGTTTACATCAATCAAAACAAACTAAAATCACATTGGCCAAGTTAACATAACACTGGAATTCACAAAGTGCAAAGCATCATGGAAGGTGTAGTTTTTCCCATTAAGATACCACAAGCCAAGAAATTGTCTTTTCATTTAACCATATTTAGTAGGCCCTTACACACTCCCCCCACCAAAATTCAGCATGCCCCCATGCTGAGCTACATGTAAAAAAAAATATATATATATACACAAGAACAAGTCTTCAAAGTGTAATGACTGGTATAATAGTAGGTGAGAGGAAGGATACCTTATCTGTACATGACATGCATTTAACAAGTGAATTACACCACCACACAGGACAATCACTGTGTTGCTTAGGAAAAGTTACTGTGGATGACTTAACTGAGTAAACACTAGTTTGCCTCCCTACTACAGGTCTTGCACATGGCTCACCTAACTTTTCATAAGTCAAACGTTCTGCTGGTCTTCTGGACCTCTCTGACCTTCTAACCTCTGGGTCAGTTCTCACTACATCAGATTTGTTGGTGGTGCAAGTGTCATCAACAAAACATTCCTGTTCTAATCCCTGATTATCATCTGCTACCTCAACCCTTTTTTCTACTCTATCTTCTGCAGACTCTAAGCTTGCTGTGACTTTGGGCACTGCTGTAGCATGGGTAGGGGTAGTGAACTGTGATGGAAGTACATCTTTCTCCAATCGTCCACAGTTTCCCTCAGCACAGTCTTCTGGGTAGTTCCCATACTCTGACTCTAAATCTGAAGAATAATCTCCCAAGGGAACATCACCTCTGGTGTCACTTTTCTTAATCTCAAGTGCTTGTTTCCCCTCCTTGGCTTTTCTGCGCCTAAGAGCTCTTGGAGTTGGGGCAGGTTTGGTGTCCAAATCAGTGTTTAGCCTAACTTCTTGTCCTAGTGGCAGGAGGTGATTGCGGTGCATGACTTTAATAGGTCCTGAACCATCCACAGGCTTCAGACGGTAAACAGGAAGGTCAGACATTTGACTCACAACCACATAGGGATTTGCGCTCCACCGATCAGCCAACTTTTGCTTCCCTTTCAGGCCAAAGTTTCGAATGAGGACTCTATCCCCAGGACCCAAGCAGTGATACCGCACCTTCTGGTCGTATCTCTCTTTATTACTGTGGTTCATTTTAGTGGAAGTGGCTTGGGCCAACTGAAAGGCTGCTTGAAGCTCTCTTTTCATCTTAGATACATATTTCAAATGTGAGGGTGGTGAGGTCCCATCTGCTGACACACCAAAGCAAATGTCCACAGGAAGCCTGGCTTCCCTGCCGAACATTAAAAAATAGGGAGAATACCCAGTAGCTTCATTTGGGGTACAATTGTATGCATGAACAAGGTGTGCAATGTGCTGACTCCACTTAGACTTCTGACTGGGCTCAAGAGTTCCAAGCATATTCAACAGAGTTCTGTTAAATCTCTCAGGTTGGGGGTCACCTTGTGGGTGGTAGGGCGATGTCCTGGATTTCTTTACACCCAACATGGTTAACATCTCTTTCACCAGCTGACTTTCAAAATCCCTACCCTGGTCTGAGTGTATGCGGGTTGGAAGTCCATAATGAATGAAATATTTATCCCACAGAGTTCTAGCGACTGTCATGGCTTTCTGATCCTTAGTGGGGAATGCTTGCGCATAACGAGTAAAATGGTCAGTTATCACTAACACATTGCACACATTGCGGGAATCTGGTTCGATGGACAGGAAGTCAATGCATACAAGATCCAGGGGCCCTGAGCTCTGGATGTGTGAAAGAGGTGCTGCTTTTTGTGGTAGAGTCTTGCGTTTGATGCAGCGTTCACAAGTCTTACAGTAAGTCTCGACATCTAGCTTCATGCGAGGCCAGAAAAATCTGTCACAAACTAATGCATAGGTCTTGTCAAACCCTAAGTGTCCACTGTTGTCGTGTAGTGACTTCAAAACAATGCTGCGAAACTGGATGGGGAGCACAAGCTGTCGCCTTAAGCGATTGTCAAACTGCTTAACTGTTCTGTATAGCAGACCCTGCTCAACTGACAGTTTCTCCCACTCTCTTTTCAGCAGTGTTTGGTCAGGATGGTTCGTCTGTATTTGACTAGCAGGTGCTTTCTGACTGACAGCTAACCATGCCTCTCCTATGCATGGGTCACTTTTCTGGGCGACTTGAAGTTCAGCTGGACTGAAAGTAGGCAGCTGGTCAGTGGCTACTGCAGCAGCATGACAGAAAGCTTTAGGAACTGCAGAAACATGAGCCCCAATTTGTGTAATCACACATGATTGGAGGTGTCTGGCATGTGTGTTAGACGCAGTCTGACAGAGAGCTCGCACTCCAGGAACTGGAATTTCTTGCCATTCATCGTCTGGCGTTGTTCTCTCATGTGGACGCCGGGACAGTGCGTCAGCATCAAGGTTCTGGCGACCGGGTCTATATTTCAGGCTGAAGTTGTAGGTGGACAGCGCTGAGAGCCAACGATGACCCGTGGCATCCAGTTTAGCTGATGTCAGGACGTATGTCAGCGGGTTGTTATCTGTTCTGACTTGTACACTTGCACCGTAAAGATAGTCATGAAGCTTATCCACAATTGCCCACTTAAGAGCCAGGAACTCCAGTTTGTGCGCTGGATAGTTTCTCTCAGATGGCGAAAGACTTCTGCTGAGGAATGCAACTGGACGCAGGCCATCATCATGCTCTTGGTATAAGACACCACCTAGCCCGTCCAAGCAAGCATCTACATGCAGAATGTAAGACTTCTGTGAATCTGCAAACGCCAATACAGGTGCTTGGGTGAGCCGAGTTTTCAGTTCTTGGAAAGCGTGTTCACACCGCTCACTCCATCTAGACTCAAAAGGTTCAGAGGACTGGAAGTAGGTTTTGTCGGATGGATGTGCAACCTTACTTCTCTTGGAGTGAGTGCAGGGAGGATACCCTTGAAGAAGTCCATTGAGGGGACGGCAGATTTTCGAGAAGTCTTTGACAAACCGCCGGTAGTAACCACAGAACCCCAGGAATGATTTGAGCTCTGTTACGGTTTGAGGTCTTGGCCAAGACGCAACAGCCTCTATCTTGGACGGATCGGTTGCTATTCCATCCTGCGACACCACATGTCCAACATAGGTAACAGAGGTTCTACCAAACTGGCATTTGTCAAGCGACAGTTTCAGGCCTTCTTCTTTAAGTCTATCCAGGACTTTGAGCAACCGCTCCTCGTGTTCCTCAAGTGTTCGCCCAAACACTATCAGGTCATCCAGATACACTAAAACCTCCAGAAAGTTCATGTCGCCAACGGTTTTCTCCATAACTCTCTGGAAAGTGGCAGGTGCTCCTGAAATCCCTTGAGGCATGCGCTCAAATTGATAAAAACCCAAAGGACAGATAAAAGCAGTCTTCTCCTTATCTGCCTCGCTCATGGGTATCTGATAGTACCCGCTCCTCAGATCGAGGACAGTGAACCATTTGCTCCCAGATAAGCAATGAAGTGCATCCTCTATTCTGGGGACAGTGTACTGGTCTGGTATTGTTCTGAGGTTGAGTGTTCGGTAGTCCACACACATTCGTACCTTTCCTGACTTCTTACGTACAACCACTATGGGTGATGCGTAGGGGCTACGTGACTCAGAGATGATGCCATGGGTTTTTAATTCCTCCAAGTGCTGCCGTACATCTTCAAAGTCAGCAGGCGCCAGGCGACGAGACCTTTCTCTGAAGGGCCTTGCATCCTTCAGTCTGATCTCATGTCTAGTGCTTTTAGAACATCCCACATCCCATTCGTGGTAAGAGAAAACATCTTCCCTCTCCATCATTTTCTCACACAAACTTCTTTTTACCTCCTCCGGCATGGGAGAAGCTCCAAAGTCAAAAGAGTCAGGTGTCAGTTTGTTTGCAACCTCATCAGCACACTTTGCTCTCTTTGGAGGTACAGGAGTTACCGGGAAAATGTGGGCTATTGGAGTCCCACGTTTCAAGCAAATTTCCCTTGATGACAGGTTCTTTACAGTCACAGTAATGCGTCTGCTGAAAACAACAGATGAAGGATGGACCGCAGGCCTCACCCACAACTCTTCAGGGGAAAACGAGTTGGTAGGCTGATCTACTAGTGCAAGCTGATCTGTGAAATCACCAGGAAACTTGGGGAGACCAGTGATCTTAAACACTTGTCCAGACTTCAAAGTGATTGGCTTACGATGGGTGAACCACACAGTCCCATGTTTATCTGTCTCGTCTGGGGTTTCAGACTGAGTAAGTGACTCATAAGCATCTCGAAAGGCAGGGTGTATGTTCAGTGTACCCAAGAACTTCTCTCCTGCCTGTTCTTTACAGCCCTTAACTAACTTTCTGACAAGCTGGGTGTTTGTTCCCACTAGCACAGCAATGTCATCTCTGTTCACAGGGTCAGGACATACTAAGGCTAAGGTGTCAACTTTCTGTGGCACCCCAGTAACAGCTTCAGTGAATTCAAGTTGTATGGACAGATAGCCATCATATGGGTATTCATGAGAGCTTAAACCCCATATTTCAAGGTCTTCGAATGGCTGGATAGGTAAATGTTTCAAGTAGCTGTTATAAAAGCTGCGATACAGGAGTGTTACTTGTGAGCCACTGTCGAGTAATGCTCTGGTATAAATCCCTTCTATCTGGACAGGTACAACAGATGGGGGGCCCACTAACCCTTCGGGCAGTCGCTTTGAGCATTCCTCCACTGGAGGTGGACACTGGGTGGAACGTATCTCACACGGAGCCATGTACCGTTCCCTTACCTGGCTCCTGGGAAGTTTCCCTGCTGCCTGTTTGCTTTAATCAGCTTCTGATTCACTTTTCTCAGGTCCTCAGGTCCCTGGCACTCTTTTCTGGTGTGTCCATCTTGTCCACACTGGTAGAAAAAAATCCCAGGCGGCACTGGTCTGGGAGCTCTCCCTTTGGCTGATGTGTCTCGAGTGGTAGCTTCTGATGCGGGCTGTTGGGACCCATTTTTGGCCGTCATATTGTCGGGCTTTGTGGCAACTGGTGCGGCATTCAACAGTCTAACCACCTGTGAAGAAAGTGCCTTTACCTCATTTTTTAGGTTGTCGAGCTCTGATGTAACTGGAGACTGAGGTACAGTAGTGGTGGCGGCTGTAACAGCAGTTTTCATCCCTTCTCTGGCATTAATCCAACTTTCTTCCTCTCTTATGTCACGCATCAGCTGGGAAAAAGATGGAGGATTTGAGAGGGTGTGTCTCATTCTCACACGCAGTGCAACCATGTCATGAGTGAGTGCACCCTTGACTAGCTGTTCTATCCGAGCTCTATTCATGTCTGCAGCATCAATTCCTCCCTTCAAAAGAGCCTGATGGAGAAGTTTGTCAAGGCGATATAGAAAAGAAGAGAGGCTTTCTCCGGCATTCTGATAGGTGTGTCTGAACTTGGCCAAAATGTCTGCTCCATTCTCGGTAGTGCCATAAGCGGTTTCAAGAGCTGATAAATAGTCAGTGGCGGTGGCAGTGTGAGTGCTGGCTTTCAAGAATCTGACAATGTCAGCAGCAGGCCCTCTTAAACTCTCAACTATGCGCTGTCTCTTGGCGGCATCAGTGCATTGCCACTCGCTGATCATTTGGGTAGCCTGCTCCATCCAGGCATCATATTCCTCCTCACCTGGCGGTACAGGTCTGAGGCCTGAAAACAGTCTCAATTTTCTGTAGCTGGGTCCATCAGTGGACACTTGGTTGCACTTATCCACAAGTTTTCCAATAGCAGTCACTAAATCCATGTTTATATTGGCTTCAGGAGGCTGGTTTTCTGATACAATGGATTTAAAATCCTCCATAGACCTTCCTTCCTGTTGTAGCAGCAGCATCAGCTTTGCACGGAAATTTTCATCCTCAGTAACAGGATCAACTGTGACAAGGCTTTCCACTACATGCACAGTCCATGGCCCAGCCTCTCCCTCAATACCAACTTCTGCGGGTACAGTATCAGGAGTCAAATCAGTGCTGGTTTCTACTAATATGAAAAACTGTGTGCCAGTGTAATCCCCACGGCGACCACAAATCTTGGTCCGACCAAAAACTTTGACTGTGTCTAAGACCCTAACAACAGTCTCTTCACTAGTGTCTATTGGCACATTACTCAGTAACAAGGCACGAGAAAGGCGGACATTCTTCTGCCTACTCCACTCAACAGCCTGAGAAATATCCATTTTTCTTAAGTGGTTTGCTAATATTATCACACTATATTTTTTTCTCTTTTAAAATTACAGAGACAACTTTTACATAACCAATTAAAAGAGAAGTATGATAACAGATAAAACTTTGCCTGTCGGGTAAACAGGGAAATCCCAGCGGGGCCTCCAAAAATGTAACCCCTTGTTGACACCAGTAGAGCTGATCAGACAAGACCTAAGGTGTACCCTACTATCACACCGGGCTACTATATTAAAAGTGTGTTAAACAGGATCCTGGGTTCTTAGCTGTTGATGGTGAGCTGGCTAAATATTCCCTATTTACTAATATGAGTCACTGTGACTTCAGACAGGCCAAGTAGGCATAGATAACAAATAAACAATGTGTGAAAGAATATTAATAGCGCGGTGCCTCCACTGTGGAACTACTAAGCTCACCTAAAGAGCTGTACTTAAGTTCCCCAGACTAATGGTAAATATCTATGAATCAGTCAAATATGAACAACAACAATATATTTAGTATGAAAAAGGAAAAAACATTTATTTCTACATTCCTTATATTCTGAAAACCAACGGTTTCCTTCAAATTTATTATTATTTTGTATCAACCCAAATCAACAAAGTTAAGTTTAAAGTGTAAACCTTACAATGATCCCTTAATAAACTGCCAAATAGCCAAACATGTTTTATCAAACCACTCTGGTACTCTTTAAAATAACACTCCCCTGTTTTGTTTCTCGAAGGGTGAAAAAAAAAATGTTAAACCGTGTGTGTGTGAACTAAATTAATATAAATGTAACCCTTTACAGGTATCAGTACCAAAAATATCACTTCAGTACGAAACAGTCCAAAATACACACATCTGTACCATCACAGTTCAACTTTAAAATGTTCAAATTGTTACCAAGCGCTTGGATTTGTAAACGTTGGGGCCCATACGGTGGTGCACATAGGGAAAAAAAATCCTTTCACTCCCTGGTAGTACAATTCAACGTTCAGAAAAGTCTCCGGCTACTCACGCGACTCCGTCAGTCCAAAGAATCCACAGGCTGGTAGCTAGACGATGCAGCAGAACGGCGAGGTGCAGTTGGTAGATGTCCGTGCGTCGATGTAACTCACGTGGGCGGGGTCCCTCCTCACAGCAGTGCTACTTAGCAGGCTAGTTCCCACTTGTTACTTTATCTCTGGTTCTCCGATAAAACGGCGCTCGCTGTCTGAGCTGGTTGTCACTCATAAGAGTCCAAGCCAATGTCACTCTAGTTTAAAAAGTCCGACAGTGTACTTTTCTCTGTTATTGCAAACAGTAGGGACCGACCGAGCTGACGTTACACTTATCACTTTCACTGGAAAACAACAAAACGACTGAGCCTGCTACTATACACATTAACTGCAAGATAATATTTGTGCCTATACGTGTGTACTTAAGTCTACAAATTTTAATTCTCTCCGAATTCAACTGAAAGTTTTACCACCCATCGATACACAGCCGCTTCTCCCTCGCACGTGCGTTTTTTTTTCCCGTGCTTCTCTTCCGACTCACTCTTTTTCTCCCGCCCCTTCAAGTGATCTCTAATTGGCTCAGTTTACATCAATCAAAACAAACTAAAATCACATTGGCCAAGTTAACATAACACTGGAATTCACAAAGTGCAAAGCATCATGGAAGGTGTAGTTTTTCCCATTAAGATACCACAAGCCAAGAAATTGTCTTTTCATTTAACCATATTTAGTAGGCCCTTACACACATAATTGGAATATGAAGATACATTTAATACATAACTTTTAAACTCTCAAGAGTTTCACTGATACGCTAGGAGATCATTTCTAAACTACCATGGACTGGGAAACACACAGACATACAGGAATATATCATATACAATTGGTAATGGCTCGTTTTATGCGTGTAATGTAAAGGTCCATTATGTGTGTGTGTGTTGGTTCGTGTGTGTGTGTGTCAGAGTTCTGTTATCTCTCTTGTAGAGATGGGGGATGGCATGGAATGTTTAAAGCATTTTATGACTCTGGCCATTCCTGAGAGAGAGAGTGTGTGTGTTGCATTCAGTCTTTTTGGGTCTTTAGCAGGATGTATTTAGTTATTCAGATTCACCCTTTTAGCCCAGTCCTTACATAGCTGAAGATTTTAGCTGTAAGACAGATCTGTTGTTTTGGTTTTTAGTTCCTACTGTTTACATTCACTTGAGATGGAACTGACTGCATTTACATTAATATTGAGCCAAAACACACTGAGAGCAGAAAAGTAATTTGTCAACCTTTTTTTTTTCATGACCGTGCACTTGAACAGATTTAAGGGGTCTTGACATGATGTTTGTAATTATTTTAATATTTTCACTATTTTAAATACAGTTATATATTAAAAGATATTATTTTCAACCCTCATTTTGATCTTTTGTCACAGACACTTGGTTTGAGTGCTATACATCTCCTTTAAGACTTGGCCATAAATGGCCACTGTTATGATTGGCTAAGGTCATTTCATAGGAAAAAGTATCAGTCCCTCTAGTGTTGCACCTGAGTGTTTTGAAAACATTATCTATAAATATTAAACTGCATTTACAAGCAAAGCATTATGAATTTGAGTTTACATTTGTTTTGTTATGAAATTGTTTACTGCGCTTTGTGATTTGCTGTTTTCAGATACAATAGAGTTGGCAATGCTCAATCTTTCAGTAAAGGATTCTTTCCAAACTCTGCATTAAATTGTGCCTGATCACAAACCCAAGTCTGTAGTGAAATAGTCAGAACAAACTTAATCTTCCAACATGACCCTAGACATTGTTTAAAAAAATTAACCATCCATTTGTTCCTAATGCTGAAGACTGAAGAGTCCTTCAGAAGGTTGTACTGAACTTACCTGACATATTAATCTTTGTAAAAATAAAAATAATTAAAGCTGCAAGCAGCATTTAGCGGTGTTCAAGCAGTTAAGGCCTTTAAGGCCGTTAAGCACAAAAGCATCAAAAGACATTAAGTTTTATGTAGCAAGCATTTAACCACTGACATCATAGATGGAATAGACCATGTTTTAGCATGATTTACCATGATATACCACATTTCAGTTTGATTTTTCTTGATTTACCATGTTCCAGTATGATTTACCATGTTCCAGTATGATTTACCATAGTTTACCATGATATACCAAGTTCTAGTATGATTGACCATGATTTACCCTGTTCTAACATGGTTTACCAGAATTGAACACATTCTAGTATGATTTAATATGATTCTAACATGGTTTACCATAGTTTACCATGATTTATCTTAGTTTACCTTGATTTACCATGTTATAGGATGATTTACCATGATATAGCACATTCTAGAATGATTTACCAGGATTTTAGCATGATTTACCTTATTTACTATGATTTACCATGTTTCTGGCATTATTTACCATGATTTACCACGTTGATAGACATTATGTGAAGCATCAGAACAATTGAAGTGATAAACTCTTGACAAAATATGATTGTGTTATAATAGTAATTGTTATATAAGTGATTTATTATTGTCTATATATATGAATGCAAAAGCACATGTGAAAAGATAGTTAAATATTAATATTAAGATAAGTGATAAGTAGTAAATATTAATAAGTAGAGAGGGCAGTAGAAGACCACTTACTGACTCACTTTCATTTTGAACACACTTGGTTTCACCAGTATTCTGCACTAAAACAAACCAGTTGTTAACTATATTATGCATGCTTACACACACACACACACACACACACACGGGATATGTTATTGTGAAAATCTCTTTTAATGGTATATAAGCATTTTGACAGTTATAGCGCCACCTATGGTCCGATCTCCATGAAACTCTGCATGCTTCTTCACCATGTTAGGACACATGTGCTCATCAATTTTTGTGAAGTTCTGAGTTTTTATTTATGATTTATAGGCTTTTGAGTGTATTTTGACACGCCCCCTTTTCTAAATGACCCTGTTACAGTGAACCAAAGGGCAAAGTTCAACTTTTTTTTGATAATTATTGATCTAGAGAGTCCATAGAATTGTCCTAGACTGGTCTGGTTCCGATCAGGGAAAAAACCAGGGACTAGTTTGCAAAAGTAGGTTTTGGACAAAATTGGCCATAACAATTTTTTTTTGCTCAAATCGAGAATCCGAGATATACATCTTGTCCGTCTTGAGCCAAGGAACACAGTGGTGTACACATCTAGATTCTAGGTCAAACGGTCGAGAAGTTATGGGCAATTTAGTACTTTTGGTTGCTGTAGCGCCACCTATGGGCCAATCAGGGTCATACTCTGATAGGTTCTCCCCAAACTGAGGCCCTAGCACCTGGCCAGGTTTCAAGTCTCTAGGCCTTACGGTTTGGACTGCACGATGCGTTTTAGTTTTTTTTTTTTTCAAATAGCAATTACAATAGGTTTTCAGCACTTCGTGCTTGAACACCTAATTAAAGCTTTAAGCAGCATTTATCGGGGTTCAAGCAGTTAAGGCCTTTAAGCACATAAGCATTTAAGACATTAAGTTGTATTTAGCATACATTTAACCACTGACATAATAAATGGAAAAGACCATTTACAGCCAATACAGGCATTTTACCATAGGAAATTCAACAGAGTCCAGAGAATTGTCCTAGATTGGTTTGGTTCCAATTGAGCGAAAAAGCTAGGACTAGTTGCAAAAGTAGGTTTTTAACATTTTCGTTAATAACTAGATGTATGAAACGATATGCATATTGTGTGGATGTGTGCTACACCACGTGATTACAGAGCTGTAAAACTCGTTAGCGCCAACAAGTGGCCGATTTTTTTCAAAATTCTTACAGACCTTTATGGCCACGAGTTGAATATGCCCATCGAGTTTCGTTCTGATCGGCCTCCGTTAACCTAGTTTAATAGGTGCTCAAACTTCATTGGTCGATGGCGGCCATGTTTTTTTAGATACGCCATTATCCTTTTACACATACATGGTACCAAGACACTGCACACCAAATTTCAGGTCAATCGGACTAACGGTCACGTGGTCATAGCCATTTTTATGTTTTTTCCATGTTATAGCGCCACCTACTGTTTAATCGTTGCAATTTTTTAACTGTGAGCTCAGATTGAACTCATTCACATGTGTACCAGATGTTCATTTTGCGCCTCTTAACCCTAACCAGTGACATAATAGATGGAAACAACAATTTACAGCCAATACAGGCAATTTACCATAGGAAATATATGGTTTTAAAGCTTTTTAACAGTTATAGCGCCACCTATGGTCCGATCTCCATAAAATGTAGCATGTTTGTTAACTATGTTGTCACATGCTCACCAATTTGTGAAGTTCTGAGTTTTTATTTATGATTTATAGGCCTTTGATTTTTATTGCTATGCCCCTTTTCTAAATCATCCTGTTATAACAATATGAAAAATGCAAAAGTCCAACTTTTTCGATAATTATTGACCTAGAGAGTCCAGAGAATTGTCCTAGAGTGGTCTAGTCCCGTTTGGGCAAAAAACCAGGGACTAGTTCGCAAAATATTTGAAATTGACTTTTACTCTTATTTTGTATACGGTGTGGTGTGGCTTGGACATGGTGTCCGTCGAATATAAACTAGGCGCCTATCTTTAGGGAAGTGGCGTGGAGAGACGCTTCTGAAATGCTGCGTCGTGGCTGGTGTAAACACAAGCCTTCATTAGATTGGGCGCAATCAGCTCCGGTAGCCGAGCATCACAGCTCTAACGCACTAAGAGTGTAAATAAGGGGTTACAGTCAATACCCTACGAATGGAATGTTATTATGCGTCATGGAACATTGCGCGCACCAACTCGCGAAAGGTCGGATTTGCTCCATGTTTTGATAAGGTTTGTTTAGAAAACCATGAATCCATGTAAGACACAATGTCATTAGACACAATCCATGTCATTTAGGGATGCACGATATAGGATTTTGGCCGATATTCGATATGCCGATATTTTCAGACTAATTTTGCCCGATGCTGATACCGATATATTTGTGTTTTTTTTAAGTGCAAAAAAAGCTTATTAAAGCTTCTATTAAAGTTCTCAGTCAAGAGCAGTGAGTGATTTCCTCTTTGTGTTTTGTTGTTTTATTAACATTAACGAGATAGTTCTCCCGAAAATTTAAATTGTCATCATTTACTCTCTCAAGTTTCTTTCTTCTGTTGAAATTATAAAAGTTATTTGGAAGAATGTGGCTAACCAAACAGTTGCTGTACTTCAGTGACTTCCATAGTATATTTAAGCACAAGATAGAAATGAATACAGGTTTGGAACAACATTAGAGTGAGTAAATAATGACAGAATTTTTATTTCTGGGTGCAGTATCTCTTTAAGGAAGGCAGCATATTATACTGTCTCTTTAAGAACTGCACGCGACGCGTCTAATATACACGCATTTGACAAGCAGATTTTCTCTGTTTGCTTTCACTTTAGACATAACCAACTTTGTTTATGTAAACCGTGTGTGTATTTGACAGTATCAGCGCAATAAGACTCGAAAGATTAGTCCAGTATGCAGGCGCTGTGACCGGCTTTTAGTTCCTGTGAGCGTCGGGTGTAACGTGCTCAGAAAAGCGGATGTTAGAACAGCGCATCAGCACGTGAATGACATGTTTAACTAGCAAGACTTTGACGCACATGCAAATAATGAACTTTTGTGAATTGCGGTGTCTCGTGACCGTGAGTGTAACTCTACCTCTGCGTTTACATGTGATGTGATGTGAATGTACGTCGCGTTGTACAGTATGTTGAGATGAAGGCGCCAGAATTGAACTGATAGAATGCACGATACTATGTTTTTTTTTCAAAAGCAGATCGTGGAGACATTTTAATCGTCCACGATCAAAAACCGTGAGACGCACACCCCTAGTTGGAAGTTTAAGTTGCTGGCGCTCATGCTTCGTTCGCGTCACGTGCGCATAGGAAACAGGCCACCCTATCGGCAAGGCTCATCGGCAGAAATATTCATATCGGCTGATGCCGATGATGGTCATTTTAAGCTTTTATCGGCCGATACCGATGTTGTCCCGATATCATCGTGCATCCCTAATGTCATTACAATCAATGAATCCATGTTATTCGACACAATGTTAAAGGTATAGCGGAGGATCTTTCCGAATTTTAGAGAAGACCCGCCCTCTCCAATTTTTTTTAAAATGCACATGCGCAACACTATTTGCTCCCGAGAGGGCGCACAGATATGCAAAGTAGATTGTTTGGAAGGGCATCCATATTTGGGTAGTCACGTTTGGTGGCACAATTATGTAGCAAATTATAAACTAACTCAAAAGCATTCATGCAAGACAAAATGTCAAATGCCCTTCTGTGTTTTATTTACTTATTATACTGATCGATTGAGTGACCGAGGACTCGAGACATGATATGCAATGGAGAAGTAGCTTGTTGCATTTGTGTAATAAATACCATGGTGAATACATTGGAATTATCGAAAATGAACACACAAGGTTTTAGAATATTTCAGCGTAATATCATTTAGCATTTGGTCATAAGGCTACTTTAGACAAATTGAGATGTTTACCGTGTCTACGCCGTGCATGACTTGTGCCAGGGCTAGCATCGCTAATCATATCTTAACTTTTACTAGCAGTGATTTTAAATGGATTTTTTAGGGATGCTCCGATCGATCGGCCGGAGATCGGTATCGGGCGATCATCACATTTTATGACTCGATCGGTACTCACTCAACTTGGCCGATCTCACAAACCGATCACAATTTGATGACGTCAAAACGTGAGGAGGTAGCCTATATGATGCGTGGGGACTTAAATGTTTTGGCAGTCATGTCATCGCCTGTGTGGAATTAGGCTGCTATGATGTGTCGAGAAACAATGAAAAAAATGTGCTATTTGCCGTGTATGTTTCAAAGGAATCTCACATGGAGGATCATTGTCCTCCAGAGAGAGCGCCTTTCTGAAGAGTATGCTTCGCTCGCTCAGTCCACAGCGCCACTCGCTCAGAACGCCCGCAGTGACATGCTTGTTAGAAAATATCTTAAATAAGTTGGGCTGCCCGTGCACGACTAAAGTTTTTTTCTAGTCGACTAGTAGTAGTTCATTTAAGCCATTAGTCTAATCGCATATCTATATTAATTTAATTAAATATATATATGGGAGAAAATATTAAACCATAATGAGCGTCATCATAATAGGCTATATTGCCTATATTCCGCATATCAAGCGCATGCATAAAGCTTGCCACAAAGAACCGGCAAAAGTAATGTTTATGCAGCATGATACATTTTAATTGTTTATTAATAAACTGCAACGATACAGTTGGCGATGTTGACGCCATCTTCGCATAGTGAACGCGCTTATAGAGAGAAATGCACACTTCATACGGATTAGCCTAAGCAGAGAGTAGCCCATTTATTATCGATTTAAATAGTTGTTGTTTTTTTTAAGTAGACATTTCAAGCCTGAACTATACATTCTCAGGTATGTGAGGCAAGTTGAGGTTCGGTTCACTTATGAGACGCGCTCCAGTTCACGCGCCGGCGTGTCCGTGTCCTGATTATATTGTCTGCTATATTTCGCTTATTATTTATTAAATTCAGGCAAATGGATGATGAAACATAGTTTGAAATTAAGATACAATTTTTACAAAACGAAATTCACTTTAAAGAATGGCTTTCTACAAAACAAAACTTAATTAAGTGGTCAAAATCATGCCTGACCCATTCCAAATGTTTTCCGATATATTGGGCATCTTATGATCCTATCTTACTCATCTCATGCGGTTCCCTTTTAATATAATCAACATATGACTTTTTTTTTAAAAAGAACACTATATTAGCCTACTATAAAACATAAATATGAAACATATATTTATGTTTTTAAGTTATATTTAAACGTCACACCACTCCGCTTTTCTCATGTGTGTGGCCTATGCATGTGTGCGTGCATATGGGGGAGGGGTGCGATTTTCGAATAAGCGAATAATACCCAGATCTTCGAATATTATTTTTGCTTGAAATGCCCATCCCTTCTAATGAGTAGCATCAAACTACTCCAATTTGTTCTAATTAAATTAATAATTAATCTAATTAAATTAATTTTGTCCTGCTTAGACTTGTATTAGACCAGGTTAAAGTTACATCAGACTCTCTATTTTAGGTATTTAAATGTTTATTTTGTCCTCCAAAGTTTACTATTGGACAATGTTTAATTAAACCTTGTGGGCTGCATCAGAGTGCTCCATTTTGTTTGTATTTATCTTTGTCTTATATTAAGCATCGGTATCGGGATTAGTGCTGCCGCGATTAGTCGACTTAGTCGACGTAATCGACCATGCAAATTAGTCGACGGCAATTTTTTTAGTCGACGTGTCGTTTTACTATTGACCGCTATTTATTTTTGGTCTCCCGTCACAAACGGCTCACTGTAATTCACCTCCACACACCAGTCTGTGCGCTGTGCGCGCTCTGCTGGTTTATCTGCTATAATTTTCCTTCACGTTCCCGCCCGCCTTCACTGCTTTGATATGAAAAATTGCGGAGGCAGGTGACGGAGCTTTCACAGTGGGCTCGTTTGCTGCAGTCCGAGTCCGAGCGCGAGCGCGATTGTTCCCGGCGCCCCCCGCAGCGTTGGTCTGGTTTCACACTCAATTCTATCGAACCCTGTTGAGTTTGCGTGCATCTTATGCCATCGCAAACGTGCACAGCGCATGATAGAAAACAGGACGCGGGTCAATATATTGTGTTTTTCAAACGCACTCTTTTGAGGAGACAGTGGATTTCCAAATGTGTTGCCCTGATTAAATTAACACTGCAGACTCAACTCTCGCGTATCCAAGGTAAATCATCAACACTATCATCCCTTACATGTGTTTTATTTTACTAAATGCATCATAATCAGCTAAAACGCATGGGCAGGTTACTTAACTTCCTGAACAAGCGCTCCCGAGTCCGTGTTGCTTTCACATTCACGCGAACCGCGGTACGGGCCCGCCATGCACGCAGGTGTAAACGCGAGCTACATAACTGCGTGCCTGAGAGCTAATTTAAGTAATACATACATGTTTGTTATTAGAGGATTAGATTAGGACTCTGACCAATATGGTATAGCCTAATGGAAATGCAGATACTTAATGCTTAGATTGTTAATACATAATGTTTTTGAACAGGTGACATTTTATGTTTTGGCCCTTCAGTTGAGTTCAAAATAAAATGGACACAACGAAATAAACACTTGATTTTTTTTTTAATTAGTCGTTTAGATTAGTCGACTAATCGAAAAATTAGTCGAAAGATTAGTCGTTAGAAAATTTGTCGTTAGTGGCAGCACTAATCGGGATCGGTATCGGCCGATCACCATGACAAGAAATCGGCAATCGGTATCGGCTGCAAAAATCCTGATCGGAGCATCCCTACAAACTTTACCTGTCTAGTACAATTTTCGCGACTACGGCATCAGTGGGAAGCCCAACCTGTGCTTTTAGCGCATGCCAGGGTGTGAAATATTCACCCAAAATCACTCTGGTCTTGTTTCTATATTCTGCGGCCTTTCTCTTCTTATCATACACTTCGTATACATTTTTTCTCTTTCGACCCTCAGCCATTTTCAAAGGAACGGCTGAAACCGTAACTCATCACACATAATACAACTGAAAGTGCTCATGCGCAGAAAGAAATTTATCCCCAAATTTAAATGTTTTAATTTAGGCTATTCTGCGCCAGTTTAGCGCAGCACGTAGAACACTCGAGAACCGCACCTGCGGCTGGCTGCACTGCTGCTTCGCGCTCAGTAAGGAATATAGGTAGTTTTGCTGTATTCATTCAGTTAGAATGCTATTTGTTTTGGCTTTAGTCAACAAAATCTCCAAGAAATCTAAATCTTTTCTCTGGCTGCATTTTACAAAAAAAGACAAGACTGTGGAGTGCAAGCTATGCTGCTGCGCCATTCACATATAGGCGTAGAAAACGCTAGGCGCGCCGTGTTCTCCTTTTTCCAAAGCGCTAGGGCGGTTGCGCTCCGGAGGCGTCTGTTGTTTCTAAGCTTGTTGTTGTTGTTGTTGTTGTTAAGGTTCTTGTCACGTGACCTACGGTGCGCTTGCAGCATTCTGAAAAGTTAAGATGTTTTTATCTCAATGCGGCACGAAAGCGCTTGGAAAAAATGAGCGTGTCGCACCGCTTCCATTATGAGCGCACATGCCGCGCGCCTACATTTGAAATAACGAACTTGAGCACGCAAAAGACGCCTGCTCTGCATCCCTTCAACCTCCACTCCTCCAGAGCACATATTTTCCAAAGCAGGATTTATTGTTAAGTCGAGGAGCTGTCTTTTACCCAAGAATGTGGAAATGTTAGTGTTTTTGGTCCACAACATAAAAAAGGTGGACTAGGCCTGCAAATCTGTAAGTAGCTTTAACGGCTTTATTAGACTGACTCAATAGATTGTGTTTTATGTTTTTATTTGTACACTTGACGCGTTTGAAAATAGCCTAAATTAGGGCTGGGCGATATGACCAAAATCTCATATCACGATAGAAGTCATCTCATATCCCGATAACGATATATATCACGATATACTGTAAAACATCAAATAATAGCCCGGGCTTTTATTTTCCCAAATCGCCGAACTGCACCGGCTTGTATTTGAGGCAGGCGTCTATGAGACAGGCCTTTCATTTAGTGTAGGCCTAGAGATAACGAAGATTACGTTTTATTTAAAAATGTGTTTAACAAATCCGTTAATCTAAGAATTAGCCTAGGCTACTTTATTATGTCTAAAGGGGGTCGCTCACCGGACGAGAAGCGCGCGCGCGGTGTCTATAGCAACTCGCAACGCATTCTCATCCCAAAGCGTAATATTTTGACTCTTTTGCCAAAGCGTCTATATCCAGCGCATATGGCACCCTTTAGCGTCAATATAACACGCTTCGGTTTTGGGTAGGTTTAGGTCTGGGGTAGTGTTAGGGTTAGACCACTAGGAGGCGCCATATATCTGCGTCTCATATGACGCTAAAGGGTGCCTTATGCGTTGGATATAGACGCTTTGGCAAAAGAGTCAATATATTACGCTTTGGGATGAGAACGGGCTCCAACTCGAGGTATCGCACACCGGACGCGCGCTGTCAGTTTATGGCCAGCAAATTGTTATGTTTAAGGACATTATGGAATTAAGATCATGTCTGTACTATGTTATGATAGTACTGTACAATTAAATACAATCGTTGCTTAGTCTGCAGTCTGAACACTTTACCTCAGAGCGTCCGTTAACTGAATGAATTGGGAATATCACCTGAAAATCCGATAACAGCGTCAATTTGAATTCAACCAGCTGATTTCTGTAAATGAATGTACAACTAAATGTATGTTGCAGCACAGGGTGAAGTCAGTATATACATAACGATAGTTGTACATTTAATATAACCATAGCTTTTAGATTATTGGCAGAATTAAAAAAAATTAAACGATGTGACAGCCATGGGCTGAACAATACATTACTGGTAATATCCATCGAGCCTATGAACTTGTTGCCCGAAACACATCAACAAGATAGAATGAAGGCTATACCCTGTAAAACGATCTCATTCTCTCCGGCCTCCGCTAACTCTGCTTGCGCTAACAACTCCGCCCAGATGCGCGCAATCTGCACCACAGAACTGGTTTAAACAGACGATCTGACGGGTTTTAGAAGATTAAATACAAACCGAAACTAAAAAACAGACCAGGCCTCTATTTGAGACTGGCGTTTATTTATCCAAACCACCCTAAAATGGTCAATACAACAAACAGAAAGTTAACCAAACCATCTAGCCCCTCGTTTAGGAACGAGCTCCTCGGTTTGTTCTGGCTGGTTCTTCTCCTGCTCGGAAACACCCGGTTCTGTCACCCCTTCATTCATGCCCATGGTGGCGTGAAAGATTGCAGTCATCCAAATTTTTGCCGTAAACAATGTTTTTTTGCGACACCACGATATAAACGATATGGCATAATATGAAACGATAGGCTTTTTATATCGTCCATCCGATATATATCGTCATATCGCACAGCCCTAGCCTAAATAATGTAACAAAATGAAAATAAACCTATATGCCTTCCTACTGTACAGCCTATAATTATTAGGATTGTTTTTTAGGCTATTTGGGTTTGTGTGTTTTAAAATGCCTAGATCGGCTGAACAAAAGTTAACCCAAAGCTTTGAAAGTAAAGAAGAATATACACCAGTATAAACTAGAGCTTTTGTTATGATGTTTCAGGTGCGCGATTGTGACGGTCACTATAGATCTAGGACAGAACTTCTCACTTTGCAGTTAAAAAAAATCACTACTAAATTCACTTTTCAACTAATTTTATTATTATAGTTTTATGTAGTATTGATTTTTTGTTGTTGTTTTATAAATGCTCTATGACAATTGTTTAATAAATGTTCAATAAAAATGCAAAACATCGCATCTTTTTTTATTTTTATTTTGTTGACTGATCGTTGTGCAGGACAGGACTTTGGTTGACTAAGGATTTCTCTGGTTGACTAACCTTACAGCCTTAACGACTAGTCATTTCTTTTGGGATGAATGAATGATGAAATGTAAAAAAAGAAATGTAATCAGATATTGGATTCGAGTCAAAACACAATGATTCAGAATTCCTTCCAATAAACACATTTACTGTCAATAGTAAACAGTATATTCCACAATATGAATTGGAAATGCTGGAAAGATGAAAAGATTCAGTTGAACAAAGTTCATGAATAAAACGACTCAGTTGAACAAATATCATGAATCAAAGGATTCAGTTTAAAGAGTTGTTCAAATTTCTCCGATCAGTTCAAGTACAAAAAACAAAGTCTGTCCATTTCAGAAGAAAAAATAAATCAATTTTCTTTTGTTTTTCGGACTCAAAGGACTTTGATTCATGGGATTTAGTGATTGATTGAAGACATCTTACCAGTTGATAGTTTCAAAACAGGATACTTGCGGATCACGTTCACATAGGAATAAACTGAGAATAAGGAAACACAGCCTTGCAAAAGACAAGACAAACGTACAATAATTAACGTTAAGTATGCGCATCTCAAATGACACATTAATCTAACTTATCGACATTTATAGAACAGATCAACACTCATAAAGCACTCATTGTCTCAACTCATGATGATACAATAAGCATCGTTACATGTGGTAGCTTTAGCGTTAGCTAACTAGCTCAGCTCGTGCTGTGAGTGCGGCCTACTCATATCAAATCATTTCTGAAATTGACATACCTAGCTATATCTTTCATATGTCTTTTTATATTCAGATTTAATATTTTTAAAAATCAGTCACCAAAACCAAATTCAATACAGATTTCCACTTCACTTTTCTCTCTATGACAACACACCAGCCTGACGTATCCAAAGTTTCCAAGTGCACTCAATCACAGTTCCCGTTCGATTATGATTTTGTGAAAGAAGTTTGTGGAGAAATGCTCCGTGTGCTGCTGCCTGTCCTCATCTGATTTCGTCTGTTGAATGCTGACGACGGCACCGGCGCGAACTGTGGGCGGGCCTAATGAACATGCCGCTACTGTTGGTTCTTAGGGCTGTCAGTCAATGCAGCACAATCAGTGATTGGATGAATCGCGTTTCTTTGTAGAACACTTTAATTCTTTATATTTCTTAACTTTTTCCAACTCTCAAGTCATTTACTGGTGGCCTGGGTTACCCGGGTTACAAATGTATTTCTAAAACAATGGTTCTAGCTTAGATTATGGCCCAGTTGTTTGGTCGAGTGCATATAGACAAAAAATGTACAGGTGAAAGATTGTCTCTGCTTTGTTTTATAATAAATATTTCTGTGTCTAGAATTCCTAATTTCCTTTACTCTCAATTTTTGTATAGTAGTGCTAGTCATGATTTTAACAGCAGGCATGCATAAAAGGGATTTTTATTTTATTTCGAAAACCACTGCAAAACATTGGACTGTAAAATGTAAAGAAGAATGAAACTATTGAAGGATTTACCATTGATATTACACATTTTGACAAGAGACACTCTACACAAGAAAAATCAGTTTTAAAAAATATTTTAAGGAACATTTAATAGCACTATATATAGTAAATTGTTGATTTTGATATTTGGAATGAATGTTAGGTTAATTGACTTAACTTTTTATTTTTTTGATTAAATGTAGTTTTATTACTAGTCCTAAAAGTGTGCCCATATACATGTCTCAAATTTGTTGTAAATATCTCATTTTGTTTTTATAAGTTGAGACACTTATATTTATGAGAGCATAAAAATTATGCATCGGTGATATTGATTGGATTTTTTTTTTTTTTTCAGTTTCTATCATAATTTTGACATTTGGGCATTATTGTTTAGCTATTTACTTATGTTTTCAAATTGCCTGTGTGTTTTTTTTTTTTTTTGTCTCGATCGGACTAATGGTCTTTGAAGATAACAGTAATTCTTTTTAAGCTCTAAATGACACGTTACAAAACCAAAAGGCAAAACCTGGCATGTTTGGTATTGTTGGACTCGGCAAGGATTCAGGAGTATAAGGAGGTCACTCCTGTGAAAAAACGCTGGCTTGAAAAGTCTCAGGCTCCTTCAGGGCATTTTGCTGATGACGTATACTGAGTTTTTTTAGCTACACCAATGTTCTCATAGACTATCAAGGTACCCTGGACAAAGACACTGCATGCCATCTTTCATTAGACTAACGTTTGGATGTGGTTATTACCATTGTCATGATTTTATTCCATGTTATAGCGCCACCAAGTGGCCAATCGTCGCAATTTTTTTCATGCCACCTCAGATTGTGCTCATGAACATGTGTCCCAAATTTAGCGAAAATATCTCTTTCCGTTCACAAGTTATAACCATTTTAGTAAAAGTGGCTCTGGTGCCATCAAACGTTTTGGTTCCCCTTAGCAACCGACAATTGAAATTGAATTTTCTTTTATGATTATTGACAATCAGACTCCAGAGAATATTTCTGCAGTGGGTTGGTTCCAATCAGGCCAAAAACCTAGGAGTAGTTCGCAAAAGTAGGTTTTACACAAAAACGCAATTTACTCGAAATTGGAGCCTGAAGGGCGAGCCAATCCGAGGCATGCATCTTGTCCGGCTCGAGCCAAGGATTCCAACGATGTAAGACACTTGAGCCTACGCCCGACGGTTGAGGAGTTATGAGCCATTTCGTACTTTTGCCCGCTGTAGCGCCACCTATGGGCCAATCTGGGCGTGCCTTGGTGAGGCTGTAGGCGGTGAGAGTACTTCAAGTCTCTACGACTTACGGTTCGTCCTGCCCGATCAGTTTTACGTGGAGAATGTTGCATGATGGGAAAATTAACAATAACAATAGGGTTTCAGCACTGAAGTGCTTGAACCCCTAATAAAAAGGGACTAAAAAGGCCTATAAAAAAAAAACCTTAGGGTCCACGCACTTGACGCTTGTGCTGCTGCTTTCCAAAAACTTTATCAAGCCTTTTAACATGTGCCTCGGAGAGGAGAAAGTCGCTTTTTTGCCTTTTTGGCTCATTTTTCATGGAAATGTGGTGATTTTTGTTTTACCTTTTAAACTGCGACACCTCCACCGATGGCCCGATCTCCGTCAAACTTTGCACGCTTCCTCAGAATAATATGGCGCACATGCTCAGCTAATTTGGTGAAGTTTTGAGCAGAGCAGACCCTTTTTCAGTCATTTAAATGTCATTTTGCATAGGATATTATAGAGCATTTTACACCTTTATAACAGTTAAAGGGCCACCGGTGGCCCGACGTCCATAAAAGCTTCCAGGCCTCTTTAGGGCCAGGTGACGCATGCGCACGGCCGGTTTTGTGAGGTTGTATGCAAATCAGGCAGGAAGAGGGCCGCTTTCAGCCATTTCATGGGATTTGCCATAGAAATACATCATTTTGGCACCTGTTTAACAGTTAGAGCGCCACCAAGTGGCCGGTCGCCCTGTCCTTTTTCACGCGACCACAGAATGAGCTCTCACACAGGCGCGTTGAGTTTGGTGCAAATATCTCGTTCCGTTGACGAGTTATAGGCAATTTAGTAAAAGGGGCCCCTCCCACTCGGAACGTTTCGGCGGCCCTTAGGGACCGTGAACCCAAATTTCCACTTTTTTTTGATAATTATTGACATTCGGACTCCATAGAATCTTGCCTCACTGGTTTGGTTCCGGCCGGCCCAAAAACCTTGGACTAGTTCGCAAAAGTAGGTTTTACGGAAAACCCAAAATACCCGAAAATGCACCCAGGGTGACGAGCCAATCCGAGGCATGCATCTTGTCCGGCTCGAGCCAAGGATTCCAACGATGTAAGACACTTGAGCCTACGCCCGACGGTTGAGGAGTTATGAGCCATTTCGTACTTTTGCCCGCTGTAGCGCCACCTATGGGCCAATCGGGGCGTGCCTTGGTGAGGCTGTAGGCGGTGAGAGTACTACCAGCCCCCAAAGTTTCAAGTCTCTACGACTTACGGTTCGTCCTGCCCGATCAGTTTTACGTGGAGAATGTTGCATGATGGGAAAATTAACAATAACAATAGGGTTTCAGCACTGAAGTGCTTGAACCCCTAATAATTTAAAACTTGCAGTAAGCTTCAGGTGCCTGTTAACATGAGTACATCTATGGTCTTGGTTGAGCTGCTCTCTCTCTTTCTTGTCAAGTCATTGTTCTCCACTGCTGGGCAGGTTATCAAAATGAAATGGTAAAGTAGGCGTTGTTGTGGAGTTGGTCAGATGAAAATATCTACCAAAGTCTAATGTCACAATGTGGAGGAAGTAGAAAACAAGTCATTTGGCAGCTTGATTTCAATTTATGCCAATTTTTGGGGGGTCTGGAAAGTTTTTTTTCATTGTACAATGACATCTTATATGTCAAACGATCAAAGAAAATTTGATTCCTCATTTCATAAATACTATTGTTCAACAAACATAATACTGTGGCTTATTCACCAGAGAAAAGTCAAGCCTTATTCTCTATTAATTTGTCTGCCCTGCTAATATTGACTTTGGTAACTAGGAATGTATGATTTAGACAAGAAGTCTCAGCTAGGCAATACCTCTTCTGAAACATGTTGGTCTTGTGTTTTGGTGACTAACAACAGGAGCTGGCAACACATCTGTTTGTGAGCAGCGGTTCTGTGTTTCCTGAGTTTATAATGTTTTCTTCCAAACAGCGAGACTGACAACTGATACGTGAATATATTTCGGTTTCTAGATATCTGGAGAATTAATGGAATTGGTTGACAGTGTAAATGCAGCCAAAGTGTTTACTAATGCATCAGTAACGGTGGAGCAATCATCTGTCTGAGAGAGATTTACATTAACAGCAACTGAATCTTTTAATTAATAATTTAGAACTTGTGGTTTCAGGAAATTATTTAAATTACTGTATTTGTGTCATTATGTTTCACAGTTTATTTGCAGTTATGCACTCTTTTTTTGTTTGAAAAATGTAATTGATTTCAAATAGTGTGGTTCCATTTGCCATTAATCATGGATGCCTGAAAACGGGTTTGCAAAGTGCAAGTTATTTAAAACGGTCTCAGTGGGTGCTTCTCATTTCTTATTTGTGCATCCTTGCTTCCTTTCCTCGCGTCTTAGCTCCACCTCTTCAGGATGCGAAGGAAGGAAGCAAGGAAAAGACGTGAGGACGGATTAATTGAAGCAAGTGAAATGATATATCATACTATGGAACGCGATCGGGGCCAATAGTCTTTTTACGAAACGCGTGAAATTTGGCCGCATCAACACGCACTGTTTGTTCGCGTTAACGCGGCAGAAAACACAGTAGCCAATGAAATTGCTGTATTTGAGACTATATTTGCATATGTGACGCGCTGGTACGTATGTCTCTCGTTGGTATATACGTATACAAACATCAGAAGTCATGTTTATTAATGAAGGATGTCGTAATAGTATACTGGTCTGCACGTAAGCAAACATCAGACGTTGTAATTGTTCACGAGGGATAATCCATGGGTACGTAGTGTGTGATGTCAGCCTTGTCATGATTTGTCATGGCCTTTTCTTTTTTAGGTTCATCTAGCGGCAATAATCATTAAATGCCATTTTATGTTATTTTTCCCCACAAAAGGAGACACTTAATGCGTGATCTATTATATGTTTTAACTGGCCATTGCATGCATGTAACTGTTTTTTGTATTTAAGTGAAATAATATGAAAAATATGTTTATTTACTATTAAAATGATTGATTAAATCCAGGAACTTAGGTAAATAAACTGCATTATTGTAATGATATCTATATTTTAAACATAATCAACTGATATAAGAGTTCTGGGGGGAAAACGGGAAGTGTTTAAAGGTTAAATATTAACCCTCTACAGCACAGCCCTTAGCCCATGTTCAGTATTTTTTTTATTTTTTTTATTGCAACCAATTAGAATGTTTGAAAAAGTCCAATAAGGTTTGGGAGTCACTATCAAGCACCATTTGAAGGTGGGACGTTCTTTTTTGACACATGGTCACAGGTGCATATGATGTGAGAAGAAAGCAAGATTATTTGCTTTAGTAATCTTATTTAAATTGACACAAACTGAAATTAATGTTGCATTTAAATGGCAGTGTTTCCCAAATTAAACACAAGAGCTGTTAGTTTTGAATGGTGTGTGTGTAATGTAGAGAAATGTGTTTTGCAAAAAGTTTGAATGATTTCACAGAGTGAGCCTCAAATTCCACTTTTAGTGTCTTAGCAATTTGAAAAAACTGTAAAACAAACTGTGACAGAGGTATATGGAATGAACCAAGAAAATCTTAAAGTTGCCTGGAACTGAGAAGCATGAATGGAAGCAACAAAAAAGACTGCAATAAAAAAAAAACCAAGAGACAATTATTTTAATGCAAGCATATACATATATATATATATATATATATATATATATATATATATATATATATATAGGCCTATTGCACACATCAGCTTTGAAATAAAAGAAAATAAATCTGGAAATCTGTTTGTTAGTAATGTACTTAATCTTTTTTTTTAAAACATTATTAAGTAGATTAAAGGCCTACTCCTGTCTTAATATAAACCCTGTCTGGGAAACCGCCCCTAAAGGTTTAACAAAGTTATTCTTGCCACTATAACTTATGGCTTCCTAAAGACAAGTTTATGGGTAAATAAAATATTAATAATAAAAATATAATGAATATCAAAACACATTTAACAATGTAGTAATTTTATTATAGCACTCATCAGCCTGCAGCAGCCAAGATGATGTTCAATACAGACAGAACAGCAGAAACAAACTATACAACCAAACACCAAATTACAAAACATTATTATGTGAAAGTGAATAAAGTTATGCATGTATGTGTGAGAGTGTGTGTGTATTTAGTTACAAATATGTGCTGTGTAAGTTAGCCTATAATACTTTTGGAGATTATAACTTAAAACAAAAACAAATAATAACCCATATAGATAAATTATAATAATTGTGTAATATGGATAATTAGCACTTAATATACATTGTAACATTACTTTACTCTAGCACAGTAGTCAGTAAAGCAATGCTACAATAAACTAAAGGATTAATAAGGTACATCTAAATGTAAGTCTGCTTTTAAAAAATATTACACTTCAATACGTACAGAATGTGCGCGTTAAGAAACACGTTCAAATTGGTCGTCTCCACACGGTAAAACTGTGCGTCTTTACACGCACTAAAGTAACGCGACGACAACTGACACCTTAACACGACCAGAATGAGCGTGTCTACGCGTTCAAAAGGAACACGTACAAAATTGCCGCGTTAACGCGGACAAACAGTGCGCGTTGACGCGGTCAAATTTCACGCGTTTCGTTTAAAGACTATTGGCCCCGATCGCGTTCCATATCCTTCCTCCGTGTAAACAACAAAAACGCGAATCTCTGAAGATGATGACGTCATGCACATGCGTGTTATGTTCGATCTGTAGTGTTTCATCCCCATCTAGTGGCCTAGCAGTAGAATAGACAAAAAAAATAGTCTTTTTCGCGGATCCTCGTGAATTGGGATCGCTTTGACAGTGGTGTCATCTGTGCACGGAAAACTCAAAGGCAGGGGCGTCACTAGGATTTTCATTTTAGGGGGGCTAAGCCCCCAATATGATTTTTAAAAAAATTATAAAAAATGTAACACTTTAGTTTAGGATCTAAAGCTCACTATTAACCATTTTCATTACGATGCAAAGGCACGGTTTTATAATAACTGTGGTCCCAAATGTGAGGCAGGGCAAATAAGGGGGTTCGGGGTCTCCCCGAGAAAATTTTGATTTCTCTGATCTACATATGTGCATTTTAAGATGTTCTGAAGGCCAAAAAACTTGGATAGTGGGCAGCTGATTATTTTTCTCTCCTCATCAGCATTACACTCTTTTTCTCTTTGTTTTTATCTTGCCCTGTCTCTTCCCCTCCTAAAGCTGAGCTTTGACGGATATAGGCTTTTCATTTTTGTCTGTCAGTGAAGAAAGTAAACTTAGGGTCAACTGATAGGGTGATTTTGCCTATGAATCATTTACTCAGACGCGTTTATTTACTGAAAGCAACTAAAGGTAATTAAGTTTATTAAATGCATTCACAATATGGAGGCTACACATTTATTATTGATCTTATGCCTAATACAGGGCCGTAGACAGGGCTTTGTAATCACAGAGGTCCTAAATTTGAGGTTGGTAGGGGGTTAAAATTTTTTATTTCTCTGATATGTGAATTTCAAGACGTTTGAAGACCAAAAAAAAAAGGATAAGAAATAGCTTTAAAACCATGTCAGTGGGCAGATTATTTTTTTTGTCAATACCTGCATGCTCTCTTCTCATCTCCATCACTCTTTCTTTTTTTCTCAGTCTCTTCATCCCTTTCTCTTCCCCTCCTAAAGCTGAGCTTTTTTTAATTTACTAAAGGCTACAATTTGTATTATATTCTCAATATGTACACATTCATTATTAATCTTGTGCCTAACATGATGAAAACGGCTTTGTTAATGTTTCTTGTAAACTAATTATTACATTACACGAGTCACGTTACATAGGCCTATTTTCAGCTCAAAATGGCGAAATTAGACACAACTATATTAGTTTGCCTGATTATTTTTTGTCATTCGTTTAACATTTATGACATAAAAAAAAGTAAAATATGAAATGTTAAGTTTAGCTACTTACATCTCATCTCGCACTTGACCGTACGCGTCGAGTCGCACTGTTAAAATCCGCGCTCAGCAGCGTCTGTGAACATAAAGCCCGCCTACTTTGATTTGATTGGTCATCTCAAATATTCTGACATTGACGAGCAGTGACAGACCAATGAGGCTCAGATAAACACACACATGAACACACATACACACACACACACACACACCCTGTCCTCTGTTTCTGACGTGCTCTCTGCTCGGCGCCGCTGCGGATTGAAGATGAAGAACGCGCTGAATCTGATTATAACAAGACTGAAGCGAACACGAATTTATGTAGCCCATTAATCTCACATTTTTAGGGGGGCTAGGCAGAAGTTTAGGGGGGCTGAAGCCCCCCTAAAAAGGGCCTAGTGACGCCCCTGCTCAAAGGAAAAACTTCTGTTCATTTCTTTTCACTGTTCAATTACACTGACCTTGGGTATTATCTGACAAACTTTTTTAATGAATTTAAATAATCTTTATTTGTCTCCTTTGTCGTCTCTAACTGAATCTTGTTTATTATTTCTTTAGATTTGTTGAACCACAGAATAACTCATATGAATCATGGGGGAAAAGAAAGAGATCTTGCATACTGGATTTGTGTCTGCAAGCTGCTCTCCATCAGAAAGAGACAATAGAAGAAACTGTGAAGAAACTGCTGTCATCTGTGAATTATGAGAGATGTGATTTCCTGCTGGATCTGTGGTCACATGTGAAGGACTATGAGACTCAAACAGGCAGGAGTGTCCTTCCAGCATTACAGCCAGTTTATCAGTCAGCTCCTGCAGTCTGGAGAATAAAGCTCTCAGAGAGAAAGAGCTCCATCCTCCTAGAAGTGCTGAAACTGCAGACAGAGAAGAAACCAGTAGAGCTGAGAGACTGGACAGATGAAGAGAGTGAAGTGAAGGGATTCCTCCAGTGTCTGCCCTACATCTCACAGCTCAGGTGAGAGTCTCATGAGGAACACAACAATCATGCTGGATTATTGTATTCAGTGCTCACAATAAAATTAATTAAATCAATGTATATGTTGGGTATAATTTAGATGTGAACGTGAACTAGCACTCTGTTGCTCCTCATTTGGTATTCACATTTGTTATCTTCACGGTCATCAGTGACTGGACACCTGAAAATTAAACTTCTTCCACCCCAGTAAAACCAATGTAATATATTTTTGTTCAATAATATTTTTTTTCTTTTGTATTAATAGTAGAATTAATATTTATGCAATAATTGTGGTTAATTTTTGCCATTGAAAATAACTTTTTTTTTCTTTTGAATTTTTTTTTTCAATGAATGCAGTATTTTAGATTAATATAGAGACTAGGCCTTTTAAATCCAATTTTTGAAGTTCGATTAGCGCCATCTGTTGATAGAATATAAAATAAAACATGTAATTTCATGGTGTCACCACTAGATGCCTGTATAGCTCTCTATGGAGAGGCTTGTGAATTCTCTAGTGTTTTTGGACACAATTACTTACTTTTAAGCTGTGGATACTCAAATAATACTTTTTGTCAAGGTTTATAAAAAAATAAAAAATAAATTTTGATGTGAAGTGTACACATTTTTGCATTATTATCACTACATTCAAACCTGAATACAGAGAAATAATTTTGTTACACGTAACATTAAAATTCAATAACAAATTTACAAAAATAAACAGGAATGCTTTATCACAGCTTAATCCATCCGGATCTGACCTCATTTCAACCTCTTATTTCAGTCTTCTGACTCATTTTTGCTGTATGGTAATAGCCCTACCAGTTCATATGTGTTTATAATTGTGTGTGTGTGTGGGAGTGGGTCTTGTTGTTTTAGAGTTTCACCCCTTCATTGCTGAGCACTTTTTTTTCTGCATCGTGGCAGATATGAAGAGATTTTTTGTGTTTTTGTCGACTTCCCATTCATTTCCTATGGTCGGTCCATGGTCGGTCATTTTTGACCGAAGAGCACAAGTGTGACTATTTTTTTATGACCACTTAGCCTTCTCGAATCATGCCCTAAATTGTTTTGTGTGTGTTCACATTACAAATGCCATTAAAGTCACCAAGTTTCGTACCATTGCGATGAAGCTGTGCTTTGAAAAAATTCATGAATGTCTGATGCAGGTTTATCTTCATATCAACTAAATATGTGCCAATTACATGTATTTGAAATGAAATGTATGAGGAAATTAAGTTACTCAAACTTTTTTAAAACAAATTTATTTAGATTGCAAAAGATAAAAGCTATATAGAAATACTTTTATTTACTAAATATTCAATTTAGAATTATATTTATAACACACCACTCTATACACAACCAGCCACTTCAACTGAAATATAAACTGAATGAAGAGTTAAAACCGAATGTTCATATATATTTTTATATTAATTAATAATTCAATGATTTACGTTTTTCAATATTTTATATTCTTCTACACTGGACAATAAAGTGATAATTATGTGTGTCTCCACAGATTTTCTGTCATTATCTACAGGAAGAGAGAAGCTGCTGTAAAGATTCTCCTGAATCTGTTTGTTTCAGCATCAGAGTTTGATGCAAATACTGAAGAAAATTACACTGAACTATTAACATCTGTGTGCAGCTACACATCTTTCCCCTGTGATGAGAATTATTATAAAGAAACTAAGTATCAGATTCATCAGTGTGATTTCCTGCTGGATCTGTGTTCACATGTGAAGGACTATGAGACTCAAACAGGCAGGAGTGTCCTTCCAGCATTACAGCCAGTTTATCAGTCAGCTCCTGCAGTCTGGAGAATAGACCTCTCAGAGAGAAAGAGCTCCATCCTCCTAGAAGTGCTGAAACTGCAGACAGAGAAGAAACCAGTAGAGCTGATAGACTGGACAGATGAAGAGAGTGAAGTGAGGGGATTCCTCCAGTGTCTGCCCTACATCTCACAGCTCAGGTGAGAGTCTCATGAGGAACACAACAATCATGCTGGATTATTGTATTCAGTGCTCACAATAAAATTAATGAATTTAATGTACAGTTTATGTTAGGAAGACAATATATATGGGAACGTGAACCAGAATTGAAAACACTGTTGCATAAACTTCATAGACTAGTCTTACAAGTTAGTCATCTAATTATTTTATACAAGACTGATCATAACTGTTTTAAAACCGTTACATAAAGAGGTATTGGTGTAATTTGAATCTGAAAAGTAAGTGTGATTCGCCCTAACTAACCGCTAGTTGTTCAGACTAGTTCTTGTACAGTGTTGGGCAGTAACTAGTTACTAGTAATGCGTTAGTCATATTACTTTCTCTGGTAACTAGTAGTGTAACTAATAACATTAATTTTTTTGTCACAGTTGCTAATGATTTGAAATTCAAAAAATCCTATTATCCCTATCAATTTTCATAATCATTGCTGTGTGTGTGCGCTCATGAGGTCAAGGTCAAGGTCAAGTTTATTTATATAGCACGTTTACAAACAGACACTGCTGCCCCAAAGTGCTGTACAGATACAGAGAAACAACATAAAATAACCATACAATACAACATAATAAAAGCGACACGAAAAAAAGATTACACAACTCAGCTTGTATTAAAAGCAAGTGCAAAAAGATGAGTTTTTAAAAGTGATTTAAAACTCTCCATAGAGGTAGCTTCTCTAATATTGAAAGGAAGAGCGTCCCAGAGCTTAGGACCTGCAACACAAAATGCTCTGTCCCCTCTGGTTTTCAGTCTGGACCTTGGACAGTTTAAAAGCAGCTGGTCAGTGGATCTAAGTGCTCTGACTGGCGTGTGCAGAGTCAACATGTCGGATAAATATGATGGAGCCAACCCATTTAGAGATTTAAAAACAAACAATAAGATCTTAAAATGGATTCTAAAAATGACAGGCAGCCAGTGGAGAGATGACAGTACCGGGGTGATGTGGTCTCTGCGCCTTATCCCTGTCATCAGGCGTGCAGCCGCATTTTGAACTAGTTGTAATCGGCGAACTGAAGACTGATCAAGGCCATAGTACAATGAGTTACAATAGTCCAGGCGATTTGTTATCAGGGGGGCATGCACAACTTTTTCCAGTTGGTTGTGGGGCAGGTAGGGCTTGACCTTCCCTAAAAGTCTAAGCTGAAAGAAGCTTGTTTTAACCACTGAGCTGATTTGTTTATCGAGTTTAAAAGAACTGTCAATAAAAACACCAAGACTTTTTACTGGCGGGCAGCAATTTGGCAGCATTTGTTCAAGAGTACTGTTAAAACCAGAGACATCGGGCTCCCCAAAAATTACAAGTTCAGTTTTTTTGTCATTTAGGTTTAAAAAATTCAATGCCATCCAGTCTTTAACTTCTTGTAAACATTTTTTCAGAGCTTCAACAGAGTTTGTTTTGATATTCAAAGGTAGATATATTTGGATGTCATCTGCGAAACAATGAAAGGAAATATTGTGTTTTTGGAAGATTGATCCCAGGGGCAGCATATATAGAGAGAACAAGACTGGGCCTAAAATTGAGCCTTGAGGCACCCCGCTGTCAATTGGGGCTTTGTCTGAATAAAAAGGACCAAGGTTTACAGAAAAGGACCTATCTGTCAGCTATGATTGAAACCACTTCAGAGCAGTGCCTTTAATGCCTGCACAGGACTCTAGTCTGGATAATAAAATACTATGGTTGACCGTATCAAATGCTGCCGTTAAATCTAAAAGCACTAGCATCGCAGCGCTACTAGAATCAGAAATTAAAAGAAGATCGTTAAAAACTTTTTTAAATGACATCAACGCAGAAAGTCTTTGTCTGAAGACGGAGAAGAACATCATATAGCGGCTGCAAATACAGACTTTATTATATTTTTTCTATGTTGCTGCTTTATTAAATAACAGAAGGGGTTTAAAAAAAGTGTGGCTTGTCATCAGTTTGAGCCAGTTGTACTCTTCGTTTATTTGTAACTTTCATGGATTCACAGGCTGCAAAAATGATGCAATTACCAATTATTTGGAGATGTAATGGAAGAGTAATGTAACTAGTGTAATTAATTACTGTTGGCCGGGAGTAATAATATTATTTTTGTAAGGAGTAACTAGTAATGAGTAAATGATACATGTTTTGAGTAACGAGCCCAACACTGTTCTCATGACACAGTTTTAACTCAGCGTCTCTGTTTCTGCATCTGGCCGCTGACAGTCGTGTTGTGAGTAAATCTGTTGTTCAAATCCTTCTCTCACTCTTGTTCAGTCAGTCTCTGTAGAGATTGGTTTTGTTCATGTATTTCTATTATATCAGCTTCATGCAGCTCACAGAATGTTTATATATGCGGTTATAATCGAGCTAAAGTGGGTTTCTGCATAGTCGAGCTACAATCTTAATCTCTCTGTCTAAATATAAATCTCACAATACATATTCAAATATTCACAGGATCTGAGCCTCTTCATTTTGGGCTCACACTTGGTCCCTTCATGGTCAAAAGTGTCCAAAGCCTTGAAATGTAACTTTTTTTTTCCCAGTGAAATCAATGTAAAATTTTTGTTCAATATTTTTCGATTATTAGGGCCCAAGCCCTGAAAGGGCGAAGAGCCCTATTGTTTTCCTTAGGATTATTTTTTTTTTTTTTTTTTTTTTTCTATTTTTCTTACGACTATTCGGGCACTTTGGGGGCCCTTAACATGCCCGAAAACTCTTGAAACTTTGCACGCGGGTCAGAACCCGCGGCCATCAGGGTCGGGCTGAAGATGATACCCGGGCGTGGCAGGGGGGCTAGACAGCGCCCCCTGGAACGGGGTCCGAAATCTTGGTCCATAAATCAAACACGCTTGCATGTAAGAATATGAAACTCGGTACACATATAGATCTCATCGGTTCATATATACTTCATACTCTTACTTTTTACCCCAGCCCAACAGGAAGTCGGCTATTTAGGGTTGTTTGTAAAACGCATGCAATGGAATTTAAAGTACTTCTCCTAGAGAATTCAAAGAAATGGCACAAAACTCGGTCAGCATGAAGTCAATACATTGAGGATGAAAAATTGCCAGGGGATTTTTGATATCTCGAACGGTTTGGCCGTGGCGAGGAAACGAAATTATGGCGAGAAACGTGAAACAGGAAGTGTGTTATAACTTCAGCATACATTAACTGATCTTAATGAAACTTCAGCAGTGTGTTCGTTGTAAGAGGACGATCACATGGATGTGACTATTGTGAGTCAAAGTTATAGCGCCACCAACTGGCAGCAGGAAGTGTGTCACTTTCAAAATGCTGTGAAATCACCCTCTTATTTGAACCCAAATTGCTTCAAACTTCATCTGTATAATGTAAACATACGGCAGATGTAGACCTGTGAATGGATTCTTGATATCTTTGATACTGTTGCCGTGGCAACGCATCATACTTTAAAATTCTTTTAGGATGCTTTTGAGACTCTTAGCATGCTTGAAATTGCATGAAACTCGACAGACATGTCACATTTATTAGCCAGTAGACATGTGCAAAGTTTCAGGAACGGACGTGGTGCAGGGGCTCAGTAGCGCCACCTTTTGACAAAAGTGAGAGGGTTAGTTTCATAGTTTTACCTGCAATCATAAAACTCGGCAGGAATATTGTTCAGATCAAGCCGGACAACTTTCTAATTTACAGATTTTGGCTCCGAACAAAAGAAAGTCAGATATTTTGGTTTGAATGTGGATGTTTCGGAGTAATCTCTGTCACTCTCTCCCTCTCTCTGCGTACCTCTGTGTCTGTGGGGGGAGGGGGATGTGTCTGTTTGAGTGAGAATGCTTTTAATTATTGTTGTTCAAGGTTTCGGGGGCTTTTGGGGCCCTTAACATCTTCTAAAACTCTTGAAACTTTGCACACGGGTCAGAACCCGCGGCCATCAGGGCCGGGTTGAGGCTGGTACCCGGGCGTGGCAGGGCGGCTCGACAGCGCCCCCTGGACTGGGATTCGAACACTTTTCCATAAGTCAAACACACTTGGATGTAATAATATGAAACTCGGTACACTTATAGATCTCATTGGGTTGAACAACTTTCGTGCTCTAAGTTTTACGACAGTCCAACAGGAAGCCGGCTATTATGGTTTGTTTGGAAACGCATACCCCTGAAATTCGATTTAATTCTCCTTGGGAATTGATCGGATTCCAACCAAACTCAGTCAGCATGAAGTCAAGACATTGAGGATGCTAAATTCCAGACGGATTTTTGATATCTCGAACGGTTTGGCCGTGGCGAGGAAATGAATTTTATGACTAAAAAAGGACACATAAAGTGTGTTATAACTTTGCTCGTTTTACCTACAGTTACAAAACTTGCCACGGATATTGTTCTCATAAAGCCGATCAATTTTCTAATTTAAAGTCATTAGCTCTGAGCAACAGAAAGTCAGATATTGTAGTTTGAATGGATTTCTTGTGCCCCCTGCCATTCTCTCTGTGTGTGTGTGTGTGTGTGTGTGTGTGTGTGTGTCTGTGTGGGGAGGGGAGCAGAGGGGAGGGGAGGGGAGGGAGGGAGGGTTGGTGTCTGTGTTTATGTGTGTGTGTGTGTGTGGCTGGCTGTTTGATTTTTCCTGCATTAAAGGATAAAGAAATCTCTAAGTCCTTGTCTTTTCGCATAACAATTTTTGTATTTTTTTTAAATGACAAAATATGCATATAACCCCCATCTTTTAAATGTATAGTTTGCTTTAAATAAAAGTAAGATTGTTTTGGTAATTGAAGCTGAATGAATTTAAAATTCATGTGCTATATTTCAATATATTTGTTTTCCTTAAAATTTTAAAACACTAACCTCATTCTCATCTGAATTAAAAAAAAAAAATTCTGTATGAAATAATAATCTGACTAAAAACACTTTTGATGTTTCTTTTTTAATCAATGTAGAATGTGTAACTTAAAAATAAACAGATTAGAGCTCTGTTTGAGGACAATCCTGTGTGGGGAGGTGGCAGGGGGATTTATCTTTTGGGTGAGATTTAATTTAAATTATTGTTTTTCAAGGTAGCATTCTAATCAGGTAAAGCAAGTAATATTCTCTGTATCTTTATATAAATATACACACATGGTGGTAATGGCGCAGTGGATAAGACACATGCCTTTGGTGTGAGAGACCCGGGTTCGAATCCACTGTGAGACACCAATGTGTCCCTGAGCAAGACACTTAACCCCTAGTTGCTCCAGAGGTGTGCGACCTCTGACATATATGGCAATTGTAAGTCGCTTTGGATAAAAGCGTCAGCTAAATTAATGAATGCAAATGAATATGTGTGTGTGTGTGTGTATATATATATATTTATAGCTACGGGCAGCGATTACGGGCCCAAGCCGGTGGCACCGCAACCCCGGGTATAGCGCCACCAACTGGCAGCAGGAAGTGTGTCACTTTCAAAATGATTTGAAATCACCCTCTTATTTTTACCTGATTTTCTTCAAACTTCACTACTATAATGTAAACACACGGCAGATGTAGAGCTGGATGTAGACCTGACCTTTCAGAAGGTTGCTCACGCATACTTTGTGATTGATATGTGCCCTCGATGCGCACTTTTGCAGAGCCCACACCAATGCAAGCGCTACAGCACTCTTCTTTTCGACAGTCAAAGCAGGGTTACGTTTTTTTTGCACGTCGTGCACAATAACCCTAAAGGCACCAGGGTGGCGGTGCCACCGGCTTTATATATATATATATATATATATATATATATATATATATATAAATATAGCTGCGAGCAGCGATGAAGGGCCCAAGCCGGCGGCACCGCCACCCCGGTGCCTTTAGGTAACTAAAGGCACCGGGGTTGCGGTGCCACCGGCTTGGGCCCGTAATCGCTGCTCGCAGCTATATTTATTTTTAATTTTGAGAGAATTTTACGATGCAATGCAATTTTTATAAAATTTGTTTTGTTCCTGGACTTTTAGTTTGTAATCTTTCAGTTCCTGGTTTCCCTTTGTTTAGATTCTCGCCACTAGTTAGTTTCTATGGTTACTGTCATTAGTTAGTTTGGTTCATATGTTCACCTCGTTATCTTTTGTATATTAGTTTATGTCTGTTCCCTTTGAGTTTGTCCGGTCACCGTTATACTTGTGTGTGTTACGCTACTGTTTGTATCAGTAAACTTTGTGTTGGATCTTTATTCTTCTGTGTGTTCGTCTGCCTGCACACACACACGACAGTCAGTTTAATTTTTAGAAACCTCAGACAGAAAATAAATTCCTAGAAAAGCTTGATTCTTAAAATACATTTATAATTGTATTTGAAAGACAGATAAACACTCGATTCAGCCATTAAAATAAAACAGTAGATGGAAAACAAATTATTTATATGGTGGATCACATACAGTATTTTATTTTATCCGGATCTGGACATTAACATTCTCATTTTGTCTGTGTCCGCAGAATTCATGAAGATGCTTTAGAGATGAACGAATCTGCTGCCCAGTTTCTGCTGAATCTGACTGTTGCAGCTTCAACGTGTGTTACAACTACAGGAGAGAATTACATTGAGCTTTTAACATCTGTGTGCAGCTACAGATCATTTCTCTGGTATGATGATGATGATGATGAGCATCAGGTTGAACACTGTGATTTCCTGCTGGATCTGTGGTCACATGTGAAGGACTATGAGACTCAAACAGGCAGGAGTGTCCTTCCAGCATTACAGCCAGTTTATCAGTCAGCTCCTGCAGTCTGGAGAATAGACCTCTCAGAGAGAAAGAGCTCCATCCTCCTAGAAGTGCTGAAACTGCAGACAGAGAAGAAACCAGTAGAGCTGATAGACTGGACAGATGAAGAGAGTGAAGTGAGGGGATTCCTCCAGTGTCTGCCCTACATCTCACAGCTCAGGTGAGAGTCTCATGAGGAACACAACAACCATGCTGGATTATTGTATTCAGTGCTCACAATAAAATTAATGAATTTAATGTACAGTTTATGTTAGGAAGACAATATATATGTGAACGTGAACCAGAATTGAAAACACTAAGTTGCATAAACTTCATAGACTAGTCTTACAAGTTAATCATCTAATTATTTTATACAAGACTGATCATAACTGTTTTAAAACCGTTACATAAAGAGGTATTGGTGTAATTTGAATCTGAAAAGTAAGTGTGATTCGCCCTAACTAACCGCTAGTTGTTCAGACTTGTGCAGTGTTGGGCAGTAACTAGATAGGCTACTAGTAATGCGTTACAGTCATATTACTTTCTCTGGTAACTAGTAGTGTAACTAATAACAGTTATTTTTTTGTCACAGTTGCTAATGATTTGAAATTCAGAAACCCAATCATCCCTATCAATTTTCATAATCGTTGTTGTGTGTGTGCGCTCATGACATCATCAACGCAGCAAGTCTTTGTCTGAAGACGGAGAAGAACATCATATAGCGGTTGAAAATACAGACTTTATTATATTTTTTCTATGTTGCTGCTTTATTAAATAACAGAAGGGGTTTAAAAAAAGTGTGGCTTGTCATCAGTTTGAGCCAGTTGTACTCTTCGTTTATTTGTAACTTTCATGGATTCACAGGCTGCAAAAATGATGCAATTACCAATTATTTGGAGATGTAATGGAAGAGTAATGTAACTAGTGTAATTAATTACTGTTGGCCGGGAGTAATAATATTATTTTTGTAAGGAGTAACTAGTAATGAGTAAATGATACATGTTTTGAGTAACGAGCCCAACACTGTTCTCATGACACAGTTTTAACTCAGCGTCTCTGTTTCTGCATCTGGCCGCTGACAGTCGTGTTGTGAGTAAATCTGTTGTTCAAATCCTTCTCTCACTCTTGTTCAGTCAGTCTCTGTAGAGATTGGTTTTGTTCATGTATTTCTATTATATCAGCTTCATGCAGCTCACAGAATGTTTATATATGCGGTTATAATCGAGCTAAAGTGGGTTTCTGCATAGTCGAGCTACAATCTTAATCTCTCTGTCTAAATATAAATCTCACAATACATATTCAAATATTCACAGGATCTGAGCCTCTTCATTTTGGGCTCACACTTGGTCCCTTCATGGTCAAAAGTGGCCAAAGCCTTGAAATGTAACTTTTTTTTCCCAGTGAAATCAATGTAAAATTTTTGTTCAATATTTTTCGATTATTATTTTTAATTTTGAGAGAATTTTACGATGCAATGCAATTTTTATAAAATTTGTTTTGTTCCTGGACTTTTAGTTTGTAATCTTTCAGTTCCTGGTTTCCCTTTGTTTAGATTCTCGCCACTAGTTAGTTTCTATGGTTACTGTCATTAGTTAGTTTGGTTCATATGTTCACCTCGTTATCTTTTGTATATTAGTTTATGTCTGTTCCCTTTGAGTTTGTCCGGTCACCGTTATACTTGTGTGTGTTACGCTACTGTTTGTATCAGTAAACTTTGTGTTGGATCTTTATTCTTCTGTGTGTTCATCTGCCTGCACACACACACGACAGTCAGTTTAATTTTTAGAAACCTCAGACAGAAAATAAATTCCTAGAAAAGCTTGATTCTTAAAATACATTTATAATTGTATTTGAAAGACAGATAAACACTCGATTCAGCCATTAAAATAAAACAGTAGATGGAAAACAAATTATTTATATGGTGGATCACATACAGTATTTTATTTTATCCGGATCTGGACATTAACATTCTCATTTTGTCTGTGTCCGCAGAATTCATGAAGATGCTTTAGAGATGAACGAATCTGCTGCCCAGTTTCTGCTGAATCTGACTGTTGCAGCTTCAACGTGTGTTACATCTACAGGAGAGAATTACATTGAGCTTTTAACATCTGTGTGCAGCTACAGATCATTTCTCTGGTATGATGATGATGATGATGAGCATCAGGTTGAACACTGTGATTTCCTGCTGGATCTGTGGTCACATGTGAAGGACTATGAGACTCAAACAGGCAGGAGTGTCCTTCCAGCATTACAGCCAGTTTATCAGTCAGCTCCTGCAGTCTGGAGAATAGACCTCTCAGAGAGAAAGAGCTCCATCCTCCTAGAAGTGCTGAAACTGCAGACAGAGAAGAAACCAGTAGAGCTGAGAGACTGGACAGATGAAGAGAGTGAAGTGAGGGGATTCCTCCAGTGTCTGCCCTACATCTCACAGCTCAGGTGAGAGTCTCCAACACAGTCTCATGAAAGTGCGTATCTATACCACGAATGTTATTTCTCGTGTCATTTATACGCCAAAACTGTTTTTTGCGTGCATATGCTACGCACTGAAAACCCTTGGGTAGGATTAGGGGGGTGGGGGATGCGTGCGTATTACACGCCATAAAGTGCGTATCATATGCACGCAAAAAACAGTTTTGGCGTATAAATGGCACGAGAAATAACATTCGTGGTATAGATACGCTGGATTATTGTATTCAGTGTTCACAATAAAATTAATGAATTTAATGTACAGTGTATGTCAGGAAAGACAATATATATGTGAACGTGAACCAGAATTGAAAACACTAAGTTGCATAAACTTCATAGACTAGTCTTACAAGTTAGTCATCTAATTATTTTATACAAGACTGATCATAACTGTTTTAAAATGCATGTTTAATGCAATTTTGTTTCAATGCAATTTTTATAAAATTTGATGAGCTATTTTTTCCATTAAAATTAATATAATTTTTTTAATTATTTTTCAATAAATGCAATATTATGAAAGCCTTTAAAATACATTTTTAAAGTGAGAATAGTGTCACATGGAGACGTTAAAAAACAAAAACATGTGATGTCATGGTGTAACCACCTATAGCTCCCTATATAAATAGAGAGGCTTTTGGATTATCTAGTGTGTGTATGTGTGTGTGTGTGTGTGTGTGTGTGTGTGTGTGTGTGTGTGTAAGATTACTGATACAGGTAATACAGGACAAAACAGCGCTTGACTTTAATGGAGCTCTAGATTAAGTGTTTACTGTCAAATCAGAAAATAAAACAGTGTAGAAACTGTCAATTGTCTGTATTTGAAATGAAAGGTTTAAGGAAATTAAGTAAATTACTCAAAATTAGTTTTTTATTTGTATTTAGATTCCAAAAGATAGAAGCTATACAAAAATACTTGTTTTACTAAATTCAATTTAGGATTATATTTTCACTTTTATTCAATATCTTATATTCTCCTACACTGGACAATAAAGTGATAATTATGTGTGTCTCCACAGATTTTCTGACATTATCTACTGGAAGAGAGAAGCTGCTGTAAAGATTCTCCTGAATCTGTTTGTTTCAGCATCAGAGTTTGATGCAAATACTGAAGAAAATTACACTGAACTATTAACATCTGTGTGCAGCTACACATCTTTCCCCTGTGATGAGAATGATTATGATACTGAGTATCAGTGTGATTTCCTGCTGGATCTGTGGTCACATGTGAAGGACTATGAGACTCAAACAGGCAGGAGTGTCCTTCCAGCATTACAGCCAGTTTATCAGTCAGCTCCTGCAGTCTGGAGAATAGACCTCTCAGAGAGAAAGAGCTCCATCCTCCTAGAAGTGCTGAAACTGCAGACAGAGAAGAAACCAGTAGAGCTGAGAGACTGGACAGGTGAAGAGAGTGAAGTGAGGGGATTCCTCCAGTGTCTGCCCTACATCTCACAGCTCAGGTCTGTGTGAAATACTTTTTAAAAAACCATTTTAAATGCCTTTATATTTAATTAAAGATGTATGCTTTTTCAACCACAGATTGTAAACATAAGTCAGTATGCTTGAATATTACCATGGCAGGATACTTTTACATATATATTTTATCATTTTCATTGATTAAATCCTCGTCCTGTAGGAATGCTGAGCGGTTCATCCCGTCACTATGTAAAGTGTTCGGGCCGAGAGTGAAGGCAGATCAGGTGACTCCTCTGCTCCGGGCTTTAGACTTCACTGTTACTCTGACTGGAGAGTTACCCAGCAGCTCCTGCAGATCTGTGGGGAGAGTTCTGGGCCGTTCGCCCTCAAAACTAAACCTGACTCTGAAGACACACGCCATCTCTCTCAGAGGACTCAAACTGCTGTTCAAACACCTCACACACCTGCACAAACTGAGGTTTCAGATTCATCATCTGCATTCACACTTAAATCATCCTGAAATACTGTTTGAATGTTTCTCATGATCTCTGATTTTGTTTTTGACAGTGTGGAAGACGAACTGTTAGTGAAGATGTTCAGAGCGCTGAGATCATCGAATGGTCCTTTTCCACTGATAGAGGAGTTTTCACTGCTCACAAAAGACTCAAAGCGAAATCTCTCTCATATCATGAGCAGCTTGACGTCTCTCCTGAGACTGTTTTCTGTTCAGTGTTTGGATCTTACTGAGTGTAAATCAGAGACTCTGTCTCTCACAGCTCTGGTGTTTCTCCAGGAACCCGGGACTATCAGGTCTGTGTTCAGCAAAGTTGCTCCATTTTCTGTGAGTAAATCAACCCGTTTAAAACTGACAAGTCCTGTTCTGTGTGTGTGTGTTCAGGTTCTCTAAAGAGACTCTTCAGCGGCTGGTTTCTCTGGTGTATGAAGCACAGGATGATGAACTGACACACTCTTTCCTGAAGAAGGTGTCGAAGGATTTGACGTCCTGCTCACTGAGCTGGGAAGAGATTCATTATCTACTGACACATCAAGCTCTGAATCTGAAGTTGGACTTGAGAAAGAACAAAATCTCTTGTGAAAACATCAGAGAACTTCTGCCCTTGATAGAGAGAATCAAGTTGAAAAGGTAAAAATAATCCATCACGAATAGAGCCATTGTTTCCCTCCCTAATATAATTTATATATATATTATAAATGTGAGTTTTGAAACCATTTTAAAAACATAAGTTGCTAACAGGCCCCCTGGCTTATTTCTCAAGCATTGAAGAATGGTGATGGCGCAGTGGATAAGACACATGCCTTTGGTGTGAGAGACCCGGGTTCGAATCCACTGTGAGACACCAATGTGTCCCTGAGCAAGACACTTAACCCCTAGTTGCTCCAGAGGCGTGCGACCTCTGACATATATAGCAATTGTAAGTCGCTTTGGATAAAAGCGTCAGCTAAATGTAAATGTAAAAATGAAGAAACTTGTTCAAGATAAGACTGTAATTTTTGTCGTAGAACAAAATCTTTTAAAGTAATGTTTTACCACAGACTTAATATTTACTCATAGATTGAAAACCACTATTCTAAATACCTATTAGAAAGTTTGCAGGCTGTCCCGTGGCAAAATTAGATTTCTGGGTCACTTTACATATTCACATCATGGTTAAACAGTTCAACTGCATCCATTGGTTCTATTAAAGAACATGTAGTTTTCTTCTCTGTATTCACTGAGTGACTTTGATTCAAGTAGATTTTACTGAATGATCTTATTCTCCACAGGATGACCCCCGGCTTTACTCTGTCCATCATTATGGAGATTTACGAGACTCGCTTTCCTCAGTATGTGTCCAGTCTGATGAGGTCAGCGGGAAATAACATTAACCTGAACGGCAGAGTGTTGGACTCTGTTCACTGCGCTGCCCTGCGCTTCACTCTCGAGAACTGCAACACTGTTAAACTCAATCTGCTCTGGACCTCCATACCAGAGGAGGCGCTGGAGAGCTTTCTGCCTTTGCTCAGCAGAGTCACACAACTCAGGTTAGCTGATTTAGCAGCACTGATATTATAATAGCTGTTGTTTTGCTCAAGAATCTCTCTGTTAACAGAGTGTGTGTGTGTGTGTGTGTGTGTGTGTGTGTGTGTAGTGTTGACAGGCGGCTGCTGCTGAAGCTGCTTCATTGCTGCAGTTCCTCTGATCTCCAGCAGGAGACAGCTTCTGTTCTGCTCTCTGCTCTTCACAACACACTGGACTTCTCCTGCGGCTCGGCTCTGGATTTAACAGACACACTGGAAAATCAACAACATTTGAAACTAACAAATAAAGACTGTAGAATGATCTCATCTGTGCTTCAGAAAACCCAAAGTGTTATGAAGTTGATTTTACAGGACTGTAAGATCTCTGATACGGCCCTGAAACAACTTTGGCCAATCCTGCCTCGAGTCCAGCTGAGGTGAGAAACATGACAGATCCCTTTCATTACTGATACGACACAGTCCGATTATTTATCTCCATATAAACTCCCTGTATATTATTCTCATGTTTGTCGTTGTGATGTTCTTCCTCTCATCAGTTGCAGTAAAGCTTTGCTGCTGCAGTTTCTGGCTTGTATCAGTAAAGATGGGTCTCAGAGAGGCTCTTCGAGGAGGACTGAGGCTCTTTCACAGGCCTTAGGAGGAGAGATGGACCTCAGTCACACTCAGATGGACCAGAGCGCTTGTGAACAGCTGGCGCTGTTTCTGGAATATTCTGAAGGGCTGAAAGAACTGGATCTCAGTCACTGCAAACTCACGGATCACTGCATGAAGCCGCTGATGCCACATCTGCACAAAACTCAGACTCTGGAGTGAGTTACAGACACGACAGCAATAGACAAACACTAAACATGTTTACTTCTGTTATTTTATTGATTCTGTCTCATTTCTTCTTATAGTGTGAGTCACAATAATATCACAGATGAATCAGCTGAGAGAATCCACAGCGTCGTCTCCAGTCACAGTAATATCCAGACTGTGCGGTGAGTGTGTGTGTGATCTGTGTTTCATTTCTGTAGGTTTATTAACCCTCTAACCCACATCATTTATTAATGAAACAGAGTAGTTTTAGTGATTTAACTAAAAAAAACAACATAATTCATTCGATTTTTACGTTATAAAGACATATCTGTTTTCTGTAATCTGATTAAATGAATTGTTAAATTACAAGTTAAAAAATGCAAGCAATGCTAGTTTTAGATCCACATTGTTGAAGGGCCACATGATAAGCATTTCTTGAAGCATTTAAATATGATTAAGTAAGCCTGTATTTTTGGTATATAAAAGTGCATATTTAAAATGACTTATCATATACATAAATTTCAGTGGTTCAGTTTAGAATATTTGCGCACAGCTTAGCCAAATATAATTTAATGAAATACTTTGATGAATACTTTTACTTTTTGACTGAAGGTCCTGACTTTTTTTTTAATCAGATGACTTTATATCATATTGTGGTGAATTTTGTGTTTTCAGGCTGTTCGGAAACAAAGTCAGTGACAGAAAGCAGTTCATCGGAGACAAGCGATTTGAAATATGGTGAAGATCCTGGACCGTAAATCTGATGATTCATTATTAAGAGGATTTGTAAATTACTCAATTCATGATAAAACAAAGTGACAATCACTTTGCAAAGCATGAAACATCTGTGTCATAGTTTATTTTTATGATTATTTTGAAAGGAATGTATTTATATCTTTAATGTAGTCTGATTCATTTAAACCAGAATGATTAAATTGAAATGTTTGCAATTGCAATGTTGTGGTAATACTGGCCTATATATTGCCTTAATATACATATAAGAGCAATAGTTATTTCTTATGAATGTACAGTAGTTCTATGTATTGATCTCTTAACTGGCTTCCAGTCGCTGCTCATCAAGTTCAAGAGACTGACTGTGTCTCTGTGTTCAAGCCTGTACTTTATCATTTGTAATCCACATTTGTAAGTCACTTTGGATAAAAGACTGCTATATAAATAAATGTAAATGTGATGTAAATGAACTCTTATTTGAGCAAAAGTGCGTGGGCCCTTAGAATCGTCCTAACTAAGATTAATAAAGGTTTTCACTTCATGTTGTTGTAGTAATTTTCCATTGACTTTGCTGTTATAATAGCACTTGTTGAATTAGAGCTGGTCAGAGTAGTTTATTCAATAAGCTTAGTTGTGTCTTTCCCAGTGCTCAGAAAAGGAAAAGGGTTAATAGGTGTTGGTGCAGTAGGTTTTCTCATCAGTGGGTTTTTTCTCTTCCTTCCCTACTTTCCCATACGCTAGATCTTTTTGCATTTTGTTCCTCTCTCTTCGCTCTGCCTCATTCAACCAGCACATGGTTGTTTTCTTACAATCCACACACACATATCTCACACAACCTTTTTGTTCCTCACTCCCCTCTTCTATCGAGTCTCGAACCGCTGTCAGCCTAGTGACACTTAAAGTTCCCTTTTCAGGGAAATCATGGTATTTCATTAATTCTTCTTCAGTACCCTTCAAAAAAAAATTCCCATATGCTTTTTTCATCAGACTAAACACCGGTTTATCAAAATAAAAAAAAAATTGCGCATTATACTCTGAGATTTCCTATTTTCTGTGTTTTTTTTTACCCCTGTGCACTTATATAACTTCAGTCTGAGATTTTCACCTCAATTGAAAAAGGAGAGCACTTGCTCGCAGTTTTGATCATCCAGACCCTCGGGGTCTCCCACACTACACCACCGTGGATTATCTAAACCCACCAGACTAGTATCCCCGCTCTAGTCACCACAGTGTTCCCTTGGGGCGTCGGACTGGGGGTAAAACCAGTACTGATTACCAGGGCCCCAAGGGGAGAGAGGGCCCTTGAAAAGTCTGGAACATATTTTATTTTACCTTGATATTTTCATTTCCTAATTAAATTTCATAACGAATGTCAGATGAAATGTAAAGTTAGTGTATTAACTAAATAACTTGGTTGATTGATTGATTGACGGTCTTATGGTCCCACCCCTTGCTAATGCGCCAAATGGTTTAGTCCATCTGCACGCATTTTGTAAATGTTAGTTGAGCGGCATCTCGTTGAGCGCTGAAGAAATGTCTTTCTCAAAGAAAGCTAAGTCAGGCCACCAAAAAAGAAAGGAAAGACAGGAGAAGGAAAGAAAACAAAATGAGGGGAAACAATTGGTTACTGACTTCTTTTCAAAGAAAGGTGAGCACAAACCAGAACACGAAATTTATAGTGCTAAACTGCTTGAATATCTCCGCGATCGTTAGTGCTAAAAATGAACTGAGACAACCCAATGAAAGAGCAGAATTTTTTTAATTTGTCTAGTTTCACTGTAGCTACCAAGCTACCTATGAGTGACACTGATTAGCCTATTATTGCTAATTTTAGATATTATAGCCTATTGATTTAAAATTAAACATGTTTCAAATTAGGCTATTATATGAAGTTTTGTATGCAAACAGCATTATTAGTGTACAGTTTATTTATTTAGCCTTTACCTCAGATTACATGTAGGCTATAACCAAATTATCATCTGAAAATGTATGTTCTGGCAGAAAAACACTTTCAGATGATAATTTGGTTATATGTAATCTGAGGTAAAGGCTAAATAAATAAACTGTACACTAATAATGCTGTTTGCATACAAAACTTCATTATAATAGCCTAATTTGAAACATGTTTAATTTTAAATTAATTGGCTATAATATCTAAAACCTAGGCTAATAATCAGTGTCACTCATAGGTAGCTTGGTAGCTCATCTGTAGCCACAGTGAAACTCGAAAAATTAGAATACCATGCAAAAGTTCATTTATTTCAGTAATTCAACTTAAAAGGTGAAACTAATATATTTTTATTACATGTAAAGTGAGATATTTCAAGCCTTTGTTTGATAATTTTTAATTACTGAAATAAATGAATTTTTGCACAATATTCAATTTTTTTTAGTTTTCCCTGTACATATAATGTCAACATTATTTTTATGTCAGATTTAGTAGAAGCAGATCTTAACATTGTGAAACACATGGCCCTCAGTTTCAGAAACTGTCACATCAGAGAGTGGAGTAGCAACAGACCCTTCATCCTCCTCTTCGGATTTGAGACCAGGTGAGCTATTATAGTTCAAAATTAAAGCAAACCATTTTGTTTAGCCATTTTGACTGAAAGCTGTTAAGTCAAGTGACACTAACATCGTAGTGTGTTTTATTATATTAGTTAATAATTAGGATAAGAGGTTAATATCTAATGTATTCTTCGTGTAGAGAAAGATGATAGAGAAGATGTGATTGAGGATGATGGTGGAAGTGAAGAGAGCAGGGAGCGTGAGTGTTGTTCTGAGCACAGTGTGGAAATGAGAGATAAGGAACTGGAAAGTAGGCAGAGCAATTCAGACCAGTTTTTGCCAGAGGATCCAGGATTATGGCCAGATAAATTGACGAATGATCAGAGAGACACCATAGTACGCAGGCTAGCAAGTAAAGGTACAGAGAAAACAAACAAAGTGCCACCTAAAGATATGGAAGGGAAACCATTTCCCATTTATCTTGAATTTGTAAAGTCAGCAAACGGGCGTGAAAAAATCAGAAGAGACTGGCTTATTCATAGTGAGAGTGCAGAGGCTCTATATTGCATCCCATGCCTTCTGTTCTCTCATGAGCTGACAAAGCCGTCAAGAAGTGCCCTGAACAGCAAGGATGGAGTTAAATTAGCACACATTAAATGGCAAAGAATGTACAACAAATTGCCAGAACATGAGACAAACATGCCTCATAAGCAGTGCTATGTTAAATGGAAAAGCCTTCAGCACTCATTACTAGCAGGAACTGGAGTTGATGGTCACCTTCAAAGACATCTACTGGCAGAAATAGAGAAGAATAGGCTGATTCTACAGAGGCTTTTGCATGTGACCCTTCATTTGGCATCACGAAACCTTGCATTCAGAGGCAAAAATTCTAATTTAGATGATGTCCACAATGGGCATTTCCTTGGCACTTTAGAGTTGTTGGCATATTATGATCCCATTTTACATAAGCACTTGGAAAAAGTAAGGGAAAAGAAGAAAGAGGGGTCAAGGTTAACACACTATCTGAGTCCTGAGACGCAGAATGAATTCATTGAGCTCTGTGGCAAAAGAGTGTTGAACACTATCCTGGCAGAAAGAGAAGCTGCAATTTACTTCTCAGTGATATGTGACTCAACACCAGACATCTCTCACACTGAACAAAATGTGCTATTGTTGAGATATGTACATCAAGATGTAGAAAGTGATGTATGGAAGATAATCGAGAGATTCTGTCTATTTGAAGACTTTTATAAAAAGACAGGGAGGGAAATCTCTGAAATGATTCAGGCAGTATTGCAAGACATGGGCATACCATTAGAGGACTGTAGGGGACAGGGTTATGACAATGGAGCCAACATGTCAGGGAAAGTGAAAGGCGTGCAAGCTCAGATTTTAAAACAAAACCCGCTTGCTACGTACTCCCCCTGTGCTTCCCATACCCTTAATTTGGTGGGTGTACACGCAGCTCAGTCATGCCCTGAGGCCTCAACATTGTTTGGCAGTGTTAATCGCCTTTACAATTTCTTTAGCGCTAGTCCAGAGCGATGGGCAATCTTGAAGGAAAAAACTGGATGCTCTCTTCATCGTCTCTCTGACACTCGATGGGGTGCCCGGATTGCTGCGGTACGAGTCGTGACAACTCACCTCCCCTCTATTCTGGTAGCACTACAATGTGTATTAGACACATGCAGCCTTACAAATGATGCCAAGTCTGAGGCAAAAGGTCTAAAAAAATATTTCAACACATTTGATGCAGTTGGTACTACAGTGCATGGAAAATCGTAACCTGGTTCTTCAGGCAGGGGATATTTCTTTGGACATTGAGGCTGCAAACATCAAGGCACTGCAAGAGGAAATAAAGGATCTTCGTTGTGAATGGGACTCACTCCTTGCCGAGGCCTGCTTAGTAGCCCAAGCCATGGAAATCCCTGCTCAATTTCAGGGTGAAGAGAAGCGGAAACGGAAAAGGAAATGTATGCCAAATGAGAGTCAGGAAGATGAAACTGAAGAGAATGCTGCAACTCTATTCAGAAACAAGGTATTTTTTGTTGTAATGGACAACATAATCAGTGATTTAAGTGCAAGGTTCCAGACCACAGCCACAATATGTGAAACATTTGCACCGATTCTGAAGTTTGCAGATATGTCAGAAGAAGAGATAAAAGTAACATGCCGGGCTCTGACAAGAATATACCACAAAGACCTCACAACTGAATTTGAGGATGAAATGCTGCACCTGAAAGCAATACATAAGGCCACATTTCCTCATAATCAGTCCCCTCTTCAGCTCCTTAATGACATATACAAGCTGCAGCTACAGAGCATTTTTGGACAAATCTGTATTGCACTGAGGATTTTCTGCACCCTACCTGTCACTGTTGCTGGTGGTGAACGGGCTTTCAGCAAATTGAAATTTGTTAAAAACTACTTGAGGTCAACAATGTGCCAGGATAGGCTCAACAGTCTTGCTCTTCTCTCCATTGAAAGCCAATTGGCAAAAAAAATGGACTTTCAGGACCTCATCAATGACTTCGCCAGCAAAAAAACACGCCAGTGGGCATTTACTGGGGAATAAACTTCAGTATAAATCATACATTTGAGGAAGCTTTAGCATGCAAGCAATAGAATTTGTTTCATTTTGACTAGTGACAAGTTTTGTTTTAAAACTGACAAGTTTGTGTTTTATTATGAATAGAGCTTTTTGTTAATGTACAAAACAAAAATGGCATGTTTAAGATTTCATTTATGCCTAGAAGTAATAAAGCATATTAAAAATAAATGTTCTCTCAAGCAAAAATCATTTAAGTGACTGTAGACCAGACTATGTGGGGTGGGGGTGGGCGGGGTGGGGGTGGGCGGGGCGGGACGGGGGCCCATAAGGACTGCCTATGCATAGGGCCCGGGATCTTGTGCTACGCCCCTGTGAGTCAATCCCTCTTAGGTAACCCTTATAATTTAGACTTTGTCTCTTACCAGTCTCATCTTATGCCACTTCAGTTCTTTTGATGATTCCAGTGGTGTCCCTCCCGGGCCCTTCTATTTCATGCATAGTGAGTTTTTTACACTGTTAAAGAGTTGGATTCCCATGCTAAACATGGACAAAGTTTCAAAAATTAAGTTGTACGTTTGATTGAGTATTTCTGTTCTCAAAATACTCCTTCCTGGTTGTCACAAGTTTCGTAAAGTTTTTTTCGAGTATGGGCGCGTATGACGTCAGATGCGCCGGAATTTCCTTATACGGTCCTAAGCATAGACATCATATCTATGGTCCTAAGGGCACTTCTCTCGGAAGGGCGCGAGCAGCTGTAGAGCGATAGCCGTAACCTGTGCCCATCAAAGCGCTGTGCATCGGCTGCGCTCGAATATGTCACCAAAGAAGTGTGTTTTCGGTTGCCAAGGCAAGACAACACTGCACGGATTCCCAAAGAATCAAGCGTTAAAGGGACCAGTGGATGGAGTTTGTTTTTCCAGAACATCAACACAGTTGTGCAAGTGTTCTTGTTTGTTCCATGCATTTCGAGGATGATTTTTTTTTATAAACAAAGCCCAGTTCGAAGCCGGATTTGCTAATCGTTTAGTTCTCAAGGATGGAGCAGTCCCAACACTAAAGGTTATCGCCTTATCGGTCTTGCATTGGAACCGCAGGCGGTGAGTAGAACCTAGAACTGCTTCAAATATCTGTGTGTCTATCGGCGTGTAACTTAAGCACAGCAAGTAGGCTAAACAACATGATCACGAATAGTTAATGTATCTGTAGAGCATGCGATATATGTTGTGTGTTTGTTTAAATACATTTGTTTAGGTGGCTACAGTACTGTAGGTGTCTGTTTGTTTATTGTAAAACCAAATCATGTCTTCATAAACCACGAGTAGACACACAAATGTTCTAAAACTTCGCGCGCTCGTGATTATTTAGCTCCGCCCAAACGGCACGCCTCCACCCGCTCGGCTTTTTCCAGAAAGACTCGGTACAGCCTATCTTTCTTTTATAAATATAATAAAACTAAAGACTTTTCGGCGATATGATGGATGCAATATTACTCTATAGGTACTCAAGCTTAAAATGAGATTGACTGAAACTGAGTGTTTCACCCCCCCTTTTAATGTAGTAAGACTGTGATATCAAAACTCAGAAGGCTATACACCTTGTTCACTTAATATCCTGTCTGGCTCGTTGGTCTAGGGGTATGATTCTCGCTTAGGGTGCGAGAGGTCCCGGGTTCAAATCCCGGACGAGCCCTTCCTTTTCACAATGTACAAAATTTCGATTTGATTAAAGAAGTCAATTTTTATAACTTCATTTGATGTATTTTTATTCATTTAAGATTATATTATTAGATTATAATTGAGATCAAATCTACCCAGCACAGTTGCAATACCGTGGATCGAAGTTATAATGGCATAGTGCTAGCGTTTACTGACCTGAACGGCACTGCTGTCGACTGCACGTAACGGACTGTACCCCACCAAAATGTTAATATTATGTTAATAGTGATAATACACGTAGAAATATTAACAAAATGTATGACCCCGACGTGATTTGAACACGCAACCTTCTGATCTGGAGTCAGACGCGCTACCGTTGCGCCACGAGGTCTCAAGTCAGGTCTAAATAATACAGATTTGTAAACAAGTGAAACACACAAATGGAAGTTAAATCAAATAACACAAATTTAATAGTATGCAAATACAGGCAAGACGTTCCCGTGTGAAACCAACAATTTTACATACTGATATAAACTGCAGATTTATATGACCAATTCGGCTAGCATTTATACAAGAGGACTATTAAATTGTCATTGTTTTCGGATAACTATTATTGAGTATATAATGTTCTTATGTATAAATATGAAAATACCATTCTTAAAAACGATGTTTTAACTTTACTGGCTAATCCACGCAATGTTGAAATACTTTAAACACTACGTCTTGATTCTTTGTTGTGGCTCGTTGGTCTAGGGGTATGATTCTCGCTTTGGGTGCGAGAGGTCCCGGGTTCAAATCCCGGACGAGCCCGTCATTTTCTTACTCTACAGTTGAAAGTATGCTGAGAATTACTGAGGCATTATATGTATTCACACAGTACCCCAGCATCAGCCAAGACCACAGCTGCATGCGCGATACATGATGATACATGATACAGTGGATTTGCAGACGTGGACATCTTCTTGATTGTATATTCGCTTAGCTTGTGGACCGTGGGAATTCATGAAAAAGGGATAAGGTTAGTTGATAGTTAAGGTTTATAACAAGTATTTGAACATACAATTAATTACAAAATGTTCAGAAATATTTGCAAAATCCTGATTTAAAAAGCTCATGGCCAGTACGGGGATCGAACCCGCGACCTTGGCGTTATTAGCACCACGCTCTAACCAACTGAGCTAACCGGCCACATAGATCATTATAGTAAATTGCCAGTTTCGATCAAAACTAGGATGGATCAGCCTATAGACGGTTTCAACCATAGACATCATAACTTCAGTCTGCTCATCACCTTAATTTTCACTGCGTTTGTAGTCGGCGCCATATTACCAGAGAATCATATGATATTACCGGTTAACAAACACAGACCGGAAGTTAACTTCGGGCCAGCGCGTAACCCGGGCAACGCGCGTGCGTTCGATGAAACCGTCTATATAGGAGTGCAAAATTATTCATCTGTAGCGTTCGTTATTTTGAATAGAAATCATCACTCATAAAGCAGTCATTCACGTCTTCTCCGGTTTATTTGTGTTCACATACAGCAGGGGATAAGAACATTTTAAAACTTTTTCGCTGAACCCCCTCTCCGTTTTCGCGCTTTTAAATGTGACAGATCGCTGTAGCGCCTCAGTTCAAATGACACGTGAACCGATCATCTCTCTTCACTAGCCTAGTTAATAGTAAATAAACACGAATGATCAATAGGTGTGTGTTGAAAGATACAGTAACTTACCGAAATCTCATACATAGCCTAGCCTACTGTAATATCGATCAAATCAGTGTTTTTCAACCGCAGAAAGAGGTCAATAAAATAGCTGGAGTACAATGTCACATAACGTTACATTTACCTCAGAAAAGCCATTTAATGACCATACGTAAGTTGGCTAGAAAAAAATAGTATTTTATCATATATTTAGTATTAGTATAAATAAGTATTTTGCTAAATATGTGCACTATATTACATATTTATTATATGTTTTACCTATATCATTAAAATATTATAATGTTGTTGTAATAAAAACTGCATTAGGTCTATACTGTAGCCTATGATTTTAGTTGTTATTTTTAACCAGCTGATAGGGCTCTCTGTCTATGTTTACAGCATTATGTGACCTTTGGGTTTTTTTGTTTTCTCTTTCTCTACCCGGTTTGTCCCACCCTTCATTAGCACACACACACACGAGCCTATAGCGCCACCAGCGCCGCCCATATGAACCGCAACCCCATTATTGCAGGATTTATTTAAAGAACTCTCAACCTATAATATTTATCCCGTCACATACACCCCCTTTAAATCCTGCTCAATGGGAACATACCATAACAAGAAAAATCAACAGTAAAGAAAAAGAAAAGAATGAAGAAAAAAAATGGGGTGCTGAAATACAACTTCATACTTCCAATCAATAAAGATTGCCCCTTTATTCTAGAAAAGAATAAAATGCACATGGAGTATGATTAGCTGTCAATCAATTGATTCTCCCATAAGGAGTACAGAAAGATAAGGAAGGCGCCTATTCCCAATCTCACAGTAGACCAAAGAGATGCCTGTTACACCTCAAAATCTCATTATACACTAACTCCCAATTAGACTTCAAATGTCTGTATCGATATATTCTCTTATGTGTTCTCTCAGCTATGCACGAAATCAAATGCCACTGTTTATGTGAAAATGTTTTTGACTAAATAAACAAAAGAACTCACTGTAGAGTCTGAACTGTGTATGTTTTGTGTGTTCATCTCATAAAGTAGTCTTTTAGGAGGCTTAATGACTCACTACTGCATCAACATGTCTTGGCTGTGTGCATATCACAGGTTCCTCTGTGTCCTCATGCACGAACAGTCCTCCTTGAGTTGAATCAGAGTCTTGAGCTACCACTTCAGGTAAATCGACAACACTATGTACATGTCCATCACTCCTTTCAACATCACTTCGCTCTGTGACATCACTCCTTTCATTCAAGCTCCCAGCGTCAACACTCATGGAATCCAGGATCTCTGACACACATTCGGACACATCAGGTAAGTCTATGCGGTTTGTATGACCCTCGTTCTCAACAACACCCTCAGGACTACTTAATATCCAGTTTGCAGTTCTGTCATCATGGTCAATTCCGTCTCCTTGAGCCAATTCCTCATTCATGTCATCACACCGTTGATCATGGTTCTGCAATTGGTAGGAAGTTCACAGGCAACAAGAAATTTCTATGGACTACCCTCACTTTGTCTGAAATGATTGACCGAATTCTGTAAACATTGATATCAGGGTACACAACCATGACTTCATATAGAGACGACTCCCACTTATCAGCAACTTTTCTTCTGCCTCTCTCACCCCTGTTCGCAACCAGCACTCTATCCCCAACAGCCAGTGGATATCCCTTCACCTTTCTGTTATAAAGTCTGCCATGCCGTTCCTGTTCCTTCAAAGTATGCACCTGTGCTATACGTGCTGCTTCACGAAAGTCATTCTTCAACTTGGACACAAAGTCCTTGAAATCCACCACATCCTCATTGAAAACCACATTCTGTAACAGGACATCAATTGGAAGACGAGGAACTCTGCCAAACATAAGAAAGAAGGGTGCAAAACCTGTTGTCTCATGTTCCGCGCAGTTGTAACAGAAGGTAAGTTGCTGTAGCATTTGTGGCCATTTTGATTTCGCTTTAGGAGGTAACGTCCTGATCATACTACCCAGAGTCCTATTGAACGTAATGGCATTGCTAAGAGGTTCATACCGTTGCTCCGTTAGCCAGTATCTGCACATCAGAGCCACTTGAGCTGGTCTGCATTGACTTTTGGTCGGCAGAGTTTAGAGAAGGAATGTCGGTGGACGTGTTGATTGTTACAGATCATTTTACAAAAATGGCCCATGCTTTTCCGTGCCAGAATCAGTCTGCCAAACAAGTTGCGAAAAGGCTCTGGAATGACTTCATTTTAGTTTATGGATTTCCCAAGAGAATTCATTCTGACCAGGGGGCTAATTTCGAAAGCAAGCTAATCAAGAAACTGTTGACCATGGCGGGTGTGGACAAGTCACACACAACACCATACCACCCGTCCACACCCGCCATTTTTGTAAAAATGATCTGTAACAATCAACACGTCCACCGACATTCCTTCTCTGAGCTCTGCCGACCAAAAGTCAATGCAGACCAGCTCAAGTGGCTCTGATGTGCGGCTCGAGATCGTCTCAAGAGAAAACATTTCCTAGGAGCCAACTTTAGATTGTGATGTGTCAACCGCAAGAGAACCATTTCGAGGCGTTGAAGAGCGACTGACTCAGATGGGGCAAACACCATCAAATCATCAAGGTAACAGAAAACGCTGCTGAAATTCTCATCTCCAAAGATAGACATCATCATTCTCATGAAAGTGGCTGGGCTATTCGAGAGACCCATAGGAAGACTGTTATACTCATGAAGACCAAATGGGGAAGAGAAAGCGGTGTACTTTTTGTGTTCTTCCTCTACAGGAACATTATAAATGATGTTTTATTAACAAAGTTTGGGAGGAGCACGTTCAGATAATTAAACCTAATTAAATACACGTGGAGCACATTCAGATAATCAAACCTAATTAGACACGAGTGGTGCTTAATCACGTTAAGCGCTGTGTATATATACAGCAAACTTACCTCCGTTCATTGACAGTTTAACAGCATCCCTCCACCACCCCATCTCCTCACTTATAGTCCTAATACTCTTACAACAACGGGGGGAGTACTCTGGGTTTGGGCAAAATTCCGAGCTCGGAGCCCTCCCCCCGGACAGCACGCCAAATACGCATAATCTTTACTCTGTTTAATTGATGTAAGTGTGAACTCGTGAATACCCTGAGGTAAGATCCATGGTTGAAAAAAAAAAACGTGTTGCCACCCAAGGCAGCCAACACATCAGACTGATGTGGTAATGGGTAGGCATCTCTGACAGTCCTCGCATTTAACCACCTGAAGTCAGTGCAGATCCTGAGATCGCCATTCTTCTTCCATACTAGAACAAGAGGGGACGCATAGTCGCTGTGTGACTTGCGGATAATTCCTTTTTCCTCCATCTCGTTTAATGCTGTCCGCAGTTTTGCATACTGGCTCGGTGGTATACGCCTATAAGGAAAACGGAAGGGGCTATCGTCAGTGAGGTTAATCCGATGGACAACGCCTTTGGCCTCTCCACAGTCCATTTTGTCTCTTGAGAACACTGATTCATACTTCTCAATAAGGTATAACAACTTGTCTTTCCAGCGGGCTGATACTTCACATGACTCCAAATCCAATTCACCAAGGCCTAATTCACTCAAGACACGCTTCATATCTTCACTGGATCTAGGTGGTAAAGGTTCCTCAGTACACTGCAGATTTGACTGAATCTGTGTCGGTAAAGGCAAATCTTGCACTGCAATACAAGGTGACACGTCAGCAATTTTTGCATTTCTCTTCAACACCACTCTGTGATCAGTAGGGTTAATGACTTGCAAGGGGATAGAACCATCTCCCCATAGTGGTGTTATCACCCTCCCGACTAGAATTTGCCTTGGTCTCGATCTGGACTCGGTTGGTTCCACGATAACAGTGCTGCCAACTGACAAGACAGAAGACTGAGGTAGCTTACCCCAAACCAGATGTTCAGTCTGCGGCTCTAATGTCACACTCCTCTGTAACTTTACAGTACCGACTTTCTCAGGTATGGATTCACCTCTCCACCTTTCGGCATTTGTGAAAAGGGACAGAAACATACAGCACTCATCACTCTCATTGTTGCTTGATTTAGACATGAGCCTCCAGTAACCATCAGTCTCCCTCAGTTGCATCAACAGTCTCTTTATGAGATTTGTACCCAAAATCATCTCTTCAGTCTGCCCAGGCACAACCAAAACAGGAATTATCATGGAGCAGCCGTACACAGTAGCTTTAGGATTATAGACTGCCGTAGGGGCAACATGATGGCCACCACAACCAACAATGACAATATCTTGGCTTGTCAAGTCTGGGTTACTTCTCAACAACCGTTCTTCAGCAGACTCACTAAAAATACACGCCATTGATCCACTATCAAGTAAAGCTTTGAGAATGAGATCAGTCTCAACTGAAACGGAAGTGTAGAACAAGCTATCAGCTCTTGGAACTCTCTGAACACACTGAAAGATGACTGTTTTGTCCGAAGGTATATCACTAAACATGTCACATAAAGACTCAAAATCCCTCACATCATCAAAACTGGAAATGGGAGCTTCACTCACAAGATCTACGTGATCCTCCCTCACACGTAGATCATCTAGTTTGACTGTTGGTTGCCTGAGGAAGTAGTCTTCCTTTCCTTCGGGCACCAATTTCTGGGATGGTTAGGTGAAAAACACTGGAAACAGAGCCTGCTGTCTTTACAGTGAGTAAAAGCAGAATGTGAGGTGTCCTTGCACACCAAGCATGGCGTCTCAGTCAAGCCTGGAATTCCAGACATGCTGTTTCTCTTCCTGTAATCCTTGCTGACCTGTGCAGTCCCACTATTACTCATCAGAACTCTTTCCAGCATATCGATCACCTTTTCCAAAGGCATATTTTCTGACTGTTTTGACTGAAGGGAATCCTGGTCAGTTGTCACTGGGCAGGAGCCAGGACTTACGCTCATCTCATTCACAGAAACTTTCTGCTCACATCCAGTCGGCTTATTTCCGTGTCCTGTGACTCTGAGACTTTTCTCTGAATGATACTCGTTCAGGATCTCTTGTAAGCCGTCCATTTGTCAATGGTTTTTGAGCGAAATGTCATCGCTAGATCTGAATTTGGACAATTTCGAATGAACATACGTGTGACCTCAATCAATTGATTGTCCAGTACCTTACCCTGCTGTCTTAGACACTCAGCTGTGATGTCAGCAGTACGGTTCAGACGCAACCAGTAGTCAAAGGGATCCTCTTGAGGTTCTGGGAGAGTAGTGTAGAAATCTTGCAATGGGATAGGAGAATACTGCTGGCAACTGAAATGCTTCCTTAAAATGATGTAGATTGCATCAGGATCTGTACTGAAATTCAAACCACTAGACAGCATCCCCACTTTAACAACGTCCTTGGCTTTGCCTCTCAAGTGAATTAAAATTTCCTCACCCTGCTCCTCAGTAGGCAGAAGTCCCTTCCTTATGAAATTTTTCATGAGTTCCACCCACTCATCAAGGGTAACTGTGTCTGATGCGTTGCCTCTGAAGATTGGAGGATCTTTAACTTCCCTCTGGCGTACTACTTGAATCTGCGATGCACTCGATGTGGAGCTTTGTTCATTCATGTATCTACCATTGGGGCTATTATGAGTATGCCTAGATGTAACATCAATCTGACTGCGCAAATTCAAATGTTCAAGAATACTGTCCGCCAGTTGCAGGCCTACTTGCTGTACTATGCTACCCATCTGATTCATCATGTCACTAGTAAGGACTGGAGTTGATGTGATAAATGGCTGCGTACATTCAGAACTGCTACAATTTACACGATTAGTGTTCTCATTAGCATTTTGAGCAGGACTCGCATTAGCTCCTAACCCCACACCATTGCTAATGTCTGGGAAAGGAATTGGTGTTGCTAACAGACCTCTCCCTCGACCAACATTAACTGGAGTTCCCATATATCTATATCCAGTTAACCCGACGTGGTCCATAATCAGGCCATAAAAACATAAAAGTGAGAAAAGAGAAAGAAATAAAATATTTCCACAGAATTTTCAACAAATGCAGTAATACCTTAATCAAATAATAAAATCAAACCACATCAAAGTGTCTATGCAAGAGTCTCTTTCCAGTGTTATTTTTAACTGTGAAGCTTATCTGAAAGTCCTGTGCAATAAAGAATGAAGACAGGCCCGCCGGTCCGATGTTCAGATGATCTTCGACCACCTCGACTGAAGTCCTGAGTCACGGCACCAATGTGACCTTTGGGTTTTCTGTTTTCTCTTTCTCGACCCGGTTTGTCCCACCCTTCATTAGCACACACACACACGAGCCTATAGCACCACCAGCGCCGCCCATATGAACCGCAACCCCATTATTGCAGGATTTACTTAAAGAACTCTCAACCTATATTTATCCCGTCACAATTAGGTGCGATTTTCTTTAGAAAAATTAACATCTACTGTAGCCATAGGCTATGTATGTAGCCGCCAAGCAATTATTACACCATGCTGTCACTAAACTTCATAAAAGTAGGCTACGTGTAGTTAGGCTACCAAATCTTTGATAGACACTTATAGTGATGCAAGTTTTTTTTTTTTTTTTTACATCGTCATTTAATGACTTATACTATTAACTAATGACTAGATGTTTTGAGGGGCAAGACTATTGCACAGAGAACTATTTAATACATTTTGAGCAATAAGGCATTAGCAACTGATAATGAAACAATTGTACATAATCAATTGCATGAATGTAGCCTATACCAAAGCAATCGCAACTTGTTCAAAAGAATGGGAAACTGCTTTTATGATGTGCACAAGTGACTAGATGATGTGGAGGTTGAACAAGTAGTTTTGAGAATTTCATTTCTGATCTGAGAAATGCATCAAAATAAGCGACTGAGAAAAACTGTAATTAATTTGTTTATCCACGGATTGCACAAAACTCACAGCTGCTGCATTTACATTCTCTCACCGCTAGATGTCAGAAGAGCATCTCAACTGAAGTTTTTATCTGCAAGAAAGCATAAGCCAAAAAAAGTGGGAATATTAAAACACCAGGATTAAAATAATAGAAACTTTTTTAGTGCTATAACATTTTACTTTCTATACAGTTTATTAGACAAATGTATGGAATCCAGGGATTTCAGTATATAAGTGAAATAGTGCTGTATATTTGTACAGGGTCTCAGACTGATGCTCACATTCAAGACCACTCCATCCTAAATTCTCCTTGGATAATATATGAGCTCTTGACAATGTCTTTCAGAGTAAAATATGTGTGTGAAGAGCTGGGAAAGAGGAAGTGGTGTTGTTGGTTCTGCAGCTGGTGTTTTCTGCAAACCCTGAGCTCCAGGAAACAGCTTGTGGGGTGAAACTTCTAAGACTATAGTAATAAGTTCGCAATCCGCTAGTAAAATCAACATGAACACATTCCTGGTTATATGTTGTGAACAAGCACATTACATTAAAAACTTACTTATAAATTCGTCTTTACAAGAATGTTCTAATATATAACTATAACGTCTCTAAAACAACATGCCTTTTAGGATACCATCACAACAATTGGTCACAGAGACACTTTTCATCATTCAAAGAATTCCTGAGTCTTACCTTAAATAAAAGAAAAAAAACATCCAAGAAAGAGACAAAGTGGGTGTTTGTCATTTATTAGATGAGTTGAGAAAGGGGTGACAAGGTCTCAACATTCAAGATGTATTTTCATTAACAATAAATTATCTTTTTACAATATGAAATGGGACAATTATTTGGCAATATCTCTTCACCACATGTTTTCATATGAACATGCACACAACTTATAAACACATCTACTCCAGCAGAGCAGCAAGATTCATCTCTCATGGAAGTTACATTCTCTCTTGAAGAAGATTGTTAAACTGTGTCCGAACCAGATGCGACGTAATAAGACGACAAAAGCAATTATACTACGCAAAATAATGTCTTTGCCCTCACTAGCTATAACAAGCGTCATGCTGGGGGGGAAAAAAACAGTGCTTAAAATCTCGTTTTGGGGTTTACAAAAAAAAAAAACTATTGTAGGTTTGGAACGACATGCGGATGAAAATTTTAATTTTTGAGTGAACTATCCCTTTAAGGAAAGTCAGCTCACTTGGCAGCCATCTTGTTAGCACTTCCAGACAGCTATTTACTAGTCATACAATTGCATCTCATATTTGCTAAATTTATATTATTTTCATAAGGGCTGTGTCCAAAATCGCATCCTCACTTGAGTAGGTACTTATTTTGAATAAGTAATTACTTTGCGACTGCTAAAATAGTACATTCTATACAGTATGAATGTCATCTGGACGTACTTCGCCGTGTTGTCATTATCATGTGACCTAGTGTCAGTTACTATCGCTTCACTGTCATTCACAAATCCTCTCCCGTGGCCTGATGGGATAGTAAAGTGTCCATCGTATACACACTCAGAATCTAGCTGGAAGTAGTAGGTCATCCGGGTACTTTTTGTCTACTTTTTTATGAATATTGCACACCTACTATCGGGAAGCATGCGATTTTGGATGCAGCCTTTGATTTGTGGACCAAAGCCCGAAATCTCAAAAAAGATTACATTCCAATAGCCTAAAAGACTTCAAAAAAGGTCTTCAAAAATAAAATGATATAATTGTAGCGCACTCTTGATAATTGTGGACGACGTTGCAATATATATAATTCGATTTTTTTAAAATTAGTTGTGCATTCAAGAGTAGACAAACATGGGATCCTCTTTTTTTTTAACTGTATAACGAGACTTGAGTAATGTCTGTATCAAAAATTGGTTGATATTAAAAATCACTGTGTCACGTGACGTCACTGGACATTTTCGCTTTCAGTGTGAACAAATGTCTTGTTGCTGAAAATTTCCCGTCGCATCTGGTTAGGGCATGGTGTTAGACTGGTTTAACAAGATTACTCTCGTGTGTGTGTAGTTTGTTTGCTTAGGAAAAACATTGTTTAGTGTGTGTGTGTGATTATACCCACACTTTCATGCAGCACGTGCAAAAACCGCCTCAGTGTTCTTCATCTGCATTTTTTACTTCCATGTTTCACGTTTAAGGACATGAAAAAAACCCTCCAGATTTGTGCATTTGATTAACTTTGTTCATTTTCTCTCTTATTTTTTTCTTTTTTTGTTGTTCTTCAAGTGGATGAGAGGTACATACAGTACATCCTCTTCGTCCTCAGAGGTTAGTTTAAAAACACAAACCTGTATTGTCAGTAAAAGGTGTGACCATGCACATTAATACATTCCTTTTCAAGAGAAGCATTATGACTTTACAAAAGTCCTGACGTAGCATTTGCGCCTTTTCCTTCAGCTCATATGCGGCGTCGACGTCAGAAAAGTGGTCCCCCGACCCGTTAGTGATAGCGGAAGTTGAAATCCTTCATGCTAACAGCGCGTCAGGACTGTATGGAAGCAGCGATTCAAAAACACAAGTGCTTATAGTGCAAGATCTGTTCCACGACCCTGTCGAGTCCTCAGTGTGACGCCGGGACGCGTACTCAATAAAACACTGGACACAGAATGACTATCAGTCCACCGTACATCGAGGTGACGTCGCTTCCGGGTCAGGAATCAGGAGAACGAATGGTGGTGGTTATGTGATGTCATTTCTACAGGTCCGTCCAGGTGGGAGTGTACTGGGGGCTTTTGGCTGGCCGGCGCCCCCTGGAGGCGGCCCGGGACCCCTGCGCCCCTTCCTGAGCCTGCTGGATACGCTGACACTCTTTGAGGTTCTGAGCCCGAATTTCTGCGCTCAGGATCTTCTCCACCACGCGTGTGGGGAACCATCCTCTCTCTCCATCGTGCAACCTTTCACCAAACATCCAGCCTGAGGGAAAGAGACGAATGTGCAATCGAGGTTCAGAGAGAAGAAACGTGCCACAAAAATAGTAAAAAGAACAGGCGACAGGAAGGAACTTGTGAGAGACTAGTTCTTGCAACTGACAGCTGGTGATCAGACTCGACAGACGCAGACCTGGCCTCGCCAAAAACAGCAGAGGCCGATGAAGCTGCATGGCTTATCGAGAGACTTTTATGTAAGACTTATACGTACCATCATCTGTACACTCCAGAATGTGAAGCACATCAGCCATTTCTACAGAGAGCTCATCCGGTTCCTGAGAGGAGTACGACTGGATACACTGAACCTGCGGAGAATCTGACGAGCACCAGCAAAAACAATAAATCACACTGTACACTGATACAAAGAAGCACAATTCAACTCAAGATAGAATAAAAAAAAAAAATATTATTATATTACATTATTTTATAATATAAAAAATCTATATTATATTATGATATTAATTATTTTATATTATAAACAAAAAAAAATATATATATTTTTTTTATATATATATTTTAAATGTAATATTGCCATTTATTATTACATTCATTATTTTATAATTTTATAAATAAGAATATTTTATATAACACTAGTTCAACTCAGGTAAAAAAAAAAAAATTAAATATTATAGATCATATTTATTATTACTTTAGTTATTCTAAATATATTATAAATAATTATTATAAATATATTATAAATAACACACTAACTCAACTCATGACAGATTATTTATATATATATATATATATATATATATATATATATATATATACACAGTATATATACAGAGCCTATATATATATATATATATTATAAACAAAAATATATATTATATTAATACATATTATATTTTTATATTTTATCTTTAAAATAAAATATTATATATCATATTTATAATTAGATTGATTATTTTAAAATATTACAAATAACACACCAACTCAACTCATGCCAGATACATTTAAATATATATATACAAATATATATATATATATATAGAAATAAAAAAATATATTGTATAATTATATTAAGTATTTTATATTATAAATAAAGTTAATATGATTTATAATCATTACATTATTTATTTCATAATATTAAATGAATTATTATTATACTTTTTATTTTAGATTATAAATTAAATTATTTTAGATAATTATAAATAAAATACATTATTATATATTATTAATATATTATTTGTTTTATAATATTATCATTAAATATTATCTAAAATTTTATTATACAATAAATAAAATTATAATTTTAAATTATTTATTTATATAAAATAATGTAAACAAATAAAAAAATTAAATATTTAATTAAATTAAAAAATGCCTCTATTATCGGGAGGTTTTGGGCCAATGACAGTTTGCTGTGGGCGGAGCTAACTAGTATGAAGAGACATAAATGGAAACATCTTAATAGGACAAAAACATGGAAGAGATACGATTAATCTTGCCCGGATCAGACATAGACATTCCTTTTTAACATTTAGCAGCTTGAACTTTTATCCAAACAAACAGCATACAAGCTATCCGTTTCCTGAATAGAGCCATGGCATAGCGCCAAGACACATAGGCATGTACACAGTAAGTGCTGTACCTGGCTGGTGGGTGCTGGTTGAGAGGAATCTCGTACGGCGGTTTGGAGTCAAAGCGTATATCCAGCGCAGTTTATCGCTTCTGTAAACATTCAGAGCGCCATTAGTGCACAAAGCAAACACGTGCTGTAATCTCTGAGATAAAGGCATAGGACTGTGTTCTCACATGCTTTCACTCTTGAGCATGTAGCTGACTTCCCTGTCCTCCTGGTTCTCCAGCAGCTTCAACACGAACACTGAGGCCAGCATCTGACCCTGGTCCTCCAGGTCTTCAGTCCTCAGCATGGAGCGAGTGCAAGAGTCCAGGACCTGGTACTTCTCTCCACTGACACACACATGCAGTAAACATTAATAGAGCAAAAACAAACATAGAAGACCCAAGAAACATGCATGTGTGGACAAGTCGATTAATCAGACAATATTTAGCCATTTTAATAAATTAGCCATTTTAATAATTAATATCAACAAATCAATGGACATTATTTGTGAGTGTTTCCCTGCATATTTCAAATGATGCTATCTTTGTGTAAAATAACTGTTTGTTTCATTTTCATCTCCTTTGGTGTCAGTAAATTGTATCTGAATCAAAATCTCTGTAGATTTCAACACTGGCATTGAGTGACTGATGACATCATCGTGAAGGAGGTTGAGCTGATGACGTCACACGGACCTGGAGCTGCGTTTGGTGATGAGCAGCAGGTTATTGAACAGGAACAGGTAAATGGGGTGGTAGAGCTTGCGGCTGCGCATGGTCCTAGTGCTCTTGGGTCCAGACATCTGCTGCACCTCACCCTTCTTCAGCAGCCAGCGGGAGTGAGAGATCACCGGCACTGACTGAAAACAAGAGAAGCACACTGCTCTTTATGGGCTTATGGAGACGAGCTTCGCTCTGCTACATGACTAAACACTTCTTACCAAGGACTCCTGCAACAATTAAAGGGATAGTCGACACAATTTTTGGTCACACTTTAGTTTAGGGTCCAATTCTCTAACTATTCACTATGATTTTTGCCTCAATAAACGCCTAATTAACATATGCCATTGGGTCTCACATGTTTCATTATTGAATGAGATGCATCGTTTCAATAAGCACATGCAAATGAGCCCTACTTTAGAGCTACCGCACAAGAGATTTTCAGTGCATAATGCAAATTTCAGTCCGTTCATCACATACAGCTATTATTTTACGTGGAAAAAGTCGTAGCACTGTAAATAGTCGTCACACTGGGTCAAACTGAATTGTTGAAAGAAAACAGTTGCATCTAAAAAAAAACAGCTGAAATAATGTACAATAAAACGAGACGATTACGAACATTAGAAATACTACACTGAAAAATAAAATTGGTGTAGGATTTAGTCTGAAACAATATTTACTTACAAAATTGCTAGTAAATTACACAAATAATTACAAAGAAATGTGACATTTTTAGACTGAAATAGTATTTTCTTGTAAAACCTGCTCCAATAATCTGTTTTATTTACTTTGAAGAGTCTTTATAAACATATTTTCTGGTTTCAGAAAACTTGGATTTTAGTGCTTGGTGTTACTCTTATAAAGGTTTTTTTTTATATTTTTTTATATATATGTATACTTAGACAGTATCGGAAGCATGTTTCCGCCACTGAATAAAAAAATAATAATAATTGCGACTTTTTATCTCACAATTGCGAGATATGAAGTCAGAATTGTGCGAAATAAAGTCGCAATTGCGATAGGCCTATATAGTCGCAATTCTGAGAAATAAAGTCGCAATTGCGATAGGCCTATATAGTCGCAATTCTGAGAAATAAAGTCGCAATTGCGAGACAGAATTGCGACTTTTTATCTCACAATTCTGACTTTTTTTCTGACAATTGCGAGTTTACTTCTCGCAATTCTGACTTTATAACACATAATTACGAGTTTATATCTCGAAATTCTGACATCTTTTCTCAGAATTGTGAGATATAAACTCGCAATTGCAAGTTATCAGGGCCAATTCTAAGGGGGAAAAAAGACTCACTTTCTTCCCCTCAGATCTAGTTTATATCACAATTCTGACTTTACAACACGCAATTTCGACTTTATATCACGCAATTCTGACCTTATAACCTGCAATTCTGACTTTATTTCTCAGAATTGCGAGATATAGTCGCAATTACCTTTTTTATTTTTCATTCTGTGGCGGAAACAAGCTTCCATAGTATCCAGTCAACATTTAATTTGATCTTTTTTTGTGTACCTTTGACTTGAATTCAAGCGTTTTCTCGATGCTGATCAGCTCCTCAGTGCGACTCATCTTCCTCACACCTTCATTGCACTCCTTCACAATCTGAGAACGACAAACAACATTTATAAACGACATTTATATCTTTGTGGGGATTTCCTATTTAATTCTATTTTTAACATGAGCCAATTATAAGTAACCCAAATACTCGCCCTAACCTTAAAATACAACAGGTAGCCTATTGTTCGATACGAAAACAAACTGACCATTATTTAGCCCATTTTTAAACTGATTTCATTGGGGGAATATCTCCAGTTCATCAGGTTTTACTATTTCCTCAGAAATGTTCTCATCACTGTTAAAATAACAAACTCCCACACACAAGAACAAGTTTGACTAAATAACACTTACAAGTTTCACCCCAACTAGGAGTTCAAGTATAAGCTGTTTGTTTACAAATATTTAACTAATCTTTATAAATGCACATCCCGCAGATGACCTCTGGGACATTCGGCAGGTTTATATTGAATAATATCTGTTCGAGAGTCTTGGTTCATATCTGAACCATATAGTGTTGATATTTGACGACAAACCAACCACACCAAAGTGACAGCAGCCTTAACAGTTAAAGGTAGACAGAAACCTTTGCACGTGTTGAATTTTTATTTATTGTATGGCATTTTATCATATCAAGTGGTCATTGGTGCACTTTTTGTTGTGAAGTATTTTGCAAAAGCATATAGTTGTGAATTAATTCAGTGATGATGATGTATTTCCTCTCAACAACCACAGCAAAGCCCCACATGGATACATTTTGGCATTATGATAGTAACCATAAAACAAATCATGTGAGTTTGTGATCTTTAATAGCAGTTTAATTCCAACATCACATGATCCCAGTAATAATCGCTTTAAGATATTTAAAGGAAAATAATTAGCATAATTCCAGCGCACAGCTGTTAAAGTCATGTTGAGGGTGTTTCTGTGGCTACGAGAGGTGTGGCACGGTAACCATGGTAACGCGGACAACAGGGCAAGGTGTGCTTGACAGGTGAAAGTCCAGAGACAATGAAACATAATGACAAGGCTCATTACCACACCCTTAATTTAAAACACACTTACCCTTTCCAACTCTTGATGTGCTGATATGGCCGTCTTTTCTCGGTCAGAATTTTCCTCCACCTTCTTCAGAATATTCTGGAACACAAAGAAGCCGTTTTGATATAGACCACATTTACCAACACACTGCTCAATAACTAATGAAGTGTTTTCATAAACAATGTACAAATGAACTATCAATATTCATTCACAGCAACTTACAATATTCATGGAGTTTAAAATTTGTTGACTGCGAGATTTCTAAGACATTTGATTGGCTTATTCAGTCCTACGCAAGTTATTCGAGACGTCTGATTGGCTGACGCTTACCTGAACAAGTAGCTTGAGTCGTGTGATTCGCTGGAAGGGGAGGATGAGGAAGGAGGTGAACGAGAGGCCCTTCACTTTCGGCTGATTCTCCAGGATGGATATTTTCTCTCGGAAAAGAGCGTTTTCTTGTCTGAAAGATATACACACACACACTCCTGACATTTATGTACAATTGTGTTGACGTCACGCAAATATAGACAACATGAAGACGGTGTGACTACGAAACACAACAAAACAACTACTCAAAAAATGCAACTCGCTAAAATAGAAACTACTCAATAGAACAAAAAAAAAAGCTATGCTTTGTTGTTGAGATTTGTTCAAAAATAAGGGATAAGGTAATAATAAGGTAATAATGTTACATTACATTACCTCACCGCATACTGCCAAAATACAACATAAAATAATGTTTAAAAAAGCATGCATTTGAGGCATGGGTGAAGTTACAACAAAAAAAAAGTTTCCAAAAGAGCGATGCCATATAGAAGAACCATTTTTGGTTCCCCAAAGTATCTTTCAGTGAACAGTTCTTAAAATAACTTTTAATTCACTATAAACAACTTTTTTGTGCAACGGAAAGGTTCCACGGATGTTAAAGGTTCTTCATGGAAACCATCGATGTCAATAAAGATCCTTTATTTTTAAGAATGCATATCAAAAGAACATTCAAGAGTCAAGAGTCATTCAAAAGAAACGATTCAAAAGAGTCATTATTTCCCAATTCATTGAAAAGAACCAATTCAAAATGGCCGGATGCATGGAGAATCGGGATGCCTGGAGGCAACGATGGAAGGCTCGTCTGAGGACGACTTAGAGAATTCAAAAGATTCCTGAATCGGTCACCACTTGTTCTGATTCTAAATCACACATCTTTACTGCTGAAATATTATTAAAAAAAATGTAGTTACTTGCTTGATTTGAACAAACCACTAAAGCTTTAACATCTTGACGCATCACTACTTTCACGATCATGCGGCTTGCTGTGGAGAGGTGTGCTATTGTAAAAGACTCATTTTCTCCTGAGACACCGCATGTTTCGGTTGAACTGTGGTCAGATGAAGCTGCTTGCATTTGACGGTTTCTCATAATCATAGAACTTGACATATAGTAGGAAGACTCAGATAAAACCACTTTCGCAGTCCACAACCAAAAGTGAAACAGCCAAGGAATCAGAAATGGTTACGATTTACAGTAACAAGACCAGCAACCTATTGATGCAAACTACATATGCACTTTATAACACTAAGATGATTTGCATAAATGCACATTTCAGTTTCTGCAAGTGTCCCGTGTTCAATGGCCTGAGGCTGGATGCTGGCGTATAGCACAAATACTGTATATTGCCTACTATTAAAAAACAAAACCCTCTCATTTGTGACTCGTTTAAATTGTATTTATTTTAGCACAGTTCAAATGGAGGGTCAAGTATGACACACATTGCATTGTGGGATACATTACTATAGATTCTGATTTTCCCAAAAGTACTAGGTCCTTATTTGCATACAGAAACGTTTGATAGCACAATGCAGAGATAGCAGCATGTTAGTATGATATTAACAAACACAGCCTAATATTTCACTTAGATTTGTGACAAATATGCGCAGTTTAGCCTGTTGTCCAGCAGGTGGCCTGTGAATCAAGCTGCCTATAGAATCACGTTTAGCAATGCTGATTGGTTATGCATGAGAAAATGAGTTTATAACAGCATTTCCATTAAACGAATTATTCTTCTATATTGCTTAAAGATAAAAATAGGTTTAATTGTTGTAAAATAAATGAGTATTTAGTATGATATTGCCTCTAGGACAACACAATGAACTATGGTGCCAAAAGCAGGAAGACGGTATATGAGGTTAGACTTTATGAACCTGTGTGGTTTAAAACCAACAAAACATGCCTGTTTCTGATGCACAATTTAGCTGTTGTTTTGGTCGTAATGCACACACACACACACACACACACACAGGCTGGATTTAACCCTAATCTTAACAAGAATGGAAAGAACTAAAACTCCCCATGGCCTGTGGGCAGAAAGTCCCATGAGCTTTACATGGCTTACAAACGCACACAAATGAAAGCAGCTACACAAACCTTCACACAGTACATCACAAGACAGCGAGGACTGAAGCCTCAGGCGAGGATCCAGGTAGACAGCTGGCCAACATGCATGCAGACTTGATGATTTACACAGCAAATGCACACAACTGTCCCTCTCATTTACACACGCACAAATAATAAACTCACACAAAGCTATCAGAGAATGTACACGTGATTATTAAAAAACACTTTCTTCTTCCACAGAATAAAATCAGTAGACTAATACGGTTTGGAACAACATGGAGGTGAGTAAATGATCACAAGTGTTTCTTTTCTGGGGCGAACTATCACTGTAATAAATGTACAGTGTCATGGTATTTCATTAAGAGGAGAGTAATCGTGGGAACGTTGCAGGAGACACATCGGTGCGTATCTGTTGTTGTTTCTTGAATGAGCCACACCCACCACACAAGTCAAGTCACGGTGTCACGTTTAATTACAGAGACATCACACACAACGTCACATATAGCCTACAATGTTTCGGTCACGCCATAAACAAGGAAACACTCTTCCATTCCAAAGCTTAATACGCACAAAGAAAAGAAAGCATTTCAGACCAGAATGAATCTGCATGTTGATTTAGTTAGTGGATGTCCATCAGTCAAATTTAGCTGGTTGATCAGTATTGTCTCTCTAGTGAATCTGTTCAACCAATGAACTCTTGTCAAGGCAAAACACCACTATGGTAAACATTTTAACTAATAGACACCTTCATACATTCACCACTGGACTAATTACAGAACAATAACAGTCATTTTGTATTACAAGTGTACGGATATGCAAATTAGGCGTTATCTAATTAAACATCCGTTAAATTGCATAAGTTTCGGAACAGCAGTCTGAACTTTGGATAAAGTCAGGCTCAAAATTATTGTTTCATTCTTCTGACATATTCGAGTTAAGGGTTTTTATAGAGGGGATTTTGGATAGGCCTGTCTATTTTTGTCATCTCTCTGATGATGTGTTTACTGGCATGAGGGCGGGACAATCTGTGACTCACAGGAGATCGACCAATAGCAAACCACAACCATCCAATCGATTCCCGAAGGACAAAATCAGACGCATACTCTCGAAAGACAAAAAGTCCAGCCCTACATGTTTTCTTGTTCATGAAGCCACTTTTCCCCCATCACAATAGAGAAGAAAAGACCATCTTCTCTTTCATGACGACTTTAAATAAATCAGGCAAATTATATAAGAACAAATCCCTCTGTAAAAACCTTCAGAATATTAACATATGAACAGACACGACCAGAAACGATGGAAAAACACATTGTTTCTGCACTGATAACCAAGAAATCACTGTGAGTGCGTGTTAGAAATCAGGAATGGTGAGAGAACATTGTGCTTGGTACATTTTTTATCTTCAAACCAATCCAGGGCCAATTTTTAAATCCCGTCTGGTTAGTGCGCTTCTCATAATGTTTACGCATTAGGTCAGGAGGCGTAGAGTTGGCGTCTTTTGTGGCTGTTTGAACACAGTTGACCACATGAGCGGTCAAATGCGCTTTTAACTACTTCTACATTTTAGACCCCGTTTACACCTGTATTATTTAGCGTTGTCCACTTGTGATCCGAAATGCATTAATACTAGGTGTAAACAGGGCCTGAGTTGACGAAACTGCAAAGAAACTTCTAGTTAGTGGAATGTCTATCAAAATAAAGTGTAACCAATGATTTTTTCAGAATAGCACACCAAAATTGTGCCTCCAACCTGACAGATATCACAGATATATATAGGCACCCTGGCATATTTGCCCTTAAACAAATGACTAAATTACACTAAATCTTTCCCATTTTCATATTCACAGGTAAGAAATGTTCTTACAGTATCCGTCGGTAGTTCTTCTCCTGGTACGCCTGGTTGATGACGTAGGTGATGAAGACTTGGAAGTGGTTAACGGCGTGATAACAAACAATGTCGCACACGTCTGAGATCAGGATGGACTCTTCGATCCTGTGCTCCAGATCCATGAGGAACCTGAGGAAAGCATGAGGTCATCATCGTGAGACGGCAACATCATGGCTGAGACCCATTTTGTGTTCGCAATGTAGCCTACTTCAGTTGCAATGGGGAAAATACTGTACATTTCTAAACTGTTGTGGCGACTTCAGTCTCACATTCCTTTTCTTAAAATTAAAGAGTCAACAGAGAACTGTTACAAACTCAAACAAGCTTACTTTGGAAGTCCACAGGAAATGGTATATACATTTTGTTTATTGGTACTAGTGGCTACAGAAATCAAACATTTCTCTTACAAGAAACTTTAACTTGGCCTCAATAGCTTTAGCTTAGCTGTGCACTAACAAACACATCTTATATAAGAAAGAAACTCAAATCAATCTTGTAATCCAACGTTTCACACTGTACGAGAGCAGGTTTGGAAGGGCAGAGTCGCATGAATCATCGCATTAGTGGGTGGATTTGCATGCTATAAAGCTGACTGACTGACTGACTGTATCAGATCACACCAACACTTTAATTTTAGCTTGTGGGCAAGAATGGGTATCAGGGTGAATGGAAGGAAGTTTCACTTCTGAAATATGACTGAAGCAGATTTATGTACCGTATTTCAACGGAAATGAAATGACCATTACGTGAGGCAAAACAAGTTTGAAACATCAACTACTTCAACACATTAGAAAGATACTTATTGGATTAAAAAAGGCATGTCTTATTGTCATATTATGTGACTACACATAGAAAAAAACACCTATTTTCGATAAAATGTATTTTTAAAACATATTTGTATATATATATTTGATTTAAAATATAAATAAATTAATATACAAATAATATATAAATTACTGAATCTATTCAAAATAGACATATTTTACTATTTACAAATACTATTAATATATTTGCCAGATTTTCCTGACATATTCTTTTGCAGTTTTTTTGTATATTTATATTAAATATATATAATATATTTTGGACTTATATTTGGATTTAAAATAAATTAATAAACTATTAATAAATGAATTAAAACAGATTTCAAAACAGATATATTCTACCAAATATTATGGATATATTTGTTATATATTTCTATAATATATATATATATATATATATATATATATATATATATATATATATATATATTTGCTGTTTTTGGTATATTATTTATATAAAATATATAAAGTAATATTAAGTAAAGTTATATTAAGTATTTTTAAAATATATTTTGGACTTAATAAACTATTCATACATAAATTAATAAACAAATAATATATATAATATATAGAAAATGTATTTTTAAAACATTTTGGATATATATTTTATTTAAAATATAAATTAAAATAATAATAAATAATAAACTATACAGTATAATATTAATTATTCGATTCATATAATATATATATTAATAAACTATTAATAAATAAATGACTAATTATATTCAAAACAGATATATATTTTTTACATATATTATGAATATATTCTTGATTTTCTCCTGATATTTTTCCTGTTTTTGTACATTTATATAACATTTTTCGAACATTTGATTTTAAAACATATTTTGAAAAAATATTTTGATTTAAATATATAAATTACTAAAAATATTTAATTTTAGAATTTCTCCTGATATGTTTTTGGGCTGTTTTTGTGTTTACAATTGATTTATTTTTACATATGTTTTCACATATGTTCTGATACTAAATATAATAATAATAATATTGTTATGATTATATATTCTTGATTTCCCCTGATACACTCACCTAAAGGATTATTAGGAACACCTGTTCAATTTCTCATTAATGCAAATATCTAATCAACCAATCACATGGCAGTTGCTTCAATGCATTTAGGTGTGTGGTCCTGGTCAAGACAATCTCCTGAACTCCAAACTGAATGTCAGAATGGGAAAGAAAGGTGATTTAAGCAATTTTGAGCGTGGCATGGTTGTTGGTGCCAGATGGGCCGGTCTGAGTATTTCACAATCTGCTCAGTTACTGGGATTTTCACGCACAACCATTTCTAGGGTTTACAAAGAATGGTGTGAAAAGGGAAAAACATCCAATATGCGGCAGTCCTGTGGGAGAAAATGCCTTGTTGATGCTAGAGGTCAGAGGAGAATGGGCCGACTGATTCAAGCTGATAGAAGAGCAACTTTGGCTGAAATAACCACTCGTTACAGCCGAGGTATGCAGCAAAGCATTTGTGAAGCCACAACACGCACAACCTTGAGGCGGATGGGCTACAACAGCAGAAGACCCCACCGGGTACCATTCATGTCCACTACAAATAGGAAAAAGAGGCTACAATTTGCAGGAGCACACCAAAATTGGACAGTTGAAGACTGAAAAAATGTTGCCTGGTCTGATGAGTCTCGATTTCTGTTGAGACATTCAGATGGTAAAGTCAGAATTTGGCGTAAACAGAATGAGAACATGGATCCATCATGCCTTGTTACCACTGTGCAGGCTGGTGGTGGTGGTGTAATGGTGTGGGGGATGTTTTCTTGGCACACTTTAGGCCCCTTAGTGCCAATTGGGCATCGTTTAAATGCCACGGCCTACCTGAGCATTGTTTCTGACCATGTCCATCCCTTTATGGCCACCATGTACCCATCCTCTGATGGCTACTTCCAGCAGGATAATGCACCATGTCACAAAGCTCGAATCATTTCAAATTGGTTTCTTGAACATGACAATGAGTTCACTGTACTAAAATGGCCCCCACAGTCACCAGATCTCAACCCAATAGAGCATCTTTGGGATGTGGTGGAACGGGAGCTTCGTGCCCTGGATGTGCATCCCACAAATCTCCATCAACTCCAAGATGCTATCCTATCAATATGGGCCAACATTTCTAAAGAATGCTTTCAGCATCTTGTTGAATCAATGCCGTGTATAATTAAGGCAGTTCTGAAGGCGAAAGGGGGTCAAACACAGTATTAGTATGGTGTTCCTAATAATCCTTTAGGTGAGTGTATATTCTGCCTGCTTTTTGTCCATTTTAAAATGAAATTCATAATTATTTGCTAAAATTGAACTCATGCAGCCATTTATAACTGATGCATTTTATAATGAGAAAAATCCACTGTGTTTTAGGTAAATGTTCAAAACACTGTTGTCCTGTTGGCCTCCTTCATAAAATCAAAGCATTGAATATGAAAAGACTGACAATGGGAAATCACAAGCGTATGAAATTGAACACCAACCGCATACATTCCCTCACAAACACACACCTCTCGCTTGCCTTCATGATGTCCTCAATGTTTGAGAACAGGAAGTGCATGTCAGACTGACTCAAGGTGTTGACAAGCACAGGGTTGCGCAGAAAGTGGGTCTCCAGCAGCTCCAGGCTTTTGTAGTACGACGCCTCAGAGGTCACCAGTTCAAACATGGCCTACAGAAAGAGACAGAGACACGTTCATTTGAGGTGTACTGCTATTGCGGAGTTTTTTTGCTGTCAATTCAACATTTAAATAGTCTGATTCAGTGTTCGCTGAACATTAGTCCTGCAGTGCGCTATCAGAGCTCCTCTGAACCCCTCCACCTCCCCCAGCTCCACCTGCCACCATTTTTGTTCAAATAAATAGACTTTTGAAGGACAAAAGGCTTTTGAACGGTAGTATATGTTGTATTTTTATGCACCGGTCGCACCTCCTGCAGTATGATCTCCTTTGGCTCCAGTGTCTTCAGGTGTCCACTTTCCTTCACAATCTCCAGGTTTTGCCAGAGGCTCAGTGAATGCGTGCTGTTCCTCAACTGCAGCTGCAACGCAGGCGCAGCCGTGACCCCTGACCCTGCAGCCGGAAGCCCATCTCTCTGTCGACGCTGCTCGATCTCCTGCTGCTTAGAGGTGTCGCGGTACTCTTGATACAACACGTCTGGACACAAACACACATTAAAGCACAGAATGGTGATTCAGAAGGACAATATTTTCACATGTTGTTTGATTTTATCTAATGAGACATCTCAGATAAAAGTGCACTATATTAAATGCATATTTCTCATTTAGGCCTACCTTTCTAAACAACCAATAAGGCAGCATGAGCCTCTTACTTGACATAACAAATCGACTGACTTCAATGTAATTTTGTGTGAAACATTTGTTTATTAACTTGCATAGCACAGCTGGTCATGTGATCTCAACCAAAGTCACTTTACTGTAAGACAAGTCAAAGTCACGGAAGCAATATATATATATAATGTAGTGTCATTTTACATGACATGACAAGACCTGGTTTTAAGGATAAGGTTATAATTAGGTTAATGGTAGGTTTAGGGTAAGGGTTCAGGCCGGGCACTCCTCACAAAGACAGGTGTGTGTGTGTGTGTGTGTGTGTGTGTGTGTGTGTGTGTGTGTGTGTGTGTGTGTGAGCGCGCGCACTTCTCAAAAGGTTGATTTTGTACAGAGGAAAGCAGTTGCATAATGTCCTGCAGTCACATTCAACAAGACCTTCAGGTGGGTGTTCAGCACAGTCATTTATATAACAGAGAGCGTGAGAAGAGAAGAGAAGAGAAGAGAAGAGAAGAGAAGAGAAGAGAAGAGAAGAGAAGAGAAGAGAAGAGAAGAGAAGAGAAGAGAAGAGAAGAGAAGAGAAGAGAAGAGAAGAGAAGAGAAGAGAAGAGAAGAGAAGAGAAGAGAATGACGGGAACAGGTGAGAATAGAGAGTATGAGACATTTAGAATAATCTTAAATAACGATAGAATAATGATATAAATGATAGATAGGTTGCTGAGATTTCATTATTAACATGTATTATGAATATATATTCCTGCTTTCTCCAGATATATTTACATACATTTTATTTTTACAATATATTTTGGGCAAACATTTTGATTTAAAATATATAAATTACTAGAAATATTCCAAAATAGATATATTTTTAAATGTATTATGAATATATATTCCTGATATTTTGTATATTTACATACAATGTATTTTTAAAATATAGCCTTCCATTTTTATTTGAAATATATAAACAACTACATATTTTTCCTGATATATATATATATATATATATATATATTTGTATATGAACATAAAATGTATTTTTAAAATATATTTTGGACATACGTATTTATTAAAAATATATACTTACTAAATATAGCTAAAATATATATTTTTGTACAGATGTTATGAATATATATTCCTGATATGTCTGCTTGTTTTTGTATATTAACATACAATATATATATTAAGACATACATTCTGATTTGAAATAAATGACTAAATATGAACATACAGTATATTCCTGATGTCTTCTGATAGATTTCTGGCGTTTTTTTTAAATACATACAAGAAAGTGACAAAAGACAACAAGATGTGAGAATAAATGAGAAAAGACAGGTAGAAAGAAGAACAGATGAGAAGAGAAAAGAAGAGATGCGACATGACAGAGATGATAGCAGATAAATGAGACAAAATGAGAGGAAATGAGCAAAGAGAAGAGATGAGAAGAGATGAGCAATAAAAAGGAGACAGAAAAACAAAATCAGTGAAGAAGAGAGAGAACTGGATGCAGATAAGAGAGAAATAGAGGGAAATAGAGATGATATAAAATGATGCTGCGTTGGCGAAGAAAGCGGATAACTCTCTCTTGCAGTTATTCCAGCATATATTTAAAAAGACATCACCCACACACTCCACCTGCCTTCATCCTACACACACACTAACACACACACATGCGTCTTGTACACATCCGGCCCATACATGCTGTAAATTCAACTGCAAATAAAGTTGCCTACACAGTTCAACTTGAGCCAAATAAATTATAGCATCCATTGTTACAGCACAACGGCCTCCCTCTCTTCCTGTGTGTGTGTGTGTGTGTGTGTGTGTGTGTGTGTGTTTTCTTTCCACTCACCGACGCTCTTCACGATGTTGAGATTGCGGCAGGAATTCTCTACTGCCATCTTCTGCGGACTGTCACCATTCCTCACCAGCCTGAAGAAGTCAAAACCTCCAATAATCAGTGACTAGAAGAGATAAGATGAAGTGTGTGTGTGTGTGTGTGTGTGTGTGTGTGTGTGTGTGTGTGTGTGTGTGTGTGTGTGTGTGTGTGTGTGTGTGTGTGTGTACCAAAATGAGACCATGTCAGCCCTCTCTCAAAACACCCTACAGCTGTAATAAGTCCTACTTTTGTTT